>CM035418.1:69244155-69481655 GCA_020310875.1 Ceratopteris richardii | reverse complement strand
ACACACACATATGCATACATATGCATACATAATGCACATGCATATGCATAGATATATGCATACGCATATACACACATAGACACATACACACACATACACACACATATACACATATATACACACATATTTACACACACATACACACACATACACACATACACACACATACACACACATACACACACATACACACACATACACACATAGACACATACACACATAATGCATATGCATATGCATACATACATACTTACATGCATAGACACACATACACACACATACACACACATACACACACATATGCACATACTTACACATAGACACATACACACACATACACACACATATACATAGATTTACACACACATACACACATAGACACATAGACACATAGACACATAATGCATATGCATATGCATATGCTTACATACATGCATACACATACACACATAGACACATACACACACATAGACACATAGACACATACACACACTCTACACATAAACACATACATACTCATAGACACATACTTACACATACACACACATAGACACATACTTACACATAGACACATACACACACATATACACAGATTTACACACACATACACATGCATACACACACATACAGACATAGACACACACACACATACACACATAGACACATAGACACATAATGCATATGCATATGCATATGCATACATACATGCATACACATACACACATAGACACATACACACACATAGACACATACACACACTCTACACATAAACACATACATACTCATAGACACAAAAGCACACATAGACACATACAGACACTCTACACATAGACACATACATACTCATAGACACATACACACTTACACACACACACACATCCAGACACATTTACACACACACACATACACATGCATATAGACACATATATATAGATACACAGGTATATACACACATGGACACACACATACACAGATAGACACACACACACACATACACATATAGAAACACAAACATACACACATAGACACACACACACACATACACACACATACATGCATACACACACATGTAGAGAGACATACACACACATACACATACATGCATACATATGCATATACACGCACATAGAGAGACATACACACACATACATACACATACACACACATGCATACATATGCATACATTATGCACATGCATATGCATACATGATGGGGGAAGTATCTCAACCCCTAAGCAACGATGAAGCGCGAATGACCTCCACAGGTATCCTTCTTTGACCTCTGCACACCAAAAATGCTCTTACTCAGAGCTTATGCAGAGAACTCCAGTGAGCTTTTGTAGACCTGTAGTAGACACCAAGGGCTTTCCAACAAAACAAATTTCACTTGAAATGGATGCTTACACAAAGAGAAACAATGTCTACAACATGAGCTAGTTGAATGCTCACAACTGCTAGTCAAGCAGAGACCTCACTTCACTCCAGCAAACTTTTCTCAGAGATTATACAGAGAATGAATCTCAAACTTATGTCAACTTTAGAGGACTCTAATAGCTACCCAATGACACCAAAATCATAGCAAATGGATACATAGAGAAGGAGAACCAGCCCTTACAACAGAGAGCAAAATATTTCCAACAGAGCCTACACAAAGAGAGAGATATCAATCACACAACTTCACTAAAATGAATGTTGCTCCCAGCTTACTCAGAGAATGCTCCAGAGAATTGGTAAGCATAAAATAGACTCTTATAGCTATCCAATGAGACAAGAATTACATCAAATGGATACCATATGAGGGAGAACCAATGCTAACAACTCAGGGGTAGAGAGTTGCAACACTGCCTGCGCACACACATAGATATGCCTACTAAAAGAAAACAAACAAGCAAGCAAGGGGGTTGCTTAAGCAAGGGGCTTGCTTATCACAACTCCAGCACTTAGTGCTCACTTTACATGAGCTAAAACTCCAAGAAGATGGCCCAAAAGAAGTCGGGATACATGCTCCTTTTATAGTGAGAGGTGTGCCCCTAAAATCTAGGAACTACCTTTCCAAATCAGCCTCCTAACTTGGAGGAATTAGTTGAGATGACTTGGGGAGTGGTTGAGTGACTTTTCTTGATGGAATCTCGTGGCTTTTGGCTTCCTTTGATTGCTCCACATGTCCATAAAAGATTCCCCACGAATTTTTAGCTTGAAGCTTGACTTTTAACACTCCCCCTCAAGCTTCAATTCTTCATCCTCATCCAAGCTCCTTCATGTTGATGCATTGCTTGAATTTTGAAATCTTCATCCCATCCAAAGCCTTTGTAAACATGTCCGCAACTTGGTCCTTAGTACCAATATGATGTACTGAAACTTCCTTGGATATCACCTTTTCCCTTATGAAGTGATAGTGCACTTCAATATGCTTGGTTCTAGCATGATAGACAGGGTTCGATGCTAGATGAATGCTACTCATGTTGTCACAAAAAATTGGATATGTGTCAACCTGCAAATTAAGCTCCATAAATAACTTCTTAATCCACATTAGCTCACATGTGACTTGAGCCAAAGCTCTATACTCAGCCTCGGTGGAAGATAATGCCACCGTGGGTTGCTTCTTTGAAATCCATGAGATGATCTTGCTACCTAGCATGACTAGGTAACCACTTGTACTCCTTCTATCTTCCTTCGAACCGGCCCAATCGGCATCGGAATAAGCTTTGACCTGCATATCATCATCAAATGAGTAGAACAATCCTTCATTTATAGTGGCTTTGAGATATCGCAACATTCTTCTTGCAGCTTGCAAGTGTGTAGTCCTTGGACTATGCATAAATTGTGATAACACTCCAACTCCATATGCTATGTCAGGCCTGGTTATTGTGGCATAATTGAAAGAGCCTACAATAGATCGATACAAAGTTACATCCTCTAATAGCTCTCCATCAATGGAGCTTAGCTTTACATTAACTTCCATGGGATTTGAAATAGGCTTGCAATGTAGCATCCCAAACCTCTCAAGTAGGTCTAGAATATACTTCCTTTGTATGAGCATAATACCTTCTTCTTTGTATACAACTTCAATGCCAAGAAAATACCTAAGATCTCCAAGATCAGAGATCCTAAACTCCTTTCCAAGCTTTGCCTTGATCTCCTCAATGCCCTTTGTATCATTACCTGTAATGATAAGATCATCTACATACACACACATGTAGACCACAAGTTCTCCTCTTTGTTTGATGAAGAGAGATGGATCCGCCTTGCATTGATTGTAACCACATTTGATCAAATAGTCCACCAATCTTTGGTTCCAAGCCCTTGGAGCTTGCTTTAGGCCATAAAGTGCCTTCTTCAACCTACAAACATGATGTGGAAACTCTTTATGAACAAAACCTAGTGGTTGCTCCATGTATACCTCTTCTTCCAAGTCTCCATTGAGAAAGGCATTCTTGATATCCAATTGGAAGAGCTTCCATCCTTTGCTAGCAGCCATTGCAATGAGTGTCCTAATGGTGCTCATCTTTGCCACGGGGCTGAATGTCTCTTCAAAGTCCACTCCATAGGTTTGTGCAAAACCCTTAGCCACCAATCTTGCTTTGAACCTAGAAATAGATCCATCTGAATTCCTCTTTACTTTATACACCCACTTATTACCTATTACCTTCATGTTCTCCTTCTTGGGCACTAGAGTCCATGTTTGATTTTCCTCAAGTGCGTCGATCTCTTCTTGCATTGCCTCTTTCCATTCGGTGTACCTGCTTGCATCTTCATAGCAATCGGGCTCATGATCTTCTACTACTTTGTTCATATATGCATAATGTGTTGCCATGTATGAATCATAAGTAAACCTTTGAGTTGGATACTTAACTCTAGAAGACTTCCTTTCTTCACCTTTTGGAGGAATAAACCTCCTTTGCCTTGGGACTTGATCTCTTTCTTTGACGTGGCTTCTTTCTCCATCATGTGTCCTTCATCATCTTCAACTTCATTACCTTCTTCATCCAACTCCACCAATGTTGCTTTGCCTTTGTTGATTGATTGTGCTTCATAGCTTGATGAAGGTCTCCCCCTCCATGGTGAGTTCATGCTTGAACTATCTTCATTGATGGAACACCTTGGGCCGCTTAGCTCTAGGTCGATTTGTTCTTCATCATGTCCATGCTTTTCTTCTTCATAGTCCTGCATACAATCATACTTCTTATACCAAGGGAGTAGCTCATCAAATGCTACATCCCTTGATATCCTCAAGTCCTTTGTATTTGGGTTGAAGCACCTGTAACCTTTATGATCATTTGAATATCCTAGAAACACACTTTTCTGCCTTTGGTTGTAGCTTGTGCCTCAATTCACTTGGCACATGTACATAACAAGTACATCCAAATATCTTCAAGTGGGAAAGATCAGGTTTCTTACCATAATAGGCTTGATATGGTGTCAAGCCATGGATCCCTGAGGTAGGAGCCCTATTCATTAGATACACGGCGGTATTTGCTGCATCACTCCAAAACATGTTAGGTACATTCATCTCATTAAGCATTGCTCTAGCGATCTCGGCAATGTATCTATTCTTTCTCTCTGCTACTCCATTTTGTTGGGGTGTGTACCTGCATGTTACTTGCCTCTTGATGCCTTGATCCATTAAAAAATCAGAAAACTCATTTGAGAAATATTCTCCCCCTCCATCGGACCTTAGCTTCTTGATATATGTACCTGTTTCCTTCTCTACCATTGCCTTGAATGCTTTGAAACATGTAAACACATCTGATTTGTTTTTGATGAAATAAATCCAAACCATCCTTGTGCAATCATCTATAAAAGTGACAAAGTACTTGTTACCTCCAATGGATTGCTCTTTCGTTGGCCCCCACACATCTGTATGTATCAACTCCAATGGATGTTGGCTTATGTAGCCACTCTTCTTGAATGGAAGTCTCGCTTGCTTCCCTAGTTGACAAGATTCACATAAATGCTTCATACCTTGTCCTTGGAAGTTGGGAAGACCTTCAACCAGCCTCTTGAATTGCATTTCCTTCATTCTTTGTATGTTGATGTGACCTATCCTCTTGTGCCACAAGTCCAACTCCGAAATCCTCTTGTTTCCATATGTGAAGTAGACATGTTGAGTAGAATGAGAATTTACCTCCAAAGTGAAGAGTCTCCCTTGCTTCTTTCCTCTTGCTATGACCTTGTAACCTTGCTTAGGGTTCTCCACAAAGCATCCACCTTTGTTGAACCTTACTTGATAGCCTCTTTCAACCATTTGCCCAACGGACACCAAGTTCTTTGTGATGGTAGGTACATGCAAGACATCCTTGAGACATCTTCCTTCCTCCTTGTCATCCAAAGCTACATCTCCAACATGGGAGATCTCATGGGCTGTATCATCACCTGTTTCTACATGTCCTTTACCTTTGGGAACATGTAGATTAGTAAACCAAGAAGCATTGCAACTCATATGGTTGCTACATCCACTATCAATATACCAAGTGTTATCTACTTTGCTTGAATTCCCATTCATGTGCATCATCAAGAGATTGTCATTTTCTGAACTTGTAGAAGCATAATTACCTTGGCCTTTGTATGAAGAACCTTGATTATAGTTCCTTTGGTTTCCTCCTTGGTAGCAATCTCTAGCATAGTGGCCAAACTTGCCACATATGTAACATCCTTCGCCATCTTGATTCCTGTTTTGTTGATGTCGTCCTCCTCTTCCTCTTGATCTTCCTCTCCCTCTTTGTGATGAGGTGCCTTGGTCATGTCCTTGATTTCTTGAGTGGCCTTGCCTTCCTCCAAACCTTCCTTTGCCCCTTCCTTGTCCTTGTCTTCCTTTGCCCCTTTGATTACCTGCATAGAAAACTTGTGCATCTTTGCTTTTAGTTGAACTTCCACCTATGTTCATTTCTTCGGTGACCATGAGAGCAACCAATTGCTCAAAATCGGGAAGATTATCCCTTACATAAACTGAAGTGGTAAAGGGTTTCCACTTCTCATCATCTCTCAAACCATTGAGAGTATAAGCCACAAGATCGTCATCGTCTACGTGGCTTCCAATGGATCCCAATGCATCTGATAACTCCTTGACCTTAAGTATGTAGTCATTTATGCTACTCCCTGAGCTCTTCCTAAGGTTGTTGAGCTCATTCTTGAGTTGGATCTTCCTTGCTTTGGTGCTTGTTGAATAAAGCCTTTCAAGTGTCTCCCATACCTTCATGCTTGAATCCAGGTCTTGGATATGGCCGATCATGCTATTGCTAATGTGTTGGGAAAGAATAAAGATAACCCTCTTGTCTCTTTCATTCCATTCCCTAAAGGCCCTTCTCTGGTCATTGGTTGGATTCTCATCCAACCTAGGTCTTGGTTCACTTCCACTAATCAACCCCCAAAGGCCCTTGCCCATAAGATAGTTGGAGACCCTAAATCTCCATGGTTGATAGTTACCTTTGTCTAGCTTTTCAATTTGAGTGTTGAAGTCTCCCATATCTAGTCTTTGATACTTGACCTAGCCCTTGGCTAATGCTCCAATGTGTGTAAAATGAAAATGAGGCTCTGAGGTTACCTCAATCCAAAGCTTTCCTTAGATGGACACCTTGTGCTCTTGCAAATTTGAGTAGAATAGCTCCCCCTTGATGTGAGCTACCTCCAAGAAGCTTTTGTTGATGCAACTCTTCAACCACAAACTCCAAGAGGTCTTCTTGCTTGTATGTGATACCTCCAAGATGCCCAAATGCTCTGATACCACTGATGGGGGAAGTATCTCAACCCCTAAGCAACGATGAAGCGCGAATGACCTCCACAGGTATCCTTCTTTGACCTCTGCACACCAAAAATGCTCTTACTCAGAGCTTATGCAGAGAACTCCAGTGAGCTTTTGTAGACCTGTAGTAGACACCAAGGGCTTTCCAACAAAACAAATTTCACTTGAAGTGGATGCTTACACAAAGAGAAACAATGTCTACAACATGAGCTAGTTGAATGCTCACAACTGCTAGTCAAGCAGAGACCTCACTTCACTCCAGCAAACTTTTCTCAGAGATTATACAGAGAATGAATCTCAAACTTATGTCAACTTTAGAGGACTCTAATAGCTACCCAATGACACCAAAATCATAGCAAATGGATACATAGAGAAGGAGAACCAGCCCTTACAACAGAGAGCAAAATATTTCCAACAGAGCCTACACAAAGAGAGAGATATCAATCACACAACTTCACTAAAATGAATGTTGCTCCCAGCTTACTCAGAGAATGCTCCAGAGAATTGGTAAGCATAAAATAGACTCTTATAGCTATCCAATGAGACAAGAATTACATCAAATGGATACCATATGAGGGAGAACCAATGCTAACAACTCAGGGGTAGAGAGTTGCAACACTGCCTGCGCACACACATAGATATGCCTACTAAAAGAAAACAAACAAGCAAGCAAGGGGGTTGCTTAAGCAAGGGGCTTGCTTATCACAACTCCAGCACTTAGTGCTCACTTTACATGAGCTAAAACTCCAAGAAGATGGCCCAAAAGAAGTCGGGATACATGCTCCTTTTATAGTGAGAGGTGTGCCCCTAAAATCTAGGAACTACCTTTCCAAATCAGCCTCCTAACTTGGAGGAATTAGTTGAGATGACTTGGGGAGTGGTTGAGTGACTTTTCTTGATGAAATCTCGTGGCTTTTGGCTTCCTTTGATTGATCCACATGTCCATAAAAGATTCCCCACGAATTTTTAGCTTGAAGCTTGACTTTTAACAATACATACATGCTTACATGCATACACACACATACACACACATACATATACACACATAGATGCACAACGACACATGTAGAGAGAGACACACAAACACGTACACACATACATATGCATACACACACACACATAAAGATACATACACATACATACACATACATGCATACATAGACACATACATATACACACACATACATGCACACATAGACACATGCATACACACACATACACACATAGACACATACACACTTACACACACACATACACACACACACATACACACACATACACACATCCACACACATTTACACACATACATACACATGCATATAGACACATATATATAGATACACACGTATATACACACATTGACACACACACATACACACACATATACACACCAATGGACACATACACACACATATATGCATAGACAGACACATAGAGACATACACACACATATATATGCATACACACACATAGAGACACATACACACACATACACATACATGCACACATATGAATACATAATGCATATGCATATGCATACATACATACTTACATGCATACATACACACACATGCATACATTTGCATACATAATGCACATGCATATGCATACATACATGCTTACATGCATACACACACTCACATATACACCTACATACACATATACACACATACATATGTACACACACACACACACACACACACACACACACACACACACACACACACACATATATATATATATATATATATATATATATATATATATATATATATATATATATATATATATATATATATATATATATATATATATATATACATATACATATACATATACATATACATATACATATACATATACATATACATATACATATACATATACATATACATATACATATACATATACATATACATATACATATACATATACATATACATATACATATACATATACATATACATATACATATACATATACATATACATATACATATACATATACATATACATATATATATATATATATATATATATATATATATATATATATATATATATATATATATATATATATATATATATATACATATATATATATACACACACACACACACACACACACACACACACACACACACACACACATATATATATATATATATATATATATATATATATATATATATATATATATATATATATATATATATATATATATATATATATATATATATATATATATATATATATATATATATATATATATATATATATATATTTCTAACCCATTTTTTTTATACGTACAGGTATTATGGATCCTAGTAGAGAGAGAAAGGCGAAACTCACTCTCATAAAAAGTCTTATGAGATCAAGAGTTCCGCTTGACACTCTAGGGATCATCATGCATGAGTACTCGGAGATGGTTGACGTTGAGTTGGATTATATGATCCAGATGCTTACCCAGTGATCAGAGGAGGGCTCTTCTATGGCTCCACATGCTGGAAGACACCTATATGCTCATAGGTATGTTTTTTTTTTCACAAATTTTTTTAATGATATTATAACACATATTTTTATTTATTTTTATCTATCTATTTTCAGGACACATATAGCACCTCCAGATCATGATAGCAGAGCACAGGTGGCTATGAGAACATGCATAGGCACCTTAGAGCTAGAGTGCAGTATAGAGCCATAGGGGAACATTGTGTACATAGGGAATGGATTGGAGTTCAATAGAAGAATGCAAGCATTATGCGACTGTATGCATTCATATTTATATATATGTATGTCTATGTATGTATGTATTTATATGTATATATGTATGCATGTATATATATATAAATAGATAGAAAATTAAAAATTATACCTTAATAGTGTGGAAATAGATACATTACTCCATCCAAAACGATTTTGAAGATTGAGAACAAGTAAGCTCACACTTAGTCGTGTCAAACGAATTCCTTCATATACATGCTTTAGATATTCCTCTCGAAGAAATTTCTCAATTATAGAAATATCAATGATTTCACTGTCATTTTGATACCAATCCTCAATAGAATCTACCATGCCATCATCTTCATCATTGTGGCACAAATCTTGTACTTTATCTTTTTTTTAATATAGATCTTTCAACCTTGCATATTTCATAGGATCACTTTTGCGTAGCCTCCTCATAGAAGCTTCTGATGAATGAGGTCTTACTAGCAATTGTGAGTGATGTAAAGGAATATCATCAACATCATATGTTGGAATCTACACACTTGAATAAAAATCATTATATTCCATAAATGAATAACAAGTAAACTTTAAACATAAATAACTTGCCTTGTTGAACATGAAGCTGGTAGGCTTCATCAAATCTTTGGTTTCATGTACGCTTTTGCTAGAATGGAAGGGATGTGAACAAAAACTGGATCTATGTTAATGATGAAGAAGAAGATGAGAACATAAATTTCAAAAGAATAATTCATAAACTAAACCTTTGCATTGATGATATATTGAGAAACATGGTCTAAGATACCTACAAACTATAAACAAACTATGAAGGGTCAAAGAATATGAGAAACACTATGATAATTCCTGCTCTGGAGTTGTTCTCTCTTCCTCCCCTCAATGCGCTACTCTATCTCCAGATGATCTACACCATCTAAGCTGTCGAGTACCTTACGTGCTTCCTCAATGGGAAAGATGCCGAGTACCTTACGTTCTTCCTCAAAGCGAATCCAAACAGCATCATCAAGGTAGCTTGAAATCTTTGTCAAAGTGCACCTTTGTACACCACTTTATATCTGTGTTTGGAGCATTGTGCAGCTGCAACTTCGTGAAAAAGTGCTTGTCTATTGCTTCTCTCTCTCTGACATTTATATGCTTCTTTCTCTCTCTTTTTCTTTCTTTCTCTCTCTTTGTCTTTTTGTGTTCAGCCAGATCTTGTTCAATGGTATTATGTGGTGCTTCGTGTACTGCAAAACTCTCTGCAGATTGCTTGTGTTGCATTTATGATGCTTATGTTGCACCGTTATTGCCTCCCACGTTGAAGCAATTGGTTGTAGCAAGATCAATCATGCCCTCCAAACTCTTATCATCACTCAAGTCTCCAATAGGAAGTCTCCCTAGCAATAACATAAGAAAACATATTTGCCTACAATAGCATAGAGATCAAGACATAGATTTACTTATCAATCCAAGAATAAGACCTTACATGATGCAATCAAAGGTTTACAATAGATGCAATGGAAGGGTTGAAGGTGAAGCCTCCATTGATCACTAACCTAATCACTACTCAGAACTTAAATCAAATTGAGTGCAAAAACATAAATATTTCAAGCACACATAAGCAAGATTAGCATTTAAGTAAAATAACTAATGCAAGGAGGAAGATATACAAAGCTCTTCCTTCTGTCACAAGCATAAGACTGTGTTTGATGCGAGAGAACACATAGTAAGAAGAAGAAAAAATGAGTAATTTGTGAAGAACTACCTCTCACTCACTTGCTATAAATTAGAAATGTCTTGGGACCCTTTTATAATTGAGAGGGATGGGTTTATATTGTGCCCCCCGTCATGATACCACTTTCTACATATAGTTATTTTGAGAGAGGTCTTTGGGATTTTATATAAAAGTATAACCTATTCATGAATTAATAAAAAATTTATATGTGACCAAACCATAGAGTTGCTTTATCCACATCTTTCTTTATAGATAGAATCCATGTGTACCACTAGCATGCAACATTATTCTATGTGGACACATAATAAGTTTGTTTAGACTTCCCTATCTGGGTCTTCATAAGTTATCTAAACTATCTAAAATTCTAAGAGGAGTGACATCAAACTCGGGAAGTGCATACGTTCCATTTTTATAAATTGGCACAAGTACATAAGGATCAAACCACCTCTTTGTAAATTTCTTTCCTGCATCATACTAGGAGTCAAAATTATTGTCATATACTAATACCTAATCCCCAATCTCAATCTCAAGAAGCCTAAATCAATGTATTTTATCAAAGTATAATTTTTTCTTAAGATGGGACTACTTCAGTTTTTGTACATCTTCATTTAAATTCTAATTTCCTTGTTCTAATTGCTTAATTCTCAAGGCTAAGAGTCCTTCTCTTGACAAATTGTCATTCCAAGGTAAGGTTGTCCATGTCAGTATTTGAGTATGGATAGGCAACACTGGTTTTTATAGTACATTAGCTATACAAGCATAAACCCTATGGTTCTTGTATATGTCATCCTATCAATCCATAATGCAAATGGAAGATATCTCAACCATTGCTTTATATCTCCATTACAAGCCTTTGAGATTGGCGCTTCACATTTGGATTATGATCTCTTTCACTCTTTGCATTAGCTTGAGTGTTCTAGGTAGTAGTTAGAGACAATCAAATTACATGTCTATCAAAGAATTTTCTCGCCTCCGTAGCATATTATTCGACCCAATCTACAACTACTTTCTCTACATATCCACATCTTGAAATCAATTCTTCCAAAAGGAACTCTACATACATTATAAGTAGTATTTGAATGGAGGGCTCAAACTTCCACATGATTAATCAAGTCTTCCCTAGCCAAAACAATTTATCTCATTTTGCCAAATTCTTTGGGCATGGTTACAAGATCAACCACCCACTTGTAATGAATACAAGGAGGGTAATTTGGATGTAAAGGTTCACTATGCTTGATTGAGGAATTTAGTTGACAAGTGGCACAAGTTCTCACAAAGTATTGATCATTCACGTACATCCTATGCCACCAATATCTTTCCCTAATGTTTTCATTATATATTACCACAAATCCATTATGACTTTCCCACAAGGCCTTATGCATATCTCTCTTAGCTTTTAATTGAAAAATTTTCTTACCTAATACTCAATGTGGATTTTCACCTTGTCACCAAATAAATTTATCCTTTAGGAAGAAGTTATAAGCCTTTTTCTTGATGTCCTTGAGTCTATTTGTGGACCAGCTTGAGAAAGGTATCATAGTACATAATTTCCAACTTTTTTTCATTCTCCATAATATTCATCATCTTGAAATTGTTTGTAAACATATCCTTGGAGGTCATAATGCATCATGTTTATTCTTCGTAATGTTGGATCATCTGAATCATCATCAAATTTTGCTCATGAGAGTATATTTTCAATAGTATTTAACTTACCAAATATATGCCCAAAAGCTAGATTTGTAAATTTAACATATGATATCCACTAAAGCATCCAATGTCCGGAGATGAGTGATTCATTATCATACTAGTTAATGAAAGATAATCAATTTCTACTATCACTTTCACTGTACTAAAGTATAATTTATTGGATTTCAATGCATTACCGATCCCCGTAGCTCTCTTTTTATCAAAGGATGATTCCTTTGAGTGTCATGTAAGATCTTTGCACCAAAATGAACTAGATATCATCAACCCTCATCATCATCATGACCAATGACCTAACCTATCCCAATAGGACTAGTATCAAAGATTAAGATGATTAGTTTATTGCATGAATAATCTACTCATTTCAAAATTGGAGCTTCAATAAGAAACTGTTTTAGTTTTCTCAAAGCTTTTGAGTATTGCTCAATCTATATGAAGTTTCTCTTCTTTCTCAACATATCATATAAACAAAATCTCTTAGAAATATTCTCACTTCACTAACACTATTGCAAGCTTAAAAATCTTGTGGATGACTTCAACTTTCTATGGGCATGGCTTTCACCTATAACACCCAAATAGATTCCAACAATCAAGACTTTGTTGATGCTAAAAACAGATTTCTTTAAAGAGAAGCTCAATCCAACCTTTTCAATTCTTTTAAAAGTCTTTTCATACTTAGATATGTGGTCAGTGAAAAAAATTCCCATATGCAAAATCCTTCATTTTATCTATTACTCTTTCCTCACATCCTTTTGTTGGAATATCATCAATAAAAGGAATAGTCACATGTGAAATAAAGTCATGTAGAACCAGATTCATCACATTCTTCATATGAGCCACATAACTTATCAATCCTTGTGGAAAAGTACACATAGGTACCATACCAAGGGGAGTCTTCATGTTCATAATGTCATGGCTCTCAATTGCTAACTGAAATTGGTCATACATTGAATAGAGTGAAGTGGTGCAATGGTGTTGCATCACAATGGATTCCTCTTCTCAAGGGTTTTGCGATGATGCCCTCACAATGTAATACTAAGTTGTAGATTATGTGTGTGGTACCTTGCATAGACCTACAAAATACTTTGAACTAGATAGTACATAGATAATAAAAACTCAAGTTTCTTGGGTTATACAAATTTAGTCAAACTTCAAGTCTATGGTTGATTAGGGCACTATATATTTTATTGAGGACCATATACAAACATGTTCGATAGCCATTTGCCCTTTCACATGGACATTAATGGTAAAAATCTCCCATTAAAGGCCAAAATGGCCAAAGTGAACTATGGAGGATACTTGAGTATAAGTATACAAATTATACCTCCCACCTGACCCCCATCAAGTGACAAGAGTATCAAAAGCTATCATGTGGTAGAGCTTTAATCAAAAGCATCTGTAGCATTATCTTGAGTATGAACCTTCTAAAGAATAATAAGCTTAGTGGCCAAGCAATCTCTAATGAAGTCATACCTCACCTTAATGTGCTTGGTCTTTGCATGATAGACCAGATTCTTAGCCAAAGTGATGGCACTCTGACTATCACAAAGCAAACGAGGTACATGTTGAGGTAGTCCCATATCACAAGCAAGATGAGAGAGCCACAATGCTTCCTTATATGCCTCACTTGCTACAACATATGCTACTTCTATAGTGAAAATAATTCTACATTCTTGAAGATGAGATCTCGAAGAGACAACATCTCCAACAAAGTGAAAAATATACCATGATATAGACTTTGAATTATCTACAAAACCAAAATAATAAAAATTTGTGTAACCAATAATGGATGTTGCTTCTCTACCCACACATAGACACTTGTCTTAGTACCACTAAAATATCTCAAAATCATATCGAGTCCTTTCCAATTATTTTTGCCAGGATCAGACATATGTCTGCTCAGAGCTCCCACTGTAATGCAATGTATGGTCTTGTAGCTACCATAGCATACATGCCACTACCAATAAGATACTGATAATGAATTTTGCTCATGAATTCCTTTTCCTCATTTGATTTTGGGCAATAATCCTTGCCCAATTTCATATATGTAGGTGGTGTATTCAATGCCTTGCTACCCTGCATATTGAACATGTGAAGTACTTAAGATATGTACTCACTTTGAGACAAGTATATGCATCTTTTACACCTATCACAAGTTATATGCATGCCAAGAATATGTTTGGGATTCCCCAAATCCTTCATACCAAATTTCCCACTCAACTTTTTTTTGAGCAATGACAAGCCATCAGAGGACTTCCCAACAATCAACATATCATCAAAATAAAGCATATCAAGCTACCATCTGAGCATATCTTAGTGTAGATACAATGATCCTCATTTCTTTGAGAATAATCTTGAGACTTCAAAAAAGGATAAAATTTTTGGTACCATTTTCTAGAGGACTGTTTAAGTCCATATAATCTCTTGTTCAACTTACAAACTAGAATCTCTTTGCCAAGAACTAGATAACCCTTTGATTTTTCCATATAGATCTCATATATAAGATCTCCATGTATGTAATAAAGTAAGTTATGATCCAAGGATCCGGTTGGTTCAGACATATCTAAAATCGGATACTGTTTTGTCACCCGTGTGTATGAACAAAGATCTCCAGTCTAGACTTAGTAGGAGGTCATGTGCTTTTGTGAACAAGTGATCCACTTAGCTTAGAAGAGGGAGGTAGATTACATAGCAGAGTCCAAGAATTCCATAAGACTCAGTCTTTTATGAGAATAAAGGGCTATGATTCTACTTTTCCAATGTCTATAGTTATACTTTCTACCTATGCTATGCCACATGGATGGATTACAAGGAGAATCCTTCATCAAGGACTTACATAGTTTAATAGTACATCTAATCTTTTGGGTACACAAATACAAGAAATCTTTAGGGGTCAGAGAGAAGATTCTATCATTTCTATACTACCACAAAATCTGGGATCTAAATAACTGCTAGAGACTCGCCTCCATCGTGTAGCTCTCCCCAATCAGGATCTCCTTGGTTGAAAGGGAAGGATATCCAAGAGTATAAAAAAACTCATTCAGACTTCCACAGTATCTATTGGCCCTGTGACCCTTGTGCAAGGCCATCAATCAAAGTAAAGCTTGCTTGGCAGTGGGGGGAAAAGCCCACAAAAGTATGAACCTGTATCTCCATTCATGAGAGCTCCAATTAACATTCCAATTCCTATTGAGTCTGGAAATGATAGTCTGAATAGGAGTGTAAGATCTTTTGAACCTCTCGTACATGTCCTCAGCAACCTAGTGGATGTGAATAGCCCCGTAATCAAGAAAGAGAGTAGAGTTTTCACTAAACCAAATCCTTTTTTCAAGGAGAACCTACTTGCAGGCAAGAGATGAATCATCAGTCTTCATGAGGTCATTGTGGCTTAGGATGGCATTATTCCTATAAAAAGGCAACCGATTAGTAAATCCAACTTTTCTGCATTTATTGCTTTTGATAGATAGAGGACAAGGATTACACCAACCAATCCAAGGGGAATCCTGCATAATGAACTAGAAATTGTTAATGAAAGCATCAGTCAAGGAATAACCACTTTTAATTTTATCCAAGCATTCCATAAAGAACAAATCATAGCACTTCCCTTGGGAACAAAAGTGAAAGGAGACACAACAACATCCCAAATCCCATGTTATTCCAGCTTTAAAGTCTGTGATGTGAAATTTGTGAATGTTACATTTAATTAAGCAAGTCCAATGGTCATTAGAGAAAGTATCTCTCATAATCCATTTTCCAGCCATTTGGGTAGCCATTTTGGTAGGGCATATGAGGCCAAGACTTCCCTCATCTTTCTTCATGCAGCAAGTACTCCAGGCAACCTCCGTGTCTTGTTAATAAGTTGAGTACCTCCCCAGAGGAACCTCCTAGCCAAAGCCACAACTTGGGCAATTTGATTCTTAGTCGACTGCCAACATGCAAAGAAATAGGTTAGGGTTGGTAAAATGTAATGCTTCAAAATGAACACTCTTTGAGATAAGGATTGTTGAAGGCCCATCCAGTGGAACACTTTTTTCTTGAATTTTTCCAAGACCCAGGTCCATCTTTGTTCCATGGTGACTTCAAAGCCCATAGGAATACCTAATAATCTGAAAACAACACCTCTTTTTATAATATCACAACTTTTATCTGACACACAACAAGAATAGCATTGCTAGTAGCAAAGAAACCAATTTTATGATGATTAACTACTGACCCGCTGGCTTTACAAAACAAGTCAAGGCATCTAAGAAAATTCTCTAGTGATTATGTTAGTGTCATCAGCAAACATTTGTAAACCAAGTTGGGAGAGGGAACCAGGAATGTCAAGTCCTTTAATGGTGTCTTGCCGTATATAGTCTTTGACCAGCCAACCAAGAGAGTCATTAGTGATAACAAACAAGAGGGGGGCAAGAGGACAGCCTTGCCTAATGGACTTGAGAAGTCTAAAGGAGTCAGAGACATGAACATTGATAGCAACTCTAGAATTAGCGTTACCAAAATGCTAGTGAATTTAATAAATCTTTTACCAATACCAACATCATGCAAGGACTGAAGAATAAAATCCCAATCAATCCTATCATAAACTTTATCAAAATCAAGTTTGAAGAAAAAAATCAATGTTCTGGTCTTTAGCAAATTCAAGTCCTTCCCAAAGAGAAATAATAGCATCCAAGTTGAATCTACCTTTAATGAAACCTTTTTGCTCTGGGAGAATAATATTGTCCATGATGGGGCTAAGTCTCCTAGCAAGAGTGAGAGCAAAGATTTTATATAAAGAAGTCAGACAACAGATAGGTCTCCAGTTGTTAAGATCATCCTTGGGACATTTTTTGTGAATCAATTTAATTACTCGATTATTGATAAAAGTAGAAAGACTCCCCCTCCTAATGGCTTCTTACCACACCAAGAGAACAATGGGCACCAAAAAATAAACTAGTTCTTGAAAGAATTCGTTTGGTATACCATCAAAACCAGGCGTTTTATAGGGTTTCAATTTACAAATGGTTTCTCTAACCTCATCGGCAGAGAGGGGCAGGCCCAAGATAGAAGCCAAGGCTTGAGAGATCATTTTTCTTCTCTTTAAGGAAATAAAGGCTTTGGCTTTCTGGACATCCTCCCCCCTCTTGGGAGGCATAGAGAAAACATTTGTAAAGAAGTTCACAGCCTCCTGTAAATTCTCCTTGATAGAAAGAAAATAATCTCTTGAACTCTTTTTAAGTAAGGGAACAAAATCCCTAGTTTTCTTTTTCTTCATGAGATCAAATATGTGCTTATTGGGTTTATCCACTTTGGGGAACGGCTAGATAGTTAGAGAGACCCATCTTTAACACAGGAGTGATTTCGTAGCCCTTGGTATCTATTAACACACATGTTCCATCTGTCAAGTCTAGCAGACAAGGGATTAATAACATTTCTCTTGTACCAAGTATGGCAAGTCAGGGGAGAGCAGCCAATGAGATTAAGAGAAGCAGTCATGCTAAACTAGTAACATTTTTCTCTTCCTCGTAGCACATTATCAATATTACCATTTTTGTCAGCAGAGTCAAGAAACATATTGAAATCTCCAATCAGAATAACTTCACCAGACAAAGAAGCAAGCTCAGTCCAACACATGCATCCTTCATAAGAATTATTGGCAGCATAAACACTAACAATGAAATACTTCAAAGGAAACCTGCCCTTTATAGCAATCCATTGACAAGAGTCAGTCATTATAACATTTTTAACAATGTGAGCAAGGTCATGGAGAATACTGATAGCAGAACCAGCTTTTCCTTTTGTGTGATTAGTGGTAAACCACTTGTGTTTGCTGGAAGAAATATTCAAGTTTGAATGCAAGTTAAAGCCACTGACTTTGACCTCCTACAAGTAGATGACATCAGAGAGCAGAGGTATCTTTAAGCCAGCTATTAAACACCTTACCTCTAATAGGATCTGTAGTACCTTTGATGTTGATGGAGACAATTTTATGACATCCATGAAAAAAAAAACTGAAAAAGAAAAAGACTACCAAGATCAGAAAAGAACAGAACAAGTCAAATAACAAGTCATTTCCTATGATTTTTAGGGGGCTTGAAAGCTGAGCTGGAAACTCTAGCAGCCTCTTTCCTCTTACTTTTAATTTTAAAATTACTTTTAGGCTTAGGGTTAGATTCTTGAAGCATTTCCATATCTATAGCATTGTTTTGCTATTGTTGAGCTAATTTATACTTTTCCATGTCAAGCTGATTAAGCTGAGAAGTAAAGAGCACTTCTTCCTAATTATCAGAATCAAACTCATCTTCTGCTAATGAGGATGGTTGGGAGGATTTACGTGCAGTTTTCGGTTGGATTGGTGATACCTTGTCAGCATGTGACCCTTCTTCCTTAGAATGGGTCTCGTTTATTAAACTATTGGCTTCCTGTGTAGGAACAATATCAGTAGAAGGATTTTTTTTTTCCTTCAAGTCATCTATGCATTCCAAATTAGCATCCTCAAGCACAACAAAGGGGTTACTGACATAAAGCAGTGCATAGCACTATTATTATTCAACCAAAATGAAGGTTTCTTTTTATTTTTATAAGCAACTTTCTTAAAATTGTTCCAAGCAGTGTCTATGCTACTCTTACTAGTCCCTGAATTATTCTCTTGATTTTTCCCTGCACAAATGATAGGCTCAATTTTGGGCACCAAAAGAGGATAGTCTTTAAGTAAGTGACCTTGCCTAAAACAATTAAAACAAGCATTTGGAAGATTTTTGAATAAAACCTTTTGAACATGCAGTTTAATGCCATCATCATCTTCTATGATAAAGGAGTATTTTAATTCCTTTGATATGTGTATTTCAACCAAGATTTGTGGGTCCTATTTGGGGTTAAAGCCATTCCTAGGTTTTTGGCCTATGAATTTCCCAAGGATTCTATCTAGCTATTCTATCCAAGGATAGTATTCAATGGGGAGGTCGGGAAATTCAATCCAAACCGAAATCTTTGTGGGCTTGGGGCCCCTTGGATAAAAGCCCGATTGCCATTTAAATATGGTGAGGGGGGGATTCTTAATAAGGCAATGACCTTTAGACAAAACTTGAATAGAATTCTTAGCACCATCAAAGAAAAACAAAAAGAATAAGTATTGCACATGGTTAACATGCACTCCTCTACTTTCCCAATTTATTTTAATCCAATTCTTTAAGACTTCCTAAGTAGGCCGAGGTCCATGACAGAGACCAACTTACACCTTTTCATAAAGATGATTATGCTAGCTACTTAACATATTTCTATCAATAACAAGTTTCTTTTCATCCTCCCCATCACTCTCCACATTAAGAGTGTTCACATGACAATTAGCTGAGTGATTTCTTTCAGCCTCTACATCATCTGATACTTTTTGTTTGCCCTTATCAGTTGAAGAGGGATTAGGGTTACCTAAGGGCAGCTGAAATTCAAAACCATCTGAGGAAACTTGAGGAGGAGTTTGAATAGCCTATGCGCAAGACATTCCATCTCCTCTTGGGCAAACAACAGAAGTTGGCAAACCCTGAGGGGAACCATCTTGCAGAGCTTTCATCTCTCTTTCTATATTGTAAGCTTGTGCATCCACAGTAGACAAGCTAGCAATCCACATTCCTTGAGAATGAGGATCATAGGTAGGACCTTGAGACGATTAGCCATTGTGCAGTGCCTCTTGAAGGGCCATCCCTCTCCGGTTAGGGGAGGAGAGGAGGCAGGAATAGTGATCAACAAAAGATGTCGAGCAGAGTGTGGTGGATGCTAGACAGGAGTCCAATAGGCCTCAAGCATGCAGGCTCTAGAGGAAGAACGAGCAAAAACCCTAGCATGTCAAAGCTCAGAGCTCGCACACGTTACATTTGTTGGTTGTCTTCTCTCTTCCTTTTTTCGATATAGAATAATTTTAATTGCTATTTAAAGAAGCAAAATTAGATGAAGCCTTCATCTCTAGCGGCAACAGGATTCGATCTTGAGTCTACTCTTAGTCGGGGTACCATGCTATCCGATTTCACTATTCAAATGAATATTAAGATTGTGCTATGCTTTATTGGATAATGATATCTGTAAATAACAAGCGAGTTTTCATGGAGAACTTATCATCTTCTCCAAATGTTTATGGAGATCATTCCATATTTTACTTTTCTCGGTTACAAATAGCTTCTTTTTCGTGAGCAGATTTTAAGGCTCCCAAGTTCTTTATCGTGAAAAGAAGGAGGTGTAAGGTTCGTCAATTGCGACATTGAGAGTAAGGTTCGTCAATTGCAACATTAAGAATTTGAGCTCACCACCCAATTGAGCTTATGCCTCTGTAGTATCCACAAGATTGAGTGCTTGATTTGCAAGAAATGTTGTATACTATGATGTCTGAAGTCTGAAGCAAAAATGCCACAGTAGATGTTGTCTCATGTGGAGCGAATGAGTATCCAGCCTATGGTCATAAGCTTGAGAATTGCAAGAGCTAACTAGATGGGCATCTTCTTGATTTACATATTGATCGAGCAGATCTGTTTTATAATTATTACTTGCACCCACAACATCTCTTGAGGGGATGGCAAAAGTGATCCCCTGTAGACAAAGATCTTAATCTATGTATGATTATAGCCTCATTTATGGGGGATCAAATCGTCTGATGTCAATTTATAGAGAGCCGTTCTCGCTGTCCATCAGTTGAGGTGAATTGTTTTGCTAAAATTACCGACATGTGCTCAATTATTGCTCAATTATGTGCTCAATTATTGCTATATAGCTTCGATTATCTATGCCTATCAAGGGATCAATGGGTTGATGAGAGGGCACTGCTCTTCTACATCTTTTTGGCTACTCGTCTGTGGAAAATGAAATTTTGGAAAGTCCTCTACCTCGAAGCTCTCTTTGCATGTGATTTTACAGAGCTTAATGCTCTTATTTTCCAAAGTTCATGCATCAATCAGTTGCCAAATGACGGGACTCGAACTTAGTACCTTACTGAAGTATGATTTTCATATACCAATTGGCCTCAGCTAGGTGTATCTGATGCTAGGTATATCTGATGCTCGGTATATCTGAAAGAAGGTTTGAATCTCAAAGAAATATACCCAATGTTGCTCGGTCTTCGATTCCATTTGATCCTACACTTCAATGAGTGGTTTTGGAGGTGGAATCAAAATATTATAACAAATATATTTCTAGAGTAAGATGGTGCATTTTATCTAGTAAACCCGAGCTTCAACAGTATTGTCATGCATCTTCTTATGTTTCCTGCTATGATCTCCAACCAAACCCGAGCTGCGAACCTGAGAATCAAGCAAGGAGGATTCATGAAGTGTTGAATTCAAGGCTTAACTTTTCCAAATTATGACACATGCTCTCATCCATAGAGAAAGATGAGTTAAACCCATGCAAATGGAGACCTAAGGATGCAAAATGACTCTTCGTGAGAATCAATGGAAGGACATAGCTTAATTGGGAGATAAGTATTTTCTAAGTTGATGTTTTCATTTTAGTACTTGTTTTATCCATCACTTTCATATGGCTTGCATCTAAATATTATTGAAGCAAACACTACAAATTCAATGAAAGCTACATGGATATAGAAGTATTGGGAAATACATCAAGCACTTGCATGTGTCTAAAATGTTCATGCCCCAAAAAGAATGACTGTTGGTGCATTTTTCCTTTTCAAAGAATGTTTTCATGCACAAAACACATTTTCTTCTTGCTTGAAAAAGATAGTTAATGATCAAATTTATGCACATGAACAGTTATATCTTTTTAAAAAAGCTAGCAAGTAGAATGTTTGTGCATGGATGATTGGGAACATGCATTTTCAAGCTCCAAAACTGCTTGATTTAAGTTTGGTGCATGAACGGAGAATGCCAACACATGCATGCACTCACATGCATTTGCATGCAAGAACATGCATTTGCATGATTATTTGTTAAGTTGTTGAATACTTATACTTTTTTTACCTCCTTTTTCTAACTCGACTTAGATAGCTAGGGAAAATAGCAAACTAGGTAGTTGCAAGGCTCCTGGTTGCCATGCAACTCAAGTAGCTAGTTTGGTTTTCCCAAATGTGATACTTAGGTATCACAAAATAGGAGTCTTGATTAGGAAAATTAGGCCCTTTGAAAGTCAAGTGTTCACTTTTCTTGCTCATTGGAATGGCAAGAAAATAGTGCTCCTTGAAAATTTCCATAATGACTCTAAGTGTAGTCTACAACCATGAAGACGGTACTTAAGTCTATGGAAGATAAAACATAATGTTTGCCTATCCTTAAAGGGATTTTGGTACAAATCCAGAATTCACGAGAAGATGCTTAGACTTAAGCAGTAGAGAGATTCCCGTAAAGTCTCGATCGAGATAGGTATCTAAAGCATCAGTAAAGAAGGAATCTAAAGACAAGGAGTCAAAAGCTCTTGTCATTACATATTGGTCAAGAATAAACCAAATGAACTTGAATCTATGAAAATTCAAGTACTTGGAATTTTGATTCATTTTCATTTGAAAATCCTAGCAAAGAAGGATGGATGTTCCATGGAAAGGTTTTCAAGTTCCCAAAGGAAAGCACAAGATCGTGAAATGATCATGTTAAGGGATCAAAACCTAGAAAAATCTAGTCAGAGGTAATGCCTGAAACTTCAAAAATTCTCGTAAAGAATTGAAGCATAAAGAGAACATGTACCTGAATTCTTAACATAAGATGTAAATCTTATGTTAACCACCATCCAATGTCTTTGAAGTAACCCAAAATCTTAACATCATGTGAATGGCCGATCCACACCACCAAGCTGCTAATAGATAAGTCCTCTCCATAAGCAAGAGTGTGAGCACACTCTTCTTCTCCAAGAAGAACTCCATAGCTGCTCCTCAACATGTTCCAAGATAGCACCATGGCTACCCCATGAGTTAAGAGCACCATCTCTGATGAGGTAACAAAGCTTCCAAAGCTTGTGTTGAAATAGGTGTTAGATAAATTAACAATGAGCCAAAGCTCTTATTATATAGTAGTTGTTTGTCCCTTGAAAGTACTACCATAAACCGTACACATAGACATAGACATAGACATAGACATAGACATAGACATAGACATAGACATACACATAGACATAGACATAGACATAGACGTAGACATACACATACACATATAGATACACATACACATATAGATACACATACACATACACATACACATACACATACACATACACATACACATACACATACACATACACATACACATACACATACACATACACATACACATACACATACACATACACATACACATACACATACACATACACATACACATACACATACACATACACATACACATACACATACACATACACATACACATACACATACACATACACATACACATACACATACACATACACATACACATACACATACACATACACATACACATACACATACACATACACATACACATACACATACACATACACATACACATACACATACACATACACATACACATACACATACACATACACATACACATACACATACACATACACATACACATACACATACACATACACATACACATACACATACACATACACATACACATACACATACACATACACATACACATACACATACACATACACATACACATACACATACACATACACATACACATACACATACACATACACATACACATACACATACACATACACATACACATACACATACACATACACATACACATACACATACACATACACATACACATACACATACACATACACATACACATACACATACACATACACATACACATACACATACACATACACATACACATACACATACACATACACATACACATACACATACACATACACATACACATACACATACACATACACATACACATACACATACACATACACATACACATACACATACACATACACATACACATACACATACACATACACATACACATACACATACACATACACATACACATACACATACACATACACATACACATACACATACACATACACATACACATACACATACACATACACATACACATACACATACACATACACATACACATACACATACACATACACATACACATACACATACACATACACATACACATACACATACACATACACATACACATACACATACACATACACATACACATACACATACACATACACATACACATACACATACACATACACATACACATACACATACACATACACATACACATACACATACACATACACATACACATACACATACACATACACATACACATACACATACACATACACATACACATACACATACACATACACATACACATACACATACACATACACATACACATACACATACACATACACATACACATACACATACACATACACATACACATACACATACACATACACATACACATACACATACACATACACATACACATACACATACACATACACATACACATACACATACACATACACATACACATACACATACACATACACATACACATACACATACACATACACATACACATACACATACACATACACATACACATACACATACACATACACATACACATACACATACACATACACATACACATACACATACACATACACATATGTAATAAAGTAAGTTTGTGATCTAGGGATCCGACTGGTTCAGAAAGATCTGAAATCGGACTCCGTTTGGTCATTCGTTTATGTGGCCAAAGATCTCGAGTCTAGACTTACTGGTAGGTCATTTACTCTTGTAACCAAGTAATCCACTTAGCCTAGTGGTTAAGACTCAAGGGTGTGAAGGACGAGGTCTTGGGTTCAATCCCCATGGGATACATGGGAAGAGTATTTTGCCCAAAGATCTCTAGAACCTTCTAGAAGCATCCATTGGACACTTGGCGCACATGCAGTTACATGGCTGACACTTGGATGATTAGCATTCACCTGCCCAAGAAGGTAGTTCCCTTGAGAGAGCTATATATAGAGGCATTTGGTTGGGAGGAGAGTCATTCATTTATGAGCAATTTCTGTCGCTACGCTGTTGCATTGGTATCAGAGCCATCTCCATAGCTTTTCTCTTCTTGCTCGAATTTTGGCGTGCGAATTCTCTCCTTCCCGCATCAATATGCGTGTCGCAATAGTTCCCATGCTTTAGCTTAGAGCAAGAGAGTATTAAAAAGTAAATCATCTTTGTGTGCTAAGGGGGAATCGAACTCGCGCCCCTCTGTTGAGAGGGCGCTGCCTTAACCACAAGACAGAAGCGCCGTTCGTGGTTTTGATTAACGAGGAGGACTATTTAGATCAACTGTTCGCTGAAGGAGACTCCATCGAAGAAGATTCAAAAAGGGTATTCTCTGTGTGCGATCGACGGATTTGAACCCTGGACGTCCCCGACGAGAGGAGGCTCTCCTAACCACATCTCCAAACTCCGTTCGCGTCGAAGATTCTTCAGCAGAGTTTAATGGTCAGTTGCGGCGCTGAATAAGACCCGAACTTGAAGTTTTAAAAGGTGTGTTCCCTGGTGCAGGGATCGGGTTTCGAACCCCTGCCCCCCCAACTGAAGGACGCCCGCCTATCCATATTGCCGACGGCGGTTCACGTTCCATATGCCTGCAGAGAATCGTTTTCTCTTGTAATCGAGCGCTGCAGCAGATCGTAAGAAAGAACAAATAAAAAGCCACTCTTCTCTGCTTCCGCCCGCGAGATTCGAACCCAGGCGGCCAGATTGAGAGGAAGTCGATGTGACCAAGGCGCCAAGGAGTTTTCCTTGTCATCTATTGGGAAGACAGTATTCTAATGCAGTAGTCTGCTCAGAATTGTTGCAGGCCGAACCCGAGGAGAATTCCTGTTTGAAACAAAGCAATAACCAAGGAGAATCAAGGATTGAGCAAAACTTGAAGGAAGAGGAGCCGTGGAGTGAAGATCTGGAGGCCTATCTTCGTCATAATTCTAGCACTTTCGGCTAGAATCAAGTCGACCTCAACGGACCAAATCATCAGGGACGATTTCTTGTGACATTCTTGCATAGCTCTTTTGATTTTGTTGCACACACTTCTTGCGTTAGGAATACTTAGTAAGTTTAATAACGCTTTGTGTGCGATGGAGGGGACTTCTAGCCACGTTTCGTTTACAAGTACTACTAGTGCGTCCATGTATGTTTCCATTCCTATGTTAGTAACATCCTCATTCATGACTAGACCACCAATAGTTGCACGTGCATTGCATTCATCTGCACCTATGGTTTCAAATACTAGTCATGCGTCTGATGCATCTAAAATAGAATCAGCGATTGTAGCATTAGACGTTGAGGATTCTGCGAGAAAAGGGGAAACAAACACTACTTTAAATGAGAGGAAAGATATGGAAAGTAGGATGTTGCTAGTTGAGCAAAAGCTTGGACAGTTGTCCAGCATTCCGGATGAGGTTGCAGTACTCCGTCAATCTGTTGATGGAATCCAGGATCACCTTAAGGCCATTCTGAACTTACTTCAGACGCCTAAGGATATCAGTAAGACTATTTTAGGTAGTCACACAGATACGATCGCAACTTCACCGATGTCTGTTAGGATGGAAAAGGATAAGGAATTATCCTCTCCCCAAATAGACATGTTTCCTTTAAGGGGAAGTATGAGCCGTTTGAGTCTAGCGTCTTCTACTCCCTTGTGCGTTGCTTCGGTAGGTATGTTAGAAACTCATAACCGCCCTGTGGATCTTTCCTTGGGAAAGGAGATCCGTCCTCCTTATTTCTCTGGAGAGGATAAGGATAGGAATAAGGACGCGGTTTTGACTTTCTTAGAGAAATGGAAAGATGTCCATGAACTCAAACATATTTATCGCTAGGACCGAAAGCTTATACATGGTGGATGAGTCTCTCTGAGACTCACAAGAAACCCACCACTTGGAATGAATTTTCCCATCTTTTCAAGAAAGAGTTTCTCCCCGAGAATGAGGAGGAACGCAATTGGGAAGCTTGGGATAAAATTCAGCAGAAGGGTAGACCGCTATTGGTGTATATTTCAGAATACAGAGATGTAATTCTGAAGTTAAAGAATTTAGATGACTTCCATCGACTTCGCGGTTTTGTCAGAGGACTTAACCAGCGAATTCGTAATGAAGTTAAGAGGCATGCGCCTAAATCCCTTGAAGAGGCGATTAAGGTCGCACAGATTTATGAGGACAATTCACGCTTGGATGTCACGCAGGAAAGCAGTTATTCCCAGAAGAATAACTTTAAGCGTAAGGGTAAAGGGACTAGATCTAGTGAAAGGGTGTCTAAGAAACCTCGTGTTTTTAGACACATCCTTTCTCCAGAAGATCATGATAAAGCGCAAAAAGAAAACTTGTGCTTTAAATGTCTTAAGCCTGGACATCGAAGCCGTGCCTGTCCAGTCGGAAGAGAAAGTAAGGGAAAGGGTAAGCAGCAAATCCATCTGATTCAATCTTTGAACTTGGATGCAAATTCAAGTGCAAAGAAGGTTCAGATTATGCACTGCGACAGTACCCATTCATGTCAAATCTCCAAAAACATGTGGCAACCTCAAGAGTTTGGTCCACATGATTTGGTCAAGTTGCATGGATCAGTAAAAGGTCACACCATCCGGATAATGGTGGATGACTCTGCTACGCATAATTTTATCAATTATGCGTTAGTAAAAAAACTGGCTCTTCCTCAGGAACCATCGCCTCATAAATACATTGTCTCCATGATGCACGGTCAAGACACCCGTGTTTGGGACACAATGATTTGTAATTTGGAACTAGAAATCCAAGGATTTAAAGACACCTTGGACTTCCAAATAATGAATATGGATCGGGTAGATCTCGTTTTAGGGAGAGAGTGGCTATGGAGTCTAGGTCCTTCATTGACCAGGTGTTATTTTACAAATACTTTGGAATTCCAGCGTGACGGAATTGTGTACAAGATCAAGGGTGAGCATGATGTTCCAAGTATCCCTTTGATATCATACACTGAACTACAGAAACTTGTAAATAATGAAGCCAGGACCCAAGCTTTTCTTGTCCTTGGCACAGATGTAACAGATTCTGATAATATAAATCAAGTTTCTTATGTCTCGTCCTTTATTCCTCGAGAAGTTTATGTTAAATTTAACAATTTAATGAAGGAATTTAAAGATGTGTTCCCTAAGGAACTCCCCTACGGCTTGCCACCCTCTCGTGGAAACATCGATCACAGCATAGATCTGTTTCCGGGTACCAAGCCAAAATTTCAAAACCCATACCGCCTCCCCTATGTCCAAAATCAAGAGGTGGAAAATCAAATCCAAGAGTATTTGGATAAAGGATTTATCCGCCCAAGCCAATCTCCATGGGCAGCACCCATCCTTCTAGTGAAAAAGAAAGATGGAACTATGAGGCTGTGTGTAGATTATAGGGCGTTAAACAATCTTACGATAAAGAACAAGTATCCCATGCCACTAGTCGAAGATCTTTTCGATAGTTTAAAGGGAGCTACAATCTTTTCTAAGATTGATTTACGCCAAGGTTATCATCAGATCAGAATCAAAGTTGATGATATTCCTAAAACAGCCTTTCGAACAAAGTTTGGCCACTACGAGTTTTTAGTGATGCCGTTCGGGTTGACAAACGCACCCGCAACATTTATGACTTTGATGAATCAAGTGCTTAAGCCGTATTTGGGAAAATTTGTTGTAGATTTTCTTGATGATATTCTGATCTACAGTAAAGATCATGAAAGTCACTTAGAGCACTTGAAAAAAGTTTTTCAACTTCTTCGCGATAATAAACTTTACGGTAAAGAGTCAAAATGTGAATTCTTTACCCCAGAAGTAAAGTATTTAGGTCATATTATTTCCGCGGAAGGAATCAAAGTTGACCCTGAAAAGGTCCAAGCGATTCTTGAATGGCCTGAGCCCAAGACGGTTCGAGAACTACAAAGTTTTCTCGGATTGGCCGGATATTATCGGAAGTTTGTGGCTGGATATGCCAAGATTGCAGTACCTTTGACGGATCAACTCAAAGGGAAGCATCAAAAGTTAAATTGGAAAGAAGAGCAAGCAAAGAGTTTTCAAGAACTTAAACTTGCTTTAGCATCGGCCCCGGTTCTACAAATTGTAGATCCGAACAAGCCTTTCCAATTAGAGACAGATGCAAGTTCATCTGCAGTAGGAGCAGTACTAAGCCAAGATGGTCGACCAATAGCTTTCGAGAGTAGAAAGCTAAGTCCTGCTCAGCAAAACTACTCTACCTATGAGCGAGAGATGTTCGCTATTATAAATGCTCTAAAGAAATGGCGCCATTATCTATATGGATCAAAGCTGACCATAGTTTTTGATCAAGAGAGCATAAAGTGGTTTGCAAACCAACCTGATCTTAGAGGTAGAAAAGCAAGATGGGCCGAACAATTACAAGAGTTCGATTATGAGCTCAGGTACAGAAAAGGAAAGTTCAATGCAGTGGCAGACGCCCTAAGTCGGATGCCTATGTTGAACAATCTAAGTTTTGTACAAATTCAAAGTGAATTTATTTCAACTTTGAAAGGAAGCTGCAAAGAGGATCCAAGCTTCAGTCAAGCATGGAAAGCAGCTGAACAAGATAAACAAACTGAAGCAAGTACTTCTGAGAGAAAGTTTAAACACTATTCTCTCCAAGATGAATATTTGCTTTATAAAGGTAAGGTTTGTGTCCCAAGTATAGTGGACATACGAAATCAAGTACTTTTCGAATGCCATGATGCTCCAAGTGCAGGACATCCTGGTATTAACCGAACCTATGAGTTAGTGAAAAGACATTTTTATTGGCCTAGTTTGCATCGTGATGTGCAAAACTATGTGTCTAAGTGCCATAAATGTCAAGTAAATAAGTTTGAACGACTTAAAGTTGGAGGATTGCTACATCCTTTGGAAATTCCCAAAGGAAAGTGGGAAAGCATTTCCATGGATTTTATTTCTGGATTACCCCGCACTCAGAAGGGCTTTGATTCAGTCTGGGTTGTAGTTGATCGATTGACTAAACTTGCTCAGTTTATACCAGTCAAGACTACTTATAAGACTCCAGAACTTGCAAAAATATTTGTAAATCAACTTTATAGACTCTATGGTCTTCCAGTAGACATAGTTTCTGATAGAGATGCTCGATTTACAAGTCATTTTTGGCGAGCAGTCTTTAGTAGACTTGAAACTAAACTAAGTTTAAGTACAGCTGAACATCCCCAGACGGATGGACAGACAGAGAAAGTCAATCAGATTTTGGAAGACATACTTAGAGCTTATGTTACTTCCAAACAGACTGATTGGGAAGATTATCTTCCTTTAGCTGAATTTGCCTATAATAGTGCCAAGAATACATCAACTGAATTTAGCCCATTCATGTTAATGTATGGTTTCCAACCTAGGTCTCCTTATGCAGTGGGACTTCATAATGAACGAGTTCAAGCAGCTCAAGAGTTTCTTCAAGACATGAACTTTAAGCTCAAGTTAGCTAAAGAAAACTTAAAGAAAGCTCAAGATCGTGCAAAAGCTTATGCCGATCCAAAGCGAAGAGATGTTACTTTTCAGGTTGGCGATCAAGTTTATCTTCGTATTCCTGAAAGATCGGAAAAGTTCAAGACTGGTCAATGCGCCAAGTTGTCGCCTAGATATTGCGGTCCTTTTCCAATCACCAAGAAAGTTGGTTTGTGGGCTTATGAATTACAACTTCCAGATGATAGTTGGATTCATCCAGTGTTCCATGTTAGCCGACTTAGGAAGAGTCTAACAGATTCAGATAATCTAGTTGGACATCAGGTCATACTTCCTATTCCAGTAAATGAAACAGTTCCTCATGAACCTGAAAGGATACTTCGCACCCGAGATAAACGTACAAGAAGCCACTTGTATGAAGAGTGCTTAGTAAAATGGAAGGATGGAACTGAAGAAAATTCAACATGGGAAAAAGTTTCCACAATCCAACGACGTTTTCCAGCTTTCAAGTTTTAAGTTGGTCCCAAATAAAGAAGGTTTTCTACTTTCAAGTTTTTAGTAGATAAACCGATCATGTTCTTCAAGATCTAGAATATGATAAGGTTTTTTACTTTCAAGATCTAAGTAAATAACCTGTTTGAATGAATGCATGTTCTTCAAGTTTTAGAACATGAGGCTCGGGGGTTGCCTACAGTATATATAGCTCTAATTTTCGAGGACGAAAATATTTTCCAAGGGGGGAAGAATGTAATAAAGTAAGTTTGTGATCTAGGGATCCGACTGGTTCAGAAAGATCTGAAATCGGACTCCGTTTGGTCATTCGTTTATGTGGCCAAAGATCTCGAGTCTAGACTTACTGGTAGGTCATTTACTCTTGTAACCAAGTAATCCACTTAGCCTAGTGGTTAAGACTCAAGGGTGTGAAGGACGAGGTCTTGGGTTCAATCCCCATGGGATACATGGGAAGAGTATTTTGCCCAAAGATCTCTAGAACCTTCTAGAAGCATCCATTGGACACTTGGCGCACATGCAGTTACATGGCTGACACTTGGATGATTAGCATTCACCTGCCCAAGAAGGTAGTTCCCTTGAGAGAGCTATATATAGAGGCATTTGGTTGGGAGGAGAGTCATTCATTTATGAGCAATTTCTGTCGCTACGCTGTTGCATTCGTTTATGTGGCCAAAGATCTCGAGTCTAGACTTACTGGTAGGTCATTTACTCTTGTAACCAAGTAATCCACTTAGCCTAGTGGTTAAGACTCAAGGGTGTGAAGGACGAGGTCTTGGGTTCAATCCCCATGGGATACATGGGAAGAGTATTTTGCCCAAAGATCTCTAGAACCTTCTAGAAGCATCCATTGGACACTTGGCGCACATGCAGTTACATGGCTGACACTTGGATGATTAGCATTCACCTGCCCAATAAGGTAGTTCCCTTGAGAGAGCTATATATAGAGGCATTTGGTTGGGAGAAGAGTCATTCATTTATGAGCAATTTCTGTCGCTACGCTGTTGCAACATACACATACACATACACATACACATACACATACACATACACATACACATACACATACACATACACATACACATACACATACACATACACATACACATACACATACACATACACATACACATACACATACACATACACATACACATACACATACACATACACATACACATACACATACACATACACATACACATACACATACACATACACATACACATACATATACACATACACATACACATACACATACACATACACATACACATACACATACACATACACATACACATACACATACACATACACATACACATACATGTACACATACACGTACAGATACACATACACATACACATGCACATACAGATGCACATACAGATGCACATACACATACACATACATATACACATAAAGATACACATACACATACGCATACGCATACGCATACGCATACGCATACACATACGCATATGCATATGCATACGCATACGCATACGCATACGCATACACATACACATACGCATACGCATACGCATACGCATACGCATACGCATACGCATACGCATACGCATACGCATACGCATACGCATACGCATACGCATACGCATACGCATACCCATACGCATACACATACACATACACATACACATACACATACACATACACATACATATACACATACAAATATGCACAAACATATCTACAAACACATGAAAAGACATGCATGCATTATTTCATATACACATGCACATTAACATATACTAATTATACACATGCATATGCACATTCACATGCATGCACATACACATGGATGCAAATGGAGATGCATGCACATGCACATGCATGCTCATACATATACACATGCACACACACACACACACACACACAGACATATATATATATATATATATATATATATATATATATATATATATATATATATATATATATATATATATATATATATATATATATATATATATATATATATATATATATACATACACACACATACACATACATACTTAGACACATACACATACACACATATACACACACACATACACATACACATGCACATATGTATACACACATATGCACATAGTCTTACACATACACATGCACATACATACATATACACACACATACGCACATACACTTACACATACACATGCACATACATACATATACACACACATACAGATGCACATACATACACATATGCACATACACTTCCACATACATACACATGCACATACACACATATACACACACATACACATGCACATACACACATACACACATACACACATACACACATACACTTACACATACACATGCACATACATACATATACACACTCATATACATGAACATACATACACATACACACATACACTTGCACATACACATGCACAGACATACATATACACACACTTACACATACACATCCACAGACATACATATACACACTCATATACATGCACATACATCCACATACATCCACATACATCCACATATGCACATAAAGATACATATGCACATAAAGATACATATGCACATACATACATATATACACACATACACATACACATGCACATACACACACATATGCTCATTCATTTTCATATACACATGCACATACATGCATATAATGTAATAAAGTAAGTCTATGGTCTAAGGGTTTGACCGGTTTAGACATATCTGAAATCGGACACCGTTTGGTCATTCATGTGTATGGCCAAGATCTCAAGACTAGACTTAATCATAAGAAAAGTACACATGCTCTCTTAAACAAGTGATCCACTTAGCCTAGTGGTTAAGTCTCAATGTTGTGAAGGAAGAGGTCTTGGGTTCAACCCCCATGGGGAGCATGGGGAGAGTGTTTTGCCCAAGGAGCTCTCACTACAAGGAATATGGGCGCATAGCGACAGTTAAGGGGACACAATTTCATCGCTATAAAATTATAAAATGCATCGCAAGGAGCATCAAGTGCGGACCGTCGATTAAATGACAAGCCAAACAACGTTTTTTTCGAGGTGTGGCACGACGGGGTGTGGGACGCTTGCATAGAGTGTCGCTAACGTGACCGTTTAAAAAAGCATCGCATAAGCGATGCTTTTTGTGTCACATAAGTGACGCTAAAAAATATCACTTATGCGATGCCAATTCGAGTGGTTTTTAGGATGCGTTACCATCACTTATACGACGGTCTGTTGATGGAAAAAAATTAAAACGTTGGAGGTTCTTCGATGGGCATTTTCACACATTTAATCGAAGAGCTCTCCAACATTTGCAATTGCACTGTGCTTATGAGCTGAAACAAGTATATGCAGAATTGTTGTTTTACCTAAGCTCTATCTTATTGTCTCTCTCTATCTCTATTTCTCTCTTTCTACGTCTTTCTCTCTTTGAATTCTCTCTCTCTGTCTCTCGCTCTCTCTCTTTCTTTTCTCTCCCTCTTTATTGCAGGTTATTCAAGAAGCTAACCAAGCAGAAAGTATGGCTAACTATTGTAAGTACAATTTCCATTCTTTGTATATCATTTGAATTGTGTTATTTTCATTAGATATCATACTCACACTTATTTATATGCACATATACACTTATACATGATGAAGATGCACGTTCATACATATACACATGCACATACACACACATATATACACACAGATACATGTGCACATACACTTACACATACACACACATACACATGCATATGCACAAACATTTCTACAACCACATAAAAAGACTTACATGCATGCATTATTCCATATATATATATATATATACACACATTAACGTATACTTAAATGCATGTATATGCACATCCACATGCATGCACATTTACATGCATGCACATGGATGCAAATGGAAATGCATCCACATGCACATGCATGTTTCATACATATACACATGCATATACATACATTTGTATATGTTTATACACATACACCTACATATGCACATATGTATATATACACACACATACACATATATACACATATATATGCACATATGTACACACACATATACACATGCACACACATGCACATACATACATATACACATATACATGCACATACACACATATACACATAGAGTTACACATATACATGCACATACATATACACACACACATACACATACTCATATACACACATATACACTTACACATGCACATGCACATACATACATATACACACACATACATGTGCACATACATACATATACACTTATGTACACACATATGAATGAATTATATAATTAAAGTACTAAAACACATGCTTAATATAAACAATAATAACAATCAATAGAACAAAACTTTTCATTACTTAATACCATACACACAATTCAAAACATAACTGAAATGAAAAATATATAGATATATATATATATATATATATATATATATATATATATATATATATATATATATATATATATATATATATATATATATATATATATATATATATATATATATATATCAATGTAAATACATATAATCCAATGTCATAATCAAGAATCCTAATCATCATCATCATCATCATCATTATCAACATCATGATCATCCTGATCATCCTCATCCTCATCATCATGATCACCCTGTGACGATCGAGATCATCTCTCTTGTGTCTGTCTATCCACCTCATCCATATCTACCTCCCCATAATACTCCTGTATTACATATAACAAACATAAATAAGTAAAACAATTAAACCATTCATAAAAATAAAATAATTATATAAAATTTAATAACACTCACAAAGGCATCTGGCTAAAACAAATAAAAAAGATTAGTTTCTTGCATTTTAATAAAAATAAAAAATATACTCACAATAACACATATACTTACAAATGTAGCTACAAAACCATGATGGCCCATTTGGCCTGGGTGCGATGTGTGGCACAGCTCAACTCTGTTCTTTGCGGCAGCCTGTTTATTTAAGAAAAAAGAAATAAATAAATTAAATGTAAACATTACTAAAATATATAAAAATTATAAATATAAACTATTAATTTGTATACCTTCTGCTGAGGAAATGACTCCTGAAGACATAGTTGTCTACGAAAAAACTACCACGTCTCAGGTGGTATGTTAGGTCGCCTCTTATTTATTTCCACCATACAATATCTCCTGTTAATATTAACCTCAAAGAGAAAAAAAATCAGAATACATACACATATATACACACACATACACATACACATACACATACACATATACATGCAAACATATATGCATACAAATACACATATACATACATATAACATAAACACACATATACATATCCACATATATACATACACACACATGCATGCATATACACTCATTCATACAAAATACATGCATTTATCCCACAATAATGTGTATTTGTGTATATGTGAAGATGTGTGTATATGTGAATATGTGTGTATGTGTAAATATGTATATGTGAATGTTTATGTATGTAATTAATTAGATTATTAATATCAAATACCATTATTTGTAGATTGTGATCAATCAGATGGAACTCCACCACCGTCTCTTCATCGTGCAATGACTATATACTGTAAGTATATCCAACATTTAATTTTAAATATATTTGATGGATACATAACTTATATATTTTTTTGTTTCTTATTATAATCAGATTCTAATCAATCAGAGGTACTCCACCACATCCTACCCATGCAACGACTTCAGATGTGTCCTCTGATAGGAATTATGATGAATTTTACTATCAAGAGCATATTATATGTTGGTGTAACTCTTGTTGTGGCACGTATCAAAGACCACGATTGGAATGTATTGAACATGAGGCAAAGTATGGTACTTTTGAGCATGCACCATCACCTGGTCAACGTGATAGTGCTTGGGTACGTATTTTTTATATAAATTAATGTCATTATTTTATTTAAAAACCATATACAAAATCAAATTACTGTTTATATACATGAATACTTGCTCGATGATGATGATGATAATTTTTCTCATAATGTTAATATACCTTGTACATGTCATGGACTTGCTGTTCATCAATTAGAAGCAGAGGTTTTTAGAAATCCTCTACCTCCTAGTTTAGAGACTGAAACGGCTAGAGATTATCCATTGTCAGCTCGTGATTGTTCTCTAGTACAAACATATGATAGAAGAAGATATGGAGGATGGAATAGAGGACCACTTCCTTTAGATGGAGAGGTTTTCAACTTTTGGGGTAATCGCTATATGACTGCTCCATCCACTATTACTAATGCTGGTCGTGGTCTCTTTATTATAGAGGATTTGTATGTGCCTCCGAACTCCGAAGTCACCCTTATGTCATTTTGTGGTCCCATATATGGATGGGGAGATTGGCATCGACTTTCACGTTATGTTCAAAGCATGAGTACTTATAGAATATGCTTGAATGCATCATCCCTTACTAGTAGAAGGATTTTACATGCAGAAAATGAAAGATTATATATTGAGGGAAGACCTTACACGCATGGAAATATAGCAGGTTTAATAAATAGTAGTCGAGGGTTACATAATAGTTTAAGGACTAATTGCACATTTGAGGAGCGTGAAAATAGTCATGAATCACCATACATGAGTAGATATGTATCAAGATACATAGTTGTCAATGCTATTACTACATTACATGCTAGTGATGAGCTATTAGTGAGTTATGGATGGCATAGACCTCCAAGAGCACCTTTTAGCTAGAGATAATGAGAATTTTCTATCCATATTTAATAACTTATACATTTATTTTTATGTTTAAAGTTTACTTTTTATTCATTTATGGAATACTAATGAATTTTATTTATATGTGTAGATTCCAACGTATGATGTTGATGATCGTTCTCGTACAATGTATATGTGTAGATTCCAATGTACTTCAATCATATGGCTAAAAGGCTGAATTAGAGTTTCTAAATTAGGGGTTTTAAAACCCTAATATCAAAATTAGTGTTTTTGAATTAGGATTTTTGAAATAGGATATATATATATATATATATATATATATATATATATATATATATATATATATATATATATATATATATATATATATATATATATATATATATATATATATAGATATATCAATATGCATGTGTGTATGTATGTGTTTCTTTATGTGCATATGCATGTGTGTATGTATGTGTATCTATATGTGCATATGCATGTGTTGTGTGTGTGTGTATGTATGCATGTGTATATGTATATATGCATGTAAATATGATTATATGAGTCTATGTGTGTGTACATATGATTATGTATGTGTATGTGTGTGTGAGTATGTGTATGTGTATGTGAGTATGTGTATGTGTCTATGTGTATTCATTATATGTGTGTAATTGCATGCACGTGTATGTGTGTGTAAAAATGTGCATGTATGTGTGTGTATGTATAAATGTGCATGTATGTGTAGATGTGTGTAAATGTGCATGTATGATGTATATGTGTGTGTATGCCTGTATTTGTACCTCTAGTCTCACTCTTTTCTCTCTGTGTCTCTCATATACATACATACATACATAAACACACATACTCATATCCATGTATATATACATAAAAGCAATGTGTACCGTTGTCGGGATGAAATCCCTAAGGGAAGTGTGCATGATTTTTTTTCAAAGTTCATTGATTTTTGATTATGGAGTGATATTTTAATTGAAAGAGGGGTATATTTTGTGCATGATTTGGCCGATATGATTGATTGTGCGATGCAAAACCATGTTAAATATGTATATTAGACCTGTGTGTGTAAATAGCTAACTTTTGACCCATAAACCCCTAGGTTTAACCCTTAAAACCCCCTAGAAACATGAGTTTACCCCATGAAAACTTGACGTGAACCCTTAGAAACCCTTGAAGGTTAGGTCCAAATTCTAAATTAACCTTTGAATTGGCATGCTTGACTTAATTGTGATCAAAATCCTAATTTCCCCGACCAAAAACCATAACTTGGACCCTTAAAATTGGCTTTTATCCTAAGTCCAAACCCTTAGATTAATTAATCTTGTATATATAGTGTGAAACCAAAACCTTAGTCTAAGAAAAATAAAAAGAAGAAAAATGAAAAATAGGAATAAAGGGTGTGATTTTTTGAGAATAGTAAATGAACATGCAAGATGGATCCAGAAATAGAAAGTTATCTAAGGAGGTTAGAAGATTCTAGAAGCCCTAGGAGGGGGCAGGCAACCTATAAATAGGGGGCCAAGCCTAAATTATTTCTCCCCCTGGACTATCCTTGCAGATCTTCTTTCCAGATCTTCCCTCCAGGTTTTTGTGCGGATTCTGAAGTAAAGAGAAGAGAAGCTATTGCCGAGGATACTTGAAGAAAAGAAAGGACGGAAGTAAAGCCAGAAGTAAATCTTGGACCGCAAAGAGCGAAGCCGAGACTCGTGGGTGCCCTTTTTCACTATATCGGGAGGCCTACCTTATATTTGGTCGATCTGCACTGTAGCGACGGCATATTGTATCACCATACCGTACTGTGGCAGTTTGCTGTATCACCGACCCACACTGTATTGGGAATCATTGTATTATTGAGTTTTCATTGGACGACTTCAGCTATATTCTCATTATATCATTGAGGTTTTTTTGCACATCGATCCGGTGGCTTCCCTATTTTAGCTTGGTATCTGGATTTTTTTTGTTCCCGATGCCTACAGTCATACGCACACGCACATTCGCTCATATCTTCCGAGGGGCAGAGGCCTATGACAATCGCCATACTAGAGAGAGGGTGAGGCGCCCAGCACGCAGGCACCCAAGCGGCCTGATCCAACCCCGCACTAGATCTTCCCATCACCCACTTCCTTCCCGTCACCTGAACCCGACATGAAGCGAGGCAGTTGCCCGGTGATCCTCGACGTGTCACCCACTCCTTGAGAAGATAGACGAGAACCTCAGCATTGGACAGAGACTCCAGGTACCAGCATTTCAGGTTTTGTGATTTTTTTTGCATTGCTCCACATACACTTTATAAATAGAAAGACTGTTTTGGTTGCTTGAGCTTGAACATTGAAATGTGATAATGAACATGAGGTAAAAGTCCAAGGCATATCTGCACACAAAAAGTCATTAGGTCTTAGAAGATCCACACCTAGAGTGATGCCTAGGAAATCAAGTTGGGTTGAAAAGAGACCTATACGATGTTTTTGGTGCGATAAGTTTGGACAGATGTTTTGGGATTGTCTAGCCTATGAGAGTGCATGCAGACATAGACTTGTAAATGAGCATGAAGGAAAAATTTCTAAATACCAAGAGCAAATACCTTTGCATTTGAATGTAAGAAAAGGTGGGATGAAAGAATATTTTCAAGAGACCAAAACTAGATCAAAGTCAATTCAAAAGATTTTGGAAACCAAAGACTCATGAAGATAATAAATCTGATGAACAAACAAGAATGCTATCTATTGAGAGTAAACAGAAACCTACTAAAGAAACCAAAAGTAGATAGATAAAGATTGAGAAACAAAATATTGAGCAGATATTAAGAGAACAAATGGAAATTGATCATAAAAGAGAATTTGATAAGGAAAATCAAGAGAAATTAAGGAAAGATCAAGATGTATATGTTTCATTTGAACCAAAAATTTTGACTAATGAGGATTTATTTGATCAATAGAAAATTAGGAAATTACAATCTCAATTAAACTTTGATAAACAGATTGAACTAGAAAAGAGTAAAGAAGAAACTCAAGAAGATACAAAAACCGACAAGTGAGTTAACAATGCAGAGAAACAGCTAATTGATGATATTATTAAACAAATTAAGGGAAATGGAAAGGAGACTCCAAAGCCTTATAAGTCTTTGAAAAAGAACAGGAGAAGTAAAAATCTTACTTTCCAAGATATATTTGCAAAAATTGAAGGATGATTGAAGAAGGATCATAACAAAAACGTATGAGAATGATCAAGATCTATTGAATGATAAATATTGATGATAATGCATGACAGTGATTGATGCAAAATGCATGATGATGATTGATGATAATGCATGATTGTTGGTGCATTTTGCCCAAGCCTACATGCTTGATATGCTTGATATTATCCTCATTTGTAAGTCACATGAGTAGTCATGTGAACACCTCTTGTAAAAGAGTTCATTTTATCTCTTGTAAATGGAAAAAGAAAAAAGGAAAAGGATGGCTTACCTCATCCATGATGTAAAAGAAAATTCGTGGCTCTAACTACCTAAAACCAATAAATTTAGAGCTGAGGGAATCTCTCCTAACTTTGGGGATCACTTTTAGGTGGAGCCATTTGAATTCGAATTCAAAACTCCCTCCAAGAATAGCTATAAAAGGAGCAAGAAGGAAGAGGCGATGAGCAAGCCTTGTACGTGACAACTTCATGTCATTTTGTAGAGATTGAAGAGCTTACTCCATAGCTCTATCATTCTACTCCCATTGTGCAAAGATTCATTGCCAATGTGGTTGTAATCATATATGAATTTATACATTTATCATCATTCACTTCTCTGTTTTGTTCTCTGCTATACTCACTCAGAGCAGTAACTTCAGAAGGTCATATCTCGAGTTTTACTGAACCTTTTTCAATGATATAACTTGCTTTGGATAGCTCATACTGTTTACTTTCTACCTATAAATTTTCAAGGTCATTGGATTAATACTTGTGGAGATATCTGCATTTTACTGCTCACTGGTCTATCTCTGTAGAGCCCCGAGAATGGTGGACATGTTCCAGAAATTGATGAAACTTGTTCTCAGTGCTCAGTCCATCATTTGAAGTGTTTTAACTTGAATTGGGAAGCTTGCTAAGTCTATTTGCTATGCCCAAAAGGAATTTTTCAAATTCTTACCAGGTTGAGAGCACTGTTCATTTTTTCTAGCAGGTGTATGTCCAAAAATAGCAAGTTTTGGGAGCTAGTCATTTCGCAACTAGTCTGTCTTGACTTAAACTTTTGGGATACATGTTCCAAAGTACTTGGCTGATATTTTGGTGGATTTAGGAAGCTTAAAGGGTCTACTAATCAACTCTGAAGTCTCAGTTGGCTGGTGTGAAGCTGGTTGTAGCAGCACCTACTCATCTTTGGATTGCATCTACCATCTCTCTTCACAATGATGAAGTTGTTGATGATGATAATGATAATTAATGAATGATGATTGATTGACGGTGATTATTGATGATTAATGATTGATGATGATGATCGTTAATGATATTGATTATTAATGGTGATGAAATATGATGATTGATGATTGGTGATGAAGATGAATGATGATGAAAATGATCATGAGCTGACGTCAATTTCATGTAGAGCTGATGTTGTGTATGTCATGTGCATGTCAGGTTGGGAGACATGTGGGGTAAACTTGGCTGGGCAGACGAGTCCATGAGTCGCACCCGATTTTGACATAGGCTGATTTGTGAAAATAAAGATAAAAAGAATAAATGCTGAGCTGAGATGAAGTGACAAATAAAAGAAAAGAAAAAGTGAAGAGAAAAAGAAAAATGAAAAAGTAAAAGAAAAGAAAAGATCTGATGGAGAGTTAGATAGAAGGAGATAAATAGGAGGAATCGTAGCATATTCTACAAACTGAGTTAGTAGAAACTTAGTATATGCTAGTACTTAGGATGAGTTGCTGGATCTGAACCAGTTGAACAAACAGAAGATCTAGAAGCCAATGATTTCTTCACATGATTACTTGTCTGATTGCAGAAGTGAAAACCTAGTATGATGTTTGTGAAGCTTGAATCTGCTTAATTTTCGAAGATTTTTACTAATCTTTATAAAGCTGCATGAAGTGCATGAGATCACGCTTTGATTTTTGAAGAGAAAGACATTAAAAATTAAGAAAGATGTTTCAAAAGAACCCTGATACGCTTCTATTGGATTTTGCAGGTTGGCCTATTGGGACGATGTGCAAGTTTAGTGGGGGCGAATGTGGGCATGAAATCCCTCAGGGAAGTGTGCATGATTTTTTTTTTCAAGGTTCATTGATTTCTGATTATGGAGTGATGTTTTGATCAAAAGAGGGGTATATTTTGTGCATGATTTGGCCAATAGGATTGATTGTGTGATGCAAAACCATGTTAAATATGTATATTAGACCTATGTGTGTAAATAGCTAGCTTTTGACCCATAAACCCCTAGGCTTGACCCTTAAAACCCCCTAGAAACATGAGTTTACCCCACGAAAACTTGACCTAAACCCTTAGAAACCTTTGGAGGTTAGGTCCAAACTGTAAATAAACCTTTGACTTGGCGTGCTTGACTTAATTGTGATCAAAATCCTAATTTCCCCGACCAAAAACCCTAACTTGGACCCTTAAAATTGGCTTTTATCCTAAGTCCAACCCTTAGATTAATTAATCTTGTATATATAGTGTGAAACCAAAACCTTAGTCTAGGAAAAATAAAAAGGAGAAAAATCAAAAATAGAAATAAAGGGTGTGATTTTCCCATAATAGTAAATGAACATGCAAGACAGCTCCAGAAATAGAAAGTTATATGAGGAGGTTAGAAGATTCTAGAAGCCCTAGGAGGGGGCAAACAACCTATAAAAGGGGGGCCAAGCCTCAATTATTTCTCCCCGTGGACTATCCTTGCGGATCTTCTTTCCAAATCTTCCCTCTAGGTTTTTGCACGGATTCTGCAGTAAAGAGAAGATAAGCTATTGCGGAGGATACTTGAAGAAAAGAAAGGACCGAAGTAAAGTTGGAAGTAAAGCTTGGACCGCAAAGACTGAAGCTGAGACTCATGGGCACCCTTTCACATTGTAGCGGGAGGCCTACCTTATATTTGGCCGATCCGCACTGTAGCGGCGGCATATTGTATCACCATACCACACTGTAGCGGTTTGCTGTATCACCAATCCGCACTGTATCGGGAATCATTGTATTACTGAGCTTTCATCGGATGACTTCAGCTATATTCTCGTTGTATCATTGAGCTTTGTCTGCACATGGATCCCGTGGCTTCCCTATTTCAGCTTGGTATCTATATTTTTTTCATTCTTGATGCCTATGATCATACGCACATGCACATTCGCTTGTCTCTTCCGAGGGGCAGGGGCCTACGATGATCACCATACCAGAGAGAGGGCGAGGCGGCCAGCGCGCAGATGTCGCTCGCCGGACATGGGAACAACGCACCCAAGGGGCCTGATCCAACCCCGTGCTGGCTCTTCCCATCACCTCCTTCCTTCCCGACACCGTGTATTATCACGATGATGAGCCGCAAGTGTTCGCATCTCTTTTAGATACCACTTATGCGACCATCCTATCCCAAACTCTATCTCAAGTGAACTAAGTACGTATTTTTTATCCCTTTCATCATGCTCACTACAAAAATAAAAAAAATCATTTAAATAAAACATAAGATATTTATTTCAATTTATATGTAAAATTTATACTTACTTCCACTATAAGTGGACAAGGCGTAGGTAAGAGTCGCATAATGCCTACGTTCTTCTCTTGAGCTCCAATCCATTCCCTATGTACACAATGTTCCCCTTTGGCTCCATATCGCACGCTAGCCCTAAGGTGCCTATGCATGTCCTCATAGGCACCTCTGCTTTGCTATCATGATCTGGAGGTGGTATAGGTGTCTTAAAAATAGATAGATAAAAATAAATAAAAATATCATTAAAAAGTTTATGAAAAAGAAAACATACCTATGAGCATATAGCTGTCTTCCTGCATGTGGAGCTACAGAAGAGCCCTCCACTAATCGTTGGGTAAGCATCTAGATCCTATAATCCATCTCATCATCATGCATTTCTGAGTACTCATGCACGATGATCCCTAGAGTATCAGGCGGAACTCTTGCTCTCATAAGACTTTTTATGAGAGTGAGTTTCGCCTTTCTCTCTCTACTAAGATCCATAATACCCGTACATATAAAACAAAAAGGGTTAGAAATCAATATATATACGTGTACATATGTATGTGTGTATGTGTATGTTGGTGTATATATGAGTGTGTATACATGTAAGCATGTACGTATGCATATGCATTATTTATGCAAATATGTCTATCTATTCATATATATGTGTGTATGTGTCCATGTGTGTGTGTGTGTGTCTGTGTGTATATACATGTGTTATAATATGATTAAAAAGTTTATGAAAAAGAAAACATACCTATGAGCATATAGCTGTCTTCCTGCATGTGGAGCTACAGAAGAGCCCTCCACTAATCGTTGGGTAAGCATCTAGATCCTATAATCCATCTCATCATCATGCATTTCTGAGTACTCATGCACGATGATCCCTAGAGTATCAGGCGGAACTCTTGCTCTCATAAGACTTTTCATGAGAGTGAGTTTCGCCTTTCTCTCTCTACTAGGATCCATAATACCCGTACATATAAAACAAAAAGGGTTAGAAATCAATATATATACGTGTACATATGTATGTGTGTATGTGTATGTTGGTGTATATATGAGTGTGTATACATGTAAGCATGTACGTATGCATATGCATTATGTATGCAAATATGTCTATCTATGCATATATATGTGTGTATGTGTCCATGTGTGTGTGTGTGTGTCTGTGTGTATATACATGTGTTATAATATGATTAAAAAGTTTATGAAAAAGAAAACATACCTATGAGCATATAGTTGTCTTCCTGCATGTGGAGCTACAGAAGAGCCCTCCACTAATCGTTGGGTAAGCATCTAGATCCTATAATCCATCTCATCATCATGCATTTCTGAGTACTCATGCACGATGATCCCTAGAGTATCAGGCGGAACTCTTGCTCTCATAAGACTTTTTATGAGAGTGAGTTTCGCTTTCTCTCTCTACTAGGATCCATAATACCGGTACATATAAAACAAAAAGGGTTAGAAATCAATATATATACGTGTACATATGTATGTGTGTATGTGTATGTTGGTGTATATATGAGTGTGTATACATGTAAGCATGTACGTATGCATATGCATTATGTATGCAAATATGTCTGTCTATGCATATATATGTGTGTATGTGTCCATGTGTGTGTGTGTGTGTGTGTGTGTCTGTGTGTATATACGTGTGTATCTATATATATGTGTCTATGCATATGTATGTATGTGTGTAAATGTGTGTGGATGTGTTTATGTGTCTGTGTAAGTGTGTATGTGTCTATGTGTGTATGTGTGTGTATATATGTGTGTCTATGTGTGTATATATGTGTGTATATATGTGTGTATATGTATATATATGTCTATATGCATGTGTATGTGTGTGTGTAAGTCTATATGTGTCTATGTGTGTATGTGTTTGTTTATATATGTGTGTGTGTATCTCTGTGTGTGTAAGTTTGTATGTGTGTATGTGTGTGTATCTATGTATGTGCATATGTATGCATGTATGGGTATGTGTGTGTATGTCTCTTTACATGCGTGTATATGCATATATATGTGTGTATGTGTGTGTCTCTCTCTACGTGTGTGTGTGTCTATGTGTGTATATGTATCTGTGTGTATGTGTGTGTATGCATGTAAGCATGTATGTATGCATATGCATGCATGTGTGTGTGTATGTCTCTCTATGTGTGTATGCATATGTATGCATGTGTGTGTATGTGTGTGTATGCATATGTATGCATGTGTGTGTATGTGTGTGTATGCATGTAATTATGTATGTATGCATATGCATATGCATTATGTGTGTATGTCTATGTGTGTATGTGTGTGTGTATCTATGTGTGTATGTGTGTGTATGCATATGTATGTGTGTGTAAATATGTGTGTGTATGTATGTGTATGTGTCTATGTGTGTGTATGTGTATGCATGTATCTATGCATATACATGTGCATTATGTATGCATATTGATGGGGGAAGTATCTCAACCCCTAAGCAACGACGAAGCGTGAATGACCTCCATAGGTATCCTTCTTTGACCTCTGCACACCAAAAGTGCTCTTACTCAGAGCTTATGCAGAGACATCCAGTGAGCTTTTGTAGACCTATAGTAGACACCAAGAGCTTTCCAACAAGACAAATTTTACTTCAAATGGATGCTTACACAAAGAGAAACAATGTCTACAACATGAGCTAGTTGAATGCTCACAACTGCTAGTCAAGCAGAGACCTCACTTCACTCCAACAAGCTTTTCTCAGAGATTGTACAGAGAATGAATCTCAAACTTGGGTCAACTTTAGAGCACTTTAATATCTACTCAATGACACCAAAATCATAGCAAATGGATAAATAGAGAAGGAGAACCAGCGCTTACCACAGAGAGAAAAATATTTCCAATAGAGCCTACACACAGAGAGAGATATCAATCACACAACTTCACTAAAATGAATGTTGCTCCCAGATTACTCAGAGAATGCTCCAGAGAATTTGTGAGCATAAAATAGACTCTAATAGCTATCCAATGAGACAAGAATTACATCAAATGGATACAATATGAGGGAGAACCAATGCTAACAACTCAGGGGTAGAGAGTTGCAACACTGCCTGCGCACACACATAGATATGCCTACTAAAAGAAAACAAACAAGCAAGCAAGGGGCTAGCTTAAACAAGGGGCTTGCTTATCACAACTCCAGCACTTAGTGCTCACTTTACATGAGCTAAAACTACAAGAAGATGGCCCAAATCAAGTCGGGATACATGCTCCTTTTATAGTGAGAAGTGTGCCCCTAAAATCTAGGAACTACCTTCCCAAATCAGCCTCCTAACTTGGAGGATTTAGTTGAGATGAATTGGGGAGTGGTTGAGTGACTTTTCTTGATGGAATCTCGTGGCTTTTGGCTTCCTTTGATTGCTCCACATGTCCATAAAAGATTCCCCACGAATTTGTAGATTGAAGCTTGACTTTTAACACTCCCCCTCAAGCTTCAATTCTTCATCCTCATCCAAGCTCCTTCATGTTGATGCTTTGCTTGAATTTTGAAATCTTCATTCCATCCAAAGCCTTTGTAAACATGTCGGCAACTTGGTCCTTGGTACCAATATGATGTACTGAAACTTCCTTGGATATCACCTTTTCCCTTATGAAGTGATAGTGCACTTCAATATGCTTGGTTCTAGCATGATAGACAGGATTCGATGCTAGATGAATGCTACTCATATTGTCACAAAAAATTGGATATGTGTCAACCTGCAAATTAAGCTCCATAAATAACTTCTTAATCCACATTAGCTCACATGTGACTTGAGCCAAAGCTCTATACTCAGCCTCGGTGGAAGATAATGCCACCGTGGGTTGCTTCTTTGAAAAAATCCATGAGATGATCTTGCTACCTAGCATGACTAGGTAACCACTTGTACTTCTTCTATCCTCCTTGGAACCGGCCCAATCCGCATCAGAATAAGCTTTGACCTGCATATCATCATCAAATGAATAGAACAATCCTTCATTTATAGTGGCCTTGAGATATCGTAACATTCTTCTTGCAGCTTGCAAGTGTGTAGTCCTTGGACTATGCATAAATTGTGATAACACTCCAACTCCATATGCTATGTCAGGCCTAGTTATTGTGGCATAATTGAAAGAGCCTACAATAGAGCGATAAAAAGTTACATCCTCTAATGACTCTCCATCAATGGAGCTTAGCTTTACATTAACTTCCATGGGATTTGAAATAGGCTTGCAATGTAGCATCCCAAACCTCTCAAGTAGGTCTAGAATATACTTCCTTTGTATGAGCATAATACCTTCTTCTTTGTATACAACTTCAATGCCAAGAAAATACCTAAGATCTCCAAGATCAGATATCCTAAACTCCTTTCCAGGCTTTGCCTTGATCTCCTCAATGCCCTTTGTATCATTACCTGTAATGATAAGATCATCTACATACACACACATGTAGCCTACAAGTTCTCCTCTTTGTTTGATGAAGAGAGATGGATCCGCCTTGCATTGATTGTAACCACATTTGATCAAATAGTCCACCAATCTTTGGTTCCAAGCCCTTGGAGCTTGCTTTAGGCCATAAAGTGCCTTCTTCAACCTACAAACATGATGTGGAAACTCTTTATGAACAAATCTAGTGGTTGCTCCATGTATACCTCTTCTTCCAAGTCTCCATTGAGAAAGGCATTCTTGATATCCAATTGGAAAAGCTTCCATCCTTTGCTAGCAGCCATTGCAATGAGTGTCCTAATGGTGCTCATCTTTGCCATGGGGTTGAATGTCTCTTCAAAGTCCACTCCATAGGTTTGTGCAAAACCCTTGGCCACCAATCTTGCTTTGAACCTAGAAATAGATCCATCTGAATTCCTCTTTACTTTATACACCCACTTATTACCTATTACCTTCATGTTCTCCTTCTTGGGCACTAGAGTCCATGTTTGATTTTCCTCAAGTGCGTCGATCTCTTCTTGCATTGCCTCTTTCCATTCGGTGTACCTGCTTGCATCTTCATAGCAATCGGGCTCATGATCTTCTACTACTTTGTTCATATATGCATAATGTGTTGCCGTGTATGAATCATAAGTAAACCTTTGAGTTGGATACTTAACTCTAGAAGACTTCCTTTCTTCACCTTTTGGAGGAATAAACCTCCTTTGCCTTGGGAACTTGATCTCTTTCTTTGACGTGGCTTCTTTCTCCATCATGTGTCCTTCATCATCTTCAACTTCATTACCTTCTTCATCCAACTCCACCAATGTTGCTTTGCCTTTGTTGATTGATTGTGCTTCATAGCTTGATGAAGATCTCCCCCTCCATGGTGAGTTCATGCTTGAACTATCTTCATTGATGGAACACCTTGGGCCGCTTAGCTCTAGGTCGATTTGTTCTTCATCATGTCCATGCTTTTCTTCTTCAGAGTCCTGCAAACAATCATACTTCTTATACCAAGGGAGTAGCTCATCAAATGCTACATCCCTTGATATCCTCAAGTCCTTTGTGTTTGGGTTGAAGCACCTGTAACCTTTATGATCATTTGAATATCCTAGAAACACACACTTTTCTGCCTTTGGTTGTAGCTTGTGCCTCAATTCACTTGGCACATGTACATAACAAGTACATCCAAATATCTTCAAGTGGGAAAGATAAGGTTTCTTACCATAATAGGCTTGATATGGTGTCAAGCCATGGATCCATGAGGTAGGAGCCCTATTCATAAGATACACGGCAGTATTTGCTGCATCACTCCAAAACATGTTAGGTACATTCATCTCATTAAGCATTGCTCTAGCGATCTCGGCAATGTATCTATTCTTTCTCTCTGCTACTCCATTTTGTTGGGGTGTGTACCTGCATGTTACTTGCCTCTTGATGCCTTGATCCATTAATAAATCAGAAAACTCATTGGAGAAATATTCTCCCCCTCCATCGGACCTTAGCTTCTTGATATATTTACATGTTTCCTTTTCTACCATTGACTTGAATGCTTTGAAACATGTAAACACATCTAATTTGTTTTTGATGAAATAAAGCCCAACCATCCTTGTGCAATCATCTATAAAAGTGACAAAGTACTTGCTACCACCAATGGATTGCTCTTTGGTTGGCCCCCACACATCTGTATGTATCAATTCCAATGGATGTTGGCTTATGTAGCCACTCTTCTTGAATGGAAGTCTCGCTTGCTTCCCTAGTTGACAAGATTCACATAAATGCTTCATACCTTGTCCTTGGAAGTTGGGAAGACCTTCAACCAGCCTCTTGAATTGCATTTCCTTCATTCTTTGTATGTTGATGTGACCTATCCTCTTGTGCCACAAGTCCAACTCCGAAATCCTCTTGTTTCCATATGTGAAGTAGACATGTTGAGTGGAATGAGAATTTACCTCCAAAGTGAAGAGTCTCCCTTGCTTCTTTCCTCTTGCTATGACCTTGTAACCTTGCTTAGGGTTCTCCACAAAGCATCCACCTTTGTTGAACCTTACTTGATAGCCTCTTTCAACCATTTGCCCAACGGAGACCAAGTTCTTTGTGATAGTAGGTACATGCAAGACATCCTTGAGACATCTTCCTTCCTCCTTGTCATCCAAAGCTACATCTCCAACATGGGAGATCTCATGGGCTGTATCATCACCTGTTTCTACATGTCCTTTACCTTTGGGAACATGTAGATTAGTAAACCAAGAAGCATTGCAACTCATATGGTTGCTACATTCACTATCAATATACCAAGTGTTATCTACTTTGCTTGAATTCCCATTCATGTGCATCATCAAGAGATTGTCATTTTCTGAACTTGTAGAAGCATAATTACCTTGGCCTTTGTATGAAGAACCTTGATTATAGCTCCTTTGGTTTCCTCCTTGGTAGCAATCTCTAGCATAGTGGCCAAACTTGCCACATATGTAACATCCTTCGCCATCTTGATTCCTGTTTCGTTGATGTCGTCCTCCTCTTCCTCTTGTTCTTCCTCTCCCTCTTTGTGATGAGGTGCCTTGGTCATGTCCTTGATTGCTTGAGTGGCCTTGCCTTCCTCCAAACCTTCCTTTGCCCCTTCCTTGTCCTCGTCTTCCTTTGCCCCTTTGATTACCTGCATAGAAAACTTGTGCATCCTTGCTTTTAGTTGAACTTCCACCTATGTTCATTTCTTCGGTGACCATGAGAGCAACCAAGTTCTCAAAATTGGGAAGATTATCCCTTACATAAACTGAAGTGGTAAAGGGTTTCCACTTCTCATCATCTCTCAAACCATTGAGAGTATAAACCACAAGATCGTCATCATCTACGTGGCTTCCAATGGATCCCAATGCATCTGATAACTCCTTGACCTTAAGTATGTAGTCATTTATGCTACTCCCTGAGCTCTTCCTAAGGTTGTTGAGCTCATTCTTGAGCTGGATCTTCCTTGCTTTGGTGCTTGTTGAATAAAGCCTTTCAAGTGTCTCCCATACCTTCATGCTTGAATCCAAGTCTTGGATATGGCCGATCATGCTATTGCTAATGTGTTGGGAAAGGATAAAGATAACCCTCTTGTCTCTTTCATTCCATTCCCTAAAGGCCCTTCTCTGGTCATTGGTTGGATTCTCATCCAACCTAGGTCTTGGTTCACTTCCACTAATCAACCCCCAAAGGCCCTTGCCCATAAGATAGTTGGAGACCCTAAATCTCCATGGTTGATAGTTCCCTTTGTCTAGCTTTTCAATTTGAGTGTTGAAGTCTCCCATATCTAGTCTTTGATACTTGACCCAGCCCTTGGCTAATGCTCCAATGTGTGTAAAATGAAAATGAGGCTCTGAGGTTACCTCAATCCAAAGCTTTCCTTAGATGGACACCTTGTGCTCTTGAAACTTTGAGTAGAATAGCTCCCCCTTGATGTGAGCTACCTCCAAGAAGCTTTTGTTGATGCAAATCTTCAACCACCAACTCCAAGAGCTCTTCTTGCTTGTATGTGATGCCTCCAAGATGCCCAAATGCTCTGATACCACTGATGGGGAAAGTATCTCAACCCCTAGGCAACGACGAAGCGTGAATGACCTCCACAGGTATCCTTCTTTGACCTCTGCACACCAAAAGTGCTCTTACTCTAGTGAATGCTAGTTGAATGCTCACAACTGCTAGTCAAGCAGAGACCTCACTTCACTCCAACAAGCTTTTCTCAGAGATTGTACAGAGAATGAATCTCAAACTTGGGTCAACTTTAGAGCACTCTAATAGCTACCCAATGACACCAAAATCATAGCAAATGGATAAATAGAGAAGGAGAACCAGCCCTTACAACAGAGAGTAAAATATTTCCAACAGAGCCTACACACAGAGAGAGATATCAATCACACAACTTCACTAAAATGAATGTTGCTCCCAGATTACTCAGAGAATGCTCGAGAGAATTTATGAGCATAAAATAGACTCTAATAGCTATCTAATGAGACAAGAATTACATAAAATGGATACAATATGAGGGAGAACCAATGCTAACAACTCAGGGGTAGAGAGTTGCAACACTGCCTGCGCACACACATAGATATGCCTACTAAAAGAAAACAAACAAGCAAGCAAGGGGCTAGCTTAAGCAAGGGGCTTGCTTATCACAACTTCAGCACTTAGTTCTCACTTTACATGAGCTAAAAATCCAAGAAGATGGCCCAAAAGAAGTCGGGATACATGCTCCTTTTATAGTGAGAAGTGTGCCCCTAAAATCTAGGAACTACCTTCCCAAATCAGCCTCCTAACTTGGAGGATTTAGTTGAGATGAATTGGGGAGTGGTTGAGTGACTTTTCTTAATGGAATCTCGTGGCTTTTGGCTTCCTTTGATTTCTCCACATGTCCATAAAAGATTCCCCACGAATTTGTAGATTGAAGCTTGACTTTTAACACATATGTGTGTGTATGTGTCTATGTGTGTGTATGTGTATGCATGTATCTATGCATATGCGTGTGCATTATGTATGCATATGTGTGTGTATGCATGTAAGTATGTATGTATGAATGTGTACATGCATTATGTATGCATATGTATGCATGTATGTGTATGTGTGTGTATGTCTCTATATGTGTGTGTGCATGCATATATGTGTGTGTATGTGTGTGTGTGTGTGTCTATGTGTGTATGTATATGTGTGTATGCATGTGTATGTGTGTGTATGCATGTAAGCATGTATGTATGCATATGCATGTGCATTATGTATGCATATGCATGTATGTGTGTATATCTATATATATGTGTTTGTATGCATGTGTAAATGTGTGTGGATGTGTGTGTGTGTGTGTAAGTGTGTGTGTCTATGTGTGTGTATGTGTGTGTGTGTATATGTGTGTATGTGTGTGTGTCTATGTGTATATAGGTGTGTATCTATATATATGTGTCTGTGTGCATGTGTATGTGTGTGTGTAAATGTGTCTGGATGTGTGTGTGTAAGTGTGTATGTGTCTATGAGTGTGTATGTGTTTATGTGTGTGTATGTGTCTATGTGTGTGTATGTGTCTATGTGTGTATGTGTATGCATGTATGTATGCATATGCATGTGCATTATGTATGCATATGTGTGTGTATGCATTTATGTATGTATGCATATGCATATGCATTATGTGTGCATGTCTATGTGTGTATGTGTGTGTGTATATGTGTGTGTGTATGTGTGTGTGTGTCTATGTGTGTATGTGTGTGTATGCATGTGTATGTGTGTAAATCTGTGTGTATATGTGTGTGTATGTGTGTGTGTCTATGTGTGTGTATGTGTCTATGTGTGTGTATATGTATGCATGTATCTATGCATATGCATGTGCATTATGTATGCATATGTGTGTGTATGCATGTGAGTATGTATGTATGCATATGCATATGCATTATGTATGCATATTCATATGCATTATGTATGCATATATGTGTATGTGTGTTATGTCTCTCTATGTACTGTGTGTATGCATATATGTGTGTGTATGTGTGTATGCATGTGTATGTGTGTGTATGCATCATTATGTGTGTATGTGTCTATGTGTGTATGTGTGTGTGTGTCTATGTGTGTATGCATGTGTATGTGTGTAAATTTGTGTGTATATGTGTGTCTATGTGTGTGTATATGTCTATGTGTGTATATGTGTATGCATGTATCTATGCATATGCATGTTCATTATGTATGCATATGTGTGTGTTTGCATGTAAGTATGTATGTATGCATATGCATTATGTATGCATATACATATGCATTATGTATGCATATGTATGCATGTATGTGTATGTGTGTGTATGTCTCTCTATGTGTGTGTGTATGCATATATGTGTGTGTATGTGTGTATGCATGTGTATGTGTGTGTATGTATGTAAGCATGTATGTATGCATATGCATGTGCATTATGTATGCATATGTATGCATGTGTGTGTATGCATGTAAGTATGTATGTATGTATGCATATGCACATGCATTATGTATGCATATGTATGCATGTATGTGTATGTCTCTCTATGTGTGTGTGTATGCATATATATGTGTGTATGTGTATGTGTGTATGCATGTGTATGTGTGTGTATCCATGTAAGCATGTATGTATGCATATGTATAATTGTATGTGTATGTGTGTGTATGTCTCTTTATGTGTGTTTGTATGCATATATATGTGTGTATGTGTATGTGTGTGTATATGTGTGTGTCTATGTGTGTATGTCTGTGTGTCTATGTGTGTATGTGTGTGTGTATGTGTGTGTATCTATATATATGTGTTTGTATGCATGTGTATGTGTGTGTGTAAATGTGTGTCGATGTGTGTGTGTGCATAAGTGTGTATGTGTCTATGTGTGTGTGTGTATTTGTGTGTATGTGTATGTGTGTGTGTGTCTACGTGTGTATGTGTGTGTGTCTATGGGTGTATGCATGTGTGTATGTGTGTGTGTCTATGGGTTTATGCATGTGTCTATGTGTGTGTGTGTATGCACGTGTATGTGTGTATGTAAATTAGTGTGTATATGTGTGTGTGTGTCTATGTGTATGTGTGTGTGTCTATGAGTGTATGCATATGTATGTGTGTGTGTGTGCATACCTGGCTTCACAGTGTGTCGATCTCTGTCTCTCTCTCTCTCTCTCTCTCTATGTGGGCCCAAATCCCGGCACAAATGTGCCGGGAGAAATCCAATTTTTTTCAACGTTCTATAGTGTCACTTATGTGACGCCCTCGAACACATGATGTCGCTTATGCGATGATAAAGCATCGCAGCCAGTTTGCCAACGTCGCAAATAGCATTGCTAATTAGCGACGCCTACTTTTAGCGTCACATAAGCGATGCTAACATTGCTTATGTGACGACTGCCCTTTAAAAAAATACACGGTGCTCTAGAGCCTTCTAACTCAAGCTAACGTGAGTTAACTTGAGTCCAGTGGGACTTAACTTGAGAGGTGCGTAACAACAACCACTAGTGGACTCTAGTGGAAGGTACTAAAGAAATGGTCGAGATCCCTCCAACCACTAGTAGACTCTAGTGGAAGATATTAAAGGAGTGGAGGAGATTGAACACGCACTTGTGGACTCTGGTTACATTTGTGGCCCTCGTTGATTTGCGCAGCTATATATACAGGCATAAGGTTGGGAGGAGAGTCATCTCTCTAGCACGTGGTGGTCGTAATTGTTAGTTTCTTGCATATACACACTCATATAAATGCCATACACATACACACATACACTTACACATACACATGCACACATATACATATACACACTTACATATACACATGCACATATATACATATACACACTCATATACATGCATATACATACACATATGCACATACACTTACACATACATATACAAATATATACATATACACACTCGTATACATGCACATACACTTAAACATACATATGCACTTACATACACATACACACATACACATACACATACAAATACACATACACATACACATACACATGCACATACACACACATATGCACATACACTTACACATACACATGCACATACATACATATACACACTCATATACATGCACATACATACACATACATACACTTACACATACACTTACACATACACATACACACACATACACTTACACATACACATGCACACACATACATACATGATACACATACACATACACATATACAAATACACATGCACATACACACATATACACATACACATACACATAAACATACACACATATACACACACATACACATACATGTGCACACACACACATACATGTGCACACACACACACATACACTTATACATACATACACATTCACATACACATACACATACACACATATATGCATAAAACATATCTATATGCACATATATACACACAGATACATGCATATTCATGCATATAGACACACTTACATAAATATAGATATATCCCTAAATGTGCATATATACATTTTTTACACACACAATTACACGTTAAATTAAACAACAATAAAAATCATTAAAACAATACTTTTCATTAATTAGTACCATAGACACAATTCAAAGCTTAACTGAAATGAGAAAATATATAGATATAAGAAAAGTAAGTATATCAATGTAAAATATATATCGAATGTAATATATGAGTCATCATCATGATCATCCTCCTCCTCATCATCATCGCCATGATCATCCTCATCATCATGATCGTTTGCATGATCTGATGTATCTATACTGGCATCATGGGTAGAGGTGTGAGCACTTTGTGACGATCAAGATCATCTCGCCTGTGTGTGTCTCTCCACCTCATCCATATCTACCTCTCCATAATACTCCTGTATTACATATAATAAACATCAATAAATAAAATATATAAGACATCAATAAAAATAAATTAACTACATGAAATTTACTAATACTCACAAAAGCAGTAAATTTTGGATGATCTTGCATGTATTCTCTGAGACATCGATATCCACAATGTGTAGCTAAATCGATTTCCTCTTTTGTAGGATATGGACCATAATCCATTCGTTGCATTGAAACAAATAAAAAAGATTAATGATTAATACTTTAACTAAAATAAAAAAAATAGTTTCACTAATATATATACTTTTAAATGTAGCTACAAAACCATGATGCCCCATTTGGCCTAAATGTGATGTATGATCAGAGTCAAGTCTCTTTCTTGCTACCTCTTGCATTTATTTAATGAAACAAAAAAACATAGATAAAATATAAAACATATGAAAATTATAAGTCATTATGATATAAGCTATTAATTTGTATATCTTCTACTAAGGAAATGATTCTTGAAGATGTAGCTATCTGTGTTTGTTTGTGAGTGTGTGCAATGTGTGTGTGTATTGTGTGATAGATATGTGTGAGTAATGTGTCTACAATAATGTGTGTTGTGTGATAAATATGTGTGAGTAATGTGTGTACAAGTCAAGCAGGAAAGATTTGCTCCACATTCAACATAAGATTTCAGAATACCACCAGTTCTCCACATCCTTATGATTGGCAGGCCGTGGGTAGGAAAGATTTACTCCACATCTCAACGAGCAGATTTTCAGAGGACCTTGATCTATTGCATTGAAATTTAGAGGAGGATGCGATAAGTTCCCAAATCGGCAATTGAAGTTGCTTCCTATTTTCTAGCTTTCTCTTGAGCAAGAAAATTTTATTTATAGCGATTCTAGAAATAGGAATTCGAAGATCTCTGTTTTGTTGAGAGTTAAGAAATCCTTTTAGTTAGGAAAGGAGTTTGTCCAGCTTTTTGTTCAAGGGGTTAGGAAAGGAGTTTGTCGCACTTTTTGTGGCATGTGGGCCATCTATGGTGCTCGACTTGCTTTCTGCTTGTCACTTCAACCTTTGTTCAATTTCTTTTATCTTTGAATTAATTTTGTGCTCAAGCCAGCTTGAAATGTTGTGTGCAAAAGAACAATATATTTCGGTGCAGATTTAAGAAGGCTTTGCTCTATGGATGTGGGGGTCCCTTCCCTCGTTATCAGTAATTTACCTCCAGTTATTAGTGGTGAGGCGGATGTTGCCCTTAGCCCCTCACAGACCATGGTGGCCCCTCAGGTTGCACTTAATCACGATGTGATCCTTTCAATGCAAGAAGAACTCAAGAGAACTTGCCTCATTGGCCAGCTATTTGGTCCCAGGCCCCCGCTGGATTTTGTGCACCAGTAGTTTCGCAAAGAGTGGTTCCCTCGTGGCATAGTAGTGAGTAAGTGCCAATTCCTTCCAGCCAGACACCTCTTGCTAGTTTTTGAGAACGAAGAAATGGCACTCCAGGCCCTCAGTGTTGGGTTTTGGCAAGTTGGGTGCGCCACTCTATGCCTCTTCAAGTGGGCCCCCAATTTTGTGCCCGACAACTCTAAACCCCTTCGGAACCCTCTCTAGATCAAGCTCCCCAATCTCCCTTACTTCCTTTATGGCTTTTTATGGGATATTGTCTCTCCGATTGGAAAGTTGTTGGCCTTGCATGGAGATGTTGGTGGTTTCATATATGAGGGCACAAAACACGCGTTTAATGCTTGTTGGAATCCTCAAATGTGTGTGGAAGCATATCTCACTAGGGCTCTCCCCTCAAAAATTATTGTCGACTTGGGTGAAGGGGAATCTTGGGTTCATGAGATCACTTTTAAAAATCTACCCAATGCCTGCTTTCTGTGTGTTCAACAAGGCCATATAATTAAATATTGCCCCCTGAAGTAGAAGAATAAGCAAGAAACGACCAACAAAGCCCCAACACTCAAGGGGAAGCAGGCCAGCCCAACTATTGAAGAGAAAGACAAGGATGACCAAATCCCAGAAACCAACTCAGCACAAGAAAAGTCACTCAATACTTATACTGCAACCTCCAGAAGGAGGTTAACGAGCTTGATTATCTGGGAGGGATCCGAGACTTTGTGGGCGCAAGTAACTTACCCTTGGAGTGGCCCCCCTCTAATGAGGTCAATCAAGAGGACTACACAACTAGCAAAGAAGACGGATTCACCACAAGTAATGAGGACAATATGGACAGTGAAAGTTCCATCATTGGAACAACAATACTGAAAATGGCCTCTCCATCTCCCCCACAGGAGGCTTCCCACAAGGGGAAACAGCTGGCAGGTATGCCTTGGAAAAGTCCCCTTAAGCCAAAGGCGCATGGTCGGGACCATCCCCCCTCACGAAAGAAAGAATACTCCAAGTTGAAAAAAGAGAAGACCCACCCTCGGGATGAGGGAAATGCAAGAAAATGATCATTACTTCACTAAACACTAGGGGGCCAACTAGCCCCACAAGGGCCACCATTATTCGTCAATGACTCCACGAAATAATTTTAAACCCGGATTTCATTTGTCTTCAGGAAATTAAAATTGAAGGAGAAAACCTTCAAAAAAGACTTAAGGGTGTCTCTCAGTCCCATGTGTGGTTTTCCACAACCCATCATCGTGGTTCTGGTGTAACAGCCATTGGTATCAATCACTTATGGGCTAATAAGCTTGACCACACCAGTGAAGACATAAACCATAGTTGGATGGCAGTTACATTAAGCACCCCCTTTCAACTCTACCTGATCTCTATGTATGCTCCAAACGAGGATGCTACGAGGATGCTACGAGGATCGATACTTGGTCCTCCTTAGACTTTTTTCTCATAATGTCATGATTTGCGGTGACTTCAATATGGTGGAAGATCCCTCTGATAGGTGGAACAACAAGGGCCGCATCATTGATGGCCAGGAGAAAGACACATGGGGCCAAACCAAACTGCATTTGGATCTGGTCGAAGTCAAGGACCCGAACGGTTTTTCTTGGTCCAATCTTCAATTAGGTGAGGACTTGAGGAAATCAAGACTCGAGAGAAGCTACATTTCATAGAATCTCATCCATCAATGGGGTCCTCCCACCTAAAGCAATGTATCGACCTCATCATCTCAGATCATTACCCAATGGTGCTCACCTTCCCTCCTCTATCTAAAAGTCGCAAGGCACCTTGGTTTCACGCCAGTCCATTTGTCTTCTCACTCCCCTCTATCCATCAAGAAATCACTAACGCTTGGCTTGAGGCCTTCGTCGTCTGGACCTCTCCAACCAAGTGTTGGAGAAAAGCGGTGGAAAAGTCTCATCAGATCTTGATTAGGACCACGAGGGTTCTCAAAACCATCCGTCGAAGACATAGAGAAAACCTATACCACCAGGTTCCAAGACTCGAAGAAGAAGTTAATAAAGGGAAGATTCAATCTTAGAAGGGACTCCAAAATATCATAGGAAGATTAAGATACATGGAGGAGATCAAAAGGAAAAATCTTCAAATTTATTTTAAGGAATGGTGGGTTGGTAAGGCAGATAGACCTTTCAAAGAGATGTGCAATACCATCAAAAGGGAGGCCCTATGGAAGATCTGGCGGGAAAGGTGTGCTTGCAACTTTGGTGATTCCCCCATAGTGTGGTCGATTGAGAAATCACTATTCCTCCTTGGCAAAAGGATCGCTAAATGTAAGAAATCCCCCTCTTTTAGGCATCATCATATGCTCCTTACAACAAGCTTAAACCCATGTGGGCTACGCATGAGGGTGATGAGAGGTTGACTAACCTTCTTTGTAATGCCATCTAAATGCTCTAAAAGCTACCCCCGCTCTCTGGGATTCGAGGGATCCCATGGGCACTAGTTCCCTTCTCTTGTACTTTTCTTTTAATTAATTCAAGTCTGTGAGATTAGGCTAAGGCCAAACTTCCTTTATTAAAAAAAAAGTGTATGTGTTACTAAGTGTGTGCGTACGTATGTTTCCATGAATATGTACAATTGCATGTTAGTAAGTGTGTGTGTATGTAAATATATGCATGTGCTTTTCTTTTTATGAGTTTCTCCTTATGGGTATGATTTACATCTTTTCTCAGAGATAGAGAGTCTACTTCATCGTGCATGTTCGTCTTGATGCTTCATCGTGCATGTTTGTCTTGATGCTAGGCTTAGAGAGAGGGGGGGGGGAACAGATTATAAGCATTTGAAGTGGAGACTTCTTGTCTATTGACTCAATGAGAGAAGGAGAGGAAAACGATGATAGTAACTTACATCGAAGTGCTTCTCCTTTATACACATGCAGACACTTACATATACACATGCACATACATACATATACACACTCATATACATGCATATACATACACATATGCACATACACTTACACATACATATACACACTCATATACATGCACATACACTTAAACATACATATGCACTTCCATACATATACACACATACCCATACACATGCACATACACACACATATGCACATACACTTGTGTTGGTGTAAATTACAAGCCTACACATTTGGCTCAAAGGATGCATTGAAGTCAATACATACATGAAGAAGCATAGGAACATATGCTAGTGGTTAATTACCACTTTACCTCATTGTAAAAGTCAAATTGACTTGGAATCTCTTGTAATCACCTACCAAAAGGATTCTTTGAAAATTAGTTGCTTGATTGAAAGAATATCTCCAAGCATTTAGGAGCTTGACCATAGGGAGCCAAAAGTTTGAATTTGAATTCAAATTTTTAGTCATCTCTAATAAAAATGGACATAAAAAGTCGCTGGTAAGAGAGAGCACTCTCGAGCCTAGCATTACTGATTTTTTAGTGTGTGTGAGGTCTACACTCAAGCCCACACCTCTCTATACGATTTTGCAATGAGATTCATGCCAATGGAGTTGTATACAAATGTTCATTAATACATACATTCATATTGTCCATCTCTGAGTTCTCTGTTAGTCTACTCAAAAGTCTGTCAACTTGTCAAGGACATATCTCAGTCAATTCTTCACCAAATTCAGTGATCCAAAGCTTGTTGGATTCAGCTTGAAGTAATCTACATTCTATCAAAGTTTGAAGACATTCTATTCAGCCATTTTGGAGAAATCGGCATCGAGGTGAACTCTGGTCATTTTCTCCTATAGTCCTAAAAAGTCGAGTGTATAGCTTAACTTGCTAAATTGATTTCTCTGAACATAGTTTATCATTTTACATCATTCCACTTGGAATAGGTAGCTTACAAAGTTAATTAGATATCGCTAAAAGGAATTTTTCCAGTTCCTACTGTGCTGGTTATACTGAGCAAAATACTCAGCAGGTGTGAAGACAAAAATAGAAGGTTTTCTTGAGTTTGTGACTTCCAAAGTTATCTGTTTTGATTCAATCATTGCACACATCATTTCCAAAGGACATAGGACATTTTATGGTGTCATTGGAAAGGTAAGGAGGTTTAGTTATCAACTCTGAAGCAAAAGAGGGCTGGCACAAAGCAGGTTTAGCAGTACCTACTCAGTCTCTTGGAGCATCCATCCATCTATCCCAACAGTGGTATCAGAGAAAACTAAGGTAAACTGGGAGATGGTTTTCCTTCATTTATTGACAAATTGGATAGGAACAACTATCAAGCATGGTCTCTAAGGATGAAGACCTACTTACAAGGAAGGAGTCTCTATGGGTACATCTTAGGAGATGAGGAATTGCCCTCATTCAAAGCAAGAGGATTACCAACCAAGGAAGAACATGAAAAGCTCAACACATGGTGTGCTAAGGATGCATTGGCAAGGTCTTATTTATTCAACTCTATATCTGATTTTCTTCTGCCACATATTAGAAATTGTAAGACATCCCAAGAGACTTGGGAAACCTTGTCATCATATTTTTCCTCCAACACAAGGGCTAGGAAAAATCAGTTGTGGATTGAATTCACAACACTAAGGAAGCAACCTAAGCAAGCTATTTCAGAATTTGTGACCAAGATTAAAGACGTAGCAGATCAGTTAGCAAGCATAGGAGAAGAGATTGAAGAAGAACAGATTATAAGGCAAGTGATCAATGGGATCAAGGCTGATGACAAATGGGAAAGCTTCACCACTGCCATGGATCTCTACATGGACATGCACACTCTAGATCTTACAGCTCTCATGGGACAATTGTTTACTCATGAAGCAAAGCTCAACAAAAATGGAGACACATCCAAAGGTAATAACTCTTCTGCCCTATACACTGATAAGAAGTCTAAAGATAAAGGCAAGAGCAAGAAGGTGGAAGATGAAGGATCAAACTCTCAAGCCAACTATGCAGGGAGAGGTAGATCTTCAAGAGGAAGGGGCAGAGGAGGTAAGCCAGGTAGGGGGAGATCTTATAACACCTCACCATGCAACATTTGTGGTTTATCAAATCATACTACAAATGAGTGTTTCAAGAATTACAAGAATCAGAGAGGAAGAGGATACCAAAGAGATGGCTACTCACAGTCAAGAGGTAGATTCAACCATCACCAAGGTTACAACAATAATTACAACAACAACTACAACAATAATTACAATGGCAACTACCAAGAAGAATTCAAATCCAGGAAGGATTACAACAACTATACAGAGGAGCAAGATGACTCTCTTCTAATCATGAACATGACTTCAAAATCAGGTACAAATGATGACCACCTATTCTACATTGACTCAGGATGCTCAAATCATGTGGCTGGCAATGTAGCACTACTCTCTGATCTTGAGGAACCAAAAGGTAAGCATCAAGTCCAAACAGGTGATGATACAAAGCATTCAGTAGTTAAAGTTGGAAATGTTAAGACTTGTGATGGAAATCAGAATTTGTTGAGCAGGGTACTCTATGTACCAACCATTACCAAAAATTTGATGAGTGTTGGTCAGATTGTGGAGAAAGGTTTGCAGGTTAGATTCAACCAATATGGAGCATATGTGGAGGATCCAAGACATGGGTTCAAGAGGATTGCTAAAGGAGAAAAATCAGGTAGACTTTTCACTTTTGAGTTGGAAGATACAAAAAATATTGCACTATATAGTTATAAAGATCAAACACTTTCAGAGCTTGAGATTTGGCACAAAAGGTTAGGGCACATAGGAGAAAGAACCTTGAAACAAATATGCAGGGACCAATGTGTGCTTGGGATACCTAATGTATCCAAGCAACATATGATTTATAAGTGTGGTGCTTGTCAATTTGGTAAGTCTCACAGGTTACCCTTCTCCAAGAAAGGATATATGCATGAAGACTACCTAGAGCTTATACACACAGATTATGGGGACCAAGCAAAGACCCCTCAGTCTTAGGATCAAGGTACTATGTGTCTTTCATTGATGATTATAGCAGATGGACTGTATTATACTTCATGAAGCACAAGGATGAGGTATTTAATTGCTTTAAAAAATATCTTGCATTAGTTGAAAATCAGACAAGAAGGAATTTGAAGAGGCTAAGGTCAGATGGAGGAGGTGAGTACTTCTCCAATGAATTTGAAGACTTCTTGCAGGACAGAGGCATCAAAAGAGAGATAACCACAAGGTATTGTCTTGAACAGAATGGGGTAGCTGAGAGAAGAAATAGATTAATTGTTGAGACAACTAGATCTATGCTTAATGAGAAAAAGTTACCTAACTATCTATGGGCAGAGAGGGTTTCTACTACCACTTACCTCATAAACAGGTTACCATCTAAGTCTCTTGATGGCATGAAATCCTATGAAGCATGGCATGGTAAGAAACCTTCACTTGACAATTGCAAAATATTTGGATGTGTAGCATATGTACACATTCCTTCTCAGATAAGAGGTAAGCTAGACCCAAAGGCTGAAAAATGCATCTTTATTGGGTATGATTTAAATAAAAAAGGTTATAGGTTTTATAATCCTATCAATAAGGGATTTATGGTAAGCACAGATGTTGTCTTTGATGAAAATGATTCTTGGTATGAGAATGAATGCAGGAAGGTCAAATTACCCTATGATTTGGAAGAGGAATTTCCAAGTCTTACAAAGGAGGAACCTACTCAGAATGAAGCCTCAAGTTCAGATGATGAAGACACTATCAATCTTGAAGAATTCAAAGCATGGAAGTCCAAAGGCAAAATGAAGATCAAGAAGCTTGAAGACATACCTGAATCTTCAACTCAACCATTTAGAAGATCACAAAGAGAAAGCAAGAAACCTATCAGATATGGGTATGATACATCTCTTGTTACTAAACATTTTGTTTATCTTGCCAAAGATTTGTCAAATGAAGAACCAGGATCATATGAAGAAGTAATAACCGAATCAGAATGGAAAGAAGCTATGGATGAGGAGATTGATGCTCTCAAAGAGAGTGACACATGGGAGTTAGTACCTAAGAAGGACTCAATGAAGGTAATAGGATCCAGATGGATCTATAAGCTTAAAAGAAATTGTGATGGCACAATCAATAGGTACAAAGCTAGATTGGTAGCCAAGGGTTTTGCACAAACCCAAGGCATTGACTATGAGGAGACATTCTCACCTATGGCCAAGATGCCAACCATCAGAGTGTTGGTAAGTGTGGCTGCATCAAAAAATGGAATATGTACCAATTGGATGTCAAGAATGCTTTCTTGAATGGATGGATTTCAGAGGAGGTATATATGTCACAACCTCCTGGCTATGAGGACCCCAAGAAGGTAACATATGTTTGCAAATTAAAAAAGGCTTTATATGGATTGAAGCAGGCACCTAGGGCATGGAACTACAGGTTAACTACATACCTCCAAGACCAAGGTTTTGTCATGAGCAAGGAAGATACTTCTCTGTTCATTAAGAGAAGTAATTCAAAGGTAATATACCTTTGTGTTTATGTTGATGACATCATCATTATAGTTAATGATGTCAATGGAATCAGATATATCAAAAGTCAAATGATGAAGGAATTCAAGATCAATGATCTTGGTCTACTGAAATATTTTTTGGGACTTGAATTAGTCTACACTAATTCAGGGATATATATCACTCAGAAAAAAATATGTACAAGATATGTTAAAGAAGTTTCACTTGCACGATGCTAAAGTAGCAAGCACTCCAATGGAGGTAAACCTAAAGCTAAGTGCCCATGAAGGTGACGAAGTCAAGGACATTACAGGTTATCAAAGTATGGTGGGTAGCTTGGACTATGCTACCTTAACAAGGATAGATATTGCATATGGAGTTAGTGTGCTAAGTCAATTTATGCACAAGCCAAGGATACCTCACTTAGATGCTGCCAAGAGAATCTTGAAGTATCTCAAGGGTACATGGAACCATGGTTTGTATTTCCCTTACACTTCAGATATTGATATCAAAATTTATTCAGATGCAGATTGGGCAGGATGCAAGGATGATAGGAGGAGCACTTCTGGATATATCTCTTTTGCAGGTGACAAACCAATTTCATGGTCTTCAAAGAAGCAACCTACTATTGCTTTGTCTTCCACAGAAGCAGAATATAGAGGACTAGCTAATGCCACACAAGAAGCAATTTGGATTAAGCTTTTGTATACAGAATTGGGCTTATTTACTAGGTCTCCAATAATCTTTGGAGATAATACAAGTTCTCTTCACCTTGCAGCTAATCCTATTTACCATGCTAGGACCAAACACATAGAGGTCCATTACCATTATGTGAGAGAGAAATTGATAAGCAAGGACATTCAACTTACCTATGTATCAACCAACATGCAATGTGCATATTTGTTGACTAAAGCTTTGGATGGAACCAAACTTTGCAAGTTCAAATCCATGATTGGATTGCAATATATACTTGAAGATTGAAGATGAAGACTTAAGCCAAAATGTTTGGCTTGAGGGGGAGCTGTTGGTGTAAATTACAAGCCTACACATTTGGCTCAAAGGATGCATTGAAGTCAATACATACATGAAGAAGCATAGGAACATATGCTAGTGGTTAATTACCACTTCACCTCATTGTAAAAGTCAAATTGACTTGGAATCTCTTGTAATCACCTACCAAAAGGATTCGTGGAAAATTAGTTTCTTGATTGAAAGAATATCTCCAAGCATTTAGGAGCTTGACCATAGGGAGCCAAAAGCTTGAATTTGAATTCAAATTTTTAGTCATCTCTTATAAAAATGGACATAAAAAGTCGCAGGTAAGAGAGAGCACTCCCAAGCCTGACATTACTGATTTTTGAGTGTGTGTGAGGTCTACACTCAAGCTCACACCTCTCTATACCATTTGGCAATGAGATTCATGCCAATGGAGTTGTATACAAATGTTCATTAATACATACATTCATATTGTCCATCTCTGAGTTCTCTGTTAGTCTACTCAAAAGTCTGTCAACTTGTCAAGGATATATCTCGGTCAGTTCTTCACCAAATTCAGTGATTCAAAGCTTGTTGGATTCAGCTTGAAGTAATCTACATGCTGTCAAAGTTTGAAGACATTCTATTCAGTCCTAAAAAGTCGGGGGTATAGCTTAACTTGCTAGATTGATTTCTCTCAACATAGTTTATCATTTTACATCATTCAACTTGGAATAGGTAGCTTACAATGTTGATTAGATACCCCTAAAAGGAATGTTTCCAATTCCTACTGTGCTGGTCATACTGAGCAAAATACTCAACAGGTATAAAGACAAAAATAGAAGGTTTTCTTGAGTTTGTGACTTCCAAAGTTATCTGTTTTGATTCAATCATTGCACACATCATTTCCAAAGGACATAGGACATTTTATGGTGTCATTGGAAAGCTAAGGAGGTTTAGTTATCAACTCTGAAGCAAAAGAGGGCTGGTACATAGTAGGTTTAGCAGTACCTACTCAGTCTCTTGGAGCATCCATCCATCTATCCCAACAACTTGCACATACACATGCACATAACTACATATACACACTCATATACATGCACATACATACACATACATACACTTACACATACACATACACACACATACACATGCACACACATACATACATGATACACTTATACACATACACATATACACATACACATGCAAATACACACATATACACATACACATGCACATAAACACATATGCATACACATACACATACATATGCACACACACACATACACATACATATGCACACACACACATACACTATATATACAGACATAAGGTTGGGAGGAGATTCATCTCTCTAGCACGTGGTGGTCGTAATTCTTAGTTTCTTGCATATACACACTCATATAAATGCACATACATACACATACACACATACAGTTACACATACACATGCACAGACTTACATATACACATGCACATACATACATATACACACTCATATACATGCATACATATACACATATGCACATACACTTACACTTACATATACACATATACACACTCATATACATGCACATACACTTAAACATACATATGCACTTACATACATATACACACATACACAAACACATGCACATACACACACATATGCACATACACTTACACATAAACATGCACGTACACATGCACATACATACATATACACACTCATATACATGCACATACATACACATACATACACTTACACATACACGTACACACACATACACATGCACACACATACATACATGATACACTTATACACATACACACATATACACATACACATGCACATACACACATATACATACACATACACATACATATGCACACACACACATACACTTATGCATACATACACATTCATATACACATACACATACACACATATATGCATAAAACATATCTATTTGCACATATATACACATACATACATGCATATTCATGCATATAGACACACTTACATAAATATAGATATATCCCTAAATGTGCATTCATACATTTTTTACACACACAACTACATGTTAAATTAAACCACAATAAAAAGCATTAAAACAAGAATTTTCATTAATTAGTACCATTTACACAATTCAAAACTTAATTGAATTGAGAAAATATATAGATATACAAAAGTAAGTATATGAATGTATAATATATATCCAATGTAATATATGAGTCATCATCATCATCATGATCATCCTCCTCTTCATCATTTTCTTCATGATCATTCTCATCATCATGATCATCCGCATGATTTGATGTATCTATAGTGGCATCATGCGTAGAGGTGTGAGCATTTTGTTATGATCGAGATGGTCTCGCCTGTGTGTGTCTCTTCACCTCATCCATATCTACCTCTCCATAATACTCCTGTATTACATATAATAAACATAAATAAATAAAAGATATAAGACATCAATAAAAATAACATAATTACATGAAATTTACTAATACTCACAAAAGTAGCAAATTTTGGATGAACTTGCATGTACTCTCTGAGACGTCGATATCCACAATGTGTAGCAAAATCGATTTCCTCTTTTATAGGATATCGACCATAATCGATGCATTGTAATAGATAAAAAAGATTAATGGTTAGTATTTTAACTAAAATAGAAAATATAGTTTCACTAATACATATACTTACAAATGTAGCTACAAAATCATGATGACCCATTTGGCCCAAATATAATGTATGACTAAACTCAACTCTCTTTCTTGCTACCGCCTGCATTTATTTAATGAAACAAAAGAACATAGGTTAAATATAAAACATATGAGAATTATAAATCACTATGATATAAGCTATTAATTTGTATATCTTCTACTAAAAAAATGATTCTTGAAGAGGTAAGCTATCTGTGTTTGTTTGTGAGTGTGTACAACATGCATGTGTATTGTGTGATAGATATTTGTGAGTAATATGTATACAATAATGTGTGTTGTGTGATAGATATGTGTGAGTAACGTGCGTACAAGTGTATGTGTTACTAAATGTGTGCGTACGTATTAGTTGCCATGAATATGTACGATTGCGTATTAGTAAGTGTGTGTGTATGTAAATATATGCATGTGCTTTTCTTTTTATGTGTTATTAAGTGTGTGCGTACGTATTAGTTTCCATGAATATGTACAATTGCGTGTTAGTAAGTGTGTGTATGTAAATATATGCATGTGCTTTTCTTTTTATGAGTTTCTCCTTACGGGTATGATTTACATCTTTTCTCAGAGATAGAGAGTCTACTTCATCGTGCATGTTCTTCTTGATGCTTCATCGTGCATGTTCATCTTGATGCTGGGCTCAGAGAGAGAGAAGAAACGGATCGTAAACATTTGAAGTGGAGACTTCTTGTCCGTTGACTCAACGAGAGGAAAACGATGATAGTAACTTACATCGAAGTGCTTCTCCTTTAGCGGCGGAATCATTTCTTTGCTCCCAAGATTCTTGACAAAAGATTATATTTGATCCTGCACACATACTTGTCCTATCTCTTTCATCTTTGCTAAGCTTTATCTCTTTATGTATGTGCTCATATTGTGTGTCTGCATACGCTTGTTCATGTGAATGTAATAAATGTGTGCAACATGCACTTGTTTGTGAGTGAGAACGAAAATCCACACATGGTATCATTAGTAGAAGTTCATCCATAAGTCTATCCGCACCCTTTTGGGAGATACATCTTTGCAGGAGAACTTCTTGTGCGAAGAAGTGCTCATTCATTTCCTGATGCAATTCATGTACATACTCTTAATGAGATTTTCCTCAATAGATGAGATGGCTTTGTGCTCTTCTTCCCTCAGAATTTCGTTCGCATTCTCTATCTAATACTAACAACTTGCATCGCTAAGCGTTCCCATTTCTAATGTTTAGATTTTACATGCATAATTATAGATATGTGCGCATAGCAATTTGTGCTAAGTTTTGCAAACACATTTATGTGAACATGCAATTCTGTAAGCTTGTGTGTCTTTTTATATCAAGTATGTAAGTGCTTGTCTTTATATATGAATAGGCTAGATGTGCATGCGAATGAAGAAGAGTGTTATTGTGTGTGTTTAGGTGTCTGGTTGCATGCGATTATGTATGTCTGAATGTGATTTCACATATATATTTGTGTTTTATAACAGAAAAAGCTGAATCACTAAGCATTGAGAGAGAGAGAGATTTTCAATGTGTAATAGAAGGCCAAACTCTACCTATGAGACAAAATCAATGTTGAGGGGTTATGTCTATGATAAATCGAAAGGAAAAAATGTTTTGAAAATAAAACCTAATGCTAATAAAAAGGTAAATAAGAATCTCCATAGCATGTGTATGTGGAGAATCCATGGAAGAGGGGTTATATGGAGTGATATCCCTATGATGGCTTATATGCAAGAGGGTACTACAAATATGAGAATGCATTTAAGTGACTCACTATCTCCATCCAGTGCTCATGTATGGGTGTAGCATGTAGTACATAGGTGGAGGTGGTGCGAGTGCTACTTGTATGAGTGCAATGGAATTGAACATCATCTAAGCCTGTCTCTCATTAGTGGTTCAATGGTGGTGGGTCTTGATCACCGCGATAAGGTTCTCTCGTACACACACACACACACACACACACACACACACACACACACACACATATATATATATATATATATATATATATATATATATATATATATATATATATATATATATATATATATATATATGGATATTGAAATATTGGAATTGTTCCTTATTTTTCTATTAGAAGCATATTCTTTTATACAAGTACAAGGGGGTATATGACCAATGAAAAAGTGATATGATGATAATAAGAATGCTCTCTTTATAGAGAGGGTTCACACTAGGATGCTAAAAGCTCATAGCTAAATTGTATGTCTATATGTGTGGATGTGTATGTAAATGTGTATATTTTTTGTATATGTGTGTTCTTGTGAGTATATGTAAGTCATGTTTCTATGTTTCTATGGGTCTATGTGAACCTATGTGTGAATTGATTGTGTAGGTGCAAAGTGCTGTGTATATGGGTCTATATGTGAATAAATATGCATGTCTATGTATGTGATCATAAATGTATGTGTGTATGCCTAAAATATGTTCATATGTGTCTATGGTTCTGTCTATGTGTTGAATGCGGATGTGTGTGGTTTGTGTATGTGCGTTAGTGTACTAATGTATTGTACGTATGATTCTATGTGTCAATGTAATCTTATGTGTGTGTTTACAAGTATGTATATGTCATATGAGTATGTATGTGTTTTTGTGTACCTATGTTTGTATTGTTTGTGTGTGTGTGAAACAATATATGTGTATATACCGATGTGTGTGAGTGGACATCTATATGTGTTTGTGACTATGTGCGTAATGAATCTACATATGACTATGTGTTTACGTATATATGTAAGTGTATCTGCCCATTTAAATGTATATGTGTCTATGTGTTATGTATGGGTCTAAGAGAATGATGTATGTGCATATGTATGTGAACATAAGTGCATGAATGTATGTGCATATGTTATGTATGCATGTTTGTATGTATGACGTACATGAATGTGATATATATGTGTGAATATGTGTGAGACTTTGTGTTTAAATAAGCATGTGAGTTTTTCATATGTAAGTACATATGTGTTTATATATGGGCATGAGTATATGCTTGGATGTATGTGTGTAAATGTGAAGATGTATGTGTATGTGTCTATGTTATGTTTGTGCTTCAACTGTGTATATATGTGTGTATGTGTCTATGGATGCGTGCAAGTGTAAATAAATATGTGTGTGACTATGTATGCATATGTGTGTGTATATAATAAGTATACATATACATAATACTTAAAAGTAAAAAGGAACTATAAAATTGATAAGAAAAATAATAAAAAAAATATAAGTACGAGTGTACGTGTATATTTGTTTGTGAGTCTGTGCAACGTGTGTGTGTGTGTGTTGTGTGATAGATATGTGTGAATAATATGTGTACAAGTGTATGTGTTAGTAAGTGTGTGTGTACGTATTTGTTTGCATGAAAATGTACAATTGCGTGTTAGTAAGTGTGTGTGTACGTATTTGTTTGCATGAATATGAACAATTGTGTGTTAGTAAGTGTGTGTGCATGTAAATATATGCACGTGTTTTTCCTTTTATGATTTTCTTGATTCGGGTATGATTTATGTCTTTTTCTAGGAGATAGAGAGTCTACTTCATCGTGCATGGTCGCCTTGATGCTTCGTCGTGCATGTTCGTGTTGATGCTGGGCTTCAACACAGAGAGAGAGAGAGAGGGGAAACGGATCGGAAACATTTGAAGTGGAGACTTCTTGTCTGTTAACTCAAGGAGAGAACTATGATAGCAACCTACATCGAAGTTCTTCTCTTTTAGCGCCGGAATTATTTCTTTGCTCCGAAGATTCTTGACAAAAGATTATATTTGATCGTGCACACATACCTGTCCTATCTCTTTCATCTTCGCTAAGCTTTATTTCTTTATCTATCTGCTTAAACTGTGCGTTCCATACTGTGTGTCTGCATACGCTTGCTCATGTGAATGTAATAAATGGGCGCAACATGATTTTATACAGGCACTTGTTTGTGAGTGAGAACGAAAATCCACGCATGGTATTCATAAGTCTATCCGCACCCTCTTGGGAGATACATCTTTGCGAGAGATCTTCTTGTGCGAAGAAGTGCTCATTCATTTCCTGATGCAATTCATGTACATACTCTTAATGAGTTTGTCTCAGTAGATGAGATGGCTTTGTTCTCTTCTTCCCTGAGAATTTCATTCGCATTCTCTATCTAATACTAACGACTTCTTGCATCGCTAAGCGTTCCCATTTCTAATGTTTAGATTTTTCTAGATTCAGATGATGTTCTTGACTGCTTGCTTATGGATTTGCAAGGGTTTAAGACAGTGTATACATTTAGTTTATATGCATAGTTATAGATATGTGCGCACAGCCATTTGTGCTAAGGTTTGCAAACACATTTATGTGAACATGCAATTCCGTAAGCTTGTGTGTCTTTTTATATGCAAGTATGTAAGTGCTTGTCTTTATATATGAATATGCTAGTTATATGCAAGTATGTAAGTGCTAGATGTGCATGCGAATAGGCATGCACATCTATGAATAGGCTACTAGTTATATGCAAGTATGTAAGTGCTTGTCAATAGGCTAAATGTGCATGCGAATGAAGAAGAGTTTTATTGTGTGCATTTACTTGCCTGGTTGCATGCGATTATTTATGTCTGAATGTGATTTCACACATATATATTTGTGTTTCGTAACAGATAAAGCTGAAGCAACAAGCATTAGAACACAGAAAACAGAGAGAGAGAGAGAGAGAGAGAGAGAGAGAGAGAGAGAGAGAGAGAGAGAGAGAGAGAGAGAGAGAGAGAGAGAGATTTTTAGTGTCTATTATAATGCCAAACTCTACCTATGAGATAAAATCAATGTTTAGATGTTATATCTCAGATCAATCGGAAAGACAAAATGCTTTGAAAATAAAAGCGTATGCTAATACAAGGTAAATAAGAATCTCCATAGCATTTGTATGTGGAGAATTCATAGAAGAGGGGGGTATATGGAGTGATATCCCTATGGTGGCCCGTATGTAAGAGGGTAGTACAAATATGAGAATGCATTTAAGTGACCCACTATCTCCATCCAATGCTAATGTATGGGTGTAGCATGCGATACATAGGTGGAGGTGGAGCGAGTGCTTCTTGCATAAGTGCAATGGGATCGAACATCATCTAGGCTTGTCTCTCATTAGTGGTTTAATGGTAATGGGCCTTGATTTCCACAATTCGATGTATATGTAATTTTTATGTCAATAACCTGTTATGCCGAGTCATCTCCTAGCATGAGAGATCTCAGCCTGTCGGAGAGCCACCCCTCTTTGTGTGATAGCTCATGGGAGGGGGGGGGTGGGTGCATGTTGTGGGGCAAAGAAGTTAGTGAGTTGCATGTGTCTCCCTCTGATCATAACCACTTTGGTGGGCTAGAGCCAGGAATCTCTATGGTTTTGGATCTCTAGTACGAATCGCCCTAACTGATGCTAATCTTTGGAGGCCATGATCTCATGAAGGGAACACTGTCTTGTAAATAGAGCCTCATATTTGCTCCTAAAAGTCACTCCTCATCCTCTATCTCTACCCTGCATATCTCAAAGATCCTCTCCTCTCTAGAAGTGTCTACTATTGTGTCGCTCTCAATCTTGAGTCAATGTGATGAAACCCTTAACTAGCCAATCACTACCTTCACACTATGAGGCATGTATGTGTCCTTGTAGCATGGTCTCTGGATGAACTCATTTGTAAGAAAGTCCAAGAAATATTCTCAATAGTGTGATAGTTTGGATCCTAGGCCGAAAGTGCAACATGTGTAACTAGTCTAGAGCTCCCAAAGATGTTGCCTAAGCATAGTGTTCCTCTCACTATGTGAGAGATGAATATGAGGATAATCCAGGTCATACTAGAAGGGTGGTAGTATATCCATATCCAAGCCATGGCCATCAAACCATGCCCTAACCTAAGAATACCAAGCTCTCTCATAGTCGAACTCAGAGATCTGTATTACTATCTAAAATGCTCTACGTATAAGTCTACCAATTGGGAGTTCCCTCATCCTCTTAATCAAATATATAGTTTGGAATACTGCCTCTACCACCATGGGTGGTGCAACCATCTCTTCCATGATGATGTCATGTGGTAGTTATAGTTTTTGATGGAATAGTCATGAGATCATGCATACATATAGCATCTCAATTGCACTCCATGGGCTGGTTGCGAGACCTAGAGCCCAAATAGTTCCTACATACGTCATAGCTAGTGTGACTAGTGTGTTCTTTGTATGGGGCTCTTGGACATGTGCCTGATAACATCTTTACTTTAACATGGCCAAAGATGCATATCCTCATATGAACCTATTAATAATAGCTTATCTCATACTCAAGGGACTAGGTAGACTCGTGAATGTGACTCCTAGGTAGACATGTGAAATGGCTACCCCTATATGTCCATCCATGACTTAGAAGCCAACTACATTCCTCACCATAGGAGATATGTGGAAGATCTTGACCTTGATCTTACCTAGGTTTACTGTCATCCCCTTCCATGTACAAAACTCATCCAAGGTACCCAAGTGGCATTAAAGCCCCTTTATGGACTTTGAGATCAATACAATATCATCAATGTATAACAAAATGTGTATAGGTGTACCTGCAAGGTCTTCTCCCTCTCTGCTTGCCCATTGGATGTAGTACTCAATCTCGTCAATGTAGAGCTTGAACAAAGTAGGAAAGAGGGGACAACTTTGATTAATATCGATCGTGCTAGCAATGGTTCCTGATAATCCCCTCTGACACTATACTCTCCTAATCGCGTGCTCATAGATTGTGTAGATAGCCAAATCATCTCCAATGATATCACCAAACTCTAAAGAGTTGGAAGACCTCTCGCATGGCATGGTATCAAAAGCCTTGTGGAAATCCACAAAGCATATAATTGTCTCTTCTGCATCTTTCTCCCATTGTCAAGGCAATGTAAAATGAAGACATGATCAATAGTGGAGAAATCCTTTTAAAAACCTAGACCACATGATTATACACTCTCCATCACCACAAAAGAACTAATTTCTATCTCAAGTACTTCCCCACAAAGCTTGGCTATGATGACCAATCATGATAGTCCAGTAGTTCCTTGGATCCAAGGTGTCTCCATATTTATGGATGGGTACAATGGTGTTCGCTTTCCACTCCTCTAAGTAGTGGATATAGATTATCTTTTTTAATGGGTAGTGGATATATATCTGCTATGGTGGCAACATTAAATTTCTTCAAGTTGATGCATAGATGCAACTTATCATTCTTCTTGGGTACGAACTCATGTCACAAGGCAGAAAAAGAACACAATACATAATGCCAACATGGCTGAAGGAAGCTGGTCCAGAGAAAACATCCAAGCTCCCAACGTGGTTGGAGGAAGCTGGTCCAGAGAATATGTCCAAGCCATCTATCACTGAGCACCAATTTTGGTGCCATGTATCTACTCACCTGACATGCAAATACAGTTGTGTGGTGCAGATTCTAGATGAAATACAGCTGGAATAGATGTTCCACCTTGAAGAAGGGCAAATGCGATTATGCCGTCTAACTTCAACTCCTCAAAAATGAAGCGTAGCCTGATATGGACACATCTCAACCGTTCAGAAGAGTGAACCTGGCTGAAACATTAAAAATTTTACACAAAGCCTAACATAAGCCCTGATCTACCCTTGCTCATGCGTGAATCATTATGTAGAAGTAGTTTTATCTGATATTTTGGCATGTATTCTTGCTCATCCATGAGTCAGTCTTTATCAGATATTATGCAATATTTTGAGCTGATTTTTCATGGAGAAATAGTCTCGTCTTCCCTAAATTTAGGCAAAAATTTTGTATTCCCCATTTAGAAGCTTTTATGAGCTCATGGGCATGTATTTTGATTCTTTAGTATCGAAGTATTTTGAGAAGCGGCCTATTTCATTAAAGCAAGAGATCAAGGATTTTATCTGTTATGTACTCATCAAATTCTATAGGTGAACATTGGCACACATAAAGTTTTCTTCATTCTGTATCTCAAGCAATATTCAAGCTCACTCAACATCAATGATCACTTGTAATGGGATTAGACACCACCATGTGCAAACATGGTAGGACGTTCCCAAGGCCATCATATGAGTAACTTTCCTACCTTTCCAAATATCTTATGAAATATTATTGAGCTTCAATTTATTTCAAGCCCCATGTAAAGGGACTAGACACTGCTCTTGAAAAGAGTAAGACCTTCCCTATGGCTTGAACAGAGAGAGAGAGAGAGAGAGAGAGAGAGAGAGAGAGAGAGAGGAGCAAGGAAATGACCATGCACTTGAAGCATCTCATCAATGAACCATCAACAAGGAGATCCATCAACAATGAAAAAGAAGCCAATGGTTAATTACCGTGATGGGAGTACAACACGAAGAGATAAACATCAATAGGCCATTCATCATGGTAAGAATCCCCTACTTTGGAAGCACTATAACAATGATATATTAGGAAACCTCTTTATCAAAATCCCTTGAGCACTTAGCTCAAGACCCAACTTGTTGCACCATTGTTACAATGCATTCCCCAAGTAAACATGCAAAGGGCCACATTACACGGCCATGCACAAGGCACATATTTTTTTCAACTCATGCCTTGACACACTCACCCATCATCCATTATGGGTTACGAGTACTTGGCATGATAACTATGTAACCCATGATTGAAAGATCTTGAGGACACCAAGGTTTTAACATCAATACCTATGAAGCAATTCAGAGACAACAACTACTCAACATCATTATCAACAAGCTCTTTTGAGCAACTAGAGATTTTTGAAAGCTCACAAATACACCATCATGTTGGAATCCAAGGAAGAAGTACATACAAAGGAAGAAGTGCATACAAAGCAAGAAGTACATGCAAAGGCTAGCAATGACAAAATGAAGAACATGACAACATAACCACTATTTTTTGAAAACAAATTGCTCTTGTTCAAACATGATGAACCCCTCAAAGTACTACGTGGAACACCCACTACAACATGGGTCTATCACGGATGACAGAATCGAGAGGGGGGGGAGGAGTGTTGACACTCAACGTCAAGCACAAGGCACATGAACGCATCAAAGAAGTGGACACACAAAGAAGAGGGAGCATGTAGGGAGCTCCAAGGAGTGTAGGTCAGATTTTGATAAGAAACCCCTATAAAAAACAATGATTTTGATTACTAAAAACCATTTTAAATATCATTTCACATTTTGGAAACTCCATTTTTTTCAAGCCAAGGCATCCTCAAGCTTGAGGACTATTAGAAGTAGCTACTTATCAATTTTCATAATTTTTAGACCCCGTTTGAGCCCTCAAATAAGCCTTGGAACCTAATTTTTGACTAAGCCAGACACTAGGTCTGGACACGACCAAAACTAGTCAAAAAACTATAAAAATAGTTAGAGAGCTCATTTTTGGGGTTAACTAGTTGGAGAGTGAACTTATTCTTGAGCATCATAAACTTTCTTTGAGATTGCCAATAGAGGCTTCCATTGTTCCTATCTTTGTCATCTTGCCTTGTGTGCATGTGTGTGTGCATACATGTATGTGCATGCATGTATGTGCTTGTCACTCACATTTTCTCACCACAATCGCCCATGATCTTCATATCCTCCTCATGTCGATACAGATTGACAAATAAAGGAGGTGGTGCTCACACGGGCTACAATTGTAGAGAGAGATCAATCCTTCAGTGTTAAGAGATAATAACATGCCTGAGTTTCAACCCTTCTCTTGCCTTGTTGAACATGAAGTCGGTAGGTTTCATCAAATCTTTGATATCATGTGCAAACAAAAAATGGATCTATGTTAATGATGAGGAAGATGACAACATAAATTTCGAAAGAAAAAGTAATAAAGTAAACCTTTGCATTGATGACATTGTTGGAGTTAAATATCTGTGGAAGCATGCAAACAATAAAAGGAAGAAGAAGAAGCTTGGAGGACATCACACAATACTGAATGTATTACCAATAGAATGTACAAAGATAAGTAACTCATTAGGTCTATAGGCGTATATACAAGCTGGGGGGAAAAACTCCTAAATAGGGAAAAAAGTGCCCGGACAATCCTGGTGTGTTCACACACATCACTACCTAAATATATCAACAAATCCCCCCTAGGAGTGATGCGGTGAACAAGGAGATGGAACTCATGTATAAGGAAGTGCCAATTGTCCATGGAATCACCTTCATTCATGTGCTCACTCTCCAACTGTTTTCAGAGATAAGCAACACGAGCATCATCCCTTGCTTGGTATAAAGTGGTAAGTGTATCCCAAACATCCTTAGCTGTTCTGCAAGAGTGAATGTGAGGAATAATGGCATATTTGAGAGACAAGGCTATCAATACATGTGCCTAAGCATCTCTTCCATCCCAACAAATTATCTCTGCAATAGGTTGAATAGGAATTGTAGCACAAACAAGAACATGAAGAATATCATCATCTTCAATGCCATTTGCATCACCTTCAACAACTGGTAGGTGTAATAGGATGTTTTTCAACACCCTTCACAATATTCCACAGTCTGCAATCAATACATGATGCATCATATAAATCCACAATGGGCAGTGATTAAAATACCTTGATACAAAAAATTGACTATATCTCAAAAAGTTGAACAAAATCGAGTTCTACTAAACGTGTAGCAGACTTTGAGATGCTTATACTAGCGAGCCAAAACTTGTATACATCTTTGGCACAAAAAGAAAAAATAGCCTACACAAGCACTAAGATAGTGCGTTCGTAGCCGAAATGAGCTTAGATCACCCTAATCACTCTTAGTATGGTCACCAAATTCCATGTGATTATGAGATTGTGATCAGAGGGGTATCGATGATGCCCTAGATGAAGCGGCAACTTGCTCTGTTACCAATTGTTGGAGTTCGAAGTCTGCAAAAGCATGAGAACAACACAAGGAAGAAGAAGAAGCTTGGAGCACAACACACAATACTTAATGTATTACCACTAGAATATACAAAGATAAGCAACCCATTAGAGAAATAGCTGTATATACAAGCTTGGGGAAAAAAACCTCCTAAAGAGGGAAAAAAGTTCCCTGGCAGTCCTAGTGTGTTCACGCACATCACTACCTAAATATATCAACAATCCCCTACCTTGACATCAACTAGAAAAATTGACTATTGTTCAAAATGAGCTCTCAAAAGGGTTACATATCAAAACTTTTCATCACTATAATTACTATGGTCCAACCTCTTATCATTATGCAAGTGTCAATATCTTCATGTGTAAGAAATCCATCATCGATCTCATACTCCTTAGTCGTACTTCTCTTGAACAATTTTATTTGTTCCTCTACAAAAAGTATTCTAAGAGATAGACATCAAACTCGCAAACTGCATGCATTCTATTTTTGTAAATTGGCACAACTACATAAGGATCAAACCATCTCTTTATTAATTTCTTTATTGCATCATACTAGGAATCAAAAGTATTATCATCTACTAATACCTTATCCCCAATCTCAATCTCAAGAGGGCTGATTCGATTTGTTTTATCAAGGTATAATTTTCTCTTAAGTAGTGACTCCTTTAGTTTTTATAAAGCTCCATTTAAATTCTATTTTCCTTGTCCTAATTGCTTAATTCTCAAGCTAAGAGTCCTTCTCTTGACAAATGTTCATTCCAAGGTAAGGTTTTCTAAGTCAGTATTTGAGTATGGATAGGGAACACTGGTTTTTTATAGTACATTAGTTGTGCACGCATAAAACCTATGGTTCTAGTATATGTTGTCCTATTCGTCCATAATTCAAATGGACGATATCTCAACCATTGCTTTATATCTCTAGTACAAGCCTTTGAGATTCGCTTCACAATTGGAGGATGATCTCTTTCACTCTTTGCATTAACTTGAGGGTTGTACGTAGTAGTTAGAGACAATCAATTCCACATTTATCAAAGAATTCTCTCACCTCCCTAGCATCCAATTCTTCCTCAAAGCTAATCCAAGCATCATTAACGTAGCTTGAAATCTTTCTCAATGTTGGTAGCTGCATTCAACCTTTGTATACCTCTTTACTTTTGTGTTTGGAGCATTGTGCAACTGCAATTTCATGAAAAAGTGCTTCTCTCTCTAGATACTCATTCGATAAATTCTATGGGGGGATATTTTGCACAATAATGTTTACTTTTTCTTCATCTTTTTCTATGTGTTTCGATGTTGAAATTGTTGTTACATGCATGTTCTTGCAAGGTCCTACACCAATTTTCTAGTTTTGAAGAGTGGTGAATGTTTTGTGGAATAGATCGATTTTATAGGGATGAAAAGAGTCTTCCTATGAAACCCCACAAGAGGTGAGCTAGATTTAAGTGTATTTTTTTAATTTGATTCTTTTCAAAATGTAATGTGATACTTGAGGAGGCCACTACAAAAGGGGAAACCCCTCACTTGTAGAAGACATTTTGCTAATGTGAGTAGTGAGCTTTGCTTCTTGCAAGTTTTGTACATGATAATTTTAGTATTCTTCTTGAATCATTTGTGCATGTTTCTTGGTGTGCGAAAGTTGAGTGATTACTCAAAGTTTAGGAGGGTTTGACTGTGTTTGACCTTTTCTCATTGCTTGTGTATGATCTCTTGTATGAGGTTTATACGTGCATAGTCTTCGTACAAGGTTCACACAGATGAGGTCTTTGTTCAAGGTTTGCATAGACAAGGACATTGTTTGAAGTTCATGGTGACATGAGAAAGAGCAGATGGGTTGGGGTTTGATCATATGAGAGCACAAGAAGTAGCATGCCCATCATGTATCCTCTACTTAGAGCCTATGAGTGCAACTACATTTATTGTAGTGTGTGAGTATTGATTGATTAAAGGCGTACCTCTAACCCCTCATATTGCACATTGACAATATGTAAGCTAGATGGTTGTCTTGAAAGGTAGAAAACATATATTGTTGCAAAATAGTATACACAAACACATGGCATAGACTAAAGTAAAAGTTTTATTCATGTTGCAAAATGTTTCAAGAGTGATAATCTTAGTTGCATGGGTAACTTTAAATGGTAAGAAAATCTAGCAAAGGATACATTCTTTAATGTATCCTTTGCTTGGTGATAATCTTAGTTGCATGGGTAACCTTAAATGGCTAGAAAATCTAGCAAAAGGATACATTCTTTAAATGGATGTAAAGGATAAATTCTTTAATGTATGGTTATGAGAAGAGGTATCAGAGCTTTGAAGTCTGTGTTATCAATTAGTTTATGCTCATGGATGCTGCTAGATAAATCTTGAGATATGTCAAAGTCACATGATTATGGATATGTAAGAAAAGTTCAACACTCACATATCTCGATGTGTAAACGGAGTTTGAGCTAGAAAATGTCAAAGATCAAAAGTCAACAAGTGGCAATGGATTTTTGCATGGAAGTAAAGTTGTTTTACAATAGTAAAAAGCAACTGATTCTCACCTTATCAAGTATAGAAGTTCAATATAGAGGAATTAGACAAGTGATTTACATCGATTATGTGTGTATATATATATATATATATATATATATATATATATATATATATATATATATATATATATATATATATATATATATATATATATATATATATATCACAACGTACAATTCGTGCATGTAGGTTGACATGAATAAGCAAGCCCAGAAGTGCCATGCACGGTGTAGGTAAGAACTATGTTGATGTCCTAAAGTGGGCTAGTTTCCTATTCAATAAACATTCCAACAAAATTCGTGTCCATGCTTCAAAGATCTTGTCTTTCTTCATTCCGGTTGGCTTCATCAAATCTTTGGTTTCATGTACGATTTCCCTAGAGTGGGAGGGATGGGAACAAAAAATGGATCTATAATTTTAATGATGAAGAAGAAGATGAGAACATAAATTTCAAAAGAAAAATTCATAAACTAAACCTTTGCATTGATAACATATTGAGAAACATGGTCTAAGATACCTGCAAACTATAAACAAACTATGGAGGTTCAAAGAATATGAGAAACACTATGATAATTATGAAATGAAATAGAAATGACCTAAATTTTTAAATGAAAACTTACGTAAGAAGCATAGATCTTGATCCGCATGGAGAAAACCTTGTGCGAGGACATGAATGAGCTACTCATTTAAGAAACCATTTGATTTTCTAGTGATCACATGTGAGTCTATGTGATGGCTTGGCTTAGAAACCCATGTGAAGAATCCTTCTTGGGAAACCATGTGACTTGGGCACATGGCAAGCCTAGACCCCTTGGGTTAGAGGTATTTATATGGGTGGAGTTGAAAGTGAGGATACATACTCTCACTCTCACAAGCTGGTAATTATCTTCAATGTTTGGAAAGCTTTACAAGACCCACCCTTGATGTGATGACTGTTTTTTTGTAACATGGAGAACTAGTGGCATATGACATCACTTAGTTCATTAGGGTTTTAGATCTAAAGACATATGCTTATATCCTTAGACATAGTCTTCGACATATGGTATCCAATGTTAGGACATATGGCATCCAATGTTAGGACATATGGCATCCTTGGGGATATAAAACATATGCGATGCTAGATATATGCTTGGACATATGGAATCCAAGTGGTTTTGTTGTCGTGGATATATGGCATCCATGTTCTTTTGGAGACCTAGGGATCCCTAGATATGCTTAGAAATAAGGGCTTACAAATCGGGGAAGATGGTGTTTTGAGGTCCATTTGCTTCCTTTGATCTTTGTAGTCAGTAAGATCCATTTATGAGATATTTTGAACCTTAGTTCTCTTCTCTTCTTGGTACTCTTTTGTTGATGGAGATATTGATCTCCTTCCTTGTAGCATATATTGCATATGTTTTTTATGTAGAGACAATATATGTCTGTGATCTTCATATGGGGCAAAAAATATGGATGTGGGGAAGGTTTTACCACTCCTTTAAGGTGGGAATGTCTAGTCCCTTAAAAGTGATCATATATACTTGTGTGAAGCCATGTAACATTAGCTACGGAATTGAGTTTAGTAACGAGTAAATTTTGACACCAAATTGAATTTTACCAAACTCCACCTTTTGATAACGGAAATGATTAGAGATATTTCCCGTACTTAATTATTCTTCTTTACATGCTAAGATTCCATTTAGTCCCGCTTTCACTCTCTCTCTCTCTCTTTGGAGCACAAAATCTCTTAAATGGTGGCATCTAAGGCCCGCTTCACATAGGTCCATTGGAACTAGCATAAAAAATCTATCTATTCCACCCGGAAATGCGAACAAAATATGTGTGCCACCAGTGACCTATTCACATAGGAGCACGGAACTCTAAGCTCAGATTTCTATACCACCGCCTTATGTGAAGTCAACATGAAGCGGAAGCTGCGGAACATGGAGTGTGTTTGCAGGCAGAGTCTCAAATGTTAACAAAAATATGAAATTTTTTAATCACTTTTATTCCACACTTGAAGGTGGAACTGCTGCAAGGCGGGGGAGGGGGGTCAGAATAAACCTGCCGTACCGTGACATGGACTTCATTTGTTTCTATGCGGCCGCTTCTGTGTGAATAGGAGTGTACACGTGTTCAAATGCCATTGATCAAAACACTTTTTCTTTTGGGCGCTCCGCCCTATGTGAAGCAGGCCTAATTTAGACTGGGTTCACACAGCCCGACGCCACAACAGGGCTGCACACTTGTTAACATTCTATTTGAGAAAAGCAATATGTTCCGGAGCCACCATTCACTGGGACGGGCTTCCCCCCTCGGAACAGGTTTGTGCCGTTCTGACGACCAATTCTTATTGGTGATTGACATCATTCAACCAGGAATATCCACCGTAAAGTTCTCTTTTCAGATATTACCACCGCCCACTGGACACGGCGGAACTTCAGTTAGAGCAACAAAACTGTACCGCCCTATCTGAACTCAGCCTTACCCTACTCTCTCTTTGCACAGCTGAAAAACGTCTCTGTCTTTTCGAATATGGCCGCATGCTTCGTTTTCGCAGCCTGAGTTATGGACATGGATTCAGCGCTCTAAATGAACCGTGCCCATTTTCTGGTGAGCCCCGTTCCCCCATCTGTTCCTGCTCTCGAGTTGTTCTCTCTTCCTCCCCTCAATGCACTGCTCTATCTCAGACTTATCCAGATGATCTGCACCATCTAAGATGTCGAATACCTTACGTTCTTCCTCAACGCGAAAGATGTCGACTCTCGAGTACCTTACGTTCTTCCTCAAAGCGAATCCAAGCAGCATGATCAAGGTAGCTTCGTGCGGCTGCAACTTTACGTCTGTGTTTGGAGCATTGTGCAGCTGCAACTTCGTGAAAAAGTGCTTGTCTGTTGCTTCTCTCTCTCTCCCTGACATCTGTATGCTTCTCTCTCTCCCTGACGTCTGTAATATGTATGCTTGTCTGTTGCTTCTCTCTCTCCCTGACATCTGTATGCTTCTTTCTCTCTCTTTGTGTTCCGCCAGATCTCGTTCAATGGTATCACGATTCACGTGGTGCAGGGTTGTGCGTCATGTACTGCCCGCTGTCCAAACGTGAAAAAATCTCTGCAGATTGCTTCATCAATGGACGAGATAACGATCTTATGCATTTCTGATGCTTCTGTTGCGCCGTTATTGCCTCCGACGTCGAAGACGATCCTGAACCTGTAGAAGAGGCTGTGGGACATGATGCTTCTGTTGCAGTTATAATGTTTCTGTTGCGCCGTTATTGCCTCCCACGTTGAAGACGATCCTGATTCCTCAACCTGTAGAAGAGGCTGTGGAACTACATCTCTCTGTTGGTTCCCGAGTCTCAAGCAATCTGTAGCGAGATCAATCATGCCCTTCAATTGACGGTCTACTATACCCTTCACTTGTATTTTGATGGTCTACATGCCCTTCAATTTTGAAGACTATCTACACATCGTACCTGATATTTTTAATGTATTTTTTGAAAATCTAATAAAATTTTTGACTTTGTTTTACAGTAAAAAATAGACAATACGGGCAATATAGCCCTCAAAAATCGTCACTCTATCTTTTTTTTTAGGTGCTTTGAGACATTGCAGAAGTGCTTCATTTATGATTGATGGTAGTCGTCACTCTTTTTTTTTGGTTTGAGACATTGCAGAAGTGCTTTATTTCTCGTTCTTATTGCATTAAGAGATAAAAACATGCCTGAATTTCCGCCACTTCTCTTGCCTTGTTAAACATGAAGTCGGTAGGCTTCATCAAATCTTTGATTTCATGTACGCTTTTGCTAGAGCAGTAGGGATGGGAACAAAAAATGGATCTATGTTAATGATGAAGAAGCTGAGAACATAAATTTCAAAAGAAAAAAGCCATAAAATAAACCTCTGCATTGATGATATATTGAGAAATATGGTCTACGATACCTCCAAACTATAAACAAACTATGGAGGTTCAAAGAATATGAGAAACACTATGATAATGAAATGAAATAGAAAGTACCTAAATTTTGAAATGACGGCTTACATAAGAAGCACAGATCTTGATCTTCATGGAGAAAACCTTGTGCAAGGACATGAATGATTCATTGAGATGTGAAGTGAGACTCTCCTTATATGGACAAGAGGGGAAAGTACCACTTATGTGGGATAATGGGAGCTTGCAAGAGAGTGCATTACAGGTTGTGGAAAGATCCCTTGCTTCTGGGATTATGTAGATGCATATGGATACAAAAGGGTAGAGCTAACGATTGCTCCAAGTGCCCCAAATCATTGGGACAATCCACTACGCATTTTCCTAATCATTGCAAGCCTTAAATCATGTTTTCTTTGACTTTTCCTTTTGTTCTTGAATTCATCGACAAATCCACATAGCTCTAAGGATCAACCTCATGTTTAAAATCTCAATCTAGCAAACTTGATAGTCGAATCACCTAGATCAAAGGACTACCCAACCACACAACTTGCCTACAATCCTTATCTTCATGGATGTTTCCTTCATGCACAACTTCATGTAGGTTAATCCCAACTCCTTGCCTTACCTATTTGACTCGTTCTCATGTAAACTTGAGCTTTACCCTCCAAATAAATGCCCATCGATATCTTATTCAAGCAGGCCTTTGTTTAAACCTACATGTGAATGCACCAAATGGTTAAAAAAATGATCTTCTCCATAAATTATAAGACCTGGATTTTTTCATTCACCATGAAAATATCATAATTTCACATATTATAAATGCATCAAACATATGAAAATGAAAAAAGAAAGTTGAAATGATGAAAATAAGAATGAAAAATATACGAATCATGCACATGCAAGGATTGTAACCAACTTGTGCACTAATTCTACACCTTGCTAACCTTACGCCCTCCCCTCATATCAACTAGAAAAAATGAATATTTCTCAAAATGAGCTCGAAACTTATGTTTCCAAAGGGTTACATATCAAAATATTTCATCACTATACTTGCTATGGTCCAACCTCTTATCATTACGCAAGTCTCCAATAGGAAGTCTCCCTAGCACTAACATAAGAAAACATATTTTCCTACAATCGCATAGAGATCAAGACATAGATTTACTTGTCAATCCAAGAAGAAGACCTTACATGATGCAATCAAAGGTTTACAATAGATGCAATGGATGGCCTGAAGGTGAAGCCTCCATTGATCACTTCCCTAATCAAAACTAAGAACTTAATCAAATTGAGCGCAAAAACATAAATATTTCAAGCACACATAAACAAGATTATCATTTAACTAAAATAACTAATGCTTTAGTTTTCTCAAAGCTTTTGTGTATTGCTCAATCCATATGAAGTTTGTCTTCTTTCTCAACATATCATATAAACAAAATCTCTTAGAAATATTCGCACTTCACTAACATTATTGCAAGCTTAAAAATCTTGTTGATGACTTCAACTTTCTATGGGCATGACTTTCAGCTATAACACCCAAATAGATGTCCAACAACCAAGACTTTTTTTTTTTAAAATGGAGATTCGGCCAAGGCCTACTCCCCTGGAATTTAACTTTGAAATTGCAACTGTACAAGGAAGGGCATAGTACCCATGGGACCCCCCTTATCCCACAAGAACCGGGATTTACAAGACTGGGTTAAACGGTGGTCAACACTACCGCAGGGATAGACAAACAGTGGCACTCAGCCACAATGCAACATCATTCCAGATTACATGTCCTTTACATGTTGCTGCCAGGGATTGAAACCTCGCCCCCGCCTCAAGAGGCGAGAGGCCCAACCACTAGGCCAGCGAACTGGGACAACAAAAATAGATTTCTTTACAGAGAAGCTCAATCCACCCTTTTCGATTCTTTTAAAAGTCTTTTCATACTTAGATATGTGGTCAGTGAAAAAAATTCCCATATGCAAAATCCTTCATTTTATCTTTTAGTCTTTCTTCACATCCTTTTGTTGGAATATCATCAATAAAAGGAATAGTCACATGTGAAATAAAGTCATGTAGAACTAGATTCATCACATTCATCATATGAGCCACATAACTTATCAATCCTTGTGGAAAAGTACACATAGGTACTATACCAAGGGGAATCTTCATGTTCATAATGTCATGGCTCTAAATCACTAACTGAAATTGGTCATACAGTGAATAGAGTGAAGTGGTGCAATGGTGTCACAATGGATTCCTCTTCTCAAGGGTTTTGTGATGATGCCCTCACAATGTAAAACTAAGTTGTAGATTATGTGCGTCGTACCTTGCACATACCTACAAAATACGTTGAACTAGATAGTACATAGATAATAAAAACTCAAATTTCTTGGGTTTTACAAATTTAGTCAAACTTCAAGTCTATGGTTGATTAGGGCACTATATGTTCTATTGAAGAACATATACAAACATATTTGATAGCCATTTTCCCTTTCACATGGACATTAATGGTAAAAATCTCCCATTAAAGGCCAAAATGGCCAAAGTGAACTATGGAGGAAAAAATAAAGAATGATAAAGGATACTTGAGTATAAGTATACAAATTATACCTCCCACCTGATGGGTATATTACACAACATACAAGTAGGTGTGCAAGATCATGAATCAAGAAACCCCCATCAAGTGACAAGAGTATCAAAAGCTATCATGTGGTAGAGCTTTACTCAAAAGCATCTGTAGCATTAACTTGAGTACGAACCTTCTAAAGAATAATAAGCTTAGTGGCCAAGAAATCTCTAATGAAGTCATACCTCACCTTAATGTGCTTGGTCTTTGCATGATAGACCAGATTCTTAGCCAAAGTGATGGCACTCTGACTATCACAAAGAAAACAAGGTACATGTTGAGGTAGTCCCATATCACAAGCAAGATGAGAAAGCCACAATGCTTCCTTATATCCCTCACTTGCTACAACATACTCTGCGTCTAAAGTGAAAACAATTCTATATTCTTGAAGATGAGATCTCCAAGAGACAACATCTCCAATAAAGTGAAAAATATACCATGATATAGACTTTGAATTATCTACAGAACCAACATAATAAAAATTTGTGTAACCAATAATGGATGTTGCTCCCCTACCCACACATAGAAACTTGTCCTTAGTACCACTAAAATATCTCAATATCATCTTGAGTCCTTTCCAATTATTTTTGCCAAGATCAGACATATGTCTACTCACATCTCCCAATGTAATGCAATGTATGGTCTTGTAGCTACCATAGCATAAGACTACAAATAAGATACTGATGATATATAATTCTTCTCATGAATTCCTTTTCCTCATTTGATTTGGGGAAATAATCCTTGCCCAATTTCATATATGTAGGTGGTGTATTCAATGCCTTGCCACCTTGCATATTGAACATGTGAAGTACTTTGGATATGTACTCACTTTGAGACAAGTATATGCATCTTTACACCTATCACAAGTTATATGCATGCCAATAATATTTTTGGCATCCCCCAAATCCTTCATATCAAATTTCCCACTAAACTTCTTTTTGAGGAATGACAAGCCATTAGAGGACTTCCCAACAATCAACATATCATCAAAATCAAGCATATCAAGCTACCATCTGAGCATCTCTTAGTGTAGATACAATGATCCTCATTTCTTTGAGAATAACCTTGAGACTTCAAAAAAGCATCAAATTTTTGGTACCATTTTCTAGAGGACTGTTTAAGTCCATATAATCTCTTCTTCAACTTACAAACTAGAATCTCTTTGCCAGGAACTACATAACCCTTTGATTTTTCCATATAGATCTCATATATAAGATCTCCATTCATGTAATAAAGTAAGTCTATGATCCAAGGATCTGGTCGGTTCAGACATATCTGAAATTGGATATCGTTTGGTCATCCATGTGTATGAATAAAGATCTCGAGTCTAGACTTACTAGGAGGTCATGTGCTCTTGCGAACAAGTGATCCACTAGCTTAGTGGTTAATTCTCAAGGGTGTGAAGGAGGAGGTCTTGGGTTCAATCCCCATTGGGTACATGGGGAGATTATTTTGCCCAAAGAGATCTAGAGCCTTCTAGAAGCATCCACTTGAGTTAACTCAAGTTAACTGCAACACTTGGCACACATGTAGTTACATGGCCGACACATGGATGCTTAGTATCCACCTGCCCAAGAAGGCAGTCTACAGGAGAGATCTATATATAGAGGCATTTGGTTGGGAGGAGAGTCATCTCTCTAGCACGTGGTGGTGGTCGTAATCCTCATTCTCTTGCATTGGTATCATAGCTAGAGCTTTCATGGAGAGCTTATGAGAGAATATCGTCTTCTTCAAGCTTTTATGGAGATACATGTCCCTTAGCACAACACATCCATCATTCTTCTCGGAGATCCATCAGTCTTCTACACATGCTAAGCGTGTGGTAGAGGCTGTCTGAAACAGAATAATTTTTTTTTTGAGCAAAACGAGGAAGTATATTTAAAAAAAGAGAGTAAAATACAACCCAAAAATAGGAAGCCCCCACTAGAGAAGAGGGAGGTAGATTACATAGCAGAGTCCAAGAATTCCATGAGACTCAACCTTTTATGAGAATAAAGGGCTATGATTCTACTTTTCCAATGTCTGTAGTTATACTTTCTACATATGCTATGCCACATGGAAGAATTACAAGGAGCATCCTTCATCAAGGACTTAGACAGTTTAATAGTACATCTAATCTTTTGGTTACACAAATACAAGAAATCTTTGGGGGTCAGAGAGAAGATTCTATCATTTCTATCCTTCTAGATATACCACAGAATCTAGGATCTAAGCAGCTGCTAGAGACTCACCTCTCTCCTATAGCTCTCCCCAATCAGGATCTCCTTGGTTGAAAGGGAATGATATCCAAGAGTAGAAGAAAACTCATTCATACTTCTCTGGTATGTATTGGCCCTGTGACAATGCAAGAATGCATGCTCAATGTCTTCATCACAACCAGATAAATGACATAGACTATTATTGATGTTGAGGGACCTTGCTTTACTGCTAATCTAAAGAACCTTTTGCAAGACCGTCAATCAAAGCAAAGCTTGCTTAGCAGTGGGGGGGGGGGGGAAGCCCACAGAAGTCTGAACGTGTATCTCCATTGGTGAGAGTTCCAATTAACATTCCAATTCCTATTGAGTCTGGAAATGATAGTCTGAATTGGAGTGTAAGATCTTTGAAACCTTTGGCACATGTCCTCAACAACCTAGTGTATGTTAGTGACAAGGATTACACCAACCAATCCAAGAGGAATCCTACATAATGAACCGGAAATTGTTAGTGAAAGCATCAGTCAAGGAATAACCACTTTTAATTTTATCCAAGCACTCCATAAAGAACAAATAAGAGCACTTCCCTTGGGAACAAAACCGAAAGGAGACACAACAACATCCCAAATCCCATGTTATTCCAGATTTAAAGTCTTTGATGTGAAATTTTTGAATGTTATGTTTAAGTAAGCAAGCCCAATAGTGGTTAGACAAAGTAGCTCTCATAATCCATTTTCCAGCCATTTGGGTAGCCATTTTGATAGGGCATATGAGGCCAAGACTTTCCTCATCTTTCTTCATGCAGCAAGTACTCAAGGCAACATTCGGGTCTTGTTAATAAGTTGAGTACCTCCCCAGAGGAACCTCCTGGCCAAAGCCACAACTTGGGCAATCTGATTCTTAGTCGACTGCCAACATGCAAAGAAATAGGTTAGGGTAGGAAAAATGTAATGCTTCAAAATGAACACTCTCTGAGACAAGTATTGTTGAAGGCCCATCGAGTGGAACACTTTTTTCTTGAATTTTTCCAAGACCCAGGTGTGTACCTAAGTATCGACTTAGGGACTTGTGGAGAAAGAGACTGTACCTCAATCTCCTTCAAGTGCATATAGTGGGGATTCATGCTTTATTTATCAATCCATGGAGTATCAAAACCTAGCCGAGTGTATGGAGACATGCATTCAAATAATGGTCAATGCCAATGAAGTCTAACAAAGTACATGTAAGGATACATCCATCACAATCAAGCTTCCATGGTCACCTATGGTGTCGTGACACTTGGAACAATAGTCAACAATAAATCGAGCTTTTCTCTCAGCTCCGAACTCCGAATATAGCAACTAGTGGGTTCGTTTTGAAGCTCTCAAGAAGACGCATCCTTCACTCAATTTTGACACTCCTACTTCAAGTTATGAGCAAAATACTGAGCCGTGGAAATGATCTTCCTACACTTCAACACTTCCTATACTTCACATACACCTTACCAACAACAAATAAGCATTTTCATGGATAGACAACACTTCTAAGCACTCTTTCCAAGCATCACGCATGCATGCAAGCTCAAAAGGAAGAAGATGCAGAGAGGAGAAGACACGAATTCGAAATTCTATGCTCTTAATTCTCACAATGGCAAAAAAGTCCTTACAAAGAGTCACAAACTGACTTATATACATGTGCCCTAAAAATGGTCCTTTCACACAGGAGACCGGCACTTTATTAACTAAAAGACTACTTTCCTACTAATTTACAAGCGTAAAGATACAAATCTCTATGGGTTTGCATCTAGAGGACTCCTCTAGTGCATTTACATCGGAAAATATATTACAAAATGGCTATAATACAAAAATAAAGTGTCCAAATTGGAAAATTTTTGGGGCCCTTCTTTTTCTCTACCTCTTTGCTCTTCTTTGCTTTGCAACACTCTCCCCCTCTTTGTCTCTGTCGTCCCTTGACAGGCTTTGCTTTGTTTTTAGTGCTGTACCTGTAGTTGCTCTGGTTCCTTATTACTGATAGATCTTTTATAGTTGACCACTACTAGCTTCTGTGGAAGTCGTAATGATATAGTTTTACTAGTGGTCAAGGAACTGATCATAACTGGGGACGTGTTGCATTGGTCTTGGCCTCCCTTTTTTCTTTTCACCATTCGCAACCTGTGGAGATGTACTACCTTACATTTGTAGTCTAGCTCACCAATAACCTCTTTAAATCTAGGTTGCTATGTGAAGTTGGGCTGCCACACATGCAACCAATGGAAGGTATGAAGGTTTGGATCTTCAACCTTCGATCTGGACCCCCTAAAGATCAAGAGGTTGAAGCACCTTCCTGGGGCTCTAGATCTTCCAGATATCTTCTTGCACTTCTTCATGGATACTTGTTGGTCTTCATCCATCCTTGCCCCTTGCCCAGCTCCTGCTTTTGTATGCCCCTGCTTGGCTCTGTGCAGAGATGGGTGTTGCGTGCCCCTACGGGGCTTCCTGTAGAGACATGTCTTGAGGTATATTATCTTTAGTGAAGCTTCTTCCTTGGTTTTCTTCTTCTTTTCTTTTTGTTGGACTCTCCTTCAACACTACCCCCCTCCTGAACTCTGTCGTCCCTGACAGGCTTTGGAATGTGGTGGGAGTACGTCCTGTAGACTTCTTGCTCTGTCTCATTAAGCAAATTGGCTTCATGTATCATCAGTTCTTTCCATTGTTCAGCTTTTACACCATCATGTGTGGCTGTCTATGGTCTGCAAAGAAACTCAATTCATATGCTACAAGTTTGGCATTCAGGTTTGTTGACATCTTCAAGAAGATCTCGGAGTCAATTTCAAAGAATCCGGTAAAAAAGGCTTCCTCAAAAGTTTGCGTGTATTGACTCGGTAAGAACATCAGTCTAGAATAATATGCCATGATTGTAGGACGACTAGGCATAATAGATAAATAAAAAATAAGGATATCCGTGCCTTCGTTAATGCCAATGAAATTCAAAAATGTATATTCTACGTGTTTGAAAACTTTCAATACTATAAGTATCATGTTGAGGATTTTATTAGTCATCTTGATAGTTAGATCGGGTCTGTTGCATATAGATGTAGCCAAAATTCAATGGATTTTACCATGTAATCTTCGGTTGGTAAATAATTGTGTGGTGGACTTGGAAGTAATGGATAATTCAACCATTTTTTACTCCAGTCTTTTGCATGTCCAAAAATTCTCGTGCTTCACGACGACGCGGCATGGGGCAAAAAGAGGGATTTACTTGTAGTAAATATGGTGTTGCTTGCCAGTGCACCCACAAAGTAGGATTCTTTTCCAAAAATTTCCTTCTCCACAAAGGTTGTGTAGCTTCAAATTCTTCTTGTGTGTAATTGAAGGTGTTTTCTTTGAAGTGCAACACCTCATCGGGATCTTTTTGTGTGATCTGCTTTATATACCACCGTGTTTGCTCTTTCAATAGCCCATAAGGAATATTGAAGGGCTTCATGATTTTATCCAGGTCTTTTCCTTTAATTTTGGCTTCCTTCATGACTTTGACTACTTCATTTTCAAAATTTTTTGTCAACCGGGACACCAATAGTGCTCGTTCCTTCTGACCTATTTCTGTAGTATATGGCATGGGATGATCATCACATGGTTCTGTCATCTACTCTTTTATTGGAGAATGATAGATCAGGGGAGATAGAGGACATACCTCTACCTCGTCAGTAGGATTTCCTGATTATGGCTCTACTGGTGTCCCGATGTCTGCTTTTTGTTTTATTTGAGCTTCTAATTGCGCAATACGTTCAATCTTTTTCATGAAGGCCATGTTTAGTGCATCTTTGGCTACTAGAAGCTCATTTTCGATGGCTGCTATTTAATCAACATCTTCATTATAAATTACCAAGAGTTTTTCTTTAGCAGCTTTTCTTTGTTTGGTGAGCTCATTTGTGTCATGGATATACCTTTGTTCCCATTCTTGTTTTAGGGTTTGCTCCTCTTTAGCAGATTTTCATATGTTGCAATCTGATCTTTCAAATCCTTTTGGTCTTTTGTTGTTGTCTCTAGTTGTTCGTATAGTAAGGCATTCATTAGTTCTTTATTCCTATTGTGTAAATTATTCGTTTCATCCATATATACTTTGATCTGCAACTCCAGTAGTTGGCTTCTGGCCTTTATTCTCTCTTTGTCCGCTTCACTTACCTCATACTATCTTTGTAGCTCTATAATTTGCTCTTGGAGTTTGTAATTTCACTCTGTTGTGTAGTGCATCATCCTTGGATTTCTGTTACTTCCGTTTCTTTGGCTGAAATAACTTGTTGAGCCTGGATTAGTTGCGCAGACAAATGTTCACTCATTACTTGAAATCGATTCTTTTCTCTCATGGCCTTGTCATAATCTGCGTCTCTTTCCATCATTTGTTGTTGTGTATCCATGGCCGTTTGGATCATTTGTTTCACTATTGGTTTCAGCTGAGTAACATCGACATCTAACCATGTTGTAGGTATGCTAGCTTCCTCCCCCGTTGTCACATCCTTCCCTTGGAATACGTATAGTGTTGTGTCGTGGGGCTACTGAATATGAAGTTGTATCTTTGGCTTAGCCTCTTTGGCTACTGTCTTACCTTGTGGTGTATCATCCGAGATTTCAATGGCAATTTGTTCCATATTTTGGTTTAAGAGCTTATCTTTTTCCGTATTTTTTTGTAATTCTTCCTTTATTGGTGGTACTGCATCTTTATGTGTAATATATGCTTCTTTTATGCTAATCCGGGACTGTTCATTCAATTGAATAAAGTTTATTTGCTCAGATGATGCTTCTTGGTTCTGTACTTGTGATTGTTGATTGTTAGGGGTGGTTTTGACTTGGTGAACCTCCATCCATTCCTCGTTGTTTGTTTTTGTTCTGATGTCTGTGTCCAAGGTGTCATGTTGATGGCTAGATTCCTCATTAGAACTTGAATCTTCCAATCCCAGTTCCTTGTATCTGGTAGCTAGTGCTGGAGTACGTTCCTTGTCCTCCTGTTGCTGCACTCATCTTGCCTGCCTATATTGATGTCCTTAGACATTGAGGTTAACTTGACCTCACATGTACATATGCGTTTCTTTTAGTGCCGCTGATAGGTCTCTTTCTATGATAGGCGGTTGCGTCAAAGGAATCTTTGGTAGTACATGTGCATGCTTGGATTGTGGTGTTTCTTGCACCTCTTCATCTCTAGCGCACTTAGTCCCTCGCATCGATTTCTTGGAACTTGTTCCCACCTCTTCTGTGGAATTGACTATTTTCTTTTTCTTTGGAATGGTAGCCGACTTCACATATTTTGCCATTTCAGTGGAGGTCGGCATCAATCATAGACATTCTTTCATTTCAAGTGCTCCATAAATTAGCAAACTCAATGCAAAGCTCCCGTTTAGAAACTTCTTCTGACTCCATTTCTTCTTAGCTTCGAATAGGCGTTCTTGTATATATGGAGTAAAGTTGACCTGATCCTGATTTGCTTCATAGCATGGGAAAGCGATTGAGCCACGATCTTTTGGGGTGCAGTATATCTGTTCATGCTGGGGAAACAAAAGTGCTAATGCACCAATCGAACTGATTCCTCAATGTCTGTTCTATTGATTTCTAGAAAGGTTTTCTTTTTGGCATCATGACATTCATCCTTGAGATTTGTGAGACTATCTTGACTCCATCCAAATGCTTTGTTGATGATTTCATGTGTGAATTGAATAGTTTTCCATGCACCTATTTTGTTCAGCACTTTAGCTTTCGGGATTGAGGGCTTATCTACTACAGACTGGAGTGTGTTCATAACTTGAGTGCATCTTTGAAAATCCAGTAAATATATTGGAAGTCGTAGAAACGTGTCGATTCCCACCCTTGTACTCACATCTGTGATCCGTGGTAATCCTTGGATTATGGTTTGAAAGTCTTCTGACATTAATGGAAAGTAGTGATCCCTATCCATGATCTTGATGGTGGCCATAAAGATGAGATCCGACACAGGTTGGTCTTCAAGGAACCAATGACCTCTCACCTTAGTGATCGATTCCAAAAGGAAGAAGCAAGACCTCTTCCTCTTGCATAGCCTCAGAATTTAAAGATGCCATCTGCACTCAATAAATACCATCATCAGTGTAAAACTGGTTGTATGAATTATCCTCCACTTAGCTTTCATGAATTTGGCAACTCTCGGAGTGACTTGTGTAGTCCCTTTCCTGTGGGTGTGAGAAAGGTAGTACTTGGGATTTTTTATACACATATATTTTTTCTATTTCTTTCTGAAAGAAAACAAAAGCATTAGTACCTAGCCGAAGCTTTTATTGTATCGTTAATTATTTTCCTTGGGATTATTGTACAAGTGCTCTCCTATTCCCTGAGAGGAAAATGTGCCTCACTATCACGTAGAAGAAGAACTAGGTGCCGAATGCATGGCCTTGTAAGGTGGCCCTATCATGCATACTCGAGGTTCTTGGAACTCAAGATGTGTGCAAGCTGAAGTCTCTGGTCGATGTATACAGAATGATTGGCATTTAGGCACCCAAATTTATTTTATTTTCCTGCAGTTGATTGTGTCTCCATTGTTTCTGGTGCTCGGGGCAATTCTCACGTTGTGATTCCACTTTGCTAGCCTTTTATATCCTTGAGTTGCTCTTGTTGAGCATTTCTGTTTTTTCAATTTCAAATCGTCGCATCTTTCTTGATCCTTCGTCTTTACATCGTATTGATATTTCTTGTGTACTGATGTTTTCCATTCGGCATTTTTTTTTTTGTACAATTGATTTGGGAACCCATATTTGTGTTCTACAAGGTTGAGTGGAAATCAATTTCTTTGGTATCCATGATTGTGCAATCTTTTGTGGACCTCGGGGTCCAGCTTGAATTGCATCCTTGTATTGTTGTTGTTTCCTATGTAGATAACAGCTCTCTTGTTGATGATATGCTGTCACCTGATCTTTTCTAATCCAAGCCTATCTGGTGTGTGGAATGGGATAGATTCTAATGCAGGAAAGTTCGTGATAATCATGCTGACTAGTTGCTCTTGTGCACACTTCCTCACTAGGGTTTTTCTTGGAAACAACGTTAGTAGTGGGGGATCACTGGACAAGGAGGTTGTGAAAGATTAAGAATTTTCATACTCTCACATGAAGTGCTTGGAGGTGGGGGTTCCCTAGTAGACATGAATGTACAATCATCGTCATGCATGAGTGATTGATCTCTCAGGTCTATACACTTGGATTTGACAGGTCTTTCTTCTAACACATTGAATACTTCTCGGTGTCCTATCTTGGCTGATATATAGCCCAAGGCTAATTGGATAGTTACCTCGTATTCATATATCCAATTTTGGCCTAACACAAGTTCTTCCAATAAATCTTGATCATGACACACAAAGAGTTTTTGTTGCATTGTGTTATTTCCTAGGTGCAGTGACAATGTAACCTCGCCTATGCATTTAGTAACCTTTCCCCCTATTCCAATCAGGCATGCTTTGGTTGGGCTTATTATCTTTGAGCTTATGCGTCAAGGAAGATTTGATGCAGTTGACAGCTGCTCCTGTGTCAATGAGAGCATCCACCAAGTGGTACTCTTCTGTTTCGGTGCCCAAGTTCAAATATGGTTGCTTCATTTGATGCCCTAGGTTTTCAGAGGCTCTAAAATTAGCCATTGGGATGAGTTGCTCTCCTTGCCAATATCTTTCATCTCTCTCTCTCTTATCCATTCCTTCCGTTTCCTTATTCGTTCTAGAGCTTCCTGTCTTGCTTCTTCTCGTATTTTTTGTCCTCTTCTCGGCTATTTTTTGTTGTTAGAAGTCGTGACATAATTTCCTCTGGCAATGGCTCTAAATACTTTTTTACTCGACAACCACTGATATAGTTTGGAAATACTTCTCCATCTAGGGTTGCTAAGCTGATGGCTCCACTGGTAGATATACAATTGATCACTAAGGGGCCATATCCTCTTTTTTGAAGTTTCTTTGCATGTTGTTTTAGGGTATATACCAGGACCAAATCTCCTTCCTTCAAATTTTTATCCTTAATATGAGCATCAAAATATGCCTTTTGTTGCCTTTTTGCAGCGTAAATACCTGCCACTGCTTGTAATCTTGTTTCATGTAACTTTTCGATTTGGTCCAATTGAGTCGATAACTCATGTCCAGTCCATTCATAATTTGAGGCCACTCTAAGAGTAGGTACTAGGAAATCAATCGGTAAGATGGTGTTTTGTCCATACACTAGGTTAAATGGAGTAGTTCCTATGGCTGTTTTGTATGCTACTCAGAATTCCCATACAGTGTGATGTAATTGCTTATCCCAATCCGATCGTCCATTGTTAACAATCTTAGTAAGGATTGTACACAAGATTTTGTTCAAACTTTCAGCCTGTTCGTTGGCTTGTGGGTGATAAGGAGCCGATTTCTTATGAATCACTAAGAATTCATTCATTAGGGCTTCTATTACTTCATTGACAAAGTGTGTGCCTTTGTCACTTACAATTTCAATCATCAATCCAAACCTAGTGAATATGTTCTCAAAGAGAAACTTAGCCGTAGACCTTGCATCATTCTTCTTGGTTGCTTTCGCCTCTACCCATTTGGTCAAATGATCCATTGCTACAATTATGTACTCGGCATGGGAACCTTTATCTGGTGGGCTAATAGGTCCTACAAAATATATCCCCCATTTGGTAAACGCTCTGGCACTCATCATAGGCTTTAGCGGCATTTCATCTCTCTTAATTGGATACTTTGTTCGTTTACATGTATCACATCTTTGGACGTAAGTGGCTGCATCTTGATGTAGAGTTGGCCACCACATTCCAGCGAAGAGAATCATTTTCACAGTTTTATCTGCAGAAATGTGTCCTCCTGTAGTTCACGTATGAGCCATCTCTAAGATCAAAATGTACTCGTCTTCATGAATGCACATTCATAGATGATTATCCCTTCCTCTCCTGAAAAGATGTTTCCCTATAAGAACATAGTCCTTGCTTTGCTCTTCAAGGGCATGTTTTCTTGCTAAATTAGCTCCTTCTGGGTACTCCTGAGTTTTCAAGAATTTTACTAGAGGCATGCTCCACCCTGGTGCTACAGTAGAGTAACATAGTCCAGAGTTCTCTTTTGGCATTCTTTCTTCACAAGTGGGGCAGGTAGATACATAGTTATGTTTATCCCTCTGCATGGTTGGCCAGTATATGCCCTATATCTTTAGTGTTTGCCATGTTCCATTCACACTTCGATGAGCTTTTGATTGATTTACATGTGTTTTTTGAAGCCACATCTCTTGCTCCTCCTCTTCCACACATCTCATAAGTATCCCACTTTGATCTTGGTGGTTTAACCTTCCAGCTATGATGTGGAGATTTTTGGTCTTCCATAGCTCCTTGCTTTTGTTTTCAGTGATCCTATGTTGAGGTCCATATGTGAGGATGGGGATCAACTTTTCTGCCCATTGTGGACATACTTCGAGATTGAAAAGATAAGTATCTAGCAGATCATCTAGTACTCCTGTGGGGGGCTCTCCATGTGTCATCTTCGACAGGTGATCTACTCGGATGTGCATATTCCCCTTCTTGACTACTACTTCAAAATCAAATTCCATTAACAATAGAAACCATCGCACTAGTAATCCGGTATTAGAAGGTTTATTGACTAGGTACAATAAAGCTTGATGATCAATGAAGAATTTGAATTTGTTTGCCAATAAGTAGTGTCAAAATTTCTTTACAGCATACACCATTCCTAAGCCCTCTCGCTCTGTAGTGGTATAATTATGCTTTGCTTGGTTTAATTGGCATAGGCTATAGGGTGATCTAGCTTCCCTACATCTACTGGCTGTGCCAAGATGCATCCAATGGTGAAGTTGGAAGCATCTACATGAATATGCAATGGCCTATTCTAGTTAGGCACTCTGAGGATTGGTGCTGAACTCAAGCGACTCTTCAATTCATTGAAAGCCTTTTCACATTCTTCCATCCAAATACATTAGGGCGAAAAACGGCCGAAAAGGGGCTGTTTGCTAATGAGAGATTAAGGAAATTGACAAATAGCGTCTTTCCACGTGTACAAGAATATAACATTGCTGTCTCTTTTAACCGTATGGAGAATTTCTTTTTTTAATACAATTTTCTTTCAAAGCGCCGCTAAAGTGATGAAGAGTCTCGTATTCAGTGTACAATTTTTCGGTTTGATGCAAAAAAAGATACTTTTGCACACTACACAAAGCATATTCTCGAATTTCCAAGAAGGAATTGATTTTTGAAGATACGAAATATTTTTGGGTTCACAAAATGTCATGATCATTCAACGACAGGGTTAACATCAAATCAAAAGTTTCCACGTGTACAAAGCCTTTTTTTCTATAAATACTGCCAAAATTTGTGAACGTCGGTTTCTCGCTTTGAACATTCTTCTTCTCCTAAGTTCAAATGGCTTCTTCTTCTCGTCGTCCTTCCAATCGCGTAACTTCATGTGAGGTTTACAACAGAAGAGAGGATTCTTTGTGGAAACCTCTTTCTGTGAAAGTAAATGACTGGGTTACTATGCTTCCTAGCTGTAGAGGTGTCCATAAAGTCAAGCGTGCCAAAAGAGACAACACAAGAAACCATTGGAAGGGACGTATTCTCAGTTTCAAATTGAAGAGATGCGGTTGGTTTGCACGAGTACAGCATGTGTACACCGCTAAGGATCTTGTTCTAGAAAATCATCTGCAATTCCCTTCGTACTGTAAGTGAAGTTTGACAATGCTCTTCTATCATTCCAGTTGATTTTGTATAATGAAACATATGTTTTTGTACTGCAGATATCTTTCCTTCCAATATTGTGGAATGGCAACCTGTTGAATGTTTAACAGGAACATTCAGAGTTCTTCATAAGGAATATGCAGAACTCATGTATGCAGAGAAATCTGTTCAATTCTTCAATAGCATAGAGTTATTTGTCCATTATGCAGATTATCAAGTGCCGTCAGGGAGGAGTTCTTATGGAATTCTTGTACACATACCTAGTCCTTGTATCTCTTCATTAGATTGGGATGCTCCTGATCATTCAACAGTTTCAAGTTTTCTCTGCAAAATTAAATTTGACATCCAGAAGGCAATGTCAGCAGGCCGAATTTCGAGAAGGATAAAGATTCAATGGTTTTTGCCTATTCATGTCTTTGTAGCATGCTTTAAAAACATGTTGTTACAGAAAACAAAAACAATGTGGTTGAATAGGAGAGTCCCTATTTCAGAGATTGATGATGTTTTAGGTAGGGAATGGGATAGCAAAGAAGTTCAAAAGCTAGGTGACATTATTTTATGTAAAGTTAGTCCCAATTCTCTTTCAATCTCATATCAGATATGTCGACAATCTCTGGTTCTAGGATATGACTATAGAAGGTGGAAAAAAAAGCTTGGACTTTGGATAGCCTTGGACTCAGAGGAGAGCTGTCCAGAATTTGAGTTAGAAGTATTGATTCATCCAGATTTTCAATCAAGGAAAATAATTGTCACTGCAAATTGGAATCTCAGAAATGTAAGGGAGCTTCTAGAATACCTTGATGAGGTATCATCTCAGTGTAGAGTCTCAATTGATGATGCAATAGTTAACATTAGATCAGAGAAATCATTATCTTGCATAAGCTGCCTGCCACCAAGGGTGATTAAGTTCCAACCTTTAAGATTGTAACAAGTTAACCCTGACATTCTTACATAATGTATCTTCATCTAATAGAAGCTTCTATTGATACTTCCATTGAATTTTCTTGGCAGGATGGTTACAAACAATGTGTGTTAAATTATTAATTTTAAATGTCTTAGATATTTTTTAGGTCCTTAATTTCATATTTCCATTGATTTTTTTTTGCAGGAGTGAATTGATGACTAAGAAATAATTATACAGGAACTTGCATAAGTTAATTCTAGATGAAGAAGAGATCTAGAATTGAATATCTAATTTCAATTTAATAATTATAGTCTATCAAAGGTGCACACTAGTCTCAGCTAAATAATTTGATTCTATCCAACTTTTCTGTCCTCAAGTAATGCAAGAGAAATTATCATGGTACACATAACAAGTAATATAAGAGAGTGTGGAGAACTTGGTGCAAATTCCAATCCAAGGTTTGGTATTTCAATATTAGAAGAGCATGTCTTAAGGCATAAAGCAGAGGAGACGAGATAAGTGAAGACGACCAATGCAAGCGACTAGTGCAATCTGAATTTGTTGGATGGCCCTTATCGCTTACATCGGTCGTGTTAGCAACTACCGCGAGAGAAATTATCATGGTACAAACGCAAACTACCAAGTAATATAAGAGAGTGTGGAGAACTTGGTGCAAATTCCAATCCAAGGTTTGGTATTTCAATATTAGAAGAGCATGTCTTAAGGCATAAAGCAGAGGAGACGAGATAAGTGAAGACGACCGATGCAAGCGACTAGGGCAATCTGAAATTGTCGGATGGCCCTTATCGCTTACATCGGTCGTGTTAGCAAACTACTGCGAGAGAAATTATCATGGTACAAATGCAAACTACCAAGTAATATAAGAGAGAGTGGAGAACTTGGTGCAAATTCCAATCCAAGGTTTGGTATTTCAATATTAGAAGAGCATGTCTCAAGGCATAAAGCAGAGGAGACGAGATAAGTGAAGACGACCGATGCAAGCGACTAGTGCAATCTGAAATTGTCGGATGGCCCTTTTCGCTTACATCGGTCGTGTTAGCAAACTACCGCGGGAGACTTCAAGAAGTGACCTTGCGTAAAGATTTGACTCACGAGTATAAAAACTAGCAACAGCGATGAAATGGATAATACGACCGATGCAAGCGATAGGGGCAATCCAAGATTCTCCGATTCTCCGTATCGCTTGTATCGGTCGTGTCCTCTTAATTCTTTATGTCCTTCTGTAACTTCTCGAATTTAAACACTTTCCAACAAGAATGAAGTAAAAAACCCACAATGCATTCATAATTGTGACATAAATAAATTTAATTGGACCATCCAGTGAACTTTTGTCAAACTCTCAAGAGGTTCAATACAACTGTGACCATCTTCCAGATGAAGATTGGCATAACTACATACAATTTGTTAAAAAATAAATATTCCAACCTCGGTTGGCTTTACAATTGATTTCAATCTACGACTCAAAAATTGATTTAACCCTTTCTATCCTTTTTAGAGCCTTGCTTTCTCTGTTGCTTCTGTCCCTTTTTGGAGCTTTCAGCTTGACTCTTTATGTTGTTCATATGCTTTAGTGGTGAGTGAAGAGGAAGCCCTTTCTTTTTATCTTCAGACTGTTTTTTATCAGGTGGAGGGGGTGGAGGTGACTCTGGATCATGTGGGCAGATTGCATGTTTCATGATACTATTTATTGCTCTCTCTCTGATCAAGATGATCCATGCATCTGGGTAGTCTGATAAATTCAATCCAGGACTGTAGAACCTTCTTTCCAAGAATCTTACAGCATTTGCAATCACTCTCCAGCCACATGATGTTGAGTCTCTCTGCAATGGCACATGAATTTGGCTGTATCCAAATTGCTTTTGTTCATTCATTTTAGCTATTCCTGGAAAATTCTGATCAATATGCATCTTGAGAAGCTTTGCAGCACTGCATTGTAAAGTGAAAATCAAAACGGGGCATGGCTTTAAAATAGAGAACAAAAAAATGTATAGTAACTTACACTTTGCAATTCCCATGCTGTGATGGAAGAGAATTTAGGAAAAGAGCTTGATATGCATTGAAGTCCACAATAATCAAACTCCAATGGCCCCTGTCAATGAGTTGCATGTAAATATACTTTCTTAAATGAAACAAATATGTTTCCAAAATGAAGATGAATACTTACTTTTCAATATATGGGTAAATTACACATTCTACTTCTTCTGTAAAACCCCGTAGAAAGGACTTGGCATCTCCATGTTTATGTAAAAAACATTGTGTCACCAGAGGATCTAAAATAAATACTTTTCTTTGAACCGCTTCCTCACATTGTTGAAGAAGAACCCTACAAATCAAGAAATAAAAATGCAGTTAAGGAACTAGAAAATTATGCAAAACAAAAGCATTTTAAGGCCTCTAGATATACCTGAGTGAAATGTTGACCACACTATCTGATATTTCAAGATGAAGCTCCCTCAACATTTTGTTATCTTCAGGTCTAATGTCAAGAAACAATTCACTTTGCCATGGCATTGCAACATTAACTATAACCTGCCCATCTCCTTTCTTGAGGAGCTCTTTATTTGCTTTCTGTAACTTTTGAATCTGGGTTAAGATGGCACTTTCCTCTGTAAATAATCCCTGCTTTTTCCTCTCGTCCTCACTATTTGCTGCAGTTCTAGTCTCATGATCATGAGTGACTTGAGCGTTGATCTCTTCAATGACAACTGTTGTTTTAGGTGCTCGAGCGGGAGGTATATTTAAAATATCGAAGAATTTTTTGTCGTGGTGATCAATAGGAACCAGAGCTTTATCAAACTTATATCTTATTCTTGAAACAATAACATAATCCTTCGCCATTAAAGTTACCCTATGAGAATGAGCAGCACATAAGTAGGCATCATTCATGAAATCAATAGCAAAGTCCTCTGCAGCTTCTTGCAGGCATAGCAGTGCTTGAGTTTGCCACCTCACATTGACAAAGGATGAGGTCTTCATCAAAGAACAGAGGTTGGCTGAGATCTGCTTGACAACTCTCATAAATGGAAGTCTTGGGATCAACAATCCCACAGACTTTTGGGCTCTTCTTATTTCCCTCAAAGACTTAACATGGTAGTTGACCCTTTTTTTTGAAGGCTTGTCTGGCACTTTGGCTTGAACCTTCTGGGAATTTTGCTCCTGGACATTTTCCCCTTGGGCATTCTTGTCCTCGCCCTCAGGGTACAACTTCCTTGCTGTCTTTTTGGTTCTAGCCATACTCTGCAAAAAATCAATCTTTAGGCAAGGAATTAGGAAAAGTGGAATATTCCACTGTCAAAACTTACTCTCTAAAAGCTATGATCAATGACTCTTTCCACTATCAGAGGCACGACCGATGCAAGCGATAACAGTCATCCGGAAATGCCCGGATGTCCCTGATCGCTTGCATCGGTCGTCTTTAAATTAATCATCAAATATCAATAAATAATATCTGACAATGCAAAATACTCAATTATCACTAAGATAAAGATAATTGGAAAACTATAATCAATGACTCTTTCCACTATCAGAGGCACGAGATGAAAAGGAACGTCCGAGATATGGAAACCAAGACATTAAAGATGCTGCCTTGCTTACTATAAAGAAAAATTTGAACAGCCAGACAGAAGAGTCAGCTTCTCAAATCCTCTACTAGCAGAACCCGCTTCCTCCTTTTTGATGGAGACCTCCCACACCTATATCTCACGAAACCCCCCACTGGTGTCCTGCTCCTCGAAAAAGATCCCCACATGCATGTCCAGGATTTGAGAAGCTGACTCTTCTGTCTGGCTGTTCAAATTTTTCTTTATAGTAAGCAAGGCAGCATCTTTAATGTCTTGGTTTCCATATCTCGGACGTTCCTTTTCATCATAGCAAAGGAAACCAAAATTTGCAAGCTATGATCAAGGACTCGATGATATTAAAAAACATGACCGATCCAAGCGATTAGGGTTATCCAAAAATCTCGGATGTCCCTAATCGCTTGCATCGGTCGTGTCCACATTACCTTACGTAGAGAGCGCTCTCTATAGAAATTGTGAAGTAGGCTAAAATCGTGGTGGCAATGGAACCTCGATGCTTGGCAAGTGTTGACAGAAAAAAATGAAGGAAATGAATAGGGAAGCTTAAATAGGTCCCAAAACTGAGTTGATCATTGTGCCACGTGGCATGCTCCGATTGGTCCACGTCAGATACCCGTTGCGAATTCCAACGTCTTTTGCCACGTGGCATGATCTGATTGATCCACGTCATCTATCCGTTGCATCGGGGAACGTACACTTTACCACGTGGCACTCTATGATTGGTCCACCTCATTCGACCGTTTCTTCCCTCCTCACTAGAGACACGACCGATCCAAGCGATAAGAGTCATCCGTAAATGCCCGGATGTCACTCATCGCTTGCATCGGTCGTCCCTGAATTCATCATCATATTTCAATAAATAGAAGTTAAAATAAAGGTAACAATGCGTTATACTCAAGCAACACAAAAGAAACCAAAATTTGCAAGGTATGATCAAGGACGATGCTATTTAAAAAACATGACCGATCCAAGCGATTCGGGTTATCCAAAAATCTCGGATGTCCCTAATCGCTTGCATCGGTCGTGTCCACATTACCTTACGGAGAGAGCGCTCTCTATAGAAATTGTGAAGTAGCCAAAAAACTTGGTGGCAATGGAACCTCCACGCTTGGAAAGTGTTGTCAAAAAAAAAAAAGCAAATGAATAGGGAAGCTTAAATAGGTCCCAAAACTGAGTTGACCGTTGTGCCACGTGGCATGCGCCGATTGGTCCACGTCAGATACCCGTTGCGAATTCCAACGTCTTTTGCCACGTGGCATGATTTGATTGGTCCACGTCATCTATCCGTTGCATCGGGCAACGTACACGTTGCCACGTGGCACTCTGTGATTGGTCCACCTCATTCGACCGTTTGTTCCCTCCTCGCCTATAAATACCTATTTCTTCACAAACTCAAACTTTCAACCTTCAGAGAATTTCTCACCTACATGTGTATTTTTCTTTCGTCGCCGACACGACCGATACAAGCGATTTTCGCCGTTTGACCTACGTTGACTCGCTCTAGTCGCTTGCATCGGTTGTGTTCTCCTAATAGACATACAAGAGAAGCTGCAGCTTAGATGGAGGTAATGAATGAGATCCTTAGTGTCTCTCCATCAGAGAAACTTCTTGATTTCATGGTTCAAGAGGGTTTAAGTGTAGATTATTTTCCTGATGCAATGACCATATTCAACCCCGAAATTGATTTTGAAAAACTCTTAGAGAACTCGAAAAGTTTTCTTAAGGATGAGTGGGAGATTTTCTTGGGGTTGGTCGATGGGAGGATCCTTTCTATTTCTCAGAAAACCTATGTCCATCCTCACATCTTTGGGAAGGATCCAATAGATAGGGCTAAAATCACAAGAAAATGCAGAAGGATATCCCCTTTGCCAGGGAAGCTTGATTTATGCCCAGAGCATGAAAAGGACTGCTGCTTGCTCCCTTTAAACATTGCTTTCTTGATATGGCTTGATCATAATTTAGTTGAAAGGGAGGAAAATGTTCATGATGAAGACGAGCCTTGCTTAGAGCTGGCACTTGAGGCTAGCTCAAAAACTATGAAAGGTGTCATGGAGATTGTTGAGGAGATCAATCTCCAAGCAGAAGAAGAGCAGGTCAAAGATTTTGATGTGGCCACTTTTAAAGCAGAGACTGCAATAAGGGAGCCAAGTGAAGAAGTTCAAGTGTCTGAGAAGTCCCTACTTCTCCCAAATCTACCTTTTTACTTTATCTCTGGGAAAGAGTTCATACCTCTATTTTACATTCAGGAACTTTTCAATCTAAGGGAGGACTACTGTCTTGCAGCTATAGCTGAGGCAGAAGAAGTTGCAAGGAGATTCATCAATAAGAAAGGAGAAAGAAGAGAGGAATTTTTGCGTCTTGATTTGGATTTGTCTAATGAAGAATTCAAAGATTCATCACAAGCTCTTTCAAAATGCTTTGAGAAAGCTATCTCAGAGAAGCCAAAACTTGCTGATGAAGAGTTTGATGAGCATCAGAAGCAACTTGGAATATACTCGTTTGGACGTGGCTATTCATTCTTGGATGTCGCTGAGGACAAAGGAACAATTTGTATTGACTCAAAAGAGCTCATTGAGGAGGAAGATGAGGTCAAGGTATGTTGTTTGATATATTCTATCAATTAAAGTTTTTGTCCGAGATCTCTATTTTTTTAAGTGAGAAAATGACCACGACCGATGCAAGCGATACAACCTAACCGATAATCTCCGTTGGGCCTTATCGCTTGCATCGGTCGTGTTCGGACTTGAAGAGGAAGATGAGGTCAAGTATGTAGTAAAATATATTCTCATGATTTAAAGGAAAAGGAGATGAGATGGGCTTGATGCAAAATCTCTATCTTGTGTCAGTTTGTCCAAGTTCTCCATTAGAAGTGTCAGAAATGGATCACGACCGATGCAAGCGATTATGCCCATCGGATATTTTCCGCTGGGCCTCATCGCTTGCATCGGTCGTGTTTGGACTTTAGGAAGATGACGTCAGGGTATACAGTTAACTATGTTCTCAAGAACTTTAGGTTAAGGATATGCGATGGGACCAATGCAAAATCTCTTTCTTGTATCAGATTTGTCCAAGTTCTCCATTCCAAGTGTCAGAAATGGATCACGACCGATGCAAGCGATTAGGCCCATCGGATATTTTCCGTTGGGCCTCATCGCTTGCATCGGTCGTGTTTGGACTTTAGGAAGATGACATCAAGGTATACAGTTAACTATGTTCTCAAGATCTTTAGGTTAAGGATATGAGATGGGACCAATGCAAAATCTCTTTCTTGTATCAGATTTGTCCAAGTTCTCCATTCCAAGTGTCAGAAATGGATCACGACCGATGCAAGCGATTAGGCCCATCGGATATTTTCCGTTGGGCCTCATCGCTTGCATCGGTCGTGTTTGGACTTTAGGAAGATGACATCAAGGTATACAGTTAACTATGTTCTCAAGATCTTTAGGTTAAGGATATGAGATGGGACCAATGCAAAATCTCTTTCTTGTATCAGATTTGTCCAAGTTCTCCATTCCAAGTGTCAGAAATGGATCACGACCGATGCAAGCGATTAGGCCCATCGGATATTTTCCGTTGGGCCTCATCCCTTGCATCGGTCGTGTTTGGTCTTTAGGAAGATGACATCAAGGTATACAGTTAACTATGTTCTCAAGATCTTTAGGTTAAGGATATGAGATGGGACCAATGCAAAATCTCTTTCTTGTATCAGATTTGTCCAAGTTCTCCATTCCAAGTGTCAGAAATGGATAACGACCGATGCAAGCGATTAGGCCCATCGGATATTTTCCGCTGGGCCTTATCGCTTGTATCGGTCGTGTCTAGGAGTTGCATGCAGCAATGATTATACATGTCTTGCTTGTGGGAATTCCCCTCATTTATCAAACATTAGATGTTTCTAGGCAGTTTGCAAATAGATATTGATGACGACCGATGCAAGCGATAACGACAATCTGAATTTCTCTGAAGACCCTTATCGCTTGCATCAGTCGTGTCTCTTGCTTTTCTTTCTAATAGTTTCAAGTTACTTCACATGTTTCCTTAAGTGTGCTTGCACTTCATCTAACCATGTTTTTCATTTTTATCACAGTTAACTTTATTGGATGAAGACAATTACCTTGGCAGGGGCAAGGGAACAAGAAAAGCCTTAGAAGAGAAAGGAAAAGCAAAGGTGGATATTCATTCTATTATCCACTATCTTCCAAAGTTGGACCCAGCCACTTTTTGTGTTATGCACAAGCACTATAGTGAGGAGCCAGACTTTGGATTGTTCTGCTTGAGGACTCTATCAAAATACATGGGTTTTACTCCAATACCCTTTAATGCTTTCAGAGTTTTACTGCTTGAAAGAGCAACTGCATTCAGAATTTTTGGATATGCCCCTGGACTCAATGCTTCAAGGGCAGGGTACTTTCTTTGTTATTCAAGCTATGCAATGGCTGCAGGGGTGTCAGATTTAAAAAGCATTGCTGGATACAGGAGAAAAGAGTTCCTAAGATATAGAGGTGATTTGCCAGAGCCAAGCTCTTTCAAAAGGCTCAAGGAATGACTTGATTTTTTCAAATTCTATACTCAACAAATGTACATATACAGAAATTGCCCAATGTGATATAAGACATTGCAAATTTTTTTGGTGTAATTGTTATTGATTCTCTGGTCAAAGTCATCTGATGGTAGTAGACATATTTCTTTTCAAAGCATAATACATCATGAAATGTACATACATGACATCTTTTATTTCTCAAAGAAATAAAAGACATTGCAAATATTAAAGCTCTATTTGAAATGTGGTCTTTTTCAGTTTGTGATATTGATACATGATTTGTCTGGAGATAGCCATATCCTTCTGATTATATTTGGCATGAGGTCCTTTGTAATTGTCTTCTAAAGAGCTTGAAGGTCTGCAACTTGAGTGATGCTTAACTACTTCATGTACCAGAGCATCCAAGGAGATATCTGCACAAGGTAGTTCTGGAGGAGAAGACTCCTGCATATGGTGAGCTAAAGAGAATATGTGAAACTCAGCTTGGTGTAGTTACACGATGTTGCTTGCCAAGGAATATAAAGCAATTCAATTCTCAGTATTTCCTGAACCAGTATGGAACAGTAGCACTGGTGAATGGTCTATGTCAATCAGCATGGTAATCTCTTAGGAACCGGCACGTGTCCAATATTCCTCTGAGTGTCAATATAGGGAAGTGAACGTGCATGAGCCCAAGCTCAGAAATGCACATTGTTAGTGACAAATGTTGCTTTGAAAAGAGGAGAGGGGATCCACCACTCAAAGATTATATTTGGCATGAGGTCCTTTGTAATTGTCTTCTAAAGAACCAATCAAAAAGCTCTCTGAAGGCATTGCTCTTTGTTACTCCTCCTCCTTTCCTTGTACACCTAAAGAAGCTTGTCCTTGCTTGATAATGAGATTTTTCCATGCCTTGGGTGTTCCACATGGCAAGTGGTTCTTTTTCTGCAAAGAATGCACCATGCACAAGAAGAATATGCTGGAAAGCAGAAGAATTTCATTAGATCTTTATTTCAATTAAAAATAAATAAATTGAATAAAATATCTTTGGAGCTCACCAAGTAGTATGTTATGTCTTTGGCACCCCATGCCTCTATGATGGTTTCTATAAGCTCTGTGGTTGCCTTTCTGAAATCTGTCACATAACTTTTTGATGTTACCTGTTGCCTCATGATCTTTAAAAGATTATCTAGTTTGACCCACACCTCCATTCTCTTTTTTGCTATTTTTGGTTTGCTTTTTACATTAGTCGTGACCTCACAAAATGTTTTCCATGAATTCCACATGGCATTAAGTTGTTTGCCATCATGGTTGCTGAAGAATCTCCTTGCTTTTGCACCTCCCATTGAGACATCCTGTAAAACATCACCTGTATTTTGTGAAAGCTTTGGATCTTTTCTTAGATGAACATCACCACCATGAAACCCCATTTCTGAAAGAAGACATTCACATTTTTTTATGCATTCATCTGCAAGAGTTGTAGGCTTGATAGAATATGCATAATCCAAGTGAAGACGGACCAACTTGTCAATGATTCTTAACTCTGCATGTAGTGTACATATGTGTACATTTGTCAATGCTATTGGAAGTATGGGATCCCAAATCATTGAAGAAGATGAGTAGTTACGAAGAATAACATTTTGTCTAGAAGGAGCCTCTTCACCCTCAGCTCTAGTAATCCATCCATTTGTGCCTGGGCTTTGCATGCAGTACAAGCAAGGGTATTTAGAATTTGCTCCCCCACTTATACCAAACATGCATTTGAGTGTCTTTAGGTCTCCACTCAAATGCCACTCAACTTGAAAGTTTCCGTAGTCTTTGACATTCAACAATTCTCCTGCATGATGCCCTTGGATAACATTTGGAATGTTTTTCTGTGAGAATAATCATTTAAGTGTTTTATGGCTCTCAGATGGAACTTGAGCACAGCCAACCCACCATAACTCCATTTCTGATTGTACTTTGAGAGATGGAGTATCCAATTTCCCAAGGCTATAGTCCAAAGCTTTGTTCATCAGTGCAATGCTTATTCTCTCCATCTTTTGATGTTTTTTAAGCTCAGCTTCATCAAGTTTGATTACAAATTTCAATAGACTAGAACATTCATGCTCTTTTATATTATAGAACTGAACCATGTATGTTTGAAGTTTTATAACATCTATCCATATGTTGTTAAATGCATTGTAAGTGAAATGTAACTTTTTTTTTCCTACTTCGTAAGGCATGTTACCGTGAATATGTTTATATTCACCAAATACTGATGTGATCTTCTTATTCAAGCAGAGCCGAAACTTTCCTACATGATGGGGTCTAGGCAATCCAAAACTTCTAACTTTGTTAAATTTTAAAAATTCACACCAAACTTTTGAAATTGCTCTATAACCTTTCCTACTCACTCCGACACTATCACAAATATTTTGAATTTGAGATGGTTCTAGTAAAAGATTCATTTCTGTCATGAGTTTTTGAAAAACAAAGCGTTTCAAGCATGTATTTTCATTTAGTTTCAATAGTTTTAAAACATCATTTTGACTCAAAATTTCATTACAGAAATGTATGCGCTCAAAACTGCTCGACATATTGAAACCTAGCACATTTGTCACATGATCTCTAACAATTTTCATTCTTTTCTTTTTCTGGCCAGATTTTTCAGTCAAATCTAAAAAAGGTTTTACTCGTTTTGACCGCATTCTCAAACCTATAGGAGTTTCTTTCATTTTTTTAAAAGACTCTAACTGAGAAGATAAAGTGGATAATTTGTTTTCTAGCTCCCTCATATGTAAATTCTTCTGGTGTAGTGTGTTTTGTAAATAGTTTATGTATTGTACATAATTCCTTGAAATATCCCAGAGCCTTGAACAATAGCCTCGTAAACCATCCTCACCATCTCCCACAAATCTAATCAGATCATGAAGATTATGAAAAGGGGGGTACCTTCCAGTTTGTGGATCAATTGGATAAACAGATCCATCTGTCCATATGTCGATATGTTTCTTGCCTTCCTTTCGCAATCCATCCACTTCAAGAGGATGAAGAGCCCTTCGAAATACGTTTCTTGTCGTCGCATACTCCTGACTAACTGCAATGTTGATATGGAACTTTTTACAATGATTTCGAATGTTTGAAAGCTCAGGGAGAGTATTTGGGTTAACGTTCTCCATGGTCTGCTATGAAAAATGACCAGCAAGTGTCTAAAATGACGTGAAAGGGAGAAACAGGCTTGCTATGAAAAGTAGAGAAAAAGAGCGCAAAACGTGATCAGCACACATTATATAGGTCCGTGAACAAGAGGAAAATTCAACTTTTGAGGCGTAAGATATCACACAAACTTCGAGGCGTAAGATATCACACAAACTTTTCATGATTATATGATACGAGTTTCTCTCTCTTCAAAATTTGCATAAGATACGTTTTAAATGAACTTACACGGAATTTCTTAAAGGATTTGACAACTTTAATCCCGATTAAGCACAACTAATTGAAATCCTTACACGGCCCTTTTTGGGCCGTTTTTCGCCCTAATGAATTGTGCCAGTAATCCATAAAGGGGCCTTGCAATCATGGCATACATGTGAATGAATCTACGGTAGTATCCACAATGCCCCATAAACGCTTGCACTTCCTTAGCAGTCTTTGGTCTTGGCAAATGCAGAATCACTTTGGTTTTGTCTTCATCTGTGGAAATTCCATTTTTAGAGACAATGTGTCCTAATATCTTCCCTTGTCGAACCATGAAGACGCATTTTTCCGGATTAAGGCAGACTCTATATTGTGAACATTTGGAAAATATTTTTCTTAGTTCTGGGATATGTTTTGATCATATAGCTGAATAGGTGCACAAATCATCCACGTATACCTCCATAATTTTCCTCAAGAATTCCTTGAACACATGGCACATCAACCTTTGGAAAGTAGTTGGGGCATTAGTTAGACCAAAAGGCAAAACCCTAAATGCATAAACTCCCCATTCGGTTGCAAAGGCTGTCTTATGTTGGTCCTCAGGAGCAATTGCTACCTGATTATATCTTGAGAAGCCGTCAAGGAAGCTGTAGACTTCCTTTCTCGCAACCCTTTCCAACAGATGATCCGTGATGGGTAGTGGGTAACTACCTCGTATGGTGGCGGTGTTGGAGAGAATTCCTCTCCATATTCTACTTGAGAACCTTCAACAATATACAAAGAAAAAAAAAGGATGAGAAGCATCGACAATTTACAAGACAATATGCTTGAAGAGGAGAATATGTGTTGGTGTATACTTTCGTCGCATGGATTACTTAAGAATGGAAGAATCATGAGAGCGTTGGATTTTGCTAAGGAAATGATGCAAAAAGGTTGTTTTTTTTCAGAAGAATTATTGTATATTCAATATTTGGTTGCGTACTCAAGGAGAATCACCAAATCTGAATGGCAACTGATTACGATTTTACAACTACTAAAAACAACATGAGCTATGCATGAAAAGAGCAGGGCATGTTCTTCATCGATGGAAACGTCTGCTAGTGAACTGAAGAAAAAGAGGAAGTTCAACTAAAATGAACGCTGGCTGGAGGGGCAGTCACACATGCAAAAAGGGAGGATTGAAGAAAGGAAAGCGGCGACTGAAGGATAAAAATGAGGACTCAGACGTGCGCTAATGGGGGAGGCTCTCGGGGGTTCTCCCTTTGGAGTCATACAAACAGAGGTACCCGCTGCAGAAAAAGGGGGAGAAGCGGGCGTGCAGAGAGAGAGGAGGAAGACCAGTTTTTAGGATCTGATCAGGAAGAGATAGTGGGAGGAAGCGCGCATGCAATGAGGGACATCACTGATCTTTGAAGAGTTTTGAGAAAGAGATATGCGGAAATTGCTCGGACAAAGGAGACAAAGAGAAGCGACAAACATCATCAACATCGCCATGATTTATGCAGTCTGATGATCTGTGTTTGCTGACGACAACTGCTATGACTAATGCTGAAGATGGATATATAGTTACTGTCACAAGAATTTGCTGCTCGGATGTGCATGATGCTGATGTCGATCAATAAACTTTAATGGTAACGGATGGTTATTTTGTTGTTTCTCTCTGTGTAATGGCATGTCTGCGCTGAACTTTAAGCAATAGTGATGCTATGATCTGCTCAATATTGGAACTGGAGAACACAATCGGAGATGTTTGAAAACAGTTCTGAGTCGTCTCCTTCATATCCAATTGCGCCCAGTTATAGTAATGTGTTTTGTTATGACTAATCTAATCTAATTGCATTCGTATATGTTCTGTTCTACCTTAATAATGACTAATCATCTCCATTCTCTGCAAAAAACTATATCCACTCTCTGTTCGATATTAGATACTGAACTTATGATTTAATCTCACGACGTATGTGCTTCAAAGTTTTGTAGGATAATGAGCAGATTTTCTAGAAGAATTCGAAGTTCAAACGATTTCTACGCCTTTGCATCTCTGGCATGTAATTATCTAAATCAAGAACGTTACTCGTTTGTGCAATTTGTGTGCACTTTAGGAAGTCGTCGAGTGATAATGTTTGTTTTGCTACATATCTATGATTTAATTGTTTTGATTGAATAATTTAAAACTATATACCTTATCTATTATTAGATTCCATACTTTTAATTCGAACAGTTTTATACAGATATCGTATCTATTCAAATGATGAACTATTGGAAGATTGCAGATTGTTTGTAATATCTTTCTTGTAAGCAGTCAATAAACTTTCACTTTTAAGAATTCAGCGATTTCGTAAACATAGCGCTGAGCAGAAATATATTGTAATCAGTTGTGTGAATTTCTGATTAACTATGTGAGTTAATGATCTTGTAGGTGAAGATGCTATTGTGATATAGACCTCTACTCAGATTAATGCTTCTGATGATTTGTATGTTACTGTTATGATTTCTTTTTAGGATATAATTTACTCAGAATTCAAAAAATTCTATGATGTCATGGAAGCTCTTCTCTGATGAACCAAGCTCAAGTGATCTTCTACCTGCGCAAGGCTAACACACACGAATCTTATATTTGAATGATCAATGAATTACTGCTTTGATTCACTCTATATGATATTGATGACTCAGATCTGGTTAAGGCATGTTCAGGAAGCTAGTGAAGGAAATATATAATTTATTCATAAAATTAGATTTTGTGTCTATCATCGATTGGTCATCTATGATTTCACTCGTTGCTCTGCTATTTCATATAATTTAGTAGAACCTGGTGCAAAACTCTAATATACTTAAAGCCATCGCTGATCTCAGATGCATGCACCATGAAGATCTATTGAGACGCAAATAAATAATCTGAATTTTCGTGTATATCTTGGCAGCAACGTGTTATGCCAGATATTAGATGTTTCCATCCTTGATAGTGGCCGTTTCCAATGCTTTTAGCCTTTTGGAATCTCCTCTTTGTGCTATCTTATTGATTCGATGACTGCATCTAACTGACGGTTGTTACTCATCTCCTATCTGTGCGAAAAAGCTGAAGGCTTCTCATCCTTGCAATACATCAAAGTTGAGGGCTGCTACACGTTTAAGAGGATACCTGAAGACGCGCCATCGCTGCAAACATTGAAAGTGACGATACGTCATCGATTGGAGCAATTCGATTACAAAGAACTCTTACAAAGTGCAGTGGAAGAGAGCTATGAAGGGGTTGCTGAGGAGAATGACGCTTTAGAGGTAACCTTCATGATTTCTTTGTGCTGACAACTGACGAATTATTGCACAAGTTGATGGAAAGAGGGATGAGGTGAACGCTGATCTTCTAAAGTATAATACAGTTTTTTTATCGATAAATGTATTGAAGTGTTGTTTATGTACAACTAATCTGATGAGACAGTAACATTGATGCTATATTTGTTAACCATATTCGAACTTATTCAATGTATTTGCGCACAGAAGTTTAGATGAAATAATATTGACTTATGTGAGTTAAATTGTTCTATGAGACAGAAGCGATGGATTCGGGAATTCTGCATCTCTTGTAGCCATTGTTCTATGATTAAAGTATTATGAACATGCGTTTTATGTTTGAAGAAGGAAATGCAAATGCATGCTGGACGAATTTCATATTGCCTATAGTCTACGTCATTGCTTCAATAGGTAAAGTACTCACTACATGTATAAGTTGTGCTGGTTGAAGATTTTCTATTGCCATATTAGCATTTTTTTATGATTGTCTGTTGACACATCAGCATCTTTTATGGAGATTTATTTGACTGTGATGTCTATGAATGTAATCTCTATTGCATTACATAGCTCACAAATGTTTGAGGTTTCTCTATTGTCTAACAGCGTACATGTGATGAATCCTCAACTATAAACGTTCTGTTCAACGATTAGAACATAGAAGATGGATAATTAGACATCAACAATCCGAAGGAAGTTCATCCAGAATGCAAACGAGTTTTAGTACACTTCATAAATAAGGTCCGAAGTTAACAGACATTACTGTGAGATATACAGAGTCGAAAGGCCTTTAATACTTACTGGTTCAATAAAGATTTAATTTTCTTGTAAAAATTGAAAGCCACAAGGGTTGAAAGCGTGGGAAAAACAAACCAAACCTTACTTTGCTTTTCAAAATCATTAAAAGCAATTGAGCGAGATCAAGTAGTAGAACCTTTCCATACCTTTTGATTTGACATATACTTTGAATGGATGATAACGTGTTGTTGTGATTGTTTTCAAACCCCGAAGGTTATAAGAGATAAGTTTTGTGGGTTTTCTTGCACGCAATTTTAAAGAAAGAAAATATGATATTTCATATATTCTTTTGAGCTCCAAAGCATATTGATGCAACTCAAATTCTTTTGCACAAAAATGTTGTTGAATTGATTTAAAGACTGCTCTTTTTGCGAAAGGTTTTATAAATTTGACAATCTTCTTGATTGCTATCATTTATTACTTGTGTTAGATTGAAATTTTGCATCTAGCTTGGAACATAGTTGGCAAATTGTTTGATGCAATGACAAATTTTTTTTTGAACCACTAATCCTTTCTTGAGTTTTCATAAATTATGGTCCATTCCACTTCACCTGAGCTTGCGACAGACACCCCGTGTGCGCCATTAGCGAGACGGTTGTCTTGATCCACCAACCATCATAACTTGCTCCCACAGCGGCATTCACTTTTTTCAGATTAATGCATACCCTTAACTTGCCATTCTTTTTCGGCATGAGCACTAAAGATGACACCCATTCCATGTGTTTGATCTCATAAATGAAGCCCGCATCTAACAGCTCATCTATCTCTTCCTTAATTTTGCCGAATAAACATCATTATAAGTGTATGGCCTTTGTTTGGAGGGTTTTGCTTCTATTTTCATAGGGATTCTATGGGCGCAAATAGAAAGATCTACACCCTTCAAATCCTTATATGTCCATGCAAAGACATCTCTATATTCTCTTATGAGCTGTAGTAACTCTTGTTCTTCCTCAAATGAGACATCATGTCCTATAAAAGTGCATCTCTCTTCTCCTTCCTCCAAAATTACTATTATTTTCTTGGTCTTCTCTTTGTTGTCGTATGCTATTCTTGGTCGCGCTCCCCGTTTTGGCATCTGAATAGCAATCCTTCTCTCTTGTACCTCATATTTCTTGAAGTGCGTGAGTACTTTGAATTGGTCTTGAGGCCTGTTTTCTTCCTCTCCGTTTTCTTTGTCTGGTTCATTTTCTTCCCTTTGTGTCTTTCCTTGGTTTGAATCATTAGTTATGACACTTACCCTTTGATTTTCAGTTTCTACTTCAATTGGTTCCCGTTCCATTTCGATGCTCTCATAATCTTCCTTCCATTCTTTTTCAATTACTTCTCCTTCATCGGCTTCTTGGAGAACAACCATGTATAATCTTACATCATATCCTTCCTCATCTATGCATTCATTCATGGTTATTACTTCTTCATTTATGCATACATCAAGAGTGGCTAGAATCTCCATCCAACCATGGGGTTCGAATTCTTCATCTAAAAATATTTGGGGCATGTAAGCCGGATCTTCTATGGATCTAGATACTCCCTCCCTTTGCTTCCATCCTCTCCTCCTTTCTTCTTCCCTTTTAGCTGCCTGGCATATCCATAGATGAGTGTCTTCGTTCATCCATGTTTGGTTACTAGAGCCTTTACTATGAATCGATAGATTGTCGTCCTCCTTGTGTATCAAATTCCATTGCAGGGGGGGAACATCTTGATATGTGTAAGTATGGATATTTATTCTGGTCGTGGTTCCCTCATGCTGCAAGTATACAGTGTCTTTTCCCCAATCTTGCACTACCTTGAGTTGTCTCATGAAAGGCCTTCCAAGTATCATCTCAGAATTGCTAGCCTTTTCAAATTGACAGATTGCTAAGGTGTGCTTGAATTCAACTCAGGTTACTTTTTCTAATAATCCTAAGGGTCGTTCTGTGTGCCCATCCGCCATTTGAATCTTCATTCTCGTGGGTCGTAAATCTAGTTTTCCCCATTTTTCCCAAATTTCTTTGGTAGCAATTCCTACTCCCGCTCCCGAATCTAATATGGCTTTAGTGGTATAACCTCTGTAAGTGATAGGGAGGCATGTGTTTCCTTCATCTCCCTCACTGAAATCTCCAACCTTATCGACTGGGATTTTAACTGTGGCTATTTCATCTTGCATCTCATTTTTATTTTACTTTTTCTCTAATTGACTAGTGAGCTTCTCCTTCAATTGCGGTTTTACCTTCAAGAGTTCTTACAATGTCAGAGTACAAGGTATTTTTACTTTTTAAAGATGTTGTATGATGTCTGAGGTTTGAATCGATGAGTTCTGCTCCTTTTTCCTCACAGAGGGAACACGATATAATTCAGAGTTATGTTCATATTCTCCCATGTAGTTCGACAAAGTCTTCATGCTGGTTTCGTCATTTTCGCTCTCGTCTAGTTGCAATAATCCCTTTGAGTTTACCCCATGCATTGACACTTCCAACTCACCTTCTACTTCTAACTCCTCAAAGGGAGGTTCAATTCCTTCTGTTCTCTTCCATCTATCTTCTTGGACTCTTGCCCACAAGTCTCTAGGCCATTCCCTGTCTACTTTAGGGATAATGGATCTTTCTCTTTTATTCCCATAGTAATTTTCATCACAAGACTCTTCTTTCTTCCCTTCCCTGAGATCACTAGGTGTGACATACTCCTGAAATTCTTTTTCGAGAATTCTTGAGTTGGGTAGTGGCTGAACAAGTTTTTCTAAGGTTTGCTGAGCCACTTCAATTAATATCTTACATATCTCCAATCTTTCTTTCTCTAAGTCACCTCTTGGATATTCCCTTTCGTGTTGCTCAATGGTTGGTCTTGTTTTTATTCGTGCCTTATATGCCTGAATCCACATGGCTAACCCTTCTGGCATTGGATCGGCCAGCACTGATCCTACCTCGTCTTTTCTAACAGGATCTATAATACCTTTGATGTTGAGGGAGTCAATTTTATGATATCGATGAAAGAAAAAACGAAAAAGAAAAAGACTACGAAGATCACAAAAGAACAGAATGAGTCAAATAACAGAGCATTTCCTATGATTTTTAGGGGGCTTGAAAGCTGAGCTGGAAACTCTAGCAGCCTCTTTCATCTTACTTTTACATTTAAAATTTCTTTTAGGCTTAGGGTTAGATTCTTGAAGCATTTCCACATCTATAGCATTGTTTTGCTATTGTTGAGCTAATTTATACTTTTCCATGTCAAGCTGATTAAGTGAGAAGTAAAGAGCACTTCTTCTTGATTGTCAGAATCAGACTCATCTTCTACTGATGAGGATGGTTGAAAGGATTTATATGTAGTGTTTGATTGGATTGGTGATACCTTGTCAGCATGTGACCCTTCTTCCTTAGAATGGGTCTCGTTTATTAAACCATTGTCTTCCTCTGTAGGAACTTTATCAGCTTTTTGTTTCCTTCAAGTCATGTGTGCATTCCAAATTAGCATCCTCAAGCACAACAAAGGGGTTACTGACATAAAGTAGTAGAGCACTATTTATATTCAACCAAAATGAAGGTTTATTTTTATTTTTATAAGCAACTTTCTTAAACCAAGTAGTATCTATACTACTCTTATTGGTCCCTGAATTATTCTTTTGCTTTTTCCCTGCAGAAATGTTAGGCTCAATTTTCGGCACCAAAAGAGGATAGTCTTTAATTAAGTGACCTTGATTAAAACAATTAAATCAAGCATTTGGAAGATTTTTGAATAAAACCTTTTGAACATGCAGTTTAATGCAATCATCATCATCTTCTATGATAATGGAGGATTTTCATTCCTTTGATATGTCTATTTCAACCAAGATTTGTGGGTCCCATTTGGGGTTAAAGCCATTCCTAGGTTTTTGGCCCATGACTTTCCCAAGGATTCTATCTAGCTGTTCTATCCAAGGATGGTATTCAATGGGGAGGTCAAGAAATTCAATCCAAACCAGTATCTTTGTGGGCTTGGGGCCCCTTGGATAAAAACCCGATTGCCATTTAAATATGGTGAGGGGGGAATTCTTAATAAGCCAATGACCTTTCGACAAAACTTGAATAGAATTCTTGGCAACATCAAAGGAAAACAAAAAGAAGTTATTTGGTAAGTATTGCACATGGTTAACATGCAGTCCTCTACTTTCCCAATTTATTTTAATCCAATTCTTTAAGACTTCTTGAGCAGGTCGTGGTCCATGACAGAGACCAACTAATATCTTTTCATAAAGATGATTATGCCAACTGCTTAACATATTTCTATCAATAACAAGTTTCTTTTCATCCTCCACATCACTCTCCATAGTAAGAGTGTTCACATGACAATTACCTCAATGATTTCTTTCAGCCTCTACATCACCTGATACTTTTTGTTTGCCCTTATGAGCTGAAGAGGGATTAGGGTTACCTAAGGGCAGCCAAAATTCAAAACCATCTGAGGAAACTTGAGGAGGAGTTTGAATAGCCTCTGCATAAGACATTCTCTTGGGCGAACAGCAGAAGTCGACCAACCTTGAGGGAAACCATGTTGCAGAGCTTTCATCTCTCTTTCTAGACTGTAAGCTTGTGCGTCCACAGTTGACGAGCTAGCAATCCAGATTCCTTGAGAATGAGGATCATAGGTAGGGCCTTGAGTCGAGTAGCCATTGTGCAGTGCCTCTTGAAGGGTCATCCCTCTCTAGTTAGGGAAGGAGAGGAGGCAGTAGCAGAAGATGTTGAGCAGAGTGCGGGGGATACCAGACAGGAGTCCAATAGGCCTCAAGCATACTGACTCTAGAGGAAGAACGAGCAAAAACCCTAGCGTGTCAAAACTCAAAGCTCGCACACGTTACATTTGTTGGTTGTCTTCTCTCTTCCTTTTTTCGAAACAAAATAAATTTTATTTCTCTATAAAGAAGCAAAATCAGATGAAGCCTTCATCTCTTGTGGCAACACGATTCAACCCTGAGTTTGCTCTTAGTCGGGGTACCATGCTATCTGATTTCAATATTCAAATGAATATTAAGATTGTGCTATGCTTTATCAGATAATGATATCTGTAAATAACAAGCGAGTTTTCGTGGATAATTTATCATCTTCTCCAAATGTTTATGGAGATCATTCCATATTTTACTTTTCTCGTTTACAAATAGATTCTTTTTCATGAGCAGATTTTAAGGCTCCCAAATTCTTTATCGTGAAAAAATGAGGTGTAAGGTTCGTCAACTACGACATTCAGAGTAAGATTCATCAATTGCAACATGAAGAATTCGAGCTCACCACCCAATTGAGCTTATGCCTCTGTAGTATCCACAAGATCGAGTGCTTGATTTGCATGAAAGAAATGATGTATACTATGATGTCTGAAGTCTGAAGCAAAAATGCCACAGTAGACATTGTCTCATGTAGATCGAATGAGTATCCAGCCTATGGTCATAATCTTGAGAATTGCAAGCACTAACTAGATGGGCATCTTCTTGGTTTACATATTGATTGACTAGATCTGTGTTATAATTATTACTTGCACCCACAACATCTCTTGAGGGGATGGCAAAAGTGATCTATTGCAGATGAAGATCTTAATCTATGTATGATTATAGCCTTATTTATGGGGGATTGAATCATCTGATGTCAATTCATAGAGAGTTGTTCCCACTGTCCATTAGTTGAGGTGAATTGTTCTGCTAAAATTCTCGAGATGTGCGGACCTCTGAATTTTGTGCTATTTTTAAATTTATCTGCTATAAGGATAAAGTACATTGTGTTTGAGATTTGGGCTCATGGATATAATAAAAAGAGTTCTCAATTATTGCTTTGAGGATGAAGCTATATAGCTTTGATTATCTATGCCTATCAAGGAATCAATGGGTTGATGAGCAGGCACTGCTCTTTTGCATCTTTTTGGTTGCTTGTTTGTAGGCAAAATGCGATTTTAGAAAGTCCTCTACCCCGAAGCTCTCTTTGGGTGTGATTTTATAGAGCTTAATGCTCTTATTTTCCAAAACTTCATGCATGAGTTAGTTGCCGAATGACAGGTCTCAAACTTAGTACCTCACTGAACTATGATTTTCACATATCAATTGGTCTCAACTAGGTGTATCTGATGCTAGCTATATCATAAAGAAGTCTTGAATCTCAAAGAAATATACCCAGTGTTGCCCGGTCTTCCATTCCATTTGATCCTGCACTTCAACGAGTGGTTTTGGAGGTGGAATCAAAATATTACTAGAGTAAGATGGTGCATTTTGTCTACTAAACCTGAGCTTGAGCAGTCTTGTCATGCATCTTCTTATGTTTCCTGCTATAATCTCCAACCGAACCTGAGTTGTGAACCTGAGAATTAAGCAAGGAGTATTCATGAAGTGGTGAATTCAAGGCTTAACGTTTCCAAATTATGACAGATGCTCTCATCTGTAGAGAAAGATGAGTTAAACCCATGCAAATGGAGACCTAAGGATGCAAAATGACTCTTCTTGAGAATCAATGGAAGGATGTAGCTTAATTGGGAGCATAAGTATTTTCTAAGTTGATGTTTTCATTTAGTACTTGTTTTATCCGTCACTTTCATGTACCTTGCATCTAAATATTATTGAAGCAAAGACTACGAATTCAATGAAAGCTAAATGAAAATAGAAGTATTGGGAAATACATCAAGACTTGCATGCATCTAAGAAGTTCATGCCCCAAAAAGAATGAATGTTGGTGCATTTTTCCTTTTCAAAGAATGTTTTCATGCACAAAATACATTTTTTTCTTGCTTGAAAAAGATAGTTAACGCTCAAATTTATGCACATGAATGGTTATACCTTTTTAAAAAAGCTAGCAAGTAGAATGTTTGGGCATGGATGATTGGGAACATGCATTTTCAAGCTCAAGAACTGCTTGATTTAAGTTTGGTGCATGAATGGAGAATGCCAACACATGCATGCACTCACATGCATTTGCATGATTATTTGTTAAGTGGTTGAATACTTATACTTTTGTTACCTCCTTTTTCTAACTCGGCTTAGATAACTAGGGAAAATAGCAAACTTGGTAGTTACAAGGCTCCTGGCTGCCATGCAACTCAAGTAGCTAGTTTGTTTTTCCCAAACGTGATACTTAGGTATCACAAATTAGAAGTCCTGATTAGGAAAAGTAAGCCCTTTGAAAGTCAAGTGTTCACTTTTCTTGCTCATTGGAATGGCAAGAAAATAGTGCTCCTTGAAAATTTCCATGATGATCTAAGTGTAGTCTGCAACCATGAAGACGGTACTTACATCTATGGAAGGTAAAACATAACTTTTGTCTATCCTTAAAGGGATTTTGGTACAAATCTAGAAAGCACAAGCAGATGCGTAGACTTAAGCAGTAGAGAGATTCTTGTAAAGTCTCAGCCGAGATACGTACCTCAAGTATCAATAAAGAAGGAATCTAAAGACAAGAAATCAAAAGCTCTTGTCACTACAAATTGGTCAAGAATAAACCAATTGAACTTGAATCTATGAAAATTCAAGTACTTGGAATTTTGATTGGTTTTCATTTGAAAATCCTAGCAAAGAAGGATGGATGTTCCATGTAAAGATTTTCAAGTTCCCAAAGGAAAGCACAAGATCGTGAAATGATCATGTGAAGGGATCAAAACCTAGAAAAATCTAGTTAGAGGAAGTGCCTGAAACTTCAAAACTTCTCGTAAAGAATTGACGCAAGAAGGGACTCTATCAAGAGATGTTTAGACTTTAGGATAAGTATCACCTACACATTAATGTAAATATAAAATAGGGTGGTGTGGGACAATATATTTTATACTCATATTGATGTAGGAAAGATGGTATGGGACATATGACCGTGGATGATAATTATCTTGTATTCCTAGATTGGATCTTGAAGTTAGATTTGATCCTCAAGGGAATTAAAACTTCAAAGAAGGAGTTTAAATTCAAGGAGGATAAAAGTAGTATATCAAGATATTTCAAGATACTTCAAGATCAAAGAAGTAGAAGATATGAAGTAAGTAGCTTCCAAGATCTTCTTTTTCAAATAAAGGCAATAAGGAAACACTTCAAGATAAAGTGTTGATTCAAAAATATTTAATAAATTTTTGAAGCAGTAGGACTTTGATTTTGAAAAGATTCTTTCAACTAAGGAATAGACTAACTAAGTCAGTCACCAAGTGTAACTTGGTAAATTCACTCTTTTGACTCTAAGAAATGCACAAGATTTGCATTCCTAGTAACAATCATAAAGATTGAATATAGGCATGAACTTAGTCTCAAGTGAAGCATTACTTGAGTAAAAACTCATCAATAGAACTTCAGTGGTTCGACACAATGATGTTGGTTACCACACTAGTATCGTGTGGTTGGATAATGTTTTAGATTTGCTTTGAGTCATTTTGAGAATCTAGCTTATTTTTCTTAAAGATAGAAAAATGCTTCAATACCCTGTTGAAATAGATCTTGGAGAAATTAAGTCCTGAATCATCTAGACTTTAACTCATAGAAAGTTTACATATCTTCGAAGTTTGAATTGGCTGTAAAGAGTTCCAGTTATTTCCTTCCAATTTCCAATCTTTTGGAGTTGACTCAGATATGGTATTTGATTTCTTAAATTTGCAAAAGTCCAGGGTAGCTGATTAGAACTAGATAACTAAAATTAAACATCCTAGATAGATGTTTTCTACAAGAAACTTTTCAATCTTCAAAAGATAATAAGTCTAAGTTGTCTTATTTTGATTTTGCTTCAAGTTATAGCATAAACGATTTCCTAGAGTCTAGTATACTCTAAAATAGAGAAGTTAGGAATTGCTCATTAGATTGAAAATTCCCAAGAACCTTTAGCTCAAGTCTTTGAGAAAAGTGTCATAAGTTGGATAATTTTCATTTTTAATTTGAATTGGTCAAGTTATAGTACGATTGACTCAAATAAAATGGTAAAATTTCTTCTGCAGCTTAAATAAGATTTTTAAACTCATTAGGACAAAGTATTCCTCTAGTCGGATGAAAGATAAAGTAACTATTGGATTGGAGTAAACCTTTATACAAACAGCCAAGTTAGATGTTTGGGACAACCAAACTTCAAGTTTTCCAAACCATTCAAGTGAATCAAGAGTTCTCAAAGTCTTGCAAGGGACAAGAATCCCGCCTTAGGTACTAAGTCCATGCACCAATCATGCATAGAAATGGACTAGTAATCCACCTAGTTCACATGTTTGTGCCCAGATTGCACCTAGTAAAAACTGTGAATTGGCAAGGGATGTTTTTAGATCCACCCTTATTTATTCATTCACTACTCTCTACTTTGACTAGTTTTATCAAAGTGCAAAGCGAGACAGTGTTTTGAATCATTTGGGCAACGATGCCACCATAGAGATGAAACATTTTCTTCTAGTTTTAGAACATGAAAATGTTCTTCGAGTTTTAGAACATGAGGCTCGAGGGTTTCCTACAATAGATATATAGCTCTATTTTCGAGGATGAAAATATTTTTCCAAGGGGGAAAGAATGTAATAAAGTAATTCTATGATCTTTGGTCACCCATGTGTATGAAGAACGATCTTGACTCTAGACTTAATAGGAGGTCATGTGCTCCTGTGAACAAGTGATCCACTTAGCTTAGTGGTTAAGTCTCAAGGGTGTGAAGGAGGAGGTCTTGACACATACACACATCCACACACATTTACACACACACACATACACATGCATACACACACATATATACACATACACATATATATACACACATAGATACACACATACACACATAGATACACACACATAGACACATAGATACACACACATGCACACACATACACACATAGGTACATACACACACATACACACACACACATGCATACACACATGCATACACACATATATATACACATACTCATGTCTATACAGACATAGACACACACATACACACATAGACACACACACGTACACACGTACACACATAGACACACACACACATACACACACATACACACATAGACACATACACACACATATACAAATTTACACACACACACATACACATGCATACACACACACATATATACACACATAGACACACACATATACACATAGATGCACACATACACACACATTTACACACACACATACACATGCATACACACATATATACACATACACACATATATACATAGATAGACACACACACATACACACACACACACTGTTTGTTGTTAACCTTTGGAGTTGTCCTCTCTAATCATTATAGCACAAAAGATCAACTACACATCTTTAAATTGTCAATCCGGGAAGTGTGCAAAGATCATAGTCCCTTCTAGTTAATGGAATCCAAGAATAAGAGTTGAGATGACTGTTTTTCTGAGAGATTTATGAAGAAGGAGAGAAATATCTAGGGTTTTGATTATCTTGAGTTCTACAACAACATTTTCAATGATCTTTGTGCCTAAAGTGTGCCATTTCCACAGTAGAATATAAATATGAAGTCAAATTTTAAAAACAGTACCTGTATCACATAGACGAGACAATCGTGATTCTATAAAAACTAAGAATTTCCAATTCCAGCTTTGTTCTTCTACACTTTCTTACTCAATACACTGAGAATCATCCATCTTCACTCATCTCACTTAGAAATACACAAGATAAGTTCACAAATTCCATGGATTACACAATGATAAGACTCAACAAATCAAGAGAAAGAACATGAAAGGAGAAAACACGATTTTCTACAAGAAAGCTCTTCTCATTACTTGGATAGCATCAAAATAATACAACCAACCTCTTCAAACTAGAAGAAATTATCTTTTATACTTTTTCAAGTGTCCCTTTTCACACTTGAATTTTGATCCTTTTCTCCTTCTATTCTAAAAATATGCTATCTAAGAGCTTCCAAAAATTTTAGGAAAAATACATATGATCCTATTTTACATGAGGAAGACTCTTCCTCAATTTTTACATCATTTGTATAAATATTTCTACAAATTTTTGACCTTTTACAAATAATTTTCCTTCAAAAATTGCTTCTTCTAACATCCTTCCCCTCTTAGACTTTTTGGCTCCTGACAAAAATATCCTGACAAGAAAACTAATGAGAGCTTCCTTCATTTCTTCTTTCTTTGATAAACCTGAGGCAACAAGTCATGACTCTTTCTTTCTGTAATATTCAAATTGTTGACCATTTCAAATAGAGCTTTCCTCCATTGTACTGCTGCCTTTGGTCTGTCTATCACATCTTTCTTCAAGTATTCTATATAAGCAGCTTTATATGCAGTGAATCTTGATTTAGTGATTACTGATAAATTCCCAAAAATTTGTGACTCTCTTTCAAAAAATCCATAGTCAAAAGTGTCTTCGAAGATTTGAAGATAATTGCTTCCCAAAAATACTATTTTGGTGTAATAGGCCATTAAACAAATTCGATCTGGTGTTTCACTTAGGTCAAAAAGTAGAGCATCTGTAGGTGAGTTGAATCCAATATAGTTGAGGGTACTGACATCTGTATCTGTGAAGGTTTCTATGCATGCTACCACAAGTTGCATCACTCTAACCAATAAAATACAAGCTGGATCATTTACATCTTTGTATGTAGATATAACAGATTCTGTCGTATCAATCATATACTTCTTTGTTGGCCATGTTCTTGCTTTTGGTCCTGCTATTTTTGGGAAATTCAACCGTTTTGCTGGAAGTTGAACTGCATTTCGTCTTTCCCAAAACACTGACCATTCTCTTCTTCTAGCTACTGGACAATAGGCCGGATTTATTTTTAACTGTAAAGGTGCCTCTTTCCGGATCTTCCTGCATTCCTTGTTAGCATCCAACCATCTGTTCCTCCATTTAGGATTAGCTTTTTCAAACAACTCCTTAGTGACATTAATGTCTTCTTCATATTCCAAATATCTATTTGGTGGTAGTCCTACCCTTGCAATCTGATAATTTTTAATACTCTCCATAATCATACCAAAAGGTATTCCTAACCCATCTGTTGCCCAATGATGTTGATCTGGGTTTACTCCTTAATGATCATACTACCTTTTACAAATTTTGACTCAGCCACCATCCTTGATATAATCATATTTCAGCTGGAGGGTCTAAATTGTTCTATGTTACTCATGATGATTTGACATGCAGATCTAATATCCTTTCGTATCCTCTCAAGTCCAGTTTCTAACTCGATTTGCTTCACTTCTATCTTCTTTTCCTTTTTATATTCATTTTTTTCTCCCTTCTCTTCCTCATATTCTATAACCTGATTCTCTTCCTTTTCATAGTCTTTTTTGTCTTCCATCTCTTCTGCCTTCTTTTCCTCACTTTCCTGTTGTTTTTCTTGAATGACCTGTCTTTCCTCTTCCTGGACTTTGTTTCCCTGGATTGAAGTTGAGTCACTCTCTACTGAGTTCTTTATCTGATCATTCAATTGCTGCTCCTTTTGTTCCTCCTCCTGCTCATCTATGTCCATAAGATCTAATTCTTCTTCCTTTTCCTGATTTTTTGTATGTGTGGACTCTTCATTATGACATATATCAAAGAGTACTTCCCTTATACTCTGATTTATTTCTCTTTCTGTTCTTCCAGCTCTGCTTTCTATGAAATCTATTTTTTTTAATCTTACATCCTTTTCTTCCTCCTTGCCTCCATCCTCTTGACTCTGCATCTGACTATGTAATTGTGCTTCTCCTTCCAATCCTGGTTTTTCCTCATATGATTGGTAGTGAAGTTGTTGTGAGGGTTTTGTCCATATAGCTTTAAATCCTGTATCCACTAGTCCACTACTGAGTTCTTCCATTGCTTCCTTTGCTTCACCCTCTTCTTCTCTCATCACTTGTTTACCTTTGAATTTCCTTTTTTCATCCCCAAGAGTAACTTGTTTTGTTGGTCCTTCACAGATCTATATCCCTTCTATTTTTTGACTCAATTCCTCTTGTGTTTTGTTTTTTACAGAGGCTTGTACTGTGGTTACTAGAGTGCTGGGTACTGAGAGATTTAAAATTTTAAGAAGGAAATTCTCAATATCACTTTCTGAATCTAAGGAAAATTGTGAAGAAGCAACTACTCCTTGTTTGTCCATTCAGTGCTCTTCTATTCCCATTGATTTCTTCTGAATCTTTTCTTCTAATGATAATTTTACTGACTCTTGCATCTATACATGTTCAACTGCCTTACCCTTATTCTTTTTGGTTAACTTCTTTCTCTGGCAGGTTTTTTCTGGACCTTCTTTTTTACTACTACTGTAGTTCTAGTCTCTAGGGGAAAAAACCTCTAGCCAGCACTAGAGTAAAAAGTGCCCATGTATAGGGAAAAGGTTCACATCAAAGCTACGCGAGGAACACATACGTGTAACAAACCCCCCTGGAGTGAATGATGTGAACACATAGAGGGAGTGACAGATCAGCCCCCACAAGGTAACAAGCCTAAAGCTTTGCAAAAAGCTTCAAACTTTTCCCATGGAAGAGCTTTGGTGAATATGTCTGCCACATTATCTTGTGTAGGCACATATACCAAATCAATATCTCCTGCATGAAGGCGCTCTCTCACATAGTGATAATGCACCTCAATATGTTTGGTCCGTGCATGAAACACAAGGTTTCGTGCAACAACCAAAGCACTCTGACTATCAGTGAGAATATGCGTAGTAGCATCCATCTCCATGCAAAGATCCATCAATAGGCGTCTCAGCCATATACACTCCACTATAGCTGTGAAAAATGCCCTATACTCAGCTTCACAACTCGATGTCACCACTGTAGGTTGCTTCTTACTCAACCAAGATATGCATGAGTCTCCAAGGAAAAAGCAATTACCACTAGTGGACACGCGAGTATCATAACAACCAGCCCAATCACTATCTGTAAAAGCATGCAAGCATGGCTGAATATCTCTTCCATAAAAGAGACCTAAGCTCAAAGTGCCTCGAAGATATCTAAACACACGTTTCACTGCTTGCCAATGCTTAGTGCCAGGGCTATGCATGAATCGACTCAACTGGGAAACTGCATACTGTATATCCGGCCTTGTGTTGCATGCATATATAAGACCTCCCACGCCCTCCTGATAAAGAGAAGTGTCAAATGCATCACTGGAATCCTCAACTGAGAATCTAAATCCTGTCTCAACTGGTGTGGAAATTGGCTTGCAATCCTCAAAGTCAAAACGCTGAAGTAGTTTTTCAACATACTTTGCTTGATGCATAACAATTCCCCCCTCAACGGATATAAACTTGATGCCAAGATAGTAGCTCAAAAGACCAAGATAAGTGACATCAAAAGTATGCTGCAAATCAGCCATAAGAATGTCAAGTTTTGCATCACATGACCGAGTCAAGAGTATTTCATCAACATAAAGAACAAGCACTATAAGATCAGCCCCATTTTTGCGTACATAGAGTGTGCTTTCAATCGGACTACATGTGAAGGCAAGAGCAATCAAGTGCTTATGTATTTTGTCATACCATGCACATGGAGCTTGCTTGAGACCATACAAGGCTTTACGCAAGCGACAAACCATATGCTCTTTCCCTTTCATAGCAAATCCAAGAGGTTGCTTCACATAAACCTCTTCTTGCAAATCACCATTCAAGAGGGCTGTTTTTATATCCAACTGATGCACTTTCCAACCTCGATGGGCAGCCAATGCAACCACGCTACGAATGGTAGTCATGTGTGAAGTAGGTGCAAAAGTTTCCTCATAGTCAATGCCATATTATTGTGCATATCCTTTGGCAACCAATCTAGCTTTGTAGCGATCAATGCTACCATCAAATTTTCTCTTAATCTTGTAAACCCACTTTGTACCAATGGCATTCTTTCCTTTTGGCAATTCACATAACTCCCAAGTACCATTCCTATGTATGGAATCCATTTCTGATTGCATAGCACTCATCCATTGTGGATCGTCACATGCATCTTCAAAAGAAAGTGGCTCTTCATTACATGCTGTAGCAATAAGAGAATAATCCACAAAATTATTTGATGCATGGTGAGAGCTTGATCTTGTTCTACCGAGTAAAGGTGCACTCAATTTGCTGTCCTGCAAAGTTTGTTTCAGCCACTTTGGCATAGATTGTGCACTCTTGATAGACATGCGTTCATTATGTAAAACATCTTCAATATGTACATCATGCGTGGGTTGAATTTCATGCTCAGTTTCAGCCATATTTTGTCGTAAATGTTCAGCCGTATGTGGTTGGAAATTTCTATCAGTTTTGGCAATTTTTGGCTGAATTTTTTCAGCCATGTTTGACTGGAAATTCTCTCAATTTTCAACCCTATTTGGCTGGAATTTTTCAGCCCTTTGAACCTCAGTTGGCTGGTCTACATGGCCATAGTCAACCGCACCATTTTGGAACAAAGGCATGAGTGTCTCAAACACATCTTGTGAGCTAGCTATTGGCAGTTTTTTGCATTCAAGTAGAGGGAAAACTGAATTTTCAGCAAATACCACATCTTGACTCACAATAATTGTGTTCGTCAATGGATGGTTCAACCGATATCCCTTACTTTCAGCACTATAACCAACAAATATACATTTGTTTGCCTTGTCATCAAGTTTGTGACGTTGTTGTGATGGCACAAGAGCATATGCCAAACAACCAAACACACACATATGACTAACCATAGGCTTATGACCATTCCAAGCCTCATAAGGAGTGATGACTCTCAATGCTTTTGTAGGGCAGCGATTCAACACATAATTTGCACACATGACCGCTTCCATCCAAAACTTATGAGGAAGATGCTTCCCTTTAACCATACATCGTGCCATTTCAAGTAGAGTTCTATTTTTATGCTCGGCAACACCATTTTTTTGAGGTGTATATGGCACCGTACATTGGTGTGAAATACCTCTTTCACGAAGAAAAGCATTAAACTCATGTGACATGTACTCACCACCACGATCCGTGCGTAGAGTCAAAAGCTTTTGTGAAGAAAAATTTTCAACCATAGCTAAAAATGCTTTGAAGCAAGAAAATACCTCATTCTTTGCTTTCATAGGATACACCCATGTATGGCGAGTAGCATCATCAATGAAGGTAACAAAATATACATGCTTCCCAAAAGATGGAGTCTTGACCGGACCACATACATCACTATGAACAAGTTGCAATTTTCTTGTAGTGTGTGTATGACTATCTTTTGGAAAAGAAGCACGATGCATTTTTCCAAGAATGCAACCTTCACATGCATGCTTTTCAATGGACTCAAGTGTAGGCAAACCAATAACCATGTCCTTCTTTTGCAAGTAAAGCAAACTATTGAAGTTCAAGTGACCAAAACGAGCATGCCAAAGCTCCATTTCAGCCATGGAAGAAGTATGAGCAACTAAGGCATTCGAGGCAGCCCTCTTGTATGTATCCATGCGATACAAACCATTACATAATGTACCGGACATCACGATAACATCACCATTGCTGAAATCATAAACCATACACTTATCATCAACAAAGTGTACATGAAGTCCATCTTTGGCAATCAACAGAACTGAAATTAAGTTCTTCTTGATACCGGGCACATACAATGCATTTTTCAAGAGAATCACACCTCCATTTGCAGCCGTAAGCTCAATTTCTCCTACTCCAATGATAGGATAAGAAGCATTGTTTGCACACACCACATGTCCTCCTTTAGGTGCATCTTTCAAAGAGGCAAAAAATCTTTTGCATGATGTTATGTGCTTTGAAGCACCACTATCAAAGAACCAATCCGAATCAGCCTCACTCACAACCATACATTTAGAATGTAAAGAAGCATCATAATGACATGTAACAACACATGCCCAAAAATCTTGAGCCATGTTAGCTTCATCATTCTTTGCATTTGCTGAATTTTCAGCAATAGACATGCCGGATTCCTTCTTCTTTTCATTGCGTTTAGCAAGCTTTCTACACTCATCAATAGTATGACCAGCCTTCCGGCAATATTGACATCTCTTCTTCTTTTGCAAATCACCATTATTAGAGGAATGAGTGGAAGAGGAAGCTTGAGGCTTTGGTTTTGATGAACCAAAAGCTGAACCATACTTGCTTTTCCCCTTTTGTGAGATAGCAAGTGCTTGCGTTCCTTCAATCAAACCACTCCTATTCACTCTAGATTGCTCTTCTTGCAAAAGAAGAGACACAACCTCATCAAATGCATACATATTAGGATTTCCTTTTGCAACCAAACGAAGTGTAGTAGCAAAGCTTTGAAAAGATTTCAGTAATCCTTTCAACAATGTAGAAATGAGTGATGCATCCGGAAGGATCTCATCTATGTTTGCCAATTTCTCTTTCAAGTCCTTGATGCGTGTCACATACACATCCACTGACTCATTTTCAACCATACATACATCCTCAAGTTGCTTCCTCAAGTATGCAACATGTGCTTCATTACGCACGGCATACAAAGAAGCAAGAGTGTCCCATGCCAGTCTCGATGTAGAACATGACCGAATGTGTGGAACTATATGACGCTTCACTGAAAGCGCAATCAAAGCATGAGCTTGAGCATCTTTTCCATCCCATCTAAGCTGCTCCTGTGTAGGTGGAGAAGGAAAAACCACTGTACTCGAAGAAGAAGCTCCATCTGTGACAGTAGACTGTGAAGTAGAAGCACCTGCAGGTCTTCGATCTACATCTGCCACTATGTTCCTAAGTTGTTTTGCAACAAGAACATGTTTCATCATGTAAGACCACATCGGATAGTTGGTCCCATCAAGCTTATCTTCAGCTTGAAGCATGCCAAACAAGTCATTGTTGCCCTCCATTTCACTAAGGAACAAGAATGTGACAAAATCTTCACTTCAACGAAAACTGAAATAAGTGCTGAAATTTCAGCTCACAAATCGTCACTCTGATGGCGATTCTGACTGCACGAATGGCTTCGAACTGGGAGTAAACCCCCAGCGCATCTGCTGGAACTGTTTTCAGGCTGCTGAAATTCACACTTCTATGCCCTGAAGTCGATTTGCACTGTTAAAGTGCGCGCGTGCCGCGAAAAATCGAAACTTGAGAAGAAGCTGAACCAGCTCTGATACCACTGTTGGGTGTGTGTAGAAGTGTGAGAGACACACAAGAAGCACACACACGAAGCACAAACGCAGCAAGACACACGGAGAAGACGATGCCTGGAATAGCTCTCTCTATTGATCGATGAACTAAAACTGAAGCAAGAGCTGAATAATATCCCTAAGTACAAAGTACCACCACATATGAGAGTATCAAGTATGTGGTAACATGGGGGAAAAACCTCTAGCCAGCCCATGTATAGGGAAAAGGTTCCAAAGCTACGCGAGGAACACATAAGTGTAACATCTACTTCTCTGATAAACATCATCTTTGAAGGACTTTTAATTCCTGACATCAAACTCTTGAAATATTGAGCTTCTGGAGCCAATTTGAGTTGATCATCCATACCTAAAACATGGTATATAATTCTTGTTAAAAATTGTGCTCCATTCATAAACTTCCTCCGTTCCCAATGCTTTGTTGCTTCCTTCAACTGGTCATGAATGTAAGGAGTTACATCCATTACTCCAAATGGTTTATTCTTGTCCTTATTATTGAGCATGACCAATGTTACTGGCTTATGTGGCATTGTATATCTTGGCAACTTTGGAAAACACAAATACTGAAGAAACATTCTAATGGCAAATTCTTCATTTTCCTTTCCTTTGAAATCCACAAACTTTGAATATCTAGCATAGGTTGCTTTATTTTTTTTGACAAAATTGCAATCCAATTTAGTTCCCATGGAATAAAATTGAAGAGCTGCCTTGATGTGTTCTGCTTTAATGGTGATCTGTACCTCCTTGTTCTCTTTATCCTTAACTGAACACCTGAAATATGCCTCATTACCTTTGCCGACTTCCAACAAACTGGACATGACTTGTGACACCCTTTCAAAATCTATAAAGAAGAGAGGTTCATCTTGTAGTCTATGTAGCCCCATTGCTTTCCATCTTTTATAATTAGCTGCAACTTTTTGAAATTTGTAGAATTCCTGACATATCATTTTATATTTATGACCTCCAATTCCTATTGTAAAGATATGCTGCCCAGCGATATTAATGGTTTCCTTCAGTTCCTTGGCTATCTTTTCAGCTTCTGGGATATCCTGCTCTTCATCAAATTCTAGCTCCACATTTTCTACTGTTGCTTCACTGTCTAAAAACCAATGTCCTCTTGACAAAGTTACAGAGTCAGCTTTGAAGTCATGAATGGGTAGTTCCTTTGGATTCACCATTCTGGAGAAAGTATATCATATTATACCAAAAAAAAAGAACACCCACATCAGTCACAAGAAATAAAAAAAATCACATTTATCTTTGAGATAACAATGTCATTTGATAAAAAATAAAAGAGAAACAATTGCTTCATAGGCACTACACAATTGAAGTGATCATCACATGTGTTAGCAAGATATCTAGTGCTCTCCCCTTCTTGTTCTCTCTTTAAAAAAAAAATAAAAAAATAAGAAAAGAATGAAAGAAAATTTAAAAGAATTTAGACAGATATAAGAAAAAATATCAAAAGAAAAGAAAAAACAAATAATTACACAGTGACTACTTAGTCTTGCTAAATTATAACCTAAATCTTGCTGGTGCTTTATAACTTACGAAAGAAAATTTTTAATGATTTTCTCCAATCTCCAACAATTTTCTCTTTCATCTTCTCTTCCCCTCCTATTCTTTTCCTAGAAAAAAGAATGAGATAAAGTACATGGAAATAATTTCAAGAGTGTCCTAAATCCATCTTGATGAAATTCTGAGAATCCAATCATTTGTAGCTTTTCATGCTTCTGCACTATTTTTGTATCTTCATTCTTATTTTTTCTCCATTGAAGAAGGTTTGATTTTTTCACCCAGAAATACTTGATTCCTCTTGACTTTGTTTTCGGAGTAAAACAATTTGCTGTTGATAAATTGTGCTGAGATGTCTTCAGCTTTTCCTTCCATTTGGTGTTAATGAATCTCTGTGATGAACATCACTTGGATTTCTTTGGTTTCCACAACCTTTCTGGATTGGTGCCTAGATTTTTTCTCATTATTCCATGCTTTCCACCTTTCTACTGTCTTGTCAGCATAGTTGGTTTCTTTAATTTTCTCTTGTTTTTGTCTGTAGTGGATTTGGTCATGGAGAAGTTTTGTTTGTGATTCCTTTGTAGTTTCTAAAGGAAAAGTGAATCCTTCCAAATCTGAGTCATAGATGTCCTGTTGATTTTCTTGTTCTTCATAACTCAATAAAAATAATAAAAACCTTTTGTCATTTATTGTCAATTTGAGCTTCATATTTTTAAAGTCCAAAATTGCTTTACCTTGCTTTAGCCATGTGTAGCTCAGTGATGAGTAGCACCTCCTTTAATGTCAATCCGGGAAGATGTGAGGATGGTATGATGACCTCGAGCAAGTGAAGGCACAAGTGCGTGAGTGCGAAGCACACTAACATGCACACACATACACACACACGCGCACTCAAGGCAAGACAAAGAGTGAGAAGCAATGGAGTTCTTTAGATTACTTTCAAAAAGCTCATACAAGTTTATATCACTTACAAGCTACCTCAAAAATGAGCTCTCTAGCTCTATTTATAGTTTTTGACTAGGTTTTGGCCGTGTCCAGACCTAGTGTCTGGCCTAGTTAAAAATTAGGTTCTCTACTCTATTTGGAGGTTCAAACGAAGTCTAAAAAATGTGAAAACTGACAGGTAGGTACTTCTAAAGCTCCTCAAGCTCAAGGACTCCTTGGCTTGCACAAAATGGAGCTACAAAAATATGAAATGGTATTTACAATGGTTTTTAGTGATGAAAATCACTATTTTTGTAGGGGTTTCTATTAACATTTTGACATACATTTCCTGGAGCTCCCTACTTGCTCCTTCTCCTTGTGTGTCCACCTCTTTTATATGCATTAGTGTCCTGAAAAAAATATTGGCCTACTTGCCAGATCGTCGTTGACTGCTCTGTCTGCTTGTACTTTCTCTTCTCTCTGACTCCCTTCGTAAGCTTCCTTGCCTTGTGAGTCCTTCAGTTCCAACACCCCCCCTCTCTCGCGTCTGTCGTCCCTGACAGACCCTTGTTGGGTGGGTCGTTGGATGTAGTACTCAACAACGTCTTGTGCTAAGTGATGTTCTGCAATCCGCAACCCTTTGGCCAAGTCCGTGAGTAGAGCATCCCAATCTACCGGCCTGGGAACCTCTGGATGTGGTATAAGTAATTTTTCTGAATGGAGAGCTTGTTCCACTACAAACAACTGCAATAAATGTGATGGTCTGGGAATGAATATCTCTGAATGATATTCCTAGAATCCCGTGACAAACATTTCTTCAAACGTCTGTTTGAAGCAGGCTGGTAGATACTTGATACGCGCGTGCCATGCATATACAACATTAATAGATGGTGTTGCGCTCATGTCGTAGACAAGGTCTTGATTACCTTCATTAAATCCAAGAGCTGACAGATGAGGTTCCTTGACATTCTTGAAGGTCCTGAAGGTGACCAACATGAGTTCAAAAGTTTTAAGGCACATTTGGGCCATGACATCTGGTACATTTTTGAACCGGAACCCCCAGTGCCGAATCGTTGAAATCATATATCCTATGGTAGGTTGGCCTTTAGGACGTGCTAAGTAGACATAATTGAGCCATTTCTCGCATCCTTTGGTTGTCAGCACAATTTCTGTGTATTCCGGCCACGACCTTCTTCGAAATACAGGGCAGTAGCATGGGTTGTATTTGATATACAACGGCATGTTATTCCATGTCCTTACCATCTCAGGGTAGGTTTCCAGTAGACGAATCCTCCACGTCGGTTGATGTATATTGCCCTGCTTGGCACTTGCTAGGATGTCGTCCGGTGCAAACTGTGTAGCCGAGGTCGGTTCTTTTGAGGTGTGGTGCTTGATTTCGGCATTGTAGTCCGCCATTAAGACACAGAAAGGAACATACAAATCGTCGGATGTGCCGATCCACCTATGATGGGAGAGGTTTCAAAAGTACTCCGATTTTATAACTACCTCTTCCAAACGTGACATTGACGCTATCTGAACTGTCACTCTATCATCATGGGTTGTGGCCACTTTTTCTAACCTCTACATCCATTCAGGAGCCTCTATCTCGATGGTGTCCATGCCCTCTTCTGTTTGCTTGCCCCCTGGTGTACGCTGGTGTAAGGAACGTATGGATCTTCGAAGGTTTCCTCTATTTCAATTGGCACTAAGTCTTCAGGCTCGGGCTCTACAATAGGAGAGGGTTGACGCTCGTATTGCATGACTTTACTGCGTAATTCTTCGAGTTCTGCTTTGAGTTTTGTGACTTCTTCAAATGTGTCGACTACGGCTGTGACTTTGCTTTGTGGCTCCTGCTGAGTTGCCAGTTGCTTTAGTAGGTCATCTCTTTCTCTTTCTAATGGGGCATGGGCCTCCAGGAGGTCGGCATGGGTTTCCAACACAATTTGCATATTCTCTGAGGGAATGGCCTTGAATTTCTCTGGGTCGATTTCCTGCGGGGAACCCTCCATTGCTGCTTCCAAGTTTTCTTCATTCTGTTTTTGCAGCCGTTTATTCTCTTCGAGTGCTGTAGACATGTGTTTTCGTAGGAGGGCCAGGTTGCGTCTAAGCTTGAGATTCTCCGTTATCTGGGAGTGTAGCAAATCATCCATATGTTGCCTTTCTTCTGCATCTGACTGGGGTGGATTGGCTACTAACTGCTCATGTTGTTCCTATAAAGTGGCGTACTATTGTTGTAGTAGCCGCTTTTCCCTTTCGAGATCAATGAATCGTACTTGAAGTTTTTCATGGCTTCGAAAGAGTCGCGTATGTTGGTTATCAAGATGTTGATAGTGCTGTTGTAGTTGAGACATACTCTGATACATATTATTAAATACATTATTAATGGGGGTGGATGCGGGAAGGGTATTGAATGCAGAGGGAAAGGGAAAGGGGAAGGAAAGTGTGGATGCAGTGCTATGAAAAGGTGAAGTGGGTGGTGGGGGAATGGGAGATGGTGGATGTATGGGGGAAGGGAGAGGTGCGGAGGTGGGTGATATGTCCATAAAATCAACAGTGGATGCAGTAGTGGGAGTGATTGTGAATATTGGAATTGTGGGTGCGGTGATAGTGGTGAAAGTGTACAGTGGTGTGTGCAATTGTGAATACGAACTGTCCGAAAGTGTGATCGGGGGAATGAGATTTTCTGTGGCTGCAGTTAGAATTACTGTTTCAGTGGCCGTATAGACAAGAGAGGTGGAGATGGGGTGTGTGGGTTGTGTGGGTTGACTGACGGTCTGTGCTTCGGTATGGGTAGTGGACTTGGAGGCGGTGACAGTAGTGGTTACACTGGTAGTGGGAGGTGAATGTGGTGGAGTTGGAGGCAGGGGTGGCAAAGGGGGTGACGGAGGTGCACTTGATATATGGGTTTCCTCAGTATCCTGAACGGTGTGTGCGGTGCCCATGGTTGTGGATGTGCCTTGTGGTTCTGATACTAATACATTCATCTGCTTTCTTGATCGAGGGGGGCATCTGCCGTATTGTCGCTCCGTTCTTCGTGATTGTGCAAGGGCGGTATGAACTGTCTCAGGTACTCCTAAAGCATCAGATATCATGTCAAGAGTGGTGCGGTATTGCTCGTCTACGCCTTCCTCCTCAAGGATTTGATTCATGAGGGCTTTGCCTGCTGCTAGGGACAGTTTATGTTGCTCTTGAACTCTGTTCATGGTATCATAGAGCTTTTTCAATGCCTTTGTGTAAGCTGGAGCACCTTCAAGTACCTGCAGAGCTTCGTGATCATATTCCTGCTCTTCTTCCTCGGATTGTCCATCATGTTCCTCCTCTTGTTCTTCTTCTTCTTCACCCTCCACTTCGACGACCTCTGGTTGTCTGGGGTGAGGTTGGTCTGTAGCAGTTTGTTGTCCACTAGCTTGCTTTGCCTCGACTTCCGCGTTAATAGCCTCGATGATTCTGGCTACCTCCTCATCATTTAGGTCTTCTAAAGTGAATCCGTGAGGGAACTCTAGGTCGGTTGGTACAGGTGGAAACACTAGATTTGGTCCCTCAGTGCTGTGTCTTGGTAATCTGATAGTAAAGGGTTGTACCCGCCTCGGGAGTCGTGGTGTTGTCTCTGGTGTCAGTGTCGCACCGCGGGCTTGTGCACAAGGCATCTGAACGACGCCTCTCATTTTCTTGGAGGGTGGCCCTGCGGTGGATAATCTGCGTTGGAATTCTTGTACCCTTGTCCAAATTAATGCCCTCTGAACTGGCACATCATAAGCCAAACATCTATACACAATCCGGGTGAGAGCACAGCATCCATACAGTACAGACTTTTGTTTCTTATACCACCTTTGATGAGCCAAGTGGATTTGGTCGATAATCGAGTGGGACATGTTGATTGTCAAATCAAAGGCATCAGCCAAGTATAGACTAAACCATATCTTCTTAGGTGGCATTGTGAACCTCTCTTGAGCAGGAAATGCAAAATGTTGCATGACCATTCGCAAGTGAATGGAAATTGTAGGTGTCATTGCCACCATGTCCTTTAATTTCGTCAGATTCTTGTTCTTCATATTGTCGTGGACCATAGTCTCTTTCTCTGTAGGAATGTGCATACCTTTCATGTCTAGAGCTTCCCTTACCAAATTGATAGTCAACCTGAAACGCTTCAGTTCATTGCCCCTTGTGAGAGATGGGAGGACAAAGGAGTTGTATCCCTTTTTGTCTTTGCTCGGAGTGAGGGTGCTAATCAAATAAGAGCACCTTAGAAAATCAGGCTTTGGCAATTGGAATTTGAAGTAATCGTAGAGTCCCGCCTTCTTCCATATAGGTTTCAGTCCTTCATTATTCTGCAGTTTCTGAAATTCCCTAGTGAAAAAGTGATATCTGCCCCAGCGCCCATTGAATTCTATCTCGGCCTCCCACATGTAAGTGCCTTCACCCAGGGGTCCTGCCACCTCACTGAACCAATGTGAGTTTTTGCTGACCGGCATTGTGTGCCCCTGTGGAGGATTTTGAACCGGTATGGCATGTAATGCCGTCAATGCCACTAGGCGTTCCTTCAATTCCTCCTCAACGGGAAGACTTTCAATGTCCACGACTTGGGGGCTGGTGCCTGCCTGGGAGCTAGTTCCTGCCATATCTGCCATGTTTCTTCTTGTCTCCTGATTCTGTGAGAATATAGAAACATGTGTTAACATTATAAAGGACAAGATAGAACCGTGTTTGTCCTCATTACAACACTAACATGAGGTTCGGGAGAGATTAGGAGGTTATTAAGTGCTCGATGCTTGTGTGTGTAGTTAGGAACTGGGTAGACCTAGGAGCTAGGTGGAATGATGTAGTGTGAGAGTGACGTAGTTAGTAGGTGGGCATGGATTTACAACTTGGGTCCAGGGGTTTATTACAAGTTTTAGGTTGCCAAATGCAATGGATGGGTTTTGATCTTGACTTTGTGGAGACTCTGGAGAGTTTGTTAGGAGTATCAGCTTGGAAATGAGGCTTCTTCGGGGCCCATTTACGAGTGATTCTACTTGTGCTCATGGAAGAATATGTGTTTGTGCGTGATGTGTAAGAATGGGCATCGGATGTTCGAGTGAGTGAAACGTGTTGTACCGGGTGTGGCCTCGGTGTAGCTATTTGAGCCCGCAAGCAAGCCTTAGGCACCCAGATTTGTCGTGATTGTGGGCTGGCCTTCATCGACTTCTTGGGTACCCAAATAGACTTTACTTTCGCAGAAGAATTTATGAAAGACTTCTTATTAGTATCGTGTTGCTGATTACTAATAAGAGGTTTCGGTCGTGGGGTTGGCATGGTCGCAACAGGGTGTTCGCCTTTCCGCACCCACACTCGTTTCGACGGCTGAGACATTCTGCTTCGCACGTGTTTCTGGCCTCCAGTATAGGTTGTGCGCTGCTCCTCCTGTATTTGATCTGCCTTTGGTTGCTGCATCCCTCTGGTCTTTGGGAAAGAAGGGAGTGCCGTCTTATCCTTGACTCCATTGTTGAGACAATCCTCGTTTTGCATCATACAGTTTTGGACAAGAATAGCATTGTCAACTTCATGTGTGCCCCTGGAAGGACCAAATATAGAGGGGAAGTTCCACCTCGCCCATGCAAGGGGTTTCCACACCTCCCAATCCTATGAGATATGCTTCTATAGGATTGATGGTTAATTTCAACTTTTGACAGTATGAAAATTTAACAGCACTAGTGGCTGCACCTGAGTCAATCAAGGCTCTTACAGTCCTTACACCCTTTCCTTGTCCTATCTCTAAGGTTATAAAAGGACGTCAATCAATTATCCTATGAGAGCTGACATCTGAAACTTCACACATAGCCACATGATATCCTTGATCTGCATATGCATCTGGCCTAGGTTGCTCTCTGCCTTGTCTTCTTAATTTTATTCTCCGTATGCGCTCTAAAGCTTCTGCTTGAGCTTCTTTTCGAATTCGCTTTTCTTCTTCTTTGCGTTTCTTAGCAGTATTGAGTCGACTTAGCATTTCCTCTGTGAGAGGTTCCTGATATAACTTGATTCTGCATCCGCTTATGTAGCTCGGGAGAACATCGCCTTCTAATGTGGCTAGTTGCACTGCTCCACTTGTTGAGATTCTATTAATGATCATGGGTCCGTAGCCTCTCTTCTCTAGTTTCCTCGCATGTTGTTTCAACGTGTATACTAGTACTAGGTCGCCTGCCTTCAAACCTTTATCCTTAACGTGGGCATCAAAGTAGGCCTTCTGTCATTTCTTAGCTGCATATATCCCTACAGCCGCCCTTAGTCTTGTTTCTCCTAATCATTCAAGGTCAAAAAGTCTTGAGGAGAGCTCATGACCCGTCCATTCATGCTCTTGTGCTACTTTCAATGTAGGTATTAAGAAGTCCAATGGTAGCACTGCATTTTGGCCGAATACCATCTGAAAGGGGGTGGGTTGGAGTACCGTTTTGTAGGCGACTCGGTATGCCCAAACAGCATGGTGTAGCTATTTGTCCCAATCAGAGCGTTTATTATTCACTAATTTGGTCAACACATTGCACAGAATCTTGTTTGTGCTTTCGGCTTGCCCATTAGCTTGTGGGTGGTAGGGGGCAGACTTCTCATGAACAGCAAGAATTCTTGGAGCAGATTTTCAATAACCTCATTCAAGAAGTGGGTCCCTCTATCACTTACTAGCTCTATAGGTAGCTCGTATCTTGTGAACACATTCTCAAATAGGAACTTAGCAGTCATCTGAGCATCGTTCTTTGTCGTAGCTTTTACCTCTACCCACTTTGTTAGATAGTCTGTCACAACAATGATGTATTCAACATGTGAACCCTTGGCTGGGGGATTAATAGGACCTACAAAGTCTATTCCCCACTTAGAGAATGCACGTCCACCCATCATGGGTTTCAGTGGCATCTCATCTTTGCGTATACGATACTGAGTTCTCTGACAAACATCACACCGTTTCACATAGGTATGTGCATCCGGCCAAAAGCCCACAAATAGTATTACCTTGATCACCCGATCTGGTCCAAAGTGTCCTCCTACTACACCTTGGTGAGCAGTTTTCAAGATCTTTAGATATTCACTCTCATGGACACATAGTCTTAGGTAACCATCTTTACCACGCTTGTATAAATTATCACCAATGAGTGAGTAATCTAGGGCTTCTTGTTGTAGACTTCTTTGACTAGTGAGGGTCATGTCTTGAGGGAATGTTTTCATCCTCAGGAAGGATACTAGTGGTTTACTCCAATCTGGCACTATGGACACTTGATAAAGAGTGGCATGTTCCACAAGTGGTTTAGTGCCACATGTTCCTTGTACAACTTTCGGACATCAGCTTCCATCGTCGGCCAATGCACTCCGAGTCTCCTTAGTGTCTGTAGGGTTCGTTGCTTTGAGTAGTGTTGCTCTAATGCACCTACATGTGCTAATTGCAACCATTTGGCGTACTCATCCTCTTCCACACAACAAGCCAAGATCCCTTGATCTGTGTGCTTGTACATACTACCTGCCATGATGTGATACTTTTGGGCTTTTATTACCTCTCTATCCTGTGTGTTTATTACTGGGTGGTTAGGCCCGTATGTCAATACTGGCACTAATGGCTTAGCCCACTGTGGCATCACTTCCAAATTAAACAAGTAAGCATCAGGAAGGTCGTCTGACACTCCTTGTGGGGCTTCTCCAGATGTGAGCCTAGAGAGATGGTCTGCTCTCAAGTGAGTCTTTCCTTTTCTTACCACAACCTCAAAATCGTATTCCATTAGCAAGAGAAACCATCTCACCAATCGACCTGTATTGCATGGCTTGTTTACCAAATACAACAGTGCCTGATGATCAGTAAAGAATTTAAACTTATTTGCAAGCAAATAATGTCTAAACTTTTTAACTGCATATACCATGCCTAATCCTTCCCTCTCCGTAGTGGTATAATTTCGTTCAGCTGCATTCAATTGTCTACTAGCATAGGCAATTGAAAGATCCATATTACCTTCATCGGTAGGCTGCGCGAGTACACACCCAATAGCATAATTAGATGCATCAACATGAACATGGAAAGGCTTAATCTGGTGTGGTCAAGATCGGTGCTGAACATAATCGCCATTTAAGCTCATTGAAAGAGTTCTCACATTCATTAGTCCACTCAAAGTTAGTCAAAAGTCCATACAGAGGCTTTGCTATGATGGCATACATGTGTATAAACCGTCGGTAATAACCACAATGCCCCATGAAAGCTTGTACTTCCTTGACATTCTTTGGCCTAGGTAACTCGGCTATGGCTTTCACTTTCTCTTCATCAGTGGATATGCCATTCTTTGACACTATGTGTCCTAGAATTTTGCCTTGCCTGACCATAAAAACACACTTTTCTGGGTTCAGGCAGACTTTATATTCTCTACATTTGTCAAAGATTTGTCTGAGTTCAGGAATATGGGTTTGTCTAATGTTGGAATGAGCACAAAGATCATCAACATAGACTTCTAAGTTCTTCCTCAGGAACTCTTTAAATACATGGCACATTAGTCTCTGGAAGGTAGTGGGTGCATTGGTAAGCCCAAATGGCATTACTCTAAAGGCAAAAATGCCCCATTCAGTGGCAAAAAGCTGTCTTATGCTGACCTTCTGGAGCTATGGCTACTTGATTGTAGCCTGAAAATCCATCAAGGAAGCTGTACACTTCCTTGTCTGCTACTCTTTCTAAGAGATGCTCTGTGATAGGAAGCGGATAGTTATCTCGAATTGTGGCTGCATTGACCTTCTTTAAATTAATGCATACATGCAGCTTTCCATTTTTCTTGGGCACCACTACGATGGGGGATACCCACTCAGTATGCTCAATTTCATAGATAAATCCAGCTTCAACCAAGCGATCTATCTCTTCCTTGATCTTGGCCGCATAGTTGTCATTGTATGTGTATGGCTTTTGCTTAGAGGGCCTAGCCTCTGAAGTCATGGGTATCGTATGTGAGCATATGTCAGGGTCTACACCTTTCAGGTCCTTGTAGCTCCAAGCGAATACATCTCTGTACTCTCTTAGCAAGGCTATCAATTTGTGCTCTTCGTCTTCCGTCAGGTCGTGGCCTATGTATGTGCATCTTTCTTCTCCTTCTTCCACGGCTACCACTATTTTCTTGGTGGTTTCTTTGTTATCATAGGCCTCCCCTGATTGCGCCTCTCGTTTAGGCATTCTGATCATGACTCTCCTGTCATCTATCTCATACTTCTTAAAATTTTCTGGGACCTCAAACAAAGATTCTTCCTCTTCTGGTGTGACTTCTCTCTTCTTTCTTTTCTTTTCTTCCTTCAGGGTCACATGTGTGGCTAGCCTTACATCATTTGTAAGCTCTCCATACCTCTGGGGTTGAAATTCTACTTCATAGAAGTATTCTTCATCTGATGCAAAAGGTGGGTCCATGATGATTGACTCTAGATCCGAGTCACTTGCATCCTCAAATGCATCAGGCTAGGTTCACACTCTTCCAACACTGCCTCTCCCATGATCGGCTCTATGGAGAAGAGTGAAATGTCATAGCCATCTTCATCATAGTGAGGTGTCCATTGTTCTTCATTGATGGCTACATCCATTGTTGCTAGGATTTCTGCCCAGCCATGGGGTTCAAATTCTTCGTAAGGAAAGACTACAGGTGCATAGGCTGGGTCTTGAATTGATCTATGTGTTTCTTTTGCACCTACCTCTCTGGCTTTTTCTCTCTTCTCTTCTTCTACTGCTACTTTGCACATCCATAAGTGGGTGTCTTCATGCATCCATGAGGATCCTGATCCTATGGAATGCACCGATTCCGTATCATCTTTGGCTCTATGGAGGGGATTCCATTGGATAGGAGGGACATCTCTATGAGAGTAATCTTTGAGATTCACTTTGGTCGTAACACCTAAGTGTTGCAGGTACAAGGAGTTGGTTCCCCAGTCCTGTACCACTTGCAACTGTCGCATAAAGGGTCGTCCCAAGATCATTTCATAGGCATGATTTTTGCTAAAATCACATATAGCAAATGTATGCTCGAACTCAACACCACATGTGGTGAGAGTTATTCCTTCTAACAGCCCTAAGGGTCTCTCTATGTGACCATCGGCCATTTGCAATTTCATCCTCGTGGGCCTGAGTGCTGGCTTGCCCCAACGCTTCCATAGGGAAGTGGTAGCAATTGCAACTCCTACGCCTGAGTCTAGAATGGCCTTGGTGGTGTATCCTTGATGGGTGATAGGAAGATATGTGTTTCCCTCTTCGCCCTCACTCATGTCCCCTATCTTGTCCAATGGTATTTCTGGCACTGTTCTCTAGGATCCTACCTGGGAACGAGGTTTTGCTATTTCTAGTACTTGTTTGGCTATATGTTTCCATAGCTCTGGCCTCACTTTGAGTAGTTCTTCTAAGGTGAGGTTGCACTGTACTTTAGTGTTTTTCACTACCTCTGTGTTCCTAGGTATGACTGAGTCCTCATTTCATACCATGACTGTGGGTGCTCTCATACAAGTAGACTTAGCTTCCCATGGGCCTGTGAAGTGGGGTAATTCTTGCAGAGAGTTAGACTCAAAGTCTAATCTTTCCTGAGATTGGGTGCTCTCCTGCTCCTCATAAATGGATGGGATGTCTTGTGGAAATTGGTCGTGTGCATCATCCACAAGTTCAATGGGAGGAGGGACTTCACTTTCTTTAGCCCATTTGTCTTCTTGAATCTCTCGTAGGAATTCTGGTGTGAACCGATTCATAAAAGATGATGTGTCTGGCTCCGTAGAGCTAGGCACATAGGCTTCCTGGGCATGAATGCTTACTCTTTCACTTGCCTTGTCCTTGTGTTGAGAGGCGGGTTCCTTTTCTGATTGTGCAATCAGCCTCTCTATTCTTTCTAACAGTCCTTCAAAGTGCAACTGCGTCTTAGCTGAACTAGAGATGTTAAAGAGGCGACTGGCTTCAAACATGGTTTGAGCCAGATCCACCATCTTAGCACAAATTTTGGTTCGTTCTAGCTCTAGTTCTGCTCTAGGGTAGCACTTTTCATTATCAGTTACGTTTGGCCCTGCTTGGATTCTGACCTGATATGCTTTGAGCATCATGTTTAGGTCCTCGGGAGTGGGATCTACTAGGACTGATCCTACTCTAGGGGGTGGTGGGATTAGGTGAGGCGGGTTGGAAGGTGGCGGGTCGGATGGAGTTGGGAATGGTGGAGGTGGGGTAGTGTGAGAGGGAGTTTGAGATGTGAGTTCGGTTATCCTGGCTCTCATTTCTCTTAGACTTTCCTCAAGTTCACTCATTTTCTTTGCCCATTGTCTTTTCATTCTTTCACGACTATCTCTCCAAGCTCTAGTCCTCTTCTTTGTCATGCTCTCCGTTTCACTAACATCTCGGCTCTTTTCCTCGCCTACGCTTTGGTTCTGTTGCAAGGCTTGGGCTCTAGTGATCACTTGCACTGGTGTAGTGGACGTCACGCTTCCTGTGGAGTCTACAACTAACCCGACAACATTGATAGGAGTGATTTTTGGCATATTATTAGGATTCTTTGGGCAGTCTCGTAAAAGATGCTCCTTTCCAAACTCCTGGAAATAGCCCTGGATCGTCATTGACTGGGGTTGTGTAGGTGGAGGTAAGGGGAAATCACGAATGAGGTGATCACCTTGACGTCTGTAGCATGGCCCTCTAGGGAATGGGGGTCTCACCTGCCTAGGTTGGGGTCTAGAGTTAGGGTTTGTGTACATTACATTGGTGTACTCTGGCTCCCAACTAGGTTCACTTGGTTCTTCACTGTAGTAGGACTCACCATGTTCAGGAGAGTGCATGTAGTAAGCCTGGGGACTATCAACATGTGTAGAATCAAAGCTATGGTCACCGGGATCACTTTCTGAGATTAATGGTATTACTGGGACTATAGCTCTATTCAGGTTTTCTTCTGCAGCAGCATACTTTACCGGAATCACATTAGTAGGAGCAGGTGGTTGCTGTGCTAACACAGGCTGAGGCCTTTGTTGGTTTTGGTAGGGTTGGTAGGTTTGTTGAGGCCTAGCATACTGCTGAGGTGGGTACTGGTTCTGGTATCTTCCTTGTTGAGGGTATGGTTGTGGTTACGTCTGCCTAACGGCTTGCTTATTGTAGGGGCAATCTTGCATGGTGTGATTGGTGTACCTCCATTCTATGGTGTACCTCCGTTCTATGGTTGTGGGTACGTCTGCCTAACGGCTTGCTTATTGTAGGGGCAATCTTGCATGGTGTGATTGGTGTACCTCCGTGCAGTACTGGCTACTAGGATTTACTTGGGGTTGAGCCATAATGGGACATACATTCGCCATGTGGTCACCTCCACAAGTATAGCATCTTTTCACAGGGGCAAATCTTGGGATCTGTTTGCTAGTGACACCTAATTTCTGAGCTACTTTCTCTGCAAGTTCCTCAATTGATGTGGATTGCGAGGAAGAGAGGCTAGAGGCACTATCTGAGTCTTTGTAGATTTTGGAAAGCTCTAGCTCTTCCCCTAGGTTATCCTCGATGTCAATGCACATGCGTACACACTCTTCTATGGTCCTAGGGTCCTTCAAGTACACATATGATCTCAATTTGGTACTTAGCAATCCATCCAAGAACAAAGCCACTTGCTTAGCTGGCGTGGGTAACTCAGGGACAGGGCATCTCTCTAAGTATTGCCTAAATCTTCTTCCAGCAAGTCTCACGGTTTCTTGAGGGGTTTGCTTGAAGCTGTGAATCAGCGAGGAAGTGTTATGTCTTATGCCACTTTTAGAGAATTCGATAATGAATGCCTCTAGAAGTTGGTCTATGCTCCTGAACTGCATCTCGTTTAGTGGCTAAAACCATGTCAGGGCAGTGTTCCTAAGGGTTAGACCAAAGGCATTGTACTGCGTGAACAGATCTTCAACTTGTTCAGCTCTCAAGACTTGCTTGAACTCAGCCACATGATCGTATGGATCTCCAGTGCCATCGAAGTAGTTCTTCATGGACTTAACTAGCTGAGTCGGTCTCAAAGTCCTTATGTGCCCTCTAGGTCGTGGTAGGGGGAACTCATCCTCGTTTCTTTGATTCCTGGGAGCTCTAAGTACCTCAGGTTCTACTCTATTTGTGTTTGTCCTCGTTCTTACTCTGCCCCCTGGGTTGGCAAAGCTTACTTCTGGCCTATCTCTACTTCTGTCTCGTTGAGTTCCATGAGCTTGGGATGTTCCAGCTCCAGGGTGACCATAGGACACGTTCGATCTTGGTTGGGGGAAAACGAATTCACCCTTCCAAGTATAAGCATGCCTGTTGTGTTCTGTAACCACAGAGGTCCTCTCTGATGCGTGATCTAAGTAGGTCACTCTACCTGGGCTATCAGGATCTTTGAACTCATAGATCAGGATTGACCCTACATCATTTGGCCTATCGGATTTATACCTCCAAAAGGCTTCGTCAGTCTCTCGGTTTAGGAGTAGATCTATGCTCTTATTGTCTTGGGGAATCCACTCTGGTGTGATAATCCTAGTGAACAGATTTGCCTCGGGGGGTTCTAGGTTCTACACCCATGTTTCCTTGCTCCAGGTCACCTAAATCCGCTTCTGAGATCACATTCCCAAATTCGTCTGTCCTATCTGGGTGACTGGTGACTATGTATATGGTTCCTTCTTTGTCCAAGTATGCTCCATTTTCAAACTTTACAGCTGGGTGTTCTATTCCAATGGATTGGTCAAGGTTTTTAATCTGGACCACGTATCTTCCTAGGCCGTCCTCATAGATGCTAGCACCTAATCGGTTGGTCCTAAGGTATTCCTGCTGCGTCTTGTAGGGGCCTTCCACCCTATACAGATATGGCACACCTGAACTTCCTGTAGGTCTGTCCATCCCTTGAGACATCTCTGATTCGCTAGTCTTAGAGCTAGGGTAATGCGAGTGGTGGCTCAACTGCTGGCCCCAAGACCTAGCAGTATGATTAACGCTAGCCTCTGAAGACCTAAGACTTTGTCTATCCCTTACTAAATGCCGTCCTGATCTAAGGTTCATATGCCTATTTAAGTAACCCCTATTTTGCCCAAGTACAACCTCGTTGCTGAGTTCTTTTGTACCAATTACTTGATTCCTTCTTATGTTGATTATCGTGTTTATACTCTTGTCTGATATCACGTCGTTAAGTATACTTGAGTGTATTTCCGCACTTGAAGTTGATCGTTCCACGTTAAGTTCTTTTCCTTTAAGGTTCTTGACCGTACAGGGATTATGTCGTTAGCTTGAACTTGAGTATTTAGGGAGTCTTCAACTTGATAACTGCCTATCGCCGCCCTGGCCTACTCCTATCCCTAGTCGTTCTTAGCCTAAGCTAGGAGTTGACAGAGGGAGTTGAGAATCTTCCGACCTTACTTGTTGATCCCTTGCCCTTTGGTACTCAAGAACCCGGTTCTCAAGCTTGCAAAAAGCCCTTGCTTTGGATGCCCTCAAGTGCTCTCAGTGGACCTGTAAAAGTCCCAAAGTTAGTTCAAGACTTAAATTCCAATGACTGGCAGATCACTCTCATGCATGTAATTCACAGACCAATTTATCCTTTGCCTTTATGGAAAACAATCATAAAGATCCCTCAGTTTTCCTACCCCGGGGTATGGTCAACTTCAAAATACCCAGGGTATGGTCAACTTCCCCCTGAGCTTTCCAACAAAACAAGAATCACAGCAAACGGATTTCGTATGAGAAAGTTATGGCAATTCAGGGTTCTGGTGCTAAAACAGGGTTCAAACAGGCTTACAGATCCCATGATTTTTCTCAAAACACACTTTTAGGAACCTCACAAATCCGGAATAGCTTGCAAATTATGCCCCAAATTACCCCAAAGACTTGGAAATATTAACCCTAAAATTTTGGCCGAAAAGTCTGTCAATCGCGATCGACAGGTCTGTCAATCGCGATTGATAGAGGTGTCCGTCGGGGCCTGTCGGTCGCGATCGACACGTCAATCGTGATCGACATGTCAATCGCAATCGACACGTCAATCGCGATCGACAGAGTCGATCGTGGGTCCTGTCAATCGCGATCGATGGTTTCAATCACGATCGACACTTTTTCCAGGATTTTCGACGTGATTTCAGTCAATCGGGGATGTGTCTATCACGATGGACACGTGGCAACGCGAATTTTGGTGTCACTCGTGAATTTTCAATCGGTCGCGATCGACGGTGTCAATCGCGATTGACTGAATCCTACGTGGTAGTCAGTCGGTCGTGAGGTCTGTCGGTCGCGATCGACAGGTCTGTCGGTCGCGATTGACAGGGTCTGTCGGTCGCGATTGACAAATGTTGTCGATCGGGGCTGTCGATCATGATCGATGGTGTCGGTCGCGATTGACAGAGAAACACGAAATTTTTCAATTTTGTTTAGTGATTTGGAATGTGCTCTTTGTGCTTGTCCTAGTGGTGCACTTAGTTTTACCAACTGGTCGAATTTTCTGTCGATCGCGATCGACAGAGGTCGGCGACACAGAGACAGTTTCTGAGTTTTTCCGTACCTGCGCAGCGTGCTGGAGGGGATGATACAGCTGGATCCTGCAAGAAAACTCAACAAACATGGAAAAACAATGCACACAATATTGCTCTCTCGCTCTCTCTCACAAGTGGAATGAGGGAAATGGAATGGAGAAGGTGATAAGATCAAAACTGAAAATTTTCGCGATGATGGAGATGGAGGTGGGAGATGGTGATGATGATGATGGTGATGATGGTGGTGAGGTAAGAAAGAGAAAAATAAGAAGAGTGAAGAAATTACCTACAATGCCAACGTCTCAAATCTACGTCTTACCATCACACGCTCGTCCTCAAAGCTCGATCCTCGGCAACGGTGCCAAAATTTGGTGTAGCTCAGTGATGAGTAGCACCTCCTTTAATGTCAATCAGGGAAGACGTGAGGATGGTATGATGACCTCGAGCAAGTGAAGGCACAAGTGCGTGAGTGCGAAGCACACTAACATGCACACACATACACACACACGCACACGCAAGGCAAGACAAAGAGTGAGAAGCAATGGAGTTCTTTAGATTACTTTCAAAAAGCTCATACAAGTTTAGATCACTTACAAGCTACCTCAAAAATGAGCTCTCTAGCTCTATTTATAGTTTTTGACTAGGTTTTGGCCGTGTCCAGACCTAGTGTCCGGCCTAGTTAAAAATTAGGTTGTCTACCCTATTTGGAGGTTCAAACGAAGTCTAAAAAATGTGAAAACTGACAGGTAGGTACTTCTAAAGCTCCTCAAGCTGAAGGACTCCTTGGCTTGCACAAAATGGAGCTACAAAAATATGAAATGGTATTTACAATGGTTTTTAGTGATGAAAATCACTATTTTTGTAGGGGTTTCTATTAACATTTTGACATACATTTCCTGGAGCTCCCTACTTGCTCCTTCTCCTTGTGTGTCCACCTCTTTTATATGCGTTAGTGTCTTGAAAAAAATATTGGCCTACTTGCCAGATCGTCGTTGACTTCTCTGTCTGCTTGTACTTTCTCTTCTCTCTGACTCCCTTCGTAAGCTTCCTTGCCTTGTGAGTCCTTCAGTTCCAACACCATGGTTGCCCTAAAATCAATTTCTCAATCATCATATGATCAGGCCATTCTTCACAATCTATTTTCATATATTCGTCATTGAATTTCAATAGATGGTGAAAACAGGCTTTGTATTATCTGACCTTCCAGTGTTTTGATAAGAGTTTTACTCTTCTTCCTTTTAAATTTGAACTTATCCAACAAAACTAAACTGATCAAATTAACTTGTGCACCTGAATCTATCAAAACCTTGATTTTCTCATTATGAAGATTCATTGTTATAACAGGCAAATGCTCTCTCACTCTTGAAGGTGTTTCACACAAGAGGACTTCTCTAAGCTCCTTGGCCTCTCTTATTCTTTCCTTTGCCTCCTGTTGAGTCGCATACCTGATTTTTTCCTCTTCTCTTTTCCTATTTTGAGCTTGATGTATTCTTCTCCATTCAAGAACAGTTAATGGAAGATCATACCTTTTTACCCTACATCCACTTATGAAATTTGGCATGATTTCTCCATCTATATTAGCTAATTGGATAGCTCCACTATTACTGATTTGGTTGATAATATAAGGTCCATGCCCCTTCTTCTGAAATTTTTTCTGATGTTCCTTCATTGTAAATGCCAAAACTAAATCCCCTACTTGCAAATCTTTTTCTTTAATATGAACATCATGATAAGCTTTCTACCTTCTTTTATCTGCATATATGCTCATAATTGCTTGAAGTCTCGAAGCTCCAAGTTTTTCCAATTCCACCACTCTCTCAGATAACTCATGTCTAGTCCACTTGTATTGACTTCCCACCTTTAATGTTGGAATGATAAATTCCAAAGGCAAAACTGCATTTTGTCCATATACCAAATTAAATGGTGTTGTTCCAATTGCAGTTTTGTATGCCACTCTATAAGCCCATAAAACGTGATTAAGTTGAAAATCCCAATCATTCCTATTTGTATTTACCAATTTTGACAAAACAATACAAAGTACCTTATTAGTACTTTTTGCTAATCCATTGGCTTGTGGATGATAAGGGGCTGCCTTTCTATGACTAATCATGAAATACTCAGTTATGTTTTCTATTATTTGGTTCAAAAAATGAGTCCCGCTATCACTTACCAATTCAATTGGTAATCCAAATCTGGTGATAATATTTTCATAAAGAAATCTTGCAGTGGTCTGAGCATCATTCCTTTTTGTAGTCCTACGCTCTACCCATTTGGTCAGGTAATCTGTGGCTACTAGTATATATTCAGCATGGGATTGTTTTGCTGGAGGATGTATAGGTCCAATGAAATCCAACCCCCATTTACTAAATGCTCTTGCTAAAATAAGTGGTACTAATGGCATATTATCTCTTTTACTTGGTTGCTTACTCTTTGACAAATGTCACATCTTTTCACATATGTTCTTGCATCGGGAAATAGAGTTGGCCACCAAAAACCAGAATATAATATGAGTTTAGCAATCCTTTCACTTGAAAAATGTCCTCCTGCCACTCCAAAATGTGCCATCTCTAACATTTCCATATACTTATTTTCAGGAACACAGATTCTTAAATATCCATCCATCCCTTTTTTGTACAATTGGTCTCCTATCAGTTGATATTCCTCAGAAATCATTTGTAAATTCCTTGAGTGTGCACTAGCTCTCACTGGCTCTCCTTTTCTGTTTCTTCTCAACTCCTAAATTATGTTTGCACTCCAACCTGGATTTTTCTAAAACCAATACAAAGTTGTAATTTCTGAATTTTGCAAGGATTGTCATTTCAAGCAGTTGGAAACATATTTTTTTACATCCTGAATCTTATTAGGCCAATGTACTCCCATTCTATTGAGATTGTTTAAGGTGAATATCATGGAAGCATGAGTACAAGGATTCCAACAATGAGCTCTTCTTAGATACTCCTACTGTTCATCTTCTGGAGTACAATATTCCAATATACCCATATGATTGAAATGATACAAATGTCCAGCTAGTAGTACAAAATTCCTACTTTTTAGTACCAGATGTGTGTTGTTTTTAGGTGTTCTGCAAGGTCCCATGGTTAGTAAAGGTACCAAAGTCAAGGCCGATTTAGGAATACTCTCTATTTTGAATAGATATGCATCTGATCATTCATCATCTAAAGGTGAACTTGGCTATCTAGTTTGGATTCTGGACAAATGGTCTGCTCTTAAATGAGTTTTTCCTTGTGTGACCACTTCCTCAAATTCAAATTCCATCAGTAGGAGGAACCATCTGACTATCCTACCTGTCTGACAAGGTTTGTTTACCAAGTAGAGTAAAGCTGGGTGATCCCCAAAGAATTTAAACTTGTTAGATAAAAGATAATGTCTATATTTTTTTACAGCAAAAATCATTCCCAATCCTTCCCTCTCAGTGGTTGTATAATTCTTTTTTGCTGAATTCAATTGCCTACTGGCATAAGCAATTAGAAAGTCTAATTTGCTCCCTTCTATTGGTTGTGCTAACACACATCCTAAAGCGTAATTTGAAGCATCCACATGAACATGAAAAATTCTATTCCATTGTGGGGTTTTTAGAATTGGTGCTGTTACCAAACAAGTTTTTAAAGTCTCAAAGGCTTGGTCACATTCTGTGGTCCAGTCAGAGTTTGTAATCAATGCATACAAAGGTTTTGCAATGTCTGCAAACTTGTGTACAAACTTTCTATAATATCCACAATGTCCCATGAAAGTTTGAAGTTCTTTTACATTTATCGGTTTTGGAAGATCCACTATGGCCTTGATTTTTCTTTCATAGTTGATATTCCATTTCTAGAAACTATGTGACCCAACATTCTCCCTTGTCTCACAAAGAACACACATTTCTTTGGATTTAAACATACTCTGTATGTTCTATATTTTTCAATATATTTTCCAGATCTTTCAAATGATCTTGTCTTTTTAATGAAAAAGTGCAAAGGTCATCAACATAAATTTCCATTATATTTCTAAGGAATTCTTTGAATATGTGACACATCAATCTTTGAAAGGTTGCTGGGGCATTGGTTAAACCAAAAGGCATAACCCTAAATGCATAAATTCCCCATTCTGTGGAGAAAGTAGTTTTATGTTGGTCTTCCAAAGCTATTGGCACCTGATTATATCTTGAAAAACCATCCAAAAAGCTATAGACCTCTTTACCTGCAACTCTTTCCAAGAGATGGTCTGTTATTGGTAATGGATAGCTATCCCTTATAGTTGCAGCATTAACTTTTTTTAAGTTAATACATACCCTGAGTTTTCCATTCTTCTTAGGTACTACAACTATAGGAGATATCCACTCCATATACTCAATCTCATAGATGAAATTGGCAGCCAGTAGTTTGTCAATTTCTTCCTTTATTTTAGCAGAGTATTTGTCATTAAATGTATAGTGTCTTGGTTTGCTAGGTTTTGCATTAGGATTAATAGGAATCTTATGTTCACAAATTTTAGGATCAATTCCTTTCATTTATAACTATAAGCAAACACATCTCTATATGTTTTTGCCAATTTCCTCAATGCTTCCTCTTCTTGACTTGTCATGTCATCAGCTATGACAATGTGTCTATCTTCCTCCTCTTATTGAGTGATCACCACCTTCTTAGATTGTTTCTCATTTTCATATGCCTCCCCCTTTTTCTTTTCTCTCTTTGGTTTCATTTTTAGAAGTAATCTGTCTTCTACTTCATAGGTCTTGAAGTTTGAAGGAACATCAAATTGTTGATCTTCTTTTGTTATTTTTCTATTTTTATCAACTTCTTGTTCTTTTTCTATTTCTTTGTGTTTATTTTTTCTATATGTTCCTGAGATTTTGTCTTTTATAGCATCTGTAGCTTCGACTTCTTCCAGGAATTGTGTTTTTCCAGTTTTCAAAATTATTCTTTCCTCTTGATCTTCCTCTGTTTTTGACACCTTGATCATTTGTATTCCTATATGAAAAATATCATATCCTTCTTCATTTTGGAATTTTACTCGCACATATTCATCATTGGCCAAATCCATTGTGGTCAAAATATAATTTCAACCATAAGGATCAAACTCTTCATCTTTAAATTTCTGTGGTATGTAACTTCCATCTTGTGACTTCCTTTCTCTTAGACAATATTCTTTTTTTAACATCCTTTTTTTATATGTGTGATTTCTTATCGCATTACATTTCCAAATTGATGGTTTTGTGTCATTTTTTTCTTCACTCCACGATTCTTCACTTATCTTTGATTTTGATGTACTTTGAACCATTCCTGAGGAGACATGTCACAATACTGCCCATTCCTTAAATTTACTATAGTTACCCTTCCTTTGCTTTGAAGGTATAAGCAATCATTACCCCAATGTTGCACAATTTGCATTTGTCTCATAAATGGTCTTCTTAGGATGATTTCATATGAAGTGGATTGTGGAAATTCGACTATGGCAAAAGTGTGCTCTACCTCTATTCCACATATGTCCACAATCACCTTTTGCCAAATTCCTAGGGGCTTTTCTATGTGTCCATCTGCAAGTTGTAATCTCATTTTAGTGGGTATTAACTCATTCTGCCCCCATTTCTCCCAAGTTTGTTTAGTCATGATTGCCACTCCCGATCCACTATCTAATATGGCCTTGGCATGATTCTCACCAAATTGTATTCTCAAAGTTGAGTTCCCTTCTTCTCCTTCATAGTATTCTCCTATTTTATCAATAGGTATGTAGAACAACTCTTCCAATTCTTGTTGCTGTGGATCTAGATTCTTTGACTTTGTTTCCCAATTTTTCATATTATATTGTAAGTGAGGATTTTGTTTTACTATCTCCTCCATTGTGGTGTGGTATAAAATTATACAGTGTTTGTCTAGATTGATTTGGAAGGTTATTTGTGAATTATCTTCCTGATCAAGATGTTTCCTGGTTTCTGTTGCATTTGTCGTTTCAATTGTTGCTTGATGATTGTCTATTTCCCTGATCTTAAATTATGCTTCTTGTATGATTTGTTTACATCTTTGCATTCTTTCATCCTCTAATTCTGGCATAGGATATGCCATTGCATGATCTATAGGATTTCGTCCATCTTGAATTCTTCCTTTGTACGCTCTTATCAGAGTCTCCAGATTTTGTGAATTTTTTTTCTCTTCCTGAGTCTGTGTATTTTGTGGTTGGCTATTGTTTGGATGTTCCATAGTTTCTTCTTCCAAATTTTTACCCATTCTCATCTTTCTTTCCCATCTTCCTTTTTGTGTGTTTTTCTTTTCTTTAGGAAATGGATTTTTCCTATGGTCCTGTGTGTGTGTCTCCTTTTTTATTTCCCGTTGTTTAGCTTGAGCTCTTGTTATGGCATTTATAGTTACTTGATCATGATCACTAAATTCTTCTTGCTCCATTATGTTAACTATTTTTAATGGTATGTTACTAGATGTGTTCTATTGTTTTTGAGGGTTTCTTGGGCAATCCCTTATTAAGTGTTCGCTGCCACAATCCTTACAATAGGCTCCTTCTATTTTTAGTGTTGGAGGTTGTGGACAGTCTCTAATGAAATGTTCCCCCCACATCTATAACATGTTATCTTTTGACCTCCTTTGAATTGGGGTTTCTGATTGGACATGTAATTATTAGTTATGTACATGAATGTGGTTGTACCCATTTCAATTCTCCCATTCCCCAAGTCCAGGACTTGTAGTTCTGGTTCTCTCTATTCATATCCTTCCCAATCTTCCTGATATCCCTCATTCAAATGATAATTCTCTTTATAAGATGATCTGAGTCTTATGCTTTCTTCTTCAACTGGTGTGTATTTTACTGGTACTACATTTGTTGGTAATGGTGGTTGTTGTCCAAGTACAGGTCTTGCTTGCTCAGCAAATCCAAATCCTCTTTGTAAGTTATGTTGATTCATAAATTCCCTTTCTTTGATGGGTTGTTTATTGTAGAAACACTCCTCTCTAGTATGGTTTGTCCATTTTCTTTCTAAAGTACAATATTTGAGTGTTTTCCTATCTTGCAAATTTTGTGGTTTATGATAAGGACATTGTCGAACCAAATGACTCTCCCCATAATTATAACACTTCTTATTAGCTGATATTCTGGTATTCATCAAGTTTGTCTTAGTGTTGACTTCTAGGGCTTTAGCAATGTCTTGTGCTAATTCTTCTACTGGTGGAATTCTATCTTCATTTGTTCTTGGTTGATCAAATGCTAATAAATCTTGTCCTCTGTTATCCTCTAAGTCTATTGCCTCTTTTACACAAGCTCCTAGATTAGGACATCTCCTATAATATACCAAGGTTCTTAACTATGCACTTCTCAGTCCTTCTATGAACAAAGACACTTGTCTTGCCATTGAAGGTACCTCTTCTCTTGGACATCTATCAATATATTGCTTGAATCTCCTGGTAGCCTCTCTAACATATTCATTTTTTTGTTGTTTGAAACTATGTATCAAGGTAGCTGTACTATGTTTAATTCCAGTTTTGGAGAATTCCCCTATAAAGGCTTCAAGAAAAGATTTAATATTTGGATACATTTCCTTTCTCAAGGGAATGAACCAAGATAATGTAGGTCCAGTTAGGGTTAGACCAAATGCTTCAAATTGCACTTTGTAATCCTCTACTTCTTTTGCCCTAATTAATTGTCTAAATTCTACAACATGGGCATGAGGATCAAAATACCCTTCATATTGATTTTTCATGCATTTAGCTACTTGATAGGGCCTAAGCATTCTTCCCTGGTTTTGCCACTGATGTCTTCTCCTGATTGGAAAATAATTCATTCCTTCAGATTCTCTTTCAAAAGGATTTGGAGAAGTGTGTAATCTCCTTCCTTGTGGTTGTTCAGTAGAAGTGTAGTTTTCATTTTGTCTTGGAAATTCTGGTTGCCCTGTGTTTTGTTCCCAAGGTCTCTTGTTTGCACATTGCCCTAAATCATTAGAGTTTTTTGGATCTTGTGAAAATATGTATACACATCCCTGTCTATCCTCATATCTGCCATCCTTAAATTGTGCCACTGGCATTAAATTTAAGGGAATTTCTAAGTTTCTCATCCTAATGAGAAACTTATGCATACCATTTTGATACACATAGGTTCCAAACCTATTTGTATACATGTACTTGAGGATATTTCTATAATCACTAGTTTCAGAGGCTTCATTTGTTTCATTTAAATTTTCCATGTTATTTATCTGTCTTAAATCCTTTTCTTGTAAATATCCTAACACTGGCTCTATCTCTTTCCTTTTTAACTCTTGTTTATCAGGTGTAAACAATTTGTTACGAGATCTCAAAATCATTCAATTAATTCACAATTCTGTGAAGAGAATCGTGTTTTTCACAATTTTGTGAAGAGAATCTTGTTTCTCATGATTCTGTGAAGAGGATCGTGTTTTTCACGATCTTGTGAAGAGGATCGTGTTTTTCACGATCCTATGAAGAGGATCATGTTTTTCACGATCTTGTGAAGAGGATCGTGGATCGTTTTTCTTACGATCCTGTGAAGAGGATCGTGTTTTTCACAATCTTGTGAAGAGGATCGTGTTTTTCACGATCCTGTGAAGAGGATCGTGTTTTTCACGATCCTATGAAGAGGATTGTTTTTTCAGGACTCTGTGAAGAGGATCGTGTTTTTCACGATTCTGTGAAGAGAATCGTGTTTTTCACAATTCTTTGAAGAGAACCCTGATTGCTCACAATCGTAAAAAAACACGATTTTCTTATGAAAATCGTATTGTGGGAATCGCGATTTTGAGTTTATTCTCAGAATCGCAATTCTGAGTGGATTCTTATAATTTTTTAGTTTTTTATTTTTTAAGTTCTTTCTACACTATTAGAAGTGCCTTATTAAAATATTAACATGCAATAAAAGATCTTTCATCAAAAAGTCAATTTCCCTTCAAAAAATTCAAAAAGCTAAAAATCGTGATTCTGTATTTTTCAACAGTTTTCTGTGTTTTTGTGCTTTTACCAAAATGTTGAACTTGAAAATTATGCAGAAACTTATTGTAAGAAAATTACCTTTTTGTCTGATCAAGAAATGTACAAAAAGCTTTGTGTTTGCAAAAGATCGCGATTCTGTTATCTCCTCCCACTCACTCTTTCACTCAAATGAATAGTTTTTTGAAATTTCAGGCTTTTATAGACTTCAGACAGTCGCCATTGTGAGTTATTTTCACAATTTTGAGTTCTCACTTTTTTTATTCTTGTTCTTTTACAATTTTTTATGGTTTTATTTAAAAAATCTTATCCCTTCCAACAAAATTTTGCCCTCTTTTTTCTGCTGATGAAAATCTTGATTCTGTGTCCAATTCTCAAATTTGATCACTTGATGCTCAATTCTTACTAGAATTTTGAAATTTTACTTAGCTTAGGAAACCTTTTAAAATTGCTTACCTTAGTACCCAATAGTGCAACTCAGTCAATTTCTTTATCTTACTGAGAATCACAATTCTGTGATGAGAATCGTGTTTTTCTCTGAACTTCTTACTTTTGCACTTTTTGACTTTTCTTCCCTCCTGGTCTTCTCCAATGTTTTTCACCAACTCCAAATCAATTGGCACCTGCAATCATACACCACCAAACTCATTCAAAGAGATTAAAATTCTGAAAAATTTAAACAACAACTTTTACTCTAGATTTTTTTTTTAAATTTTTCTTTCAATTTCTGAATTTTTCTTTCGCCATTCCCCTTCCACTTTTCAACACAAATCCTCTTGCAAAACTTCCTAAGAAAAAAGAATTTTGTTTGGATTTTTAATAGCTTTTATGAAATTTTTTAGTATTTTGAACCCTAAATCAAGGAAAACACTTCAGTTAGGGTTTTCTTGTTTCAAGATCCATTGATCTTTTATTTCATGATTGCTTATACTCTTTTATGCTTGTAATCTAATCAATTTGGAAGTAGAGCTTTTCAAGAAAATATGTGCTAAGAAGTACAAGTATCAATTCATGCAAAGATAAACTCAAACACCTTTTTTTTCAAGTGGTAAATAAATTTTTTCAAGATTATTATTTTACCTTGGATAAACAAATGGATCAATCAATTTGCACATAGCTACTTTACTTGACTTTCCTCATTACAACCATGTCATATTTTCTAAGATTTGACAAATTTGCTTAGTACTTAGTCAAAAAGCACTCTACTTATGCAAAAATAGTCACATTTTACCTTTCCTTTAACAATCTTGATTCAGTTTTTTCCACACACCTACACTTTACTCTTAAAAGTTATGAGCAACTATCAATTTTGCAAGAATTTTACAACTTCTTTATCTCAAAAGGTTAACTCATGCCTTCTTTTCCCAAAAGACAAGCAAAGAAACCTACCTTTTCAATTTATCTTTCTTGATTATAGAGTAGTACCTTCTCAATGTGTTGAATTACCATCAACCATGGAAGATCCAACAAGGTCCAAGACTTCAATGAAGCTTTTGCTTTAGTTCCCTGGCAATGACGCCAAAAAATGTTTGTTGTTACCTTTGGAGTTGTCCTCTCCAATCATTATAGCACAAAAGATCAACTACAGATCTTTAAATTGTCAATGCGGGAAGTATGCAAAGACCACCGACCCTTCTAGTTAATGGAATCCAAGAATAAGAGTTGAGATGACTGTTTTTCTGAGAAAATAATGAAGAAGGAGAGAAATATCTAGGGTTTTGATTATCTTGAGTTCTACAACAGCATTTTCAACGATCTTTGTGCCTAAAGTGTGCCATTTCCATAGTAGAATAAAAATATGAACCTATCATTAACTCTCTCTACTCATATGAGATTTCTTCATTATTTGCATTGGCTCGTTGCAAACGAGTATATAGCCAATCCGTGAAAGAAGATATATTTGTAATCTCATTATTATCAAGATTACATCTATATCTTTTGTTTCTCCGTCTTTTACTTCAGAGATTTTGATGTTCCTATTTGTACTCACTAACGAATATTTGCATGCATTTGCTATTATATGCTACAAAAGTAGAAACATCATTTTTTCTTGAAATGTAAATAAAAAATGGAACTCCCTTACCTGATAATACCTTGCCTGTTATTTTTGAAGAAGACTCATTGGTCCATGCACATGGAGCTTCTTCATGAACTCTTTCAAGGTACTCACTAACATAGTACATGCACTCCTCAAGCATCCAACCCTTTGCCATGGATCCTTCTGGTTTTGCTCTTCGCTGCACATAACCTTTTAATATTCCCATAAATCGATCGACCCAAAACATTCATCGAGTGTTGAAAACACCTGCAATCTCTATTTCATCTACAACATGGACTAATAAATGAACCTGAATATCAAAAAATGAAGTAGGAATCTCTTTCTCCATCAAACATAGTAGCTCTTTGCATTCACATTTCTTTTATGGGATCGAGTTTTTGTCAATCTCTTTTGATGTAATCCACCTATACACATCATAAATTAAATTATAAAGAAATTAATTAAAAATAATAGATATCAAATATTCATATATGTTAAATATAAAAGTATCATAATTACCTTATAAGCAATCCAAGACGATAGATCACATCTTGTACATCCTTCGATAACCAAAGGTAAAATAACCTTCAAAATGTTATGCCAATCATGGGTCTTTAACCTAGATAAGCTCTTGTCATCCATAGTACTCATGTTTTGGAAAGATGATCCATATCCTATAGGAGTCCGAATCAATTGAATCCTATTGTTGATAGTCTGTATCTCTTTTGTCGTAAGTACCTAAGGAGCAGGTGCATAAGTCGTTTCCTGTTGATGTTTATAAAAAATGGCCATAATTTTGGTTTTGAGTTTTGGTCCTTCAAATCATTCCTTAATGCTATGGTGTCTTTTAATCCAAGAAGATGCTACCATAATGAATAACCAATATTCTTGAATATATGCATAGGATCAAGAACATGACATACTTTCAACTCTTTCTAATACTCCAAAGAATACCATATTGATATATTCTCTAGGAGTGCTAATTTTCCTTTACGTCCCTTCACATTCTCATTATTTTCATCATCACGGAATATTTCTCATTTTGGATCTATCAGAGATCCATTTGTCCATTTTTTACACCAATCCATAGGTGTCACTAGTTTTGGACACAGACCTGTTTCAAGCTTCGTATCACTTCTCTTTTACATCTTAATGGATGATCATCATGCAAGAATCATTGAAGCCAAAGATAAATATTTTGTTGAGATTGTTACTATAGATTGATCTGAACCAATCACCACAATATGGACAAGCTTTATAACCCTTAGTAGATATTCCTGCATCATGAAAATGATAAAAATATAATTAGATTAAATCACATTTATTTGTATGCATATTGAATGAAAAAATTACATCAATACTGAACAAACACCATATCCTGGAAAATTGTGAATAGTCCAAGCCACAATACCACGAACCGTAATATATCTTTTATTGATGCTTTTTGATACATCAATGACATTAATGCCTTTCCATAACTCTTGGACATCGTCAATGAGAGGAACAAGATATATATACATAACTTTAACTTGTCTTTTTCTTGGGATTAAAAGTCAACACATTAAATGTTCCTTTTTAGTGCTAAGATATAGCGAAAGATTGTAGTTTATGACTATCACTCTCCATGTTGACCATGTACTAGATTTCATAGAGAATGGATTAACCCCATCTAATGCAAATCCTAACTTTAGATTCTATGGATTTTGTGCAAAATCAAGCCATGTAGAATCAATATGTTGAAAAGCAACACTCTATTAGAATTCTGATTATTCCATCAGTATGTTTATGGTCATGTCCCCATGTCAAAAGCTTTGATAATTCGGGGCTTTGAAACATATGTCTAATCCATGAAGCCAATGGAAAATGTGTCAATACCTTTTTTGGGATTTTACCTTCTTCATACTTATATCGAGGAGATTGACATTTGGGACATGTCAAAGAGTGTGCATATTCACCTCTATATAAAATACAATCATTAGGACATGTCAATTCAGCCTTTAGATCTCGTTCATACAAATGTGTGTGTTCCTATGCCCACAAGGTAATTAGGGGGTTCTCTTTATTTTTTCACTTTCATAGATGATGCTACTAGAAAAGTTTGGCTATATCCTGTCAAAGCAAAGGATGAGGTTACTTCAAAAAATGGCTTGCTTCAGTTGAGACTAAAAAAGGAACTAAGCTTAAGGCTTTATGTTCACATAATGGGGGTCATGTATACATTGATAATATATACCAAGATTGTTGATTATCTTCTTCATGTCATCATGTGAGGTAGGAAGAATATTCTGACTTGGTAAAAAGTTTTCAGATAATAACCTGTAAGTTCATGAAAAAAAGATATATATATATATATATATATATATATATATATATATATATATATATATATATATATATATATATATATATATATATATATATATATATATGTATGTGTGTGTGTGTGCATATGTATATGTGTATATGCATGTATCTGCATGTGCATGTGTATGTTTGTATATTCATGTATGTGCATGTATATATGTAAGTGTATGTGTATATGTGTGTATGTTCATGTATATGTGTGTATATGTATCTATGTGCATGTGTATGTGTGCATATGTATGTATGTGCATGTGTATGTGTGTGTATGTGCATATGTGTGTGTACGTATGTGCATGCATATGTGTGTATGTGTGTGTATATGTATGTATGTACATATGTATATGTGTATATGCATGTATGTGCATGTGCATGTGTAAGTGTATAGGCGTATGTATGTGTATGTGCATGTGCATGTGCATGTATGTGTGTGTATATGTATGTATGGGCATGTGCATGTGTAAGTGTATATGCATATGTGTATGTGCATGTGCATGTGCATGTGCATGTGTATGTGTGTGTATATGTATGTATGTGCATGTATATGTGTAACTGTATGTGTATATGTGTGTATGTGCATGTATATGTGTACATGTATGTACGTATGTGCATGTGTGTGTATGTGCATATGTGAAAGTACATGTTTGCATAGATATATGTGTATATATGTGTATGTGTGTGTATATGTACATATGTGCATATGTATGTGTATGTGTATAAACATATACAAGTGTATGTATATGCATGTGTATATGTATGAAACATGCATGTGCATGTGGATGCATTTCCATTTGCATCCATGTGTATATGCATGCATGTGAATGTGCATGCATGTGGATGTGCATATACATGTATTCGAGTATGTGTTGATGTGTATATGTGTATGTATATATGCAATAATGCATGCATGCAAGTCTTTTTATGTGTTTGTAGAAATGTTTGTGCAGATGCATGTGTATGTGTGTGTATATGTGTATGTGTGTGCATATGTGTATGTGTGTGTATGTGTAAGTGTATGTGCACATGTATGCTTGTGTATATATGTGTGTGTATCTATGTGTGTGTGTGTATGTGCATGTGTATATGTGTGAACATGCATCTTCATGTATAAGTGTATATGTGCATATCAATAAGTGTGAGTATGCTAATTAATGAAAATAACACAATTTAAATGATATACAAAGAATGGAAGTTGTACTTACAATAGTTAGCCATATTTTTTGCTTGGTTAACTTCTTGAATAACCTGCAATAGGGAGAGAGAGAGAGAGAAAGAGAGATAATTCAAAGAGAGAAAGAGGTAGAAAGGAGAGAGAGAGAGAGAGAGAGAGAGAGAGAGAATAAGATAGAGATTAGATAAAACAACAGTTCAGCAAGTGATTGTTTCCGCTCGTAAGCGTAGCGCAATTGTGAATGTTGGAGCTCTTCGATCAGATGCATGTAGATGTTGATTGATGAGCCTCCAACGTTTTTATTTTTTTCATAAAAAAACCATCGTGTTATTGATGCTAAACCATCATAAACTCGTCTCTAGATAGCATCGCATAAGCGACGCTAATTAGCATCGTTTATGGGATCACTTTAGCGATGCTCAATGTAAATGTCAGAATGCCCGTCGCTCTACACATTGATAAGAACATCAAAGTTTTTGTTGTTTGACCGACCTTGCATACTCAACGCTTGTTGCGATGCTTTATGCAATTATATAGCGATGAAATTATGTCGTGTTAACCATCCCTATGCACCCGTATTCCTTGTAGTGGAAGAGTATTTTGCCCAAAGAGATCTAGAGCCTTCTAGAAGCATCCACTGAGTTATCTCGAGTTAACTGCAATAGTTGGTACACATGTAGTTACATGGCCGACACATGGATGATTAGTATCCACCTGCCCAAGAAGGAAGTCCCTTGGAGAGAGCTATATAATAGAGGCATTTGGTTGGGAGGAGAGTCATCTCTCTAGCACGTGGTGGTGGTCGTAATCCTCGTTCTCTTGCAATGCAAGAAGATAATTTTCACATCCATTTGGACTAGATATAAGTCCATTGCAATGAATCCAAGCAACATGTAGAGTATAGTCATCTTGACTACTATAGAGAAGATTTCCTTGAAATGGACACCATGTTGTTGCTTAAAATCCTTTGTCACCAACCATGCTTTATACTTTGGAGAAGCATTATCTGATGTGAATTTCAACTTATATACCCACTTACATGGTAAGGATTTCCTACCCTTTGGCAAAGATACCGAATCTCAAGTACCTTCTCATGAATAGGATCCCATTTACTTTTCATCGCATGCTCCCACTTGACATTATCCTTTGTCTTCATAGCCTCTTTGTAGCAAGAAGGCTCATGAGCACAATCTATTAGCATAATAAAATCTAAAGTTGGAACATATCTATCAGGTGGATGTGAGACACGTCCAAAACATCTCAATGGTTGTTGGATAGGAACATTTATAGATTGATATGATTGAATATTCTCCTGAATGTCCCTATTTGTAGGTTTGTTATGCATGCTAACTAGAGGACTAGTATCCTAAAAAATTTCTCTTCTCACCTCAACCTCCTTAATGGGTTGTTTATGCATCTTAGACTCGTTGACAATGACATCACTACTTTTGATCACTGAGCATGTTTTAGGATCCCATAAGCGATATCCAAATTGACCATATTAACCATATCCAAGAAAAAATCATTTCCTTGATTTCTAGTCCAACTTTTTTCTAAAATTCTTGGGTATATGAACATATTCTTCACAACAAAAAAAATCATAATATGGTGACTGCCCTATCCACTTGCTTCCTTTGATCTTTGTAGTCTGTACATCCATTTATGAGATATTTTGAACCTTAGTTCTCTTCTCTTCTTGGTACTCTTTTATTGATGGAGATATTGATCTCCTTCCTTGTAGCGTATATTGCACATGTTTTTTATGTAGAGAGAATACATTTATGTGATGTTCATATGAGGCAAAAAATATGCATGTGGGGAAGATTTTCCCACTCCTTTAAGGTGGCAATGTCTAGTCCCTTACAAATGATCATATATACTTGTGTAAAACCTTGATACAAACCGTGTAGCCTCGGCTATGGAATTGAGTTTTATAACCAGCAAATTTTGACACCAAATTGAATTTCACCAAATTCCACCTTTTGATAATGGAAAGGATTAGCGATATTTCCCGCACATAATTATTCTTCATTACATGCGAAGATTCCATTTATTCTCTCTCTCTCTCGAGCACCAAATCTCCTGAAAGTGAACCTTGAATGGTGGCATCTAATTTACCCTATTCTCTCTTTGCACCGCTGAAAGCGTCTGTGTCTTTTCAAATATGGCAGCATGCTTCATTTTCGCAGCTCGAGTTATGGACATGGATTCAGCGCTCTTATGGACCGTGTGCCCATTTTCTGGTGAGCCCCGTTCCCCCATCTGCTCCTGCTCTGGAGTTGTTCTCTCTTCCTCCCCTCAATGCACTAGTCTATCTCAGCCTTATCCAGATGATCTGCACCATCTACGATGTCGAGTACCTTACGTTCTTCGTCAACGCGAAAGATGTCGAGTATCTTAAATTTTTCCTCAAAGCGAATCCAAGCAGCATCATCAAGGTAGCTTCGTGCGAGCTTTGTCGACCACTTTATATCTGTGTTTGGAGCATCGTGCAGCTGCACTGCTGCTGCAGCCTGCAACTTCGTGAAAAAGTGCTTGGCTGTTGCTTCTCTTTCTCTCTCTGACATCTGTATGCTTCTTTCTCTCTCTTTGTCTCTTTGTGTTCAGCCAGATCTCGTCCAATGGTATCACGTGGTGCAGGGTTGTGCATCGTGTACTGCCCGCTGTCCAAACCTGCAAAAATCTCTGCAGATTGCTTCATCAATGGACGAGACAACGATCTTACGCATTTCTGAAATTCTGATGCTTCTGTTGCGCCGTTATTGCCTCCCACGTTGAATACGATCCTTAACTTGTAGAAGAGGCCGTGGGTCCTGGGACATGCAAAGTGCATTAGTGACTAGCAAGTTGTAACTACATCTCTCTGTTGGTTCCCGAGTCTCAAGCATTGGTTGTAGCGATATCAATCTGTGGCAAAATTAGGAAACATTTTTTTTAACCAAGAAGAGAAAAAGTATAATCTTGATGCAAAGAAAGAGTTACAAATCAGGGGCACATCCTTTACATAGGATGGCTACAAACATACATGTCCAAAAATTGTATCATGTTTAGTCTAGATACCGAGAAAAGGGATAGCATTTTCTCCCTCCATCTATTGGTTCCATAACTTTTTCACCACTAAATTGGGGTTAGTGTTGTCTAAGACGTTATCCTTGAGAATTCTCTTGATGCCCATATTACAAGGAAACAGATAATCTTTATAGGTATTGGAAAATATCTTGTTTTTCTTGCTCTTCCAAATGTTCCACAGAATATGAGCTCTCAACATCTACCACATAACTATATCCAAATTGTTGTTTTCTCCAATCAAAATTTCTCTGTATCCTAGAGTCTTCAAACCATTGCTAGAACAATATAGATTAATGCCTTTCCAGAATCTTTGAGCATTCCAACAAGTTATAAACGTAGGCACTACATCTTCCACTTTGTCACAAAATCTACATAACCCTGCATCAATATTACACTTCTTTTCTCTACTACCAGTTCAACTGCCTTTGTGAAGGATCATCCATTGAAGGCAAGAATGGTTAACAGAAAAGGGAAAAGCCCACAAAGTTTTAAATCTATACTTCCACTGATGTGGATTCCACTATAAATTCCATTTTTTGTTCAAATGTTCAGTGATAGTATTGATGGGAGCATTAGATCTCATGAAAAGAGAGTACATATCCTCAACAATAGCTTGTATAGTAACTTGTGTGCCTCTGAAGTCTCTGCTTCATATCTTTGACTATCTCCTTGAAAAAAGAGGATAAATTGTCAATATCCATAATAAAATTGTCATCAACCAGCACTTCATTTTTGTACAAACTCTGCCAATCAGTAAAGCCATTTTTCTTGCATTTATTCATTCTTATAGTCAGGGAGTCATTAGCTTTGTGCACCATCCAACCTACCCACATAGAGTCTTGCATCAAGAAGGAAAGATTAGTAGCAAAATAAGCAAGGAGTATGTAACTATCTTTCACCTTCATCCAGACATTCCAAAAGTTACAATCCAACTTACTTCCTTTCGGAATAAAAGCAATAGGAGAAGTTATAATATTTCGTAACTGAAAATTGTTCCACTTCTTATATTGTATAATATAAAACTGATCAATATTTCTCTTTATCAAACAAACCCAATAGTCTTCATATTGAGTGGCTCTCAATATCCATTTAGTTGCCATCTGGGTGACCATTCTAGTAGGACGGATTAACCCCAACCCACCCTCAGCTTTCCTCATACAACATATACTCCAAGCAACTTTAGGAATTTGGGAACCACCCTAGAGGAATCTTCTAGCTAGAGAGATGGCTTGAGACATCTACTTTTCATTCGGCTGCCAATAAGCAAAAAAATAGGTTAGAAAAGGTGAAATATAATGCTTCAGAACAAAAACTCTTTGAGACAGACTATGTTGAAAATCCATCCATTTGAAAATTTTATTATGAAATTTCTCCAGCACCCAGTTCCATCTCTGCTCATAAGAAATATTAAAACCCATCGAGATAGTACCTAGAAGATGAAACATAGTTCCTTCCTTGATGATGTCACAGTTAGCATTTTTAACAGAGTCTAGAATAACCTTGTTAGAAGCAAAAAAATAAGTTTTCTTATGATTAACAATAGAACCACTAGTTGTGCAAAACAAATTCAAGCATTTCATAAAGTTATCAGAAGAATAGCTTTTCAACCCTAACAATCATGTTAGTGTCATCAACAAACATTTGTAAACCTAGTTCGGAAGGGGCATTTAGGATCTCTATACCCTTAATAGTACCATGATCTATACAATCCCTAACAAGCTAGCCAAGGGCATCATTGGTGATGGCAAAGAGAAGAGGGGTAAGGGGATAGCTGTGTCTGATAGATCTACAGAGCCTAAAAGGGGCAAAGATCTGGCCATTCATAGCAACTCTAGAGTGAGCATTACCAAAGAGGATACTAGTTTACCTAATGAATTTCTTACCAGCACCTATATCATAATCTAAACCTTCTCAAATGGAAATAATAGCATCAAGAATGAACCTATCCTTGATGAAGCCTTTTTATTCAGGAAGAACGATAATATCCATTAAAGGGCTCAGTCTTCTAGCCAAGGAGGAAGCATCTATATATATATATATATATATATATATATATATATATATATATATATATATATATATATATATATATATATATATATATATATATATATATATATATATATATATATATATAGATATATATATATAAGTCAGACAAGAGATGGGTCTCCAATTATTCAGGTCATCCTTAGGTTGTTTTTTTATGCAAAAGTTTTATCACACCATTATTGATGAAGGTAGAAAGAGTACCTCTCCTAATGGATTTTTTCCATATCAAAAGAATAATGGACACTAAAAAATATTTAAGTTCTTGAAAAAAATCCATTTGGGATACCATCATAACCAAGAGATTTGCAAGGCTTCAATTTACTAATGGTTTCTCTAACCTCATTGGTAGAGGGGCAACTCCAAAAAAGAGACAAGTCCCTAAGGAATCATTTTCTTCCTTTTAAGGGAAATAGTAGCCCTATCTCTCTGGATGTGCTCCTCCCTCTTGGGAGGCCTAGAAAAAGCATTTTTAAAGAACCTAACACCCGACTGCAAGTTCTCCTTGATACAAGAAGCGTGTCCTCATGAATTTTCCTTAGCATAGGTATAAAACCCCTAGTTTTCTTTTTTCTCATAAGATCAAACATATGCTTGTTAGGCTTATCCACTTTACCTGCCCAAAATTCTCTTGATGTGACAAGAGCACCACTAGCTAAGAGATAATCTTCATATCTTAATCTCTCATGAAGTTCAAGGACCTTCTGAAACATTTCAGAATTTTTCATGTTGGAACTCTTAGTGACCTCAATCTCTTTCAATATCATCATCCTTCTATTATTAGTAATTTCCTTGTCCTTGGCCTTAAACTTGGTGAATAGCTTTTGAATGTCTTTAATAGCCTTTTCCCAACTCAAAAAGAGGGAAACACCAGAAGATAAATGAAAGTTAAAAATGGCCTTAGTTTGACTTTTAACACAAGAACCTTGAGTAAGGTAGCATCTATGTGGGCAGCCAGCTTTGTAATCAACGAAATTTCTAAAAAACTTGATAGTAAGAGGGACATGCAGACAGCTAAAGGGAATGATCTACCTCAGAGCTATTATGCCACAAATCCTTAAAGCTAGAGATGTTTATGTAAATTATGTCTAGTCTAGCAGAAAGAGTATTGACAAGATTTTTATTACTCCACAGGTGACAAGAGTGAATAGAAATATCAAGAAGATTATGAGAATTAATCATATTGAACCAATAATATTTCTCCCTACCTTGGATAACATTATCTTTGATTCCTAATCTATCATTGGGATTAGTGACCATATTAAAATCACTAAGTAAAATGATGTCACCAATGATGTTAGAGATTTCTTCCTAGCATTTGATTATGTCAGTAGGTTTATTCGAAGCATACACACTTACAAGAGTATAAATCATAGGATCTTTAAACGATAACCACCCAATGATCAGGGCTCACTAGGTTATCTTCCACAAGTTGACTAAGGCTAGAAGAAATACCAATAACAGCTCCACCTTTACCATTATTGTGCTTGGTAAAGTACCAAGAATGTCTTCTCGAAGCTATATTTAGATTGTTTTTTAAGTTGAATCCTCCAACTTTGAGCTCCTACAGACATATGAAATTAGGAGAAAAGGAAATATCTTTGAACCAATTATTAAAGACTTTACCACAAATGGGGTCAGTAAGACCTTTCATATTAAGGGAAATCATTTTGATCATATCCATAATTGATTTTAGTCTCTTGGAACAAAGATAAAAAAATGTTTATATGAAAACAATTACTGTTATAATAATAAAATAAGTAGCAAAATCCCTTAATCATACTGTAATTCATTTTTTATAATTCTTGGTGGGTTTAAGAATAGAACAAAAATTCTGACAACATCTTTTCTTTTACTTTTCCCTTTATCCTGTACCTGCAAATTAACCTTAGAAGGCTGAGACATAGTCACATAAGAAGAATTAATCATTATGAGTTGAATTTTAAGTATACTTTCTTTGTCATATTTATTATGCTGCTCAACAAAAATATCATCATCAATGTGTAGAGGTTTCCCATTATCTTCATCCTCAAAAGACATGATATCAAAAGATTTTCCTACATTAACTTCATCCTTTTGCTTTTTTGTTTTACCAAAATAAGTCCACCCTGATTATTTGCATAAATTTTGATTATCATCTCCTTGTTGTTGAGCTTGACGGTCAAAATTATTCACATTCTCAATAGATGGCACTTCAGTTTTTTATGCAAAAACATTGTTAGAATCTTCTTCCAAAACTTGGAATGGGATAGAAACTTCCTTTAGTGACACATCAAATTTATTAATCTAGTTAGGATTCTTTTTTTTACCTCTATTAAAGTTCTTCTTGCTAGTAGAATCTAAATTATATTGATCTTCCTTTTTTCTTTCTCTTTCCTGAGACTTCACATACTCAATTTCCTTCTCTCTTGATCCATTTTTATTAACCATCAAAGGGTAGTCCTTTAATAGGTGTCCTTGTTTATAGCAGTAAAAACAAGCATTATGAAGGTTTCTATAAAAACTATTTGTTCGTGTAGTTTACATCCTCAAAATCTTTAAGAATCTAGGAGGTCTTAATGTTCTTGGCTATATCCACTTCAACTAGCATCTCAAGTTCCCATTTAGGGTTAAATCCATTTCTAGGTCTTTGACCAAGGACTTTTCCAATCTATCTTTCAAGTTGGTCAATCCAAGGGTAAAACTCAACAGGTAAATCAGGGAATTCAATCCACACAGGGACCTTAGTAGGTTTAGGTGTGTTGAGATATCAAGCTCAACATGTGATGACCCAAGATGACACGTATCATTTTTTCATTTCTCTGACATGTATAGTGGTCATGCCGATATATGTCTTTGATACTTCATTGAGCTTTACTAGATTTATCTACCAAGAGTGATGGCACATTTGTTTTCTTGCCAGCTCACTCATTCACAAACATTATGATTTTCCCTTATGTATTGTTCTTTATATATTGCACTTGTTGTATTGTTTTTTTTAGGTCATTCTTGTTCATTCCCTTTATGTAATAGAAGAAGAAGAACAAGAAGAAGATTATTCTGTAAGACAATAGTTACGCAATATAACACAGGAGCAATAACAGAGAAGATAACAGATATAGGAGAATCTCAACAATTTTCTACTAGCAGCAAGTACAAAGATGATGGCGTTGTCCACCCGTGCGCTCTCAAGGTAGAGCTTAAATGGTGATCTAGACAACTCTAGATAGGGAGATACAAGGTAGAGGTATGCTGGCTCAACTCAATGTCTTAGGTAGTGCAGAAGTCATGTATATATAGGATCATGGGTGGCCTGCCATGGACGGCTATACATGGGCGGTAGAGCGTGGGCGGCCACCGCCCGCGTAATTGCCATACACGGCTTAGACTGGTTGAACCGACCTAACAAATATAAATGATTTCTGACTCCGACAGGGAATATTCCATGGAATATTCCCTTTATCGTCACGCCGGGGGCGCTGCCCCCGGACCCCCACCAGGGGGCGCTGCCCCCGGACCCCCACCAGGGGGCCCGCTGGCCCCCTGGGACCCCCCAGCCAGGGGGCCCGCTGGCCCCCTTGGACCCCCCAGCCGGGGCTGCTCACCGCTGCCCCGGACCCCACAATTGGGGACCTTGATAACTCCCTTTCCTTATAATATCTTACATGGTCCAATATGACCTTCATCCAACATTCAAGTTGGGATTCCCATCAATTGGGTAATGCATGCTTGGCTTCTCCTCATAAAGGGGGCCTTACAAAATGTGCATACAATCATGAGGGGTAGACATTGATCATATACTAACACCCCCCCTCAATGTTTACCGATGATAAATCAAGTAGGTCTCGGTCCTATGCCCATCTGTTGAAGATGCTTGTTGAGCTGCTCTCTTCCAAGTGCTTTAGTGAATATGTCAGCACAATTTGCCTCTGTTGGGCAATATTCTAGCTCCACAATTTCATCTTCAATTAGCTCACGAATGTAATGGTACTGTACTTCTATGTGCTTGGTGCGAGCATGAAATACTGGGTTCTTTGCAATAGCCATACAACTTTGATTATCACACTTGAGTACAGTTGGCATATTTGATGGAAAGCCAAGATCTGCAAGAATTCTCCTTAACCAGACTGCCTCACAAGAAGCAAAACAAGCTGCTTTGTACTCTGCTTCAGTGGAGGAGAGTGCGAGAGTTGGTTGCTTCCTACTTACCCAAGAAAATATTCCTGAACCAAGTGAGAAACAATATCCAGAAACTGATTTTCTAGAATCACAATCTCCAGCCCAATCTGAATCACAATATCCTTGGAGTGTATCACCTGTGGTATACAAAATACCAAAATCCAAGGTTCCTACAATGTACCTTAGAATTCGCATTCCAGCATTCCAGTGACTCTCCTTAGGTTTGTTGGAAAACCTGCTTAACACTCCAACATCATAGCAAATGTCTGGTCTAGTGTTGCACAGAAAAATAAGACTTCCAACGAGCTTCCTATACTTCTTAGCATCTACATCAGGCATGTTATCATCCATAGATAGCTTATGATTTACCTCCATAGGTGTGCTAGTTGGTTTGCAGTCCATCATTCCAAATGCCTTGAGAATTTCTTTGGAATATTTTTGTTGTGAGATGAAAATGCCATCCTTCCTTTGCCATACTTCAATTCCCAGACAAAAATGGAGTAGACCTAAGTCTGTCATTTCAAACTCAGTTCCCAAGCTGATCCGAGTTTGATTGATGAGTTCCTGATGATCTCCTGTAATGATCAAATCATCTACATATACAATGACAACAACTAGCTTGCTATCCCTTTTCGTTACATACAAGTTAGCATCAGAAGTACTTCTTTCAAAACCCATATTTTTGAAAAAATGATCTATTCATTGGTACCAAGCCCGTGGAGCTTGCTTAAGTCCATACAAAGCTTTCTTCAACCTGCAAACTTTATTTTCTGAATTGGGCACCTCAAAACCTGGTGGTTGAGATACATATACCTCCTCCTTGAGGGGACCATTCAAAAATGCAGATTTGACATCCATCTGGAAAATAGGCCAAGACTTTTGTGCAGCTACTGCAAGTACCGTCCGAATAGTTGTCATGCGTGCTGTTGGTGCAAAAGTTTCTTGAACATCAAATCCTTCAATCTGTGAAAAACCCTGTGCAACTAATCGTGCCTTATACTTTTCTAATGTTCCATCAGCTTTATACTTAGCTTTCCAAATCCATTTAGTACCTATTACCTTCTTCTTTGGCGGCAAGTCGACTAGATCCCATGTATCATTTTTGAGTATACTATCATACTCAGACTGCATTGCCGCTCTCCAATCTGGATCATCAATGGCTTCTTCAATGGTGGTAGGTTCCTTTATCGAACCCATGATATCTGCCATTAGAGCCATGTTAACAATGTGTTCTGAGGCTCTTCTTTGCTCCTCTATTCTCTTTGATCTTCGTAATCCATCCGATGATGATTCTGGTACATCTACATGTGGATTAAGATCATCAAAGAGCTGTTGTGCCCACTTCGGTAGTGGCTTACGCTGTGCAGCTACAACTGGTTGGCTTTTTATTGAGGAAATTTCTCTATCAGATGTTTCCTCCTCCTCAACTTTAACCTCTCTTTTGATAGGCACAAGGTGAGATATTTCTCCGCTTGATGAGATAGTAGATTTACCTTTATCTTCTACTAAGTGTGGTCGTTCATCAAACACCACATCTCGGCTGACAAAAATCTTCCTTGCCTCAGGATCCCATAACCTGTATGCTTTAGACTCTTCACTATATCCTAGGAAGACACACTTTTTGCTTTTTGAATCCAACTTTGATCTTGTTGAATCAGGAATATGTGCATAACAGAAACAACCAAAAATTCTGAAATGCAAAACTGAAGGCTTTTTACCAGAATATGCTTCTTGAGGAGTCATCCCCTTCAGTGCTTTTGTGTAGCTTCGATTGAGGATGTAGACTGCTGTATTGACTGCTTCTGCCCAGAATGAATCAGGCATGTCTTGAGCCTTCAACATACAACGAGCCATTTCAACTACTGTCCTGTTCCTGCGCTCAACAACGCCATTTTGTTGGGGTGTATGAGCTCTGGTAAGTTGCCTTTTCACACCATGCTCCTTACAGTAATTGTTGAATTCTGTTGACAAGAATTCACCTCCTCTATCTGTTCTAAATTTCTTCAATTTCCTTCCTGATTCATTTTCTACATACTTATGCCACGTTTTAAATTTTTCAAAAGCATCAGCCTTCTCTCGAATGAAATAAACCCACATCTTTCTACTATAATCGTCGACTAACAGCAAGAAGTAGAAAGATCCTCCTAAAGCAGGTGTAGACATTTTACCGCAGAGATCAGCATGTACCAACTCTAGAGGAGCTTGAGATCGATTGCTGGTCTCTCTTGGAAATGCCTTTCGTTGTTGCTTGCCCATCATACAAGCTTCACAAGGTTCCTGCAACTCTGAAAATGCAGGCATATGAGCAACCATCCCTGTTCGTTGCATCTCCTTCAAAACTGCAAATCCGAGATGCCCAAATCGTCGGTGCCATAACCTGCTTACATCTTTATCTTCTGTAGCAGTTAAAGCACTTAACTCATACAAGTTATCCCGTCGTATGCCTTTACCTACAACATTACCTGATGAATCCATGATTTCCGCACCACTCTTATTGAAGTGAACTTCGAGTCCACGATCTGTTATTGCAGAAACTGACAACAAATTTCTTTTGAGTGTAGGTACATAGAGAACATCGGATAACTTTTTCTCAACACCTGGAGAAGTGATAAAAGAGATGGTTCCAGTTCCTTCAGCTGGACACTTGGAGTCATTTCCCACCACTACATTGATGGATTCCCGCAGAGGCACTAGGGAACTATACCAATCCTTTTTACTAGTCATATGGCGAGAAGCTCCACTATCTAAAATCCATGGCTCATCAACACGAGCTTGAGCAGATGAACATACCTCTTCAATAGCTACCCAAAGTTCCAGCTCTGTGTTGTTTGCAGACTCTTTGTTCTTCCATGATGATTTTACAGTCCCATTCCGTTCATCAGCTTGCTTCTTTCTGCAATCCTTGATGGCATGACCTTTCTTTTCACAATAGAAGCAACTTCCTGTGAACTTTTTCTTCTTTGGCTTCTTCTTTGATCCCTCTGAAGAGCCTTTACCTTTTGCATTTGCTGAGAATGCAGCATCAGTTGTACTTTGCCGATTCTTCAACCGCATCTCTTCTTCTAAAAGCATGGCACAAAACTCTTCAAATGTAAGAGGGGTTGGCCTTACCTGAGTGTTAAGGGCTGTTACTAATCCATCATACTTTGCTGGAAGAACACGTACAGATCTTCGAGCCAGCTCTTCTGGTGTTATAACAACACCAACTGCAGCCAATTGATCTTGAAGATGCTTGATCCGTTTGATAAAATCTTCAGCCTTTTCAGAATCAGAATGTTTTTCATTTGCCAACTGATTTTCTAAATTCTGTATCCTAGTGTGGTTCTTGGTCTCATATTGTCGAGCCAATATGCCCCAAGCCTCATGTGCTTTAGTAGTATGTTGAACTAAAGTAAGCACAGAATCACTTACACTAGTGACAATCGCACATAATGCATCAGCATTCCGCCTCTTCCAAGCTCGTAGAAGATCTGGATCTGGCTGAATCATCAATCTTGAATTTGCTGGATCTTCAACTGGTATAGGCTCTGGATCCAATCCCATCGGTCCCATGACAGTGTCAAGTAATTCATAGGAGTCCAAAATTGCAGAAATTTTGAACTTCCAGAGTGTATAGTTGGTTCCATCCAGCTTCCCTTCAGTGAATGCAGGTGGACGAATTCGAATAGGTGCAGCATTAACATTAGCTGAAGCACCAAGACTACTGTTCGATGATGAAGCCATCATGTAATCACTCAAATAATCTACTGATATTCTAGTCTGCTAGTAGGCTAAAATAATGATACTTCTCAAGCTATTCGAACCTTACAGCTCTGATACCATGTAAGACAATAGTTACGCAATATAACACAGGAGCAATAACAGAGAAGATAACAGATATAGGAGAATCTCAACAATTTTCTACTAGCAGCAAGTACAAAGATGATGGCGTTGTCCACCCGTGCGCTCTCAAGGTAGAGCTTAAATGGTGATCTAGACAACTCTAGATAGGGAGATACAAGGTAGAGGTATGCTGGCTCAACTCAATGTCTTAGGTAGTGCAGAAGTCATGTATATATAGGATCATGGGTGGCCTGCCATGGACGGCTATACATGGGCGGTAGAGCCTGGGCGGCCACCGCCCGCGTAATTGCCATACACGGCTTAGACTGGTTGAACCGACCTAACAAATATAAATGATTTCTGACTCCGACAGGGAATATTCCATGGAATATTCCCTTTACCGTCGCGCCGGGGGCGCTGCCCCCGGACCCCCACCAGGGGGCCCGCTGGCCCCCTTGGACCCCCCAGCCGGGGCTGCTCACCGCTGCCCCGGACCCCACAATTGGGGACCTTGATAACTCCCTTTCCTTATAATATCTTACATGGTCCAATATGACCTTCATCCAACATTCAAGTTGGGATTCCCATCAATTGGGTAATGCATGCTTGGCTTCTCCTCATAAAGGGGGCCTTACAAAATGTGCATACAATCATGAGGGGTAGACATTGATCATATACTAACATATTCTTCCTTGCTTCAATGTGTGCAGAGCCAGTGTGGCTATAGAGAGCTCTTGGAGAAGGCTAACAATGAAGAGTCACTACAAACAATACAGGGGCATAGCGACATTTAATGTGACACTTTTTTGTTGCTACATTATTGTGAATTTCGTCGGAACAAGCATTGAGCATGCACTGTCATATACACGATGCTATTCTGGACATTATTTCCAACATCATTCCCCATGCTTCTAATGACATTCATTAGAGCATCGCTAGATTAGCATGGCTTATGCGATTAAAAAGTGAGGGTAACATATGCAATGCTAATTTGCGACGGCGACGCTGTCGAACATCGATTATCCCCAAATTGCATTATCGCATATATGATGCATCTACATCGCTTATGCGACACTCAAGCTTGATAAAAGTAAAAAACATCGCATCGCTCTTCGAACGTGATTTTATGTCCAAGTGATCAAAGAGCTCTCCAATGTTCAGATCTACGCTGCACTTACAAGCTCTAGCAATCTCTTCTTGAATCTCTCTATTTTCTAATCTCTCTCTCTCTCTCTCTCATATTGTTGCTCTCTTTCTCTCTCTGTCTCTCTTCTTAACTCTTTTGATCTCTCTCTCTCTCTCTCTTTCACTCTCTTTATTGTAGGTTATTAAAGAAATTCACCAAGCATAAAATATGGCTAATTATTGTAAGTACAATCATTCTAGATCCTCAAACCTAAAAAAAAAACCCATTTGCAATAATTTCTCATGCATATCTATTCTTCACTCCTTTTAGGCTATGGAAATGGCAAGTTCTTTGAGTCAAGAGGTATTTCGTCCTAAAACCTTTCCAAAAACTTCTATTAAGATAGTCACTAACAACTAGTTCTACACTAAGGCTTAAGATCCAGTAAAACATTATTTTTGAGAAAACAGTTTGAAGTTTTACAACAGAGTGACAAAGGCATAATGAAGATCTAGGAGAGTTTAGGAGAGTGACAAAGAGTTTAGGGTGTGGCAATCTCTTGAAGTTTCCATTGGTTAGACTAGATTTTGATAGATGTGAATGGCTTATGGCTAGCCTGTGCTTAAAAAATGAGAAAAAAACTGCCAAAATGAAGGATTTACAAGTAATCTCATCAAATTTGACCTGAATAGTGACATGATTAGGGAGGCTTCACATTTTGAGGAAAGCATTTTGACTCTAGATAGTAAAATAATTTCCCAAGTTAAAGGTGGAAAAAATTTCCTCACGTGTAGTCTTAGAAAATGGCTTCAAAATTGAGATTACCATGTGCACCACATTCACAATTTAGCAATGATATTCCCACTTTCATAAGCTATAAGGACACACAATTGCACATAAAACAACCTTACATTGTATGCAATATAGTTTGGAGCATGAGGTCCATATAGACATGTCTTATTATTTCTCATAAGACATCACGTGCCCTAAGAGAAAATGTCACATTTATGTAATCCAAGCATCTTTCGAAACTTCTTCAACTTCTCTACTCCAAGTGCTTTAGTGAACATATCAGTAACCTCTCATCTATTCTCACATAAACAAGATCAATATCACATGTTGTTGTAATGCCTCCCTATGATAGCCTCCATTTTTGTCCACTTCTACAACTTTTTCCGAGATCGCTCGCTGTCCAGAACTCAGGCGCACGGAGATCTACCTTGAAAATGCCGCCCAGCCGCGTGGTGTTCTATGACTACCCTCTCTCTCAGTCATTCCCAAAATGGGTCAATGGTCAAAGCTCCTCACATGAGTGCCACTTGGCACTCATGTGAATATCATACTCATTATGAATAAGGGGAGGCTCTCACCTCATATCCCTATTCATATATGATACTCCACATGATCCATATGACATTTCCTTCCCCTTAATTCCATTTTTGTCCTAAAAAATGGTATTGGAAGGTCTGATAGAGAGAGAGCAATAATAGAACTACCACTCCCACTATATCCCCATGTATAACAATACATGGTCATATCTCCATGTTGTGTTCTCATATCCTTCCCCTTAAGAAGACTCTTCGGAAGGTAATCTAAAGTTAGGAAACCGTCTCTGAAGGGTGCTAACTGGCTCCCATGTGGCACTATCTTCTGAACTATCTTTCCAATTTACTAGACACTCTTTATACAAGTGACTTCTCGTCTGTTTCTCTTGAGTGCATAATATGCTCTCAGGCTCATGTGGAATAGATTGAACAGAAATAGGCTCTACTACCTCACTATCTGGAATGAGGTTGTCAGATTCATCCAGCCTTTTCTTAAGCCGACTAACATGAAAAACTGGATGGATTTGACTATTCTCTGGAAGTTGGAGCTGGTACGCCATCTTTCCTATGCTCTTAAGTATTTGGAATGGTCCACAATACCTAGGAGATAGTTTTGGACAAGGTCCCATCTTCATGGTTTTAGACCTAGATGGAACTCTAAGATAGACCTGATCTCCTACCTCAAAGTTGATATCTCTCCTTTGAGGGTCAGCATAGGCTCTAGCTCTATCATGAGCTCTCCTAATGCTGTCCTTAGCAAGTCTAAGCATATCGTTCATCTCTTCCAAGAAGTCCTTTGCAGATTGAACTTTTTCATTCTGCAAGCCTACTGCATAAGGAGCTCTTGGCTGAAACCCATACATAAGCATAAATGGACTATGCCCAGTGGAAGAGTGCTTGACACTATTATATGCAAACTCTACTATAGGTAAGTACTCTTCCCAATTAGTTTTCCTTTCATTTACATATGCTCGAAGCATATCCTCTAAGATTTGGTTAACCCTCTCTGTTTGCCCATGTGACTATGGATGCTCAGTTGTACTTATGCTAAGTTTCGTGTCCAACCTTTTGAAGACCGCTCTCCAAAAGTGGCTAGTAAACTTCCGATCCCGATCGGAAAATATGTCTAAAGGAAGACCATATAACCGGTATAGGTTCTCCACAAAAATTCTAGCCAAGTCTGGTGTCTTCACTGTAGTACATGTTGGAATAAACCTAGCCATTTTGGTTAACCTATCCACAATTACCTAGACCGAGTCGTGCCCTCTCTGTGTCTCACATAATCTGACTATAAAGTCCATGGAGATACTCTCCCACTTCCCATTAGGAATATCCAATGGGTGGAGTAGTCCTCCAATCCTCAACCTCTCAGCTTTGTTGACTTGGCATTTGTTGCACTTAAGCACATATTCTAGGATGTCCTTATGAAGTCCTGGCCAATAAAACTACCTCTTAACAAGATCATAAGTCTTGTTAACTCCTGGTTGTCCCGCACTAGGTGTCTCATGACACTCATACAAAATATGCCGTCTCATCTCAACATCTCTAGGGACACACACCTTTCCTTTATATAATAGACATCCATCATGGACACTGTAATTCTTCCACTTGAATCCTTCTTGAGTACCCGTCGATACTCCATCCTCACTGGAAACCCGTATATCACGATCCCATTCTCTATGGCTTTCCAAATCTCAGAATATGGGGGATCAAGCCTACATTTCCCTCTAAGGGACTCAAGTAGCTCACTAGTGATCTGAGTAAAACACAGTCCATTGAGCATAGGCATGCGGCTAAGTGAATCGCGACTACATTAAACTTTCCCTTCCTATACCTAAGCTCATAATCAAACTCCTGAAGGGTCTCTGCCCATCGGGCCTTATGACCTTTAAGGTATATTTGATTAGAGAGCCACTTAATGCTCTCTTGATCAAACACTACCGTGACTTTGGCACCATATAAATAGTGATGCCAGTTCTTCAAAGCATGGACTATTGCATACAACTCCTTTTCATAGATGGAGTAATTCTTCTGAGCCAGTTCTAGTTTCTTACTCTCAAAAGCTATTGGTCGACCATCGTGTACTAAAACCACTCCTATAGCAAAGTCACTTGCGTCAGTCTCAAACACAAATGGTTTGTTGGGATCTGCTATATGTAAAAGTGGAGCCGTAGCAATTGCTACTTTCAACTTCTCCATACTTTTCTTCTTTTCATCTCCCTAATGAAAGGCTTTCCCTTTCCCTTTATGACGGAACAACAATCTTGGCATAGTTCTTAATGAATCTTCGATAGAAACCTAATAAACCTAGGAAGATCTGCAGCTCTTCTAGGTTCCTTGGATGTGGCCATTCGATAATAGCCCTTAATTTTTTAGGATCCATCTGGATTCCATCCTGGCAGACTATATGCCCAAGGTATCTAACCTCTGTCTTGAAAAATTCACACTTAGATTCCTTAGCAAAGAGTGAATTTTCCCTTAGCACTTGAAATACCTTCCTCAAGTGTTCCAAGTGCTCCTCTTTTGATGCACTATAGATCAGAATGTCATCCAAAAAGTCTACCACAAAGTGTCCTAGATAAGGGCTTAAAACACTATTCATGAGCTTCATGAAAGTGGCAGGAGCATTGGTGAGACCGAAAGGCATCACCAAAAGTCATAGTGCCCATATCTAGTTCTAAATGCAGTCTTAGGGACATCCTCTGCCCTAATCTTGATCTGGTGATATCCTGATCTAAGGTCAAGCTTGGTAAAATACCTAGCTTGATGTAACTAATCAAATAGATCTTCCAATCTAGGCATTGGAAACCTATTTTTGATAGTTACCTTATTAAGTGCTCTATAGTCTATACATAATCTCATAGAGCCATCTTTCTTTTTAACTAGGAGCATTGGTGATGCCCAAGGTGAGTTACTAGGTTTGATGAAGCCTTTATCTAAATAATCCTGCAATTGCCTCTCAACCTCCTTATGCTGAGAAACACTAAGCCTATAAGGTGGCCTACAAATAGGATTAGTGTTAGTAACAACCTCTATGGCATGGTCAATGTCCCCTCTCTCAGGTGGTAGCCCTCTAGGTAAGTCAGTGGGAAAAACATCTCTATACTCAAACATAAGATCCTTAAAACTTTTAACCACACACTCTTGCAAAAAAGAATAGTAGAAAGTCCTGTTCATATTTACATTCCTAGCATGAAAGTATATATCAGATGAGCTGTCTGTACAATGCTCCATATCATGACTATACAATAAAAACATGTCCTGTACATGCTGAGAATAACAAAAACTATACCACTCTCGTGATGAAATGAGAGGTGCACTAGGTACATGTCTCTCTCCCTGAATACAAACTTTACTTCCATTCTTTTCAAATTCGAGTGTGTTGTTTTGATAGCTGTGTTGAAGTGTGTCTCCCAACCCCCATAGCCAGTCTCTTCCTAAGACTAGATCTATCCTCTCCATATTCATAATTTGGAAGTCCATATAATCTGTATAGTCCTACATCTTGACTTCCAAATTGGATACCATAGTATCCCATATTCTTTTATCTTGCCCTTGCATCATAGATACAATGTATTTATGTGCACTAGGCTGGTGGGGAATCTTTAATTTCTTGACCAAAGCATAGTTTATAAAATAATGAGTGGCAGAGTCATTGTTGATATATTTAGGTAGTGATGTGTGTGAACACTCTAGGACCGTCGAGGCACTTTTCTCCCTCTTTAGGAGGGTTTTTTCCCCCGGCTTGTATATATGCCTATTGCCCTAATGGGCTACTTATCTTTGTACATTCTCTAGTAATACATTCAGTATTGTGTGTTGTGCTCCAAGCTTCTTCTTCTTCCTTGTGCTGTTCCCGTGCTTCCGTAGACGTCTAACTCCAACAATTGGTATCAGAGCAGGTCGTCGCTTCATCTAGGGTGCCGTCGACACTCCTTCGTTTGCAATCTCAGAATCGCATGAATTTTGGTGAGCATACTTAGCGTGTTTCTGAGATCAAAACAGCTTCACTATGTGGTGCCGAAATCGCGATATGAGCTCGTTTCGGCCTCCGAACGCACTGTCATAGTGCTTGTGCAGTCTATTTTGTCTTTTTGTGCCAAAGATATATACCAATTTCTGTTCGTCAGTATAAGCGTCTCGAAGTCTGCTACAGGTCTAGCGGAATTTATCTGGGTAGTTCTGTTCAACTTTTTGAGATACAATCAATTTTCTACATCAAGGTATTTTAGTCACCGGCCATGGCTAAAAGCAGTGATGTATTCCGTATGTTGGCTGTTGAGGATAAGTTGGATGGTACCAACTACCCGTTATGGGCTTATATGATGCGGCATGTGTTGGTTGCAAAAGGAATGTGGAACATTGTACAGGGTGTCGAAAAACGTCCCATCACACCTGCAACTGTTACAACTGCAGGTATTGAAGCTGATGCAGAAGGTGTCGAAGATGATGGTATTCTGCATATTCCAGCTGCTTTTGGCAGCTTCTGCTTCACCTACTGCAGAGCAGATTCGTTGGGATGGCAGAGATTCCCAAGCACATGCATTGATAGCTTTCTCTTCCAAACGTGCCATTATTCCTCATATTCGCTCTTGCAAAACAGCTAAGGATGCTTGGGATACACTTACCACATTGTACCAAGCTAGGAATGAGGCTCGTGTTGCTTACCTCCCAAAACAGTTGGAGAGTGAGCACATGAATGAAGGTGATATGGAAAGTTTCCTAACAAAGATCAAAGACTTGAAGGAACACTTGATTTCTGTTGATGAGGTTATACTAGATAGCTCACTTGTGCAAACCGTTCTCAATGGTCTTCCTGATTCATATCAGAGTTTTGCTTCTACTCTTTGGTTAATGATGAAAGGAAATCCAAATGCCTTGTCATTTGAGGAGTTAGTCTCTGTTCTGTTGCAGGAAGATCAGTCCAGGCACAACAGGTACATTATGCATGTTGCAGATCAAGCTTTCCTGGCTAGTTAGAAGGGCAAAGGAAAATGGAGCTCTTCTACTAGTAAGCAGAAATCTACAAATGCTGCACATTCGAAGAACTAAGACAAAGATGAGAAAAAATCAGAAAAGCAGAAATTGTTTTGTAAGTATTGTAAAGGGAATGATCATATCATAAAGAACTGTCCAAAACTGGCTGCAAAAGAGGCAAAGAAGAAAGAGGCTCGAATGGTTGTTGCTGAAGCCTCTACACCAAAAACGGAGTCTGCTAATCTTATGCAGGAAGAAGAATGGGTGCTTACTACTATTTGCAGTTTTGACCCATCTTTTCATGAGCAGTGCATGTCTACAGTAGACTCAGATGTTTGGTACTTTGACAGTGGGGCGACCAAACATATTACCCCGTAGCACAATTTCTTCTGTTCACTCGAGCCTGCCCCTATAGGGAATACTGTTACATGTGCCAACAACTCCTCTTATCCTGTTATGGGAGTTGGTAAGATCATTTTGACTATTGGTGATGGTAGTTCTTTCACTTTGTCAGATGCTTTATTTGTGTCAGGGATCAAGAAGAACCTTTTATCAGTTTCTGCATTAGCCAAGATTGGCTTGGTTGTGAAATTTGTTGATGACAGGTGTATAGTTCATGATATGTCAAATGGCGATGTGATTATTGCTTCTGGCATTTTATGTCGTGGGCTGTATAAGCTCATAGACTATGAAATATCTGTAAATGATTTGGCATGTGCAGTAAATAATTCTTAGGCTATGTCAGATGCAAAGCTTTGGCATGCATGCTTTGGTCATCTGAATTTTGCTAGTTTGCTACGCCTGCAGAAATCTGAAAAGGTGTCCTCTTTGCCCAAACTTGAGGCACCTAGAAAACATGTTTGTGAAGGCTGTATTTTGGGCAAAATGCAATGTTCGTCCTTTCCAAAAGATGGTTCAGTTCGGGCTACTAAGAAATTGCAGCTTGTACATATTGATCTCTATGGTCCTATGCAAACACCTTCTTTTGGGAATTATCTTTACTTCGTGACTTTCATCGATGATTTTTCCAGGCATGCATGGGTATATCCATTGAAGGCAAAGTCCGAAGTGTTCATATGCTTCAAACAGTTTTTGGTTTGGCTGAAAATCTGTCAGCATGTAAAATGGGCACCCTCCGTTCAGATCGAGGGGGGAATATAAGTCTTCTAATTTTAATGCATTTCTGGCTGAATGTGGGATAAAACACTAGTGTACAGTGCCGTATACACCTCAAAAGAATGGAGTTGCAAAACGAAAGAAGAGGTCACTCATGGAGATGGCGAGGTGTATTGTCAAGAGTCAGGCTTTACCACATAGTTTCTGGCTTGAGGCTGTCATGTGTGCAGCATATATACTAAACAGGTGTCCCACTAAAGCACTGCAATCTATCACTCCATATGAGGATTGGCATGCATGCAAGCCATTTGTTGCTCATCTACGTGTTTTTGGTTGTTTGGAATATGCTTTAGTGCCTAAACAACATTGCAAAAAATTGGATGATAAAGCAGTAAAATGTATTTTTGTTGGGTACAGTGCTGAAAGTAAAGGCTATCGTCTGTATCATCCACAGACTAAACGCATTCTGGTTAGCCTTGATGTTGTTTTTGTGGAAGATGCTATTCAACCATTGCTTTCATGTACCAAGCAGACATGTGTTAGCTCCAAAGACATGTATGATACTTTGCCGCCTCTTTTTATATGTGGACAGTCTATTGCTGGTCCCAATGAGGCAACTTCTCAGCCTTTGCAGGTTTCATGTGATGATGCAGATAATTCCATTTTTGATGCAGATGTACATGATGCACTTATTGATGAGAGAGCTGATATTGAGCAGGCAAGAACTATGCCAAAATGGCTAGTGCAGACTTTGCGTGATAGTAAATTAGATGCACCTCTGTCATATTGTACTCGATCAGGATCTCATAGTACCTCTTTTGCATCAGATTGCTATGCTATGGGTGCATCTAGTCTCTGTGATGAGAATGAGCCTGTTTCATTTGATGAAGCGCAAAATTTAGAAAATTGGATGGCTACTATGCAATCTGAATATGATGCAATAATGAAGAATGGTACTTGGTCTTTATGTGACTTGCCTCCTGGCAAGAAGGCCATTGGCACTAAGTGGGTATACAAGCTAAAGCATAAACCTGATGGTATAGTTGACAAGTATAAGGCTAGGCTTGTTGCAAAGGGTTATGCATAGGAAAGAGGCATTGATTTTGATGAGACCTTTGCACCTACATGCCGTATTACTACTGTTTGGAGCATTTGTGCACTTGCAGCCCATCATGGTTGGAATGTACATCAGTTGGACATTAAAACAACATTTCTGAATGGTGAGTTGCATGAAGAAGTGTATGTTTTTCAGCCCCGTGGCTTTGTGCACAAAGGGCATGAAAACTAGGTGTGCAGGTTAAAGAAGGCATTATATGGTTTAAAGCAAGCACCACGTGCTTGGTATGAGAAGATACATGCCTATCTAATTGCACATGGTTTTGAGAACAGTCCAACTGAAAGCACCTTATATGTTAAGTGTGCTAATGATGTGCTTCTGATCATTGTTGTCTATGTTGATGACATGCTGCTCACTGGTCCTATTGAGAAACATATTGCTGATTTTAAGGCTGATTTTCCTGCCGCATTTGAGATGTCTGATTTGGGGCATTCGCATCACTATTTGGGCATTCGGTTTATGCGAGTTGATGGTGGAATGGCTTTGTGTATTGACACATTATTGCAGTGTTTTGGCGTTGAAGACTATAAGCCTATTGCCACTCCTATGGAGATAGGTTTACGATTGAGTCTTCATGATGCTGGAAATGCATTTGATGCTGTTCTCTATCAGCAAGCTGTTGGATGCTTGATTTACTTATGCATTACTCGACCAAATATTCAGTTTGTTGTCTCATAGATGAGCAGGTTTATGCATTGCCCAGAAGTCAAGCATTGGTAGGCAGTTAAGCGCATCTTTTGCTACTTGAGTGGTACTCGGCTACTTGGGTTGTTTTATCCCAAGGGGGGATCACTACCACCAGATTTGCATGCTTTTTCTGACTCTGATTGGGCTGGTTGCTATGACACTTGTGTGTCCACTAGTGGCTTTTGCTTCATGCTTGGTAGCTCATGTATATCTTGGTTGAGCAAGAAGCAGCCTACTGTGGCCACTTCTAGTTGTGAGGCTGAGTATAGGGCAGCTTTCAGAGCTACTATTGAGTGTGTGTGGCTCAGACGCCTTATGGCTGATTTGGGTGTTGGTCAGTCTTCTGCCACCACCATCTTCACTGACAGTCAGAGCGCATTGGCAGTTGCGAGGAACCCCGTGTTCCATGCTCGCACTAAGCACATTGAGGTGCATTATCATTATGTCAGGGAGAGGTTCTCTGCTGGGGAGATCAGCTTGGCATGTGTGCCCACGTAGGAGAACATTGCAGACCTTTTCACGAAGGCTCTGCCTAGGGAGAAATTTGAAGCTTTCCGCAAAGCTTTGGGCTTACTTCCTTTTGTGGAGTGATTTCCACATAGCTTGGCACTTCCTTTTACATGAGTGCCAGCTACTTGTTCACCGCATCACTCCCAGGGGGGATTTGTTGATATATTTAGGTAGTGATGTGTGTGAAGACTCTAGGACCATCGGGGCACTTGTTTCCCTCTTTAGGAGGTTTTTTTCCCCCGGCTTGTATATACGCCTATTGCCCTAATGGGATACTTATCTTTGTACATTCTCTAGTAATACATTCAGTATTCTGTGTCGTGCTCCAAGCTTCTTCTTCTTCTTCTTCCTTGTGCTATTCGCGTGCTTTCGCAGACGTCTAACTCCAACAGTCATCTATCATGACCTGCACCCTGGTCCCGTATACACTACCACGTAGTTTAACTAGGTCATGTGGTCCAAACTGTGGTGACCACAATGACTGAGTCAAACAACATGTGTGCTCTATATCCTCGTGCATCACCTCCACTCCCGTGCAGCTAGAGCTGCCATAAATAAGAAGGGTTTGCACTAGGTGGACTACCTTTTTGCCCTTTTCGGGGGCTGTACTAGACTCTGGTCCCTTTTTCTTTTCTTCCCTCTTCTTGAGTGGATAGTTCCACTGTGAATGGCTAGGAGATAGGCACCTAAAACACAGGTTCCACTAAGAGGCTTGAGGGGCTGATCCGTCTCCATAGGAGCATACTGAGGACGGTTATGGTCCTCATATATCTGTGCATACTTGATCACCTCCTCAAACGTCTTAGGTGCATTCTTTCTGACTTCCCTCTTTATGGCTTTATCTAAGCACCTAACAAACCCTCTGGTCTTCTGGAAATCATCTAATCGCGTAAGTTTCAAAATGATCTCTCTATAGTGGGATAGATAGACTGAAAGAGGCCTACCTCTATGAGTAATCCTATCCCACTCATCCCAATTCCTCTCCTCCTTGTTCTCAGGAAGAAACTCTTTAAGAAAAAGAGTCTCAAATTGAGTCCAATCAGTAAGGATAGAGTTCGCCTCCTTAAGACTCATCCACCACTTATAAGCATGCGGGCCGAGGGAGAGACTCGCCTCTAGTAGACAATACTCAGATGGGGTGCCCTTCAATTGATGCAAATCATCCCACTTTTGTAAAAAAGTGTAGATTGCATCCTTGTTCCTATCTCGGTCATCCCCAGTAAAGGTAGGTGGTTTCAAATCTTTCAAGAGGGGAGCTTCCCTAGAGCTCTCTCCTTTATGCTTATTAGGAAGAGAAGTATCTTTCCTAGTGAGCTCCAGAGGAATAGGAGGGATCTCTCTTTCCTTTCTAGCTAGGAAAGAGGTGACACTAGTCTCAAGTGAGATCATTTGAGACCTAAGCTATTGTATAAAAGATGTAATGCTACCAAGATCTTTCTCTAATTTAAGGGTTTGCTCTTTCAAGTCTATGAATTGGTCACGAGTGACAAATTCATCTAAAAGTTCCTCATATGTATACTCTTCCTATGAAGGCTCTTTTTCTTCTAGGTTTTCTTCTACTTCTTGCCCTAATTCTAGTTCTTCCATTCTAGAATTAGGATCCTCTAGTTGCTCTTTAGATGGAGAAGTGGTTTCAACTACTTGTTTGCCTTTAGATTCCATGTTTTTCTACCCTTCCCCATTTGCTAGCTAGAGTATACAAAAATGAATGGAAGTAAAGCTTAAATATGCAAGAAGAAGAGAAATATATCACAACAGCACTTCCTTGTTACAAAGTAAAGTTACGGACGTGTAATCCAAGAGATCCTTGAAGGTTTAAATCACTGATTTTGAATCCTCGCCAGGCCCAAACAAAAATTGCAAATGTCCGGTTGGTGTGGGGAGGTTCTAAACACCACAAACCATCTGTAGCTCAGTGATGAGTATCACCTCCTTTAATGTCAATCCGGGAAGACATGAGGATGGTATGATGACCTCGAGCAAGTGAAGGCACAAGTGCGCGAGTGAGAAGCACACCAACATGCACACACATACACACACACGTGCACGCAAGGTAAGACAGAGAGTAAGAAGCAATGGAGTTCTTTAGATTACTTTCAAGGAGCTCATACAAGTTCAAATCAATTACAAGCTAACCCAAAAATGAGCTCTCTAGCTCTATTTATAGTTTTTGACTAGGTTTTGGCCGTGTCCACACCTAGTGTCCGGCCTAGTTAAAAATTAGGTTCTAGGGCCTATTTGAAGACTTAAACGAAGTCTAAAAATTATGAAAATTGGTGGGTAGCTACTTCGAATGCTCCTCAAGCTCAAGGACTCCTTGGCTTGCACAAAATGGAGCTACAAAAATATGAAATGGTATCTACAATGGCTTTTAGTGATGAAAAACACTATTGTTGTAGGGATTTCTTCTAACGATTTGTCATACACATCTTCGAGCTCCCTACTTGCTCCTTCTCCTTGTGTGTCCACCTCTTTGATATGCATTAGTGTTCAGAAAAAATATCGGCCTACTTGCCAGATCGTCGTTGACTACTCTGTCTGCTTGTGCCTTCTCTTCTCTCTGACTCCCTTCGTACGCTTCCTTGCCTTGTGAGTCCTTCAGTTCCAATACCCCCCCCTCTCTCGCGTCTGTTGTCCCTGACAGACCCTTGTTGGGTGGGTCGTTGGATGTAGTATTCTACAACGTCTTGTGCTAAGTGATGTTCTATAATTCTCAACCCTTTGGCCAAGTCCGTGAGTAGAGCATCCCAATCTACCGGCCCTGGAACCTCTGGATGTGGTATACGTAACTTTTCTGAATGGAGAGCTTGTTCCACTGCAAACAACTGCAATAAATGTGATGGTCTGGGAATGAATATCTCTGAAAGATATTCCCAGAATCCCGTGACAAACATTTCTTCAAATGTCTGTTTGAAGCAGGCTGGTAGATACTTTATGCGCGCATGCCATGCATATACGACATTAATAGACGGTGTGGTGCTCATGTCGTAGACAAGGTCCTGATTACCTTCATTAAATCCAAGAGCTGACATATGAGGTTCTTTGACATTCTTGAAGGTCCTGAAGGTGACCAACATGAGCTCAAAAATTTTGAGACACATTTGGGCCATGACATCTGGTACATTTTTGAACCGGACCTCCCAATGCCGAATCGTCGAAATCATATAGCCGATGGTAGGTTGGCCTTTAGGTGGTGCTAAGTAGACATAATTGAGCCATTTCTCACATCCTTTGGTTGTCAGCACAATTTTTGTGTATTTCAGCCATGACCTTCTTCGAAAGACAGGGCAGTAACATGGGTTGTATTTGATATACAAAGGCATGTTATTCCATGTCCTTACCATCTCAGGGTAGGTTTCAAGCAGACGAATCCTCCACGTAGGTTGATGTATATTTCCTTGCTTGGCACTTGCTAGGATGTCGTCCGGTGCAAACTGTGTAGCCGAGGTTGGTTCTTTATTTTAGCATTGTAATCCGCCATTAAGACACAGAAAGGAACATACAAATCGTCAGATGTGCCGATCCACCTATGATGGGAGAGGTTTCTAAAGTAATCCAATTTTATGACTACCTCTTCCAAACGTGACATAGACGCTATCTGAACTGCGACTCTGTCATCATGGGTTGTGGCCACTTTCTCTAACCTCTGCATCCATTCAAGAGCCTCGATCTCGATGGTGTCCATGCCCACTTCTGTTTGCTTGCCCCCTGGTGCCGGCATGGGAATGTATGGGTATTCGAAGGTTTCCTCTACTTCAATTGGCACTAAGTCTTCAGGTTCGGGTTCTACAAGGGGAGAGGGTTGACGTTCGTATTGCATGACTTTACTTCATAATTCTTCTAGTTATGCTCTGAGTTTTTTGACTTCTTCAGACGTGTCAACTGCGGTTGTGACTTTGCTTGGTGACTCCTGCTGGGTTGCCAGCTGCTTCAATAGGTCATCTCTTTCTCGTTCTAAGGCTGCATGGGCTTCCAAGAAGTCGGCATGGGTTTCCAACACGATTTGCATATTCGCGGAGGGGATGGCCTTGAATCTATCTGGGTCGATTTCCTGTGGGGAACCCTCCATTGCTGCTTCCAAGTTTTCTTCGTTTTGTTTCTATAGTCATTTATTCTCCTCGAGTGCTGTAGACATGTGTTTGCATAAGAGGGCCAAGTTGTGTCGAAGCTTGAGATTCTCTGTTATCTGGGAGTGTAGCAGATCATCCATTTGTTGTTTTTCTTCTGCATCTGACTGGGGTGGATTGGCTACTAACTGCTGATGTTGTTCCTGTAAAGTGACATACTGTTGTTGTAGTAGCCGCTTTTCCCTTTCTAGATCAATGAATCGTACTTGAAGTTCTTCATGGCTTCGGAAGAGTCTCGTGTGTTGGTTATCAAGATGCTGGTAGTGCTGTTGTAGGTGAGACATACACTGATACATATTATTAAATACATTATTAATAGGGGTGGATGCGGGAAGGGTGTTGAATGCAGAAGGGAAGGGGAAGGGGAAGGGGAGTGTGGATGCGGTGCTAGAAAATGGTGAAGTGGGTGGTGGGGGAATGGGAGATGGTGGGTGTATGGGGGGAGGGAGAGGTGCAGAGGTGGGTGATATGTCCATAAAATCAAAAGTGGATGCAGTAGTGGGAGTGATTGTGAACATTGGAATTGTGGGTGCGGTGATAGTGGTGAAAGTGTACAGTGGTGTGTGCAATTGTGAATAACTGCCAGGAAGTGTGATCGGGGGAATGAGGTTTTCCGTGGCTGCGGTTAGAATTACTGTGTCAGTGGTCGTATAGACAAGAGAGGTGGAGATAGGGTGTGTGGGTTGTGTGGGTTGACTGACGGTCTGTGCTTCGGTATGGGTAGGGGACTTGGAGGCGGTGACAGTAGTGGTTACACTGGTAGTGGGAGGTGAATGTGGTGGAGTTGGAGGCAGGGGTGGCAAAGGGGGTGACGGAGGTGCACTTGATGTATGGGTTTCCTTAGTATCCTGAACGGTGTGTGCAGTGCCCGTGGTTGTGGATGTTCCTTGTGGTTCTGATACTAATACATTCATCTGTTTTCCTGATCGAGGGGGGCGTCTGCCATATCTTCGCTCCGTTCTTCGTGATTGTACAAGGGCGGTATGCACCGTCTTAGGTACTCCTAAAGCATCAGATATCATATCAAGTGTGGCGCGGTATTGCTCGTCTACACCTTCCTCCTTAAGGATTTGGTTCATGAGAGCTTTTCCTACTGCGAGGGACAGTCTATGTTGCTCTTGAACCCTGTTGATGGTATCACAGAGCTTTTTCAATTCCTTCGTATAAGCCGGGGCACCCTCAAGTACTTGCAGAGCTTCCTGATCATATTCCTGCTCTTCTTCCTCGGATTGTCCACCATGTTCCTCCTCTTGTTCTTCTTCTTCTTCACCCTCCACATCGACGACCTCTGGTTGTCTGGGATGGGGTTGGTCTATAGTAGTTTTTTGTCCACTAGCTTGCTCTGCCTCGACTTCTGCGTTAACAACTTCGATTATTCTGGCTACCTCCTCATCAGTTAGGTCTTCTAATGTGAATCCGTGAGGAAACTCTAGGTCGGTTGGTACAGGTGGGAACACCAGATTCAGTCCATCAGTGCTGTGTCTGGGTAATCGGATAGTGAAGGGTTGTACCCGCCTCAGAAGTCGTGGAGTTGTCTCAGGTGTCAGTGTCACACCGAGGGCTTGTGCACAGGGCATCTGAATGGCACCTCTCATTTTCTTGGAGGGTGGCCCTGCGATTGATAATCTGCGTTGAAACTCCTGGACCTTGGTCCAAATGAGTGCCCTTTGCACTGGCACATCATACGCCAAACATCTATACACAATCCTGGTGAGGGCACAACATCCATACAGTACAGACTTTTGTTTCTTATACCACCTTTGATGAGCCAAGTGGATTTGGTCGATAATCCAGTGGGGCATATTGATTGTCAAATCAAAAGCGTCAGCCAAGTATAGACTAAACCATATCTTTTTGGGTGGCATTGTGAACCTCTCCTGAGCGGGGAATGTGAAATGCTGCATGACCATTCACAAGTGAATGGCAATCATTGGTGTCATTGCTACCATGTCCTTTAATTTTGTCAGATTCCTGTTCTTCATATTTTCGGGGACCATGGACTCCTTCTCAGTGGGAATGTGCATTCCTTTCATGTCTAGAGCTTCCCTTACCAAATTGATGGTCAGCCTGAAGCGCTTCAGCTCATTGCCCCTTGTGAGAGATGGGAGGACAAAGGTGTTGTATCCCTTTTTGTCTTTGCTTGGAGTGAGGGTACTAATCAAATATGAGCATCTTAGAAAGTCGGGCTTTGGCAATTGGAATTTGAAGTAATCGTAGAGTCCCGCCTTCTTCCATATAGGTTTCAATCCTTCATTATTTTGCAGTTTCTCAAATTCTCTGGTGAAGAAGTGATACCTTCCCCAGCGCCCATTGAATTCTATCTCGACCTCCCACATGTAGGTGCCTTCACCCAGAGATCCTGCCACATCACTAAACCAATGTGAATTTTTGCTGACCGGCATTGTGTGCCCTTGTGGAGGATTCTAAATCGGTATGGCATGTAATGCCCTCAATGCCACTAGACGTTCCGTCAATTCCTCCTCAATGGGAAGGCTTTCAATGTCCACGACTTGGGGGTTGGTGCCTGCCTGGGAGCTACTTCATGCCGTATCTGCCATGCTACTTCTTGCCTCCTCACTCTGTGAGAATATAGAAATAGGTGTTAACATTGTAAAGGACAAGATAGAACCGTTTTTGTCCCCATTACAACATTAACATGAGGTTCAGGAGAGATTAGTAGGTTATTAAGTGCTCGGTGCTTGTGTGTGTAGTTAGGAATTGGGTAGACCTAGGAGCTAAGTGGAAAGATGTAATGTGAGAGTGAAGTAGTTAGTAGGTGGGCATGAATTTACAACTAGGGTCCGGGGGTTTATTACAAGTTTTAGGCTGAGACATTCTGCTTCGCACGTTTTTTTGGCCTCCAGTATAGGTAGTACTCTGCTCTTGTATTTGATCTGTGTTGGTGCATGACAATCATCAATTGAGGGATTATGGAGAAATGAAGTCAAGGAGTCAAGAAGGAAACAAAGTCAGATGGTTGAAGGAAGGACATTTTCAGAAAACTCAAAGATATGTACACATATGTACATTAGCTGACTTATACTCTTGTTTAAGTCATACACTTGTATATATTCATCTATAAATATGTTTGAAAATGTCGGGCAAGTAGAGCAGATGAGATTTGAGAATAGGGAGAGAGAAATTAGTGTCATTAGACACATGAAGAGTGAGTGAATTGTCCATCCTCACTTAGATGTAAATTTTTTGAGAAATCGAGAATTTTTGCGCCCGATATTTTGGTGTCTGCTCCTTCTGTGCTTAATCTTTAGAGAAATCCTTTTGCACGTATCTAAGTCCATAGCTAATCTATCTATGGCTAGAATTTGAGAGGTTAATTGTAATCAGGATGTGAGAATTTTGATTAGGAACATTCATATGTAAGAATGTTCTAACAGTCGAGAAATCTGGCGCACATTTCATCTTCAATGAAATGATCATTGCTCAGTCTACAGTGTAAAGTTTTACACAAGTGAGGGCTCAAAATCTAAGTTGGAAGGTAAGCCATCTATGGCTAGAAGATCTTGATCAAACAGGTTCAGAGTTGGGAGAACCAGTGCTAAGAAGTTGCAGGTGTCAAAGTCGCCATTGCAGAAAAGCACTTTCAGACATAGGTAAAGTGTTTCACACATTTCTCAGTGTGTACTTAATCTTTTTGAGAGATTTAACTTGGCAAAGCTGCGCAACCTTAAGGCGAAGTGTTGTGCAAAGTTTAATCAAAAACTTTACAGGATTGATTAGTCAATGAGTGACTAATCTGCAGCAGACTTTTCTGAGAAGTTGATTTTTCAGAACTTTCAATTTTTCTGATAATTTGGTGAAAATTCTCTAAATTAGATGGAGTCTAAAGTTGATCTTGATATAGAGGTGATCTAAATTCAAGGTCAACTTGTTCTTTTGGAGATTAACACTCTCCATCAGTGGTATCAGAGCAGGTTGTGTCAAAATTGAAGTGAAGAAGACTCCGACTATTGCAGAAGTACAAAACTTTACATCTTGAAGGTGCAGAAGGGTAAAGGTTGAAGAAAGATCAAAGGAAGACATACAAAGAGCATCAAAAGGATCAGAAGGAGCAACATTTGAAGTAAAGGTACACTTATTATCTGTAAAGATTAAAGATTTGAAGCTACAGGTGAAGTAAAGATGGGAGATAGTCTCCAAATTGAAAAATTGGATAGAGAGAACTATCCTGCATGGTCTATGAGGATGGAAGCTCACCTTATGAGCAAAGATCTGATAGGATACATCACAGGAGATGAAGAAAAGCCAGAATTCAGAGATCCTAGTGTTCCAACTAGGGAGGAGCTTGCAGATTTGAAGAATTGGATGAAGAAGGATGCTCAAGCAAGAAGCATCATCTACATGGCAGTCAATGACTATTTGCTTCCTCACATTAGAGGACTTGAAAGTGCTTGTGACATTTGGAATGCTTTGGAAGAGCATTTCCAAAATACAACCAAATCAAGGAAGGCTTCACTATGGGCAGAGTTTACTACCTTCAAGAAGAAGGCCTCACAATCAATTTCTGATTATGTGACAAAGATGAAGGACATTGCAGATTCTCTAGGTGCAGTTGATGAAGATATTGAAGAAGACAAATTGGTAAGACAAATACTCACAGGACTAAGAGGAGATGAGAAATGGAAGCCTTTCATTTTATCTACAGAACTTTCATTAGATCACTTTACTCCTGATTTGAATCAATTGTTAGGTCATATGCTAACTTTTGAGAATGATATCAAAGGAGATGTTGATAAGAGTGCAGGTCATGCAATGTATTCTAAAGACAAGAAGAAAGTCAACAAAGGGAAGCAACAATCAGGTGAAGAAGAAGGTACATCAAACCAAGCAAACTTCATAAGAGGAAGAGGAAATGGCAGGAGTAGAGGAAGAGGCAGAAACAACAAAGAGAATGCAAGGGCTTGTTGGATATGTGGTAAGACCAATCATCTATCTCATGATTGTTGGCATAATAATCAAAACAATGGTAATTATCAGAACTTTAATCAAAGAGGAAGAGGAGGTAGATTTCAGAGAGGAAACTTCAGAGGTAGAGGTGGTAGGAATTCTTTTGGAAGAGGTGGAGGAAGAAGCTTCCAAAATCAATCCTATAATAACACCTACTACAACTATGCATCAGATCAAAAGGAGGATTCGACTCTCATTATGAATACATGTGAAACCTCACATGAGGACATGAGAGTGTTTTATATTGATTCAGGATGTAGTAATCATTTGAGTGGAAATATTGCTTTGATGACTGACCTAGATCATAATGCAATTAATCATACAGTGCAGACAGGTGATAATACAAAGCATAAGGTAAAGTCAATTGGTTCAGTCAAAGCTAAGGATGGGAGCACTCTTCTGAGTAAGGTACTTTATGTTCCCACAATTCCAAAGAATTTGATCAGTGTAGGTCAAATTGTGGAAAAAGGTTATGAGGTAAGGTTCACAAATGATGGAGTTTATGTGGAAGACCCTAGTCAAGGGTATAAACAAGTTATTGCAGGAAAGAAAGAAGGAAGGCTTTTCACATTGAAGGTACAAGGAAATGTTGGACATGCTATGTTCACATATGGAGAGCAGAAGGTGTCAGAATTGGATCTTTGGCACAAAAGACTTGGACACTTTAATGAAAGAGGTATCAAAGAAATGATTAACAATGATTCAGTGCTTGGAATGCCTAACATTGCAGGTCAACACATGACATACAGATGTGAGGCATGTCAATTAGGTAAGGCTCATAAGCAATCCTATTCCAAGCATGGATTTATGTATTCAGAAAGACTTGAGTTGGTGCATACAGATGTGTGGGGTCCTTCAAAGGACTTTAGTATAAATGGTTCAAGATATTATGTCATATATGTTGATGATGCTACCAGATGGATCACAATTTATGTGATTAAGGAAAAGTCAGAAGTGTTTAATACATTTAAACACTATCATGCATATGCAGAAAGGATTACAGGTCAAAAATTGAAGAGACTAAGGTCAGATGGAGGGGGAGAGTATTTTTCAAATGAGTTCAATGATTATTTGTGGAATGCAGGTATAAAGAGAGAAGTTACTTGTAGGTACTCTCCTCAACAAAATGGGGTAGCAGAAAGAAGAAATAGGACTCTTGTTGAGTTTGCAAGGTCCATGATGAAAGAGAAGAATTGCCCAAATTATTTGTGGGCTGAGGCTGTTAATACAGCTACATATTTGGTTAATAGATTGCCTTGTAAAGCTTTGCAGGGTATGACACCATATGAAGCTTGGTGGGGTAAGAAACCTACCTTGGATCATTGCAGAATATTTGGATGCTTGGCATATGCATATGTGCCATCTCAATTGAGGCATAAGTTGGAGCCTAAGGCAGAGAAGTATGTATTCATTGGTTATGATGATAAGCAAATGGGATACAGGTTGTGGAGTCCATCTACAAAGCAATTTATTGTATCCAAGGATGTTACATTTGATGAGCAAGGTACTTGGTATGCAAGTAAATATAATGTACATGCAGATGATGAAGAAGTAGTGGAACAAAGGAAAGGTAAAGCAAAGATTCAATTACTTGATGAAAGTGAGAGTAATGAAGTGCAGGTTGAAGTTGAAGAGAGGCCAAGGTTTGATCCAGAATGTGATGAACCAGAGACCTCAAGAAGTGCAGAAGTTAGGAGATCATCTAGGCACAAATGGCAAACAAGGTATAGCTATGACACTTCATTCTTGACTACTAAAGATTATGCTTATTTGGTAAAAGCAGATGAAGACCCTTCTACATATGAAGAAGCCAAAGGGAAGAAGAATTGGGAAGATGCTATGCAAGAGGAGTATTATGCATTGATAGAGAATCAAACATGGGATTTGGTTCCTAAACCTAATAGTCAAAAGATTATTGGATGTAAGTGGGTTTACAAAACAAAGAGATTTGCAGATGGAAGTGTGTCTAGGTACAAAGCTAGACTTGTTGTGAAAGGGTATGCACAGACATATGGAGTGGACTATGATGAGACTTATAGTCCTGTGGCAAAGATGACAACCATCAGGACACTCATTGCAATTGCTGCTTGTAAAGGTTGGAAGTTGTCTCAATTAGATGTTAAAAATGCTTTCTTGAATGGTTACATTTCAGATGAAGTCTACATGGAGCAACCAGATGGGTTCAAAGATCAAGTGAGTCCAAGTTATGTATGTAAGCTCAAGAGAGCTTTGTATGGGTTGAAGCAAGCCCCAAGGGCTTGGAATTATAGGCTTGTGAAATTCTTGAATGATCTTGGATTTCAAGCATCAAAGGCAGATAGTAGCTTGCTAGTCAAAGCAAGTGAAAATGGATTTATCTATGTGTGTATTTATGTTGATGACATAATACTTACAGGAACAGATGATAAGGGGATACAAATGATTAAAAAGCAGATGGAGAAAGAGTTCAAAATCAGTGATTTGGGGAACCTATCATTCTTCTTGGGAATGGAGATCTCTTATACTCAACATGGAGTATATGTGACCCAAGAAAGATATCTTAAAAATTTGCTAACCAAATTTAAAATGGAAGATTGCAGGGTTGCACCTACACCTTTGGAAGTGAACCATAAATTGTCTAGGTTTGGAGGAGAAGAGTTTAGAGATATGAAACTCTATCAAAGTTTGGTTGGTAGCCTGATTTATGCTACATTGACAAGGCCTGACTTATCATATGCAGTTGGTGTGCTTTCACAATTCATGCATTGTCCTAGGAAGAACCATTGGATTGCAGGACAAAGAGTACTTAGGTACATCAAGGGTACACTCAGAGAAGGGTTGTACTATGGATTTACTTCAGATACAAAAATCAAGATATATAGTGATGCAGATTGGGCAGGTAATGTGGATGATAGAAGATCAACACATGGATACTTGTGCTATGTAGGAGACAAATTGATTTCATGGTGTTCCAAGAAGCAACATACAGTTGCTTTGTCATCTACAGAAGCAGAATATAAAGGTATGGTGGAAGCTGCAAAAGAGGTAATATGGTTAAAGACACTTTTGAAAGTTTTTGATGTGATTCAGAGTACTCCTATTATTTGTGGAGACAATATGAGTTCATTATACTTGGCAGCTAATCCTGTATTTCATGCTAGAACTAAGCATATTGAAATACAGTATCATTTTCTGAGAGAGAAGGTCATTGAGAAGGAGATTGAAGTCATACACACTCCCACAAAAGATCAAGTTGCAGATATGATGACTAAAAGTCTAGATGGACCAAAACTACAAAGATTCAAGGATATGGCTGGAGTAAAGAAGATAGAAAAGAACCTCAATTAATGATTGAGGGGGATCTGTTGGTGCATGACAATCATCAATTGAGGGATTATGGAGAAATGAAGTCAAGGAGTCAAGAAGGAAACAAAGTCAGATGGTTGAAGGAAGGACATTTTCAGAAAACTCAAAGATATGTACACATATGTACATTAGCTGACTTATACTCTTGTTTAAGTCATACACTTGTATATATTCATCTATAAATATGTTTGAAAATGTCGGGCAAGTAGAGCAGATGAGATTTGAGAATAGGGAGAGAGAAATTAGTGTCATTAGACACATGAAGAGTGAGTGAATTGTCCATCCTCACTTAGATGTAAATTTTCTGAGAAATCGAGAATTTTTGCGCCCGATATTTTGGTGTCTGCTCCTTCTGTGCTTAATCTTTAGAGAAATCCTTTTGCACGTATCTAAGTCCATAGCTAATCTATCTATGGCTAGAATTTGAGAGGTTAATTGTAATCAGGATGTGAGAATTTTGATTAGGAACATTCATATGTAAGAATGTTCTAACAGTCGAGAAATCTGGCGCACATTTCATCTTCAATGAAATGATCATTGCTCAGTCTACAGTGTAAAGTTTTACACAAGTGAGGGCTCAAAATCTAAGTTGGAAGGTAAGCCATCTATGGCTAGAAGATCTTGATCAAACGGGTTCAGAGTTGGGAGAACCAGTGCTAAGAAGTTGCAGGTGTCAAAGTCGCCATTGCAGAAAAGCACTTTCAGACATAGGTAAAGTGTTTCACACATTTCTCAGTGTGTACTTAATCTTTTTGAGAGATTTAACTTGGCAAAGCTGCGCAACCTTAAGGCGAAGTGTTGTGCAAATTTTAATCAAAAACTTTACAGGATTGATTAGTCAATGAGTGACTAATCTGCAGCAGACTTTTCTGAGAAGTTGATTTTTCAGAACTTTCAATTTTTCTGATAATTTGGTGAAAATTCTCTAAATTAGATGGAGTCTAAAGTTGATCTTGATATAGAGGTGATCTAAATTCAAGGTCAACTTGTTCTTTTGGAGATTAACACTCTCCATCAATCTGCCTTTGGTTGCTGCATCCCTCTGGCCTTTGGAAAAGAAGGGAGTGCTGTCTTATCCTTGACTTCGTTGTTGAAACAATCCTCTTTCTGCATCATACAGTTTTGGACAAAAATAGCATTGTCAACTTCATGTGCGCCCCTGGAAGGACCAGGAGTTCGTGCCTTACCTAATTCCTTGAGTGCCTCATTTTCCAATTCAACTGTAATTCGACTATGATTTACCCATACCTGAAGAAGTCCACTCCTTAGGTTTAGGTTGACTGCATGATCATAGATCCAGTCCTGACCCAAGACAAGAGGCTCAGTGAGGTCCTCATCTTGAAACACTAGTACTTTGACTGTCATTCCTTCATCTTGAATGTAGAGGGGAAGTTCCACCTCGCCCATGCAAGGGGTTTCCACACCTCCCAATCCTATGAGATATGCTTCTATAGGATTGACGGTTAATTTCAACTTTTGACAGTACGAAAATTTAACAGCACTAGTGGTTGCACCTGAGTCAATCAAGGCTCTTACAGTCCTTGCACCCTTTCCTTGTCCTATCTCTAAGGTTATAAAAGGACGCCGATCAATTATCCTATGAGAGCTGACACCTGAAACTTCACACATAGCCACATGATATCCTTGGTCTGCATATGCATCTGTCCTAGGTTGCTCTCTACCCTGTCTTCTCAACTTCATTCTCCGGATGCGTTCTAATGCTTCTGCTTGAGCTTCTTCTCGAATTTGTTTTTCTTCTTCCTTGCGTTTCTTAGCAGTGTTGAGTCGACTTAGCATCTCTTCTGTAGCTCGGGAGAATATCGCCTTCTAATGTGGCTAGTTGCACTGCTCCACTTGTTGAGATTCTATTAATGATCATGGGTCCGTAGCCTCTCTTCTCTAGTTCCCTCGCATGTTGTTTCAAAGTGTAGACTAGTACTAGGTTGCCTGCCTTCAAACCTTTATCCTTAACGTGGGCATCAAAGTATGCCTTCTGTCGTTTGTTAGCTGCATATATCCCTGCAGCCGCCCTCAGTCTTGTTTCTCCTAATCGTTCAAGGTCAAAAAGTCTAGAGGAGAGTTCATGACCCGTCCATTCATGCTCTTGTGCTACTTTCAATGTAGGTATTAAGAAGTCCAATGGTAGCACTGCATTTTGGCCAAATACCATCTGAAAGGGGGTGGCTTGGAGTACCGTTTTGTAGGCGACTCGATATGCCCAAACAGCATGGTGTAGCTGTTTGTCCCAATCAGAGCGTTTATTGTTCACTAATTTCGTCAGTACATTGCATAAGATCTTATTGGTGCTCTCAGCTTGGCCATTAGCTTGAGGGTGATAGGTCTTATGTACTACCAAGAATTCTTGGAGCAGATTTTCAATAACTTCATTCAAGAAGTGAGTGCCTCTGTCACTGACTAGCTCTATGGGTAACTCGTATCTGGTGAACACATTCTCAAATAAGAACTTAGCTGTTGTTTGAGCATCGTTCTTCGTGGTGGCTTTTACCTCTACCCATTTGGTTAGATAGTCCGTGGCAACGATCATATACTCAGCATGGGAACCCTTAGTTGGGGGATTAATAGGACCTACAAAGTCTATTCCCCACTTAGAGAATGCACATCCACCTATCATAGGTTTCAGTGGAATCTCATCTTTGCGTATAGGACACTGAGTTCTCTGGTAAACATCACACCATTTCACATAGGTATGTGCATCCATGTGAAGGGTAGGCCACCAGAAGCCCGCAAATAGTATTGCCTTGATCACCCGATCTGGTCCAAAATGTCCTCCTGCTACACCTTGGTGAGCTGCTTCCAAGATCTTGAGGTATTCGCTCTCATGGACACATAGTCTCAGGTAACCATCTTTACCACGCTTGTATAGATTATCACCAATGAGTGAGTAATCCAGGGCTTCTTGTTCTAAACTCCTTTTCCTAGCCAGAGTCATGTCTAGAGGAAATGTTTTCGTCCTCAGGAAGGATACTAGTGGTTCACTCCAATCTGGCACTATGGACACTTGATAAAGAGTGGCATGTTCCACAGGTGGTTTAGTGCAGCAGATTGGGCATTCCTTACACAACTTTTGGACATCAGCTTCCATAGTAGGCCAGTGCACTCCGAGTCTCCTTAGTGTCTGTAGGGTTTGTTGCTTTGAGTAGTGTTGCTCTAATGCACCTACATGTGCTAATTGCAACCATTTGGCGTACTCATCTTCTTCCACACAACAAGCCAAGATCCCTTGAGCTGTGTGCTTGTACATACTTCCTGCCATGATGTGATACTTTTGGGCTTTGACTACCTCTCTATCCTGTGTGTTTATTACTGGGTGGTTAGGCCCGTATGTCAATACTAGCACTAATGGCTTAGCCCACTGCGGCACCACTTCCAAATTAAACATGTAAGCATCAGGAAGGTCATCTGACACTCCTTGTGGGGCTTCTCCAGATGTGAGCCTAGAGAGATGGTCTGCTCTTAAGTGACTCTTCCCTTTCCTTACCACAACCTCGAAATCATATTCCATTAGCAAGAGAAACCATCTTACTAATCTTCCTGTATTGCATGGCTTGTTCACAAGATATAGCAGTGCCTGATGGTCAGTAAAAATTTTAAACTTATTTGCAAGCAAGTAATGTCTAAATTTTTTAACTGCATATACCATGCCTAGTCCTTCTCTCTCAGTCGTGGTATAATCCCGTTCAGCTACATTCAGTTGTCTACTAGCATAGGCAATTGGAAGATCCATATTACCTTCATCGGTAGGCTGCGCGAGTACACACCCAATAGCATAATTGGATGCATCAACATGAACATGGAAATGCTTATTCCAATCTGGTGTGGTCAAGATTGGTGCTAAACATAATCGCCGTTTAAGCTCATTGAAGGAATTCTCACATTCATCCGTCCACTCAAAGTTAGTCAAAACTCCATACAGAGGCTTTGCTATGATGGCATACATGTGTATAAACCGTCGGTAATAACCACAATGCCCCATCGAAGCTTGTACTTCCTTGACATTCTTTGGCCTAGGTAGCTCCGCTATGGCTCTCACTTTCTCTTCATCAGTGGATATGCCATTCTTTGACACTATGTGTCCTAGAATCTTGCCTTGCCTGACCATAAAAACGCACTTTTCTGGGTTCAGGCAGACTTGATATTCTCTACATTTGTCAAAGATTTGTCTGAGTTCACGAATATGGGTTTTTCTAATGTTGGAATGAGCACAAAGATCATCAACATAGACTTCTAAGTTCTTCCTCAGGAACTCTTTAAATACATGGCACATCAGCCTCTGGAAGGTAACGGGTGCATTGGTAAGCCCAAATGGCATCACTCTAAAGGTAAATATGCCCCATTCAGTGGCAAAAGCCGTCTTATGCTGATCTTCTGGAGCTATGGCTACTTGATTGTAGCCCGAAAATCCATCAAGGAAGCTGTAGACTTCCTTACCTGCTACTCTTTCTAAGAGATGCTATGTGATAGGAAGCGGATAGTTATCTCGAATTGTGGCTGCATTGACCTTCTTCAAGTTAATGCATACACGCAGCTTTCCATTTTTCTTGGGCACCACTACGATGGGGGATACCCACTCAGTGTGCTCAATTTCATAGATGAATCCAGCTTCAACCAGTCTATCTATCTCCTCTTTGATCTTAGAAACATAATTATCATTATATGTGTATGGCTTTTGCTTAGAAGGTTTGGCATCTGAGGTCATGGGGATAGTGTGTGAGCATATGTCAGGGTCCACGCCTTTCAAATCCTTGTAACTCCAAGCGAATACATCTCTGTATTCTCTTAGCAAGGCTATCAATTCGTGCTCTTCGTCTTCCGTCAGGTCATGGCCTATGTATGTGCATCTCTCTTCTCCTTCTTCCACAACTACCACTATTTTCTTGGTGGTTTCTTTGTTATCATAGGCCTCCCCTGATTGTGCCTCTCGTTTAGGCATTCTGATCATGACTCTCCTATCATCTATCTCATACTTCTTAAAATTTTCTGGGACCTCAAGCAAAGATTCTTCCTCTTCTGGTGTGACTTCTCTCTTCTTTCTTTTCTTTCCTTCTTCCTTCGGGGTCACATGTATGGCTAGCCTTACATCATTTGTAACCTCTCCATGCCTCTGGGGTTAAAATTCTACTTCATAGAAGTATTCTTCATCTGATGCAAAAGGTGGGTCCATAATGATTGACTCTAGATCGGAGTCATTTGCATCCTCAAATGCATCAGGGCTAGGTTCACACTCTTATAACACTACCTCTCCCATGATCGGCTCTATGGAGAAGACTGAAATGTCATAGCCATGTTCATCATAGTGAGGTGTCCATTGTTCTTCATTGATGGCTACATCCATTGTTGCTAGGATTTCTGCCCAGCCGTGGGGTTCAAATTCTTCGTCAGGAAAGACTACGGGTGCATAGGCTGGGTCTTGAATTGATCTATGTGTTTCTTTTGCACCTATCTCTCTGGCTTCTTCTCTCTTCTCTTCTTCTACTGCTACTTTGCACATCCATAAGTGGGTGTCTTCATGCATCCATGAGGATCCTGATCCTATGGAATGCACCGATTCCGTATCATCCTTGGCTCTATGGAGGGGATTCCATTGGATAGGAGGGACATCTCTATGAGAGTAATCTTTGAGATTCACTTTGGCCGTAACACCTAAGTGTTGCAGGTACAAAGAATTGGTTCCCCAGTCCTGTACCACTTGCAACTGTCGCATAAAGGGTCGTCCCAAGATCATTTCATAGGCATGATTTTTGCTAAAATCACATATAGCAAATGTATGCTCGAACTCAACACCACATGTGGTGAGAGTTATTCCTTCTAACAGCCCTAAGGGTCTCTGTATGTGACCATCAGCCATTTGCAATTTCATCCTAGTGGGTCTGAGTGGTGGCTTGCCCCAACGCTTCCATAGGGAAATGGTAGCAATTGCAACTCTTGCGCCTGAGTCTAGAAGGGCCTTGGTGGTGTATCCTTGATGGGTGATAGGAAGATATGTGTTTCCCTCTTCGCCCTCACTCATGTCTTCTATCTTGTCCAAGGGTATTTCTTGCACTATTCTCTGGGATCCTACCTGGGAACGAGGTTTTGCTATCTCTGGTACTTGTTTGGCTACATGTTTCCATAGCTCTGGCCTTACTTTGAGTAGCTCTTCTAAGGTGAGGTTGCACTGTACTTTAGTGTTTTTCACTACCTCTTGTGTTCCTAGGTATGACTGAGTCCTCATTTCGTACCATGACTGTGGGTGCTCTCATACAAGTAGACTTAGCTTCCCATGGGCCTGTGAAGTTGGGTAATTCTTGTAGAGAGTTAGAATCAAAGTCTAATCTTTCCTGAGATTGGGTGCTCTCTTGCTCCTCATAAATGGATGGGATGTCTTGTGGGAATTGGTCGTGTGCATCATCCACAAGTTCAATAGGAGGAGGGACTTCACTTTCTTTAGCCCATTTGTCTTCTTGAATCTCTCGTAGGAATTCGGGTGTGAACCGATTCATAGAAGATGATGTGTCTGGCTCCGTAGAGTTAGGCACATAGGCTTCCTGGGCAGGAAGGCTTAATCTTTCACTTGCCTTGCCCTTATTTTGAGAGGCGGGTCCCTTTCCTGATTGTGCAATCAGCCTCTCTATTCTTTCTAACAGTCCTTCAAAGTGCAACTGCGTTTTAGCTGAACTAGAGATGTTAAAGAGGCGACTGGCTTCAAACATGGTTTGAGTCAACTCCACCATTTTAGCACAGATTTTGGTTCGTTCAAGCTCTAATTCTGCTCTAGGGTAGCACTTTTCATGATCAGTTACGTTTGGCTCTGCTTGGATTCTGGCTTGATATGCTTTGAGCATCATGTTTAGGTCCTCGAGAGTGGGATCTGCTAGGACTGATCCTACTCTAGGGGGTGGTGGGATTAGGTGAGGCGGGTTGGAAGGTGGCGAGTCGGATGGAGTTGGGAATGGTGGAGGTGGGGTAGTGTGAGAGGGAGTTTGAGATGTGAGTTCGGTTATCCTGGCTCTCGTTTCTCTTAGGCTTTCCTCAAGTTCACTCATTTTCTTTGCCCATTGTCTTTTCATTTTTTCACGACTATCTCTCCAAGCTCTAGTCCTCTTCTTTGTGATGCTCTCCATTTCACTAACATCTGGGCTCTTTTCCCGGCCTACGCTTTGGTTCTGTTGCAAGGCTTGGGCTCTAGTGATCACTTGCACTGGTGTAGTGGACGTCACACTTCCTGTGGAGTCTACAACTAACCCTACGACATTGATAGGAGTGATTTTCAGCATATTATTAGGATTCTTTGGGCAGTCTCATAAAAGATGCTCCTTCCCACACTCCTGGCAGTAGCCCTGGATCGTCACTGACTGAGGTTGTGTAGGTGGAGGTAAGGGACAATCACGAATGAGATGATATCCCTGACATCTGTAGCATGGTCCTCTAGGGAATGGGGGTCTTACTTGCCTAAGTTGAGGTCTAGCGTTGGGGTTTGCGTACGTGACATTAGCATACTCTGGCTCCCAAATAGGTTCACTCGATTCCTCACTGTAGTAGGACTCACCATGTTCAGGAGACTGCATGTAGTAAGCCTGGGGACTATCAACATGCGTAGAATCAAAGCTATGGTCACTGGGATCACTTTCTGAAATTAATGGTGTTACTGGGACTATAGCTCTATTCAGGTTTTCTTCTGCAGCAGCATACTTTACCGGAATCACATTAGTAGGAGTAGGTGGTTGTTGTGCTAGCACTGGCTGAGGCCTTTGTTGGTTTTGGTAGGGTTGGTAGGTTTGTATAAGCATGCCTGTCATGTTCTGTAACCATAAAGATCCTCTCTGAAGCGTGATCTAAGTAGGTTACTCTGCCTGGGCTATCAGGATCTTTGAACTCATAGATCATGATTGACCCTACATCATTTGGCCTATTTGATTTATACCTCCAAAAGGCTTCATCTGTGAGCAGAACTATGCTCTTATTATCCTGGGGAATCCACTCGGGATTGAGGATTCTAGTAAGAACAGACTTCCTTCGAGGGGTCCTGGGCTCTCCTCCTACGTTGCCTTGCTCTAGGTCACCTATGTCCGTCTCAGGGATCACATTCCCGAATTCATCTGTCCTGTCTCGGTGACAAGTGACCACATATATGGTTCCTTCTTTGTCCAAGTATGCTCTGTTTTCAAACTTGACAGCTGGGTGTTCTAGTCCAATGGATTGGTCCGAGTTTTTAATCTGGACCACGGGTCTTCCTAGGCCATCCTCATAGATGCTAGCACCTAATCGGTTGGTCCTAAGGTATTCCAGCTGTGTCTTGTAGGGGCCTTCCACCCTATACAAATATGGCACACCTGAACTCCCCGCAGGTCTCTCCATACCTTGAGACATCTCTGATTCACTAGTCTCAGAGCTAGGGTAATGCGAGTGGTGGCTCAACTGCTGGGCCCAAGACCTAGCAGTATGATTAACACTGGCCTCCGAAGACCTAAGACTTTGTCTATCTCTTACTAGATGTCGTCCTCATCTAAGGTTCATATGCCTATTTAAATAGCCCAATTTTTGCCCAAAGTACAACCTCGTTGCCGATCAATTGGTGTCAGTCACTTGATTCTTTTTTAGTGTGTTATCGTGTTTATGATCTTGTCTGATATCGCGTCGTCAGGAATATTTGAGTTAATTGTCCGCACTTAAGTTGATCGTCCCACGTTAAGTTCTTTTCCTTTAAAGTTCTCGGTCACACACAGGTTCTCTCTTGAACTTGATTTCTTAGATAGTCTTTGACTTGTCACGTGCCTATCGTTGTCCTAACTTACTCCTAGCACTACTCGAATGTAGCCTAAGCTAGGAATTGACAAAGGGAGTTCAGAATATATCCGACCTTACTTGTTGATCCCTTGCTTTATGATGCTCAAAAACCCGGTTCTCAAGCTTGCAAAGAAACCCTTGCTTTGGATGTTCTCAATTGCTCTCAATGGACCTGAGAAAGTCCCAAAATTAACTCAAGACTTAAATTCAACTGACAGACAAATCACGTTCATGCATGTGATTTGGGTATCAATTATGTCCCCTGCCTCTATTGCAAACAATTCTAGAGATCCCTTGATTTTGTTCCCCTTAGGTATGGTATTTGATACACAAGATTTTTCTCAAGACACACTTGTAGGGACCTCACAAATCACTAATTGCTAGACCAATGTGCCCAAAAACTATCCCCAAAACTTGGAATAAAACCCTAATTTTTTGGCCGAAACTATCAATTGCGATCGACAGGTCTGTCAATCGCGATTGACAGAGGTGTTCGTCGGGGCTTGTCGATCGCGATCGACACATTGATCGCGATCGACAGTGTCAATCGCGATCGACAGAGTCGATCGTGGGTCCTGTCAATCGCGATTGATGGTGTCAATCGCGATCGACACGTTTTCTAGGATTTTCGCCATAAATTCAGTCGATCGGGGCTGTGTCCATCGCGATGGACATGTGGCAACGCGAGAAATTCAGTCAGTCGTCGAAATTCAATCGGTCGCAATCGACGGTGTCAATCGCGACTGACAGGGGTGTCGGTCGTGGCTGTCGATCGCGATCGACGGTGTCAATCGCGATTGACAGGGTCAGTCGGTCGTCTCTGTCGGTCGCGATTGACAGATCTGTCGATCGCGATTGACAGGAGTTGTCCGTCGTGGGTGTCAGTCGCGATCGACTGTGTCAATCGTGATTGATAGAGGAACTTGGAATTTTTTAACTGTTTTTAGTGATTTAGAATGTGCTCATCATGTAGATTATGGTGGTGCACTTAGTTTTACCAAATGGGCGTTTTTTTTGTCGATCACGATCGACAGACTTCGGCGACACAGAGACAGTTTCGTGATGTTTCGTACCTGCGCGGAGTGTTGGAGATGATGATGCAGCAAGTACCTGCAAGAAAGCTCAAGAAACATGCAAAAACAATGCACACAATATGGCTCTCTCGCTCTCTCTCACAAGTGGAATGAAGGAAATGAGGTGGAGAAGGTGATATGATCAAAAACTGAAAATTTTCGCGATGATGGAGATGGAGATCGGATATGGTGAGGATGATGATGGTGATGATGGTGGTGAGGTAGGAAAGAGAAAAAAAAATAAGAAGAGTAAAGAGATTACCTACAACACCAACGTCTCAAATCTACGTCTTACCATCACACGCTCGTCCTCAAAGCTCGATCCCTGGCGACGGCGCCGAAATTTGGTGTAGCTCAGTGATGAGTAGCACCTCCTTTAATGTCAATCCGGGAAGACGTGAGGATGGTATGATGACCTCGAGCAAGTGAAGGCACAAGTGCGTGAGTGAGAAGCACACCAACATGCACACACATACACATACACGCGCACGCAAGGTAAGACAAAGAGTAAGAAGCAATGGAGTTCTTTAGATTACTTTCAAGGAGCTCATACAAGTTCAAATCAATTACAAGCTAACCCAAAAATGAGCTCTCTAGCTCTATTTATAGTTTTTGACTAGGTTTTGGCCATGTCCAGACCTAGTGTCCGGCCTAGTTAAAAATTAGGTTCTAGGGCCTATTTGAAGACTCAAACGAAGTCTAAAAATTATGAAAATTGGTGGGTAGCTACTTCGAATGCTCCTCAAGCTCAAGGACTCCTTGGCTTGCACAAAATGGAGCTACAAAAATATGAAATGGTATCTACAATGGCTTTTAGTGATGAAAATCACTATTGTTGTAGGGATTTCTTCTAACGATTTGTCATACACATCTTCGAGCTCCCTACTTGCTCCTTCTCCTTGTGTGTCCACCTCTTTGATATGCATTAGTGTTCGGAAAAAATATTGGCCTACTTGCCAGAGCGTCGTTGACTACTCTGTCTGCTTGTGCCTTCTCTTCTCTCTGACTCCCTTCGTACGCTTCCTTGCCTTGTGAGTTCTTTAGTTCCAACACCATCCAAAACAACGCCAAAAGCATATGGGAATAGCCCCAACCGGGAAAACTGAGTAAAACTGAGCAACTTCTAAGATTTATCAATCCTCACCAGTCTAAGAAATGTAACACAACACCTGTACTTCAAAAATTTGAGACTATCCCAAGTGAAAAAAGTGAATTTGGATTCCGGATGACAAAAAACTAGGCCTACGAGTGGCCGCCTAGTTCCTACTGAAGCGTTGCAGAGAGATTTTGGTGGGGCAAATCTCGTCCAAATCCAACATGGATGGTTTCTAAACGAAGCTTAAGAAATGTGACCAAGATTTTTAAAATCTGATATCGTATGAGGAAGCTATGGTGTGGAGAAGTTGGGTAGGTCAAGAGTAGGAAGTGAAAATACTAATCTTCTTGGAGGAGTGACTTTGAGGAGCTCAAAACTAAAGAACTAGAGCTTTTCAATAAAAGCCCATGACCCATAGCCCTTGTCCACAACCCATTATACATAGGTGCATGATAAATTTTTCCCCAAATTTTGATCCATCGTTTCAATTCTCTCCTCCAAAATCAAGAAAAATTTTGAATATTCCCTAACCTTGAGCTTGAAATCTTTGGAAATCCGAACAAGACTGAACTGACTGAAAGGTCGATTATCCCACATGTGCAGATAGTGGCACCGATAATGAGTATATATAGGATCCTTTTATTATGAAACCTTCACCCAAGAGGGAGGAAGGAGGGAGAGTATCCTCTCGTGGGCTGTAGCTTCTAGCTTCCTTGCGCGCACCAGTTGTTGACCTCCTTTGTGGGTTAATTACTCCTTCATGGGTCTGTTGACGCCTTGATGCACGTGCTCACCTGCTCTGATACCACTGTTGTAAAGCCTCCCTATGACAGCCTCCATTTTTGTCGACTTCTACAACGTTTTCCGAGGTCACTCGCTGTCCAGAACTTAGGCGCATGGAGATCTACCTTGAAAATGTTGCCCAGCCACGTCATGTTCTATGACTACCCTCTCTCTCATTCATTCCCAAAATGGGTCAATGGTCAAAGCTCCTCACATGAGTGCCACTTGGCACTCATGTGAATATCATACTCATTATGAATAAGGGGAGGGTCTCATCTCATATCCCTATTCATATATGATACTCCATATGATCCATATGACACATGTTAATACCTTTGCCTTGATGAAGTGATAACCTACCTCAATATGCTTTGTTCTAGCATGAAAAATAGGATTTTGTGCTAACTGTATGCTGCTAAGAATAGGATTATCATAATAAATGGTGATAAACTTCTGCACTTTCACACCTAAATCTGCAAGTAGCATCTCTAGCCATGATGCTTCACATGCTACCATTGGAGCACCTCTATACTCAGCCTTTGTACTTGACCAAGCAACAAAAGGTTACTTCTTACTGATCCATGTAATAGTGACACTCCCAAGTGAGAATAGAAAACCACTAGTAGATCTTTGATCCATGTAATAGTGACACTCCCAAGTGAGAATAGAAAACCACTAGTAGATCTTTGATCTGGAATACTACTAGGCCAATCTACATCAATGTATCCATGAATATGCAATTCTACACCAACTTCATAAATCAATGCATAATACAAAGTAGGACTCACATAAGATAGAGAGCTTCTTAAAGCATCTAAATATGGTCTCCTAGGAACTTGCATAAATTGACTTTGAAGTCCTATATTGTAACTTAGATCATGTCTTGTAACTGTGAGATATATCAAGCTTCCCACAATTTTTCTGTACATAATAGCAATTTCTAATGCTTCACCTTATGTAGTATCCAACTTCAAATTCTGATCTAATCACATATAAATTGTCTTACAATGAGCCATACCATACTTTTGCAGCATAGTTGAAGCATATTGCCTTTGGGACATCCCTATATCTGTTTTTGTATGTATAATCTCAATGCCCAAAATATAGTGCATTAGACCAAGATTTTTCACGTCAAATTCTTGCATAAAAAGCCTCTTTGCCTCTTTAATGCTTTCTTCATTATCACCACCTACAATAAATTCATCAACATAAATAGCCACAATCATGATGCCATCATCATCCTTCCTTGCATATAATGAGTGATCTACATCACACATAGAAAATACAATGGTAGTTAAATAATATGCAATCCTTACATGTTGAGCACGAGGGGATTGTTTAAGCCTATACAAAGCCTTTTGCAACCTGCAAACATATTATGGGTGCTTTGAATCCTCATATCATTGTGGCTAGTTTGTGTATACTTCTTCATGCAACTTACTATGTAAGAAGACCTTCACATCTATCTAATGGAAATCCATCCTTTTGTTGTAGCTAATGCAACAAATGTTGTGATAGTACAAATTTTGGCTACAAGGCCAAAAGTTTCATGAAAATCATGATGGAGAGTGTTAATCTCCAAAAGAATTAGTTGTCCTTGATGTTAGAGCAACTCTATATCAAGAACAACTCATAACCTTGATCAACTTTGGAAGACCAATGCCAAATCTTCAAGATTTACACTAACTATGAAATGAGTCACTACACCGAAAAGTTTGCTGCACATAACTCACTCATTGACTGACCAAATATGTAAAGTTTCTAATGAAACTTTGTATGATGTGTTCCCTAAAGATTGCACACCCTCTCCAAGTTAAAACATTTCAAAAGGTGTCGTCAAGATTTTCTCTTCTCTCTCATTCATGAAGGCCTACAGGAAACAGATTTGGTGAAGGTAGCCAGAATTCCTCAAGAAGTCCATCAAAGATGTCAAAGGGATTTCACATGCAAACTTTGGAAGAAATCAACCAAATCCAGGGTAGCGGCCAAAGCTGGTCAAATTTTGGAAATTAGGGTAAAAATTTCAATGTCTCCAAATCACATGAAAATTCATATACTTGTAAAGCCTATCAAAGGCAGTCTATTGACCGAATTTCACATGAAAATGGATTTTCTAGCACATTGATATGACATGTGCATTTTATAAAAAATGTATTTCTTCCACTTAAACCCTACAAAATTTTGTATAGGAATTTTAGTTAGCCATATGGTTTGGCATATATAAAGGTCATATGTGGCTACATATTTGTACAAATTTTCAAGGCTATCAGAGCTTCCTAGAGACCGTAATACCACCTTACAAGCCTCCAAATGTAGTCAAACTTGTGTAAGGGACATTCAGATGGGAGTTTTTTCTGCATATTCCTAAAGGAGACCTTTCAAAATATAGCCCTAAAATTTTCATCTTCATCAAAGGATATTTGACAGGTCAAAGAGCACAGAATCTAGTTTTCAAGGTCACCACAATTTCCTAGAATAAGAAAATTGAAGGCTGGAAGGACTTCCACATGGCAAACAATGATTGAACCATGTTGTACAATCAAGATGAGCTCACATTCAAGGGTAGAGATGCACGAAAGCATAAAGCAAGGAGGATTCACAAGTTTTTTCATCGAATAAGCCTGTTTTATGATCAAAGATCAATAATGCAGAGTTTGTCCAAAAATAGTAGCTTATGTTATCCAAATTGATGTCAGCACTGATCCAATACTCTAGAACAGCTCGAGATCTAATGGTGGAGAATGAAGGCACCTATTTTCCAACCAATCCTAACCATCCATTTGATAAATCCAATCGTTGTAATCAAAAGAAGCTGATCTTAGGATTGAGAGTTGATTTCTCTAGATCCAAGGGCCCAGATTCATTCAAAAAACTATATAAACCCCCCTCCAAACTCCTAGAGCATCATTATTAGGCATCCATAGGGCCCTTGCTAGCACATGGTTTCCTTGAGACGATCACCCTCAGTTGAGCGTGTGAGGATCCAAGGTGGGCTAGTAAGAGCATAGTTCCTCAATTCACTTTTTAGACTTCCTCTCTAGGATAGGCTCATAAACCCAGTTTCTCTTTCTTTGCTCACCCTCAGTGGAGTTTGTGAGTGAGTTAGAGCTGGTTTTATGTGTCTTAGACTTCTTTAGAAACACATTACGATCCTAGAAAGACATAGGGTCAATGAAGTGGAACCTATCCTCTTACGTGTGACGTTCGATTGAACTGTCATGGTGGGAGGGTCCTACGGACCACCTTTGACCAGTAGAATGCTTAGCTTGATGTTTCACAATATTCATGTATATGTATGTCATAACAATATCTTCTAAATCATGTCTCTTGTCTCTTGTCTCTTAGTCTGTTATATGTTTTTACATGTCTCCTTCTATCTTTTTCTATGTGTGAGAAGGCTCCGCAGTCATGTGTTGAACCAATGAGGATGATCCATTGAGGTTGAGAGAAAAATCTTCTATTCATTTTTACATCATGACCCACATGCATTCATACCACCCACAAAAAACTCATGCTTATGAATTGATTTTCGAAAGTGTATAAAAAGCTCCATTCATGGATCATTCTTCCTTTCAAAAGTTGATTCATGTGTGTGATTTTCTTTTTTTTTCTCATCATGCATACATTCACAAGAATCCATGCTTATGAATTGATTTTCGAAAGTGTATAAGAAGCTCCATTCATGGACCATTCTTCCTTTCAAAAGTTGATTCATGTGTGTGGTTTTCTTTTTGTTCTCATCATGCATACATCCATATGTTCCCCTTTCATAATTAAATCATGACATCTCTCCTCCCCATATCCAACTTCATATTCACCTTCACATTTTTATCACAAAGACCTTCCAACACTCACTAGCTTCATACACCCTGCATGTGCCACGATTGGACCCGATCCACCCGGATTGCGATCACCTCCACATTTGAACCCGACGTGAATTGCTTCGTGGCATTTGATTATGATCTTGTTAGAAGGTTGTGATCCATATTTTTTGTTTCATATTTTTCATCCTCATCATATCATCATTATCATTCTTGAATGTTGCACTGGATTTCTCATAATATCGTGCACATCTTCGTCATGAAGTAAATGCATTTGTGAGAGATCCAGAACATCATGCATCACTTGCTTATTCACATAAGATGGAGGAAGGATTCAAATCCCTTATTGTTGAGAAACAAGGCCAAAGAATAGTCTCTTCTCTGTTGAGAGAGAAGGAAAAATTCAATAGCATCAACATTACAAGCTACTTAGATTTGTTTGAAGAGCAAGCTATGATTGTTGGTCTTCTCGAAGATCTCTTAATATCATTCTTTGAACAAATTGTTGATAGCTCTATCATAAACCGTTTCACTCAATATGATACTCTTCCTTGGAGTGATTTTAGAAAGAAGATGCTCAAAGAATTCTAACTTGAAGATTATAGCCAACATAATCGGCATGGATTCTTACGATGGGTCGATTCCCCAAAGCCTAGTAGCTCTATTACTCACTTAGAAAATGAGTATATTAGACGCTATGAACAACTTCCTGATGAGGATAAGATAACTTTGGAACCAGATCTTGTGATCAATTTTCTTAAGCTTCTTCATCCTGAAACTCGTAGGGAAGTTGAACGACAATTAGAAGAGCCGGATAAGCGCTATGGTCTTACTGACAATTGGCAAAAAGTGCATAAAGTAGTAGAGGCTGTAGCCCATAGACATCAAAGACAATCCATGCTTTATGAGCAAACTAATCTTCCTCATGCTAGCCTTCCACAAACTAAGGAGCAAGTTAGAGAACAATCCCATGCTATGCTTTTTGACTCTACTCCTATTCCTCAAATGATGGAGCCTACTCAAGGTTTTAAAGTAGAGCCAAATAAAAGTATAGTTGAACAATATCAAGTGAAAATTCTCACTAAGAAAATGGAAAGTCTTATTGCTACACAATCCAATTTAACCAAGACTATAGATGCTTTACAATCTAATTACATCAAAACTTTCCAAAATCAAATGAACCCAATGTCTTTTGAAGAGCCTAATCAACATGTTCTAGCTCTCAATCAAAATCCACAAGTAGCTCCTACTCAAGTATATGCAAAATCCTCATCCTCATGTGCAAAATGCTCAAATATATCAAAACATGTATCCTCATGTTTCTCAAACAACTTTTCAAAATCCTCAAAATCAAAATTTTCAAAATCATTAACCGTATACTATGGAAGCTCCTCTTGCGCCTCAAGTACCACATGCTGCTTCCCAAGCTCCTCAAATACATCAATTGCCTTATCAAAATCCTAATTATCCTATTCAAGCAATTCCTTATCAACAAAATAATCAATTTCAAAATTTTCCACCACAAGTTAATCAAAATCCTCAAAATCAAAATGGTTTTGTGTGTGGTCCTCATAGGTGTCTTTGGTGTGATTCGTTAGACCACTTTTTGAGAGATTGTGAGCTATTGAAGGCCGCTAAGGAGCAACGACTAGTAATAGACATAGACAAGAAAATTTGTGACTATCGATCTAGGCTACCTTTGCAAGGAAATTATGGTAAGGGAGGAATGAAAAAGCACTATGAAAATATAGCCATAAGGGATGCAGGAACTAGAGGGGTGAAACTAGAAGCTCTCGATGAACAGGAAGTGGAATCAAGTAAACCCACAAAGGAAGTTGACTTTTCCATAGAGGCTTTAGTAAGAGCACGAGATGAGGTTAGGAGAAGAATGGCTTGGGAGTCACCGATAGAAGATCAGTCTCTTATTTCTCACATATCAACGAAAAAGAGATGAAGCTCAGCCTAGTGAAAGAAGAGTGACTCGAAAATAAACCCTAGAGGGAATAGAAAGTATCATAGAGAAAGGGGAAACATGACAACCCAAAGATAAAAAACAAGAATCACAATCCAATGAACAAAAACAAGAGGAGAAACAAAAAGGGAAGAAGACAAAGCAAAGAAAAACAGAATCAAAGCCTTTAGATAAACAAGAACAATCAAAACAAACTAAAGACCAAACACAAGAACATGAACAAAAACAAGATCCTGAGCAAAAACAATAGAAACCAAAGAGAAAACCTAAAGCCATCTTGATTTCAGAAATTGAGAGAAAAATAGATCCTATGGAGATTTTAGATGACATTTTGCTTAAGAGTCAAGTGACTATGTCTTTAGAACAAGTTTTCTCTATTGCAAAGCCTATATTTAAAGATAACTTTATGGACCTAATTAAAAGGAAGAGGTTTTTGCTTAATCTAGATACTGAGATGCAAGATTCTCTAGATCAAGATCAAGCTATGAATGAAGCATTCAACTTTGATGAATCTGATGAAGAGGATCTTGACGATGATGAAGTAAATGTTAATAGAAATTTCTTAGGACCTATTCAACCTAACCATGAAAGTCATGAAAACAATCATGAAAGTCACTTTAAAAGAAAATTTTGATCTAGAGGTACATCAGAGATGCATGTTAGAATAAAAAATAATAAGAACACTATCACTGTAAATGCATTAATAGATTCCAGCTCTGAAATCAATGTGATTTTAAGAGAATTCTATGATAAGTTTCAATGGCCCATAGATAAAGATTGTGGATGGCGTATGAGAACTGCAGATAATGGTGTAGGTACCCTGTATGGAGCTTGTGCTAGTGTGCCCATATCCATAGGAGGAATCATAGAAGAATTTCACTTTTTTATTCAAGATAATTGCTCCTATGAAGTTCTCTTAGGTCAGCCCTTTATTTGTGAGAGTAGTATGGAAACTAAGGCCATGGATGATGGTTCTAGCTATGCTAGAATTAAGTCTAAGGATGGAATGCAATCACTTCAAGTCATGACGATAGGAGTGAATCATCCTAGGAATTGTTTGTCAATTAGAAAGAAACATATTTTTACTCAGGGTCATGAGCATGCTTGTAGTGATTGTGCACCTCGATTCATGTTTGGAGCTACATATGATCAAAATTTCCGATAGAATCCATTGTTGAGCGGGACAATAGTGGATATTGGTTTGACATCTCACAACGAACCAACCTGTACAATAGTTTGGCACTTTGTTTTCCACATTCTAGATTAGATTTTCTTCATAAAAGTTAATTGTCCAAGTCTTTTATCCAAAAAACCCAAAAAAATTATAAAACCAACAAAATCATGGAACATGATGAGAACATTGCGCATGTGATTAAGACATCTCATTGTTTCTCTACTCTCGAGGAGCTAGAGTTATGTCTTCAGCAAAATTCTAATTCCCATATTATTCTTCTTTCCTCGCTTGATGAGTATGCTCTAATCCAAGAGTATGCTCTCAATGCTGACAAGTGCTCAAAATTTAACCAAACACATGATGCCTTAGTTGAAACAAAGTACAAAACTATTGACAAAAAAATCAAACCCATAGCTCAACCATTACCCCAAGGAAGCAATGAAAAAATTATTGATGTGAAAAATGATCCAATTCTTTGGGATAAGGAAAACATAGGACATACATTCACAGATGAGACAATCAAAGAGGTGAAAATTTGTAAAGATTATGAATTTCTTTTGCCAGCAGAGAGAGATAAATTTGAGAGAGTCATACATAGCCATGGAAAAGCCTTTACTATGTATCCTTATGAGATTGGTTGTGCAGATCCTAAGCTAGTTGCACCCATGATAATCTTTACTATTCCACATATTCCATGGAATCTTCACCCTATAGAGGTTCCAAAGGCTCACTTACCTGAGCTAATGAAACTACTTAAGGAGAAGATAAACATGAGAATTTTAGAGCCATCTTTTGCACCTTACTCAAAGAGATGGTTCACTGTGTCTTAAAAGAATGGGAAACTACATTTTATTCAAGATCACCAACCTGTCAATAAAGTCACCATAAGGAATGTAGGAACATGACCCATTGTAGATGAGTTTGCTGAATCATTTTGAAGACATTCTATCTATTCAATGGGTGATTTATATTTGGGATATGACCAATTCCAATTAGCAATTGATAGTCGTGACATAACCACAATGAAAACTCTTTTAGGCTTAGTGCGAATGTGTACTTTACCTCAAGGAATGACTAATTATGTGGCTCATATGATGAGTGCTATGAATATGGTCTTACATGATTTTATCCCTCATATAACCATGCCATTCATTGATGATATTCAAATTAAAGGGAGTGAGGAACGTGTAAAGGAGATTACTTTAGATTCATCTAGATATTGTAAATTTGTTCTTGACCATATCTCTGATTGTGAACAAATATTTCAACAATCTGAAGAGGTAGGTCTCACATTTTCCATAGAGAAATCTTTTTTTGGTGTCAACGAGCTTCTTATTGTTGGAAATTTATGTGTTCATTATCGTCGAAAGCCATACCCACAAAAAGTTGATGCCATTAGCAAGATTTCTGAAACATGTAACAATGTGAGTGAGGTACGCATATTTCTTGGTGCTTGCATCTTTTATGTTATTTGGATTCCACACTTTGCTCCTGTTGCTGATTGTCTGTATGACTTGTTGAGGAAGAAACCAAAATTTATTTGGACTGACAAACACACACAAGCTATGCGTAAATTGAAGAAATTATTGCTTGAAGCTCCCATCCTTAAGCATGTAGACTATTCTGCTAACTAACCCATTATATTGACTGTTGATACTAGTCCTATTGGTATAGGTTGGGTTATAAATCAAGATGATAGTGAAGGGAATAGATATGCAATTCGGTTTGGTGCCAAAATTTTACATGAAACACAACGAAAATATCCACAGATCAAACGAGAACTATGGGGTATGGTGACAACTTTGAAAACAGACAAAGAATATTTCATAGGTGCAAATGTTAAAGTTGGGACTGATTGTTTGCCTCTAATTGGAATGATAGCCAATTGTTCATCTCCTGATATAGCCATGCTTAGATGGATCTCATATATTAAGTTCATAAATCCTGAGTTACTTCATATTTTAGGTAAGTCAAATTCAGTTGCTGATATGTTATCGAGAGCTAGATTTGATGATCTTGCAAGTGATCTAATAAAGAATGTGAACTTAGTTGACTATGTTCCACACATATATATGAGTATGAGCAATTTCATGAGTCTGAGTACGAAGATGAATGGAGAGACATAGGAAAGTATCTGAGTACACTGCAACCATTACCTAGCTGGACTATCAATAGATTCCATAACATTAGGAAACGAGTTTATAATTTTTCCTATGTAACGGTTATCTTCGGAGACATGCCAAGGTTAAGGTTAAGAATCCACAATGAGTCCTAGGAAAACGAGGTCTTCAATTGCAAGTAATGAAGGAAATGCATGAGATATTATGGGCGGGTCATAAAGAATTTTTTGGAACATATGAAAAAATTAGAAGTGAGTATTATTGGCCGAGCATGTATGTTGGCATTAGTAGCTATGTTTCTACATGTTCTACTTGTCAAATTCATTCATCAGTCAAACATAGAGATCCATTGCAAGAGAAGACTTAACTAATCATGTAGAGGGGCATGCACTACGATCTAAGACCACTTACAATGTTTGCAAATTCTTGCTTGAAGATGTCATAAGTACTAACAAAAAGTTCCAGGCATCAAATTCTTTTATAGGCAACATATGGAAGAAAACATTGATGCATAAATGAGTAAGCACTAAGACATAAAGAAAAAATTGCATGAAAGAAAGAATTGCATGAAAGAAAGAATTGAAACAGGGAACAAGAATATGCATGAACAAATAGGCAACATATATGCAAATGAACAGGCAACATAGACAACATGTAAAGAAATAAAATAAACAAGCATCAATATGAAGTGGAAGTGGATGTATTGAGTCATTTTAAGCATCAGTTCCTCTCATCTTGAAGAAAAATTTGTACCTTTTTCATAAAGTAATCTACCTTAAATACGATTATAAACAAAGATTTAGGATTTTCAAGAGACATCTTTCATCTTTGTGGACTAAGGATGTAGAAACATGCAGTAGCAGGAGCTAGGACTTGGACAATTATGCTTTTGATACAGGAAACATGCATGTTTATATATGAAAGTCATGTCACCAAAGAAACCTCCAAATCTACATGTCCTATCTTTCCATAATCCTAGATTATAACCGATTTCTTAGTAGATAAATTACTACTTAAGATACAATTTTACACAAGTAGAGAAATCATCATTTTCCCTTTTGACTCAAGTGATGTTGATATGTAATGCAATGCAAAGACTAAAAACAAACATGCATGAAGCAAGAATGGAAAAAAAGTAGAATGAACTTGAAAAAACACAAAGCAACATGAACTTGAAAAAACACAAAGCAACATGAACTTGAAAAATTAATGATATTTCTATTTTTTATTTTCTTTTCTTTTTTTTTTATAACATGGATACTCCTGTTTATGAATCAGCCTCATTGTTGTCATCTTCTTCAATGTCCTCATCCAAAATGTACTCGTCATTATCACGTTTCTTGAATAGCTTTATCCTTTTACCTCCAATCAAAGTTTTTAGTGCAACACCATTTAATTCACAAAGAGCATACGTACCATTGTTGTTGACTTTTGATACAATGTATGGCCCAAACCACTATTGAGTGAGCTTTTTGCATGCATCATATTGAGAGTCAAATGTACTATCATAAATGAGCACCCAATCTCCTACTTCAATCGGCTTAGGATGCAATCGATGAGTTTTATCAAAATAATGCTTGTTCTTCATTCTAGATGCTCCTGAATTTTTCAACAACATCATCAAGTCTTAATTTACCTTATTCTAACTGTTTAATGTGCAAACTCAAAAAGTCATCATTAGACATGTTTTCAGACCAAAGCAAATTTGACCATGCAAAAATATGAGCCTAAATTGGAAACAATGGTTTTTGACAGTCAGGTCATTACTCCTAATATAAAGCTCAATAGACTCAAGAATAATCCCAAAGGTCAAGAGAGAGGTCTACAAGGAAGAAGGCACCCCCACAAAGGTATACATATGGTTCTTTCATGGCAAAGCACTATGCATACATGATGAATGTCATTGCCGATCAAGAGCTAGATTCTTATGAGGACGCAAAGGCCAAACTAGACTCGAGGAAGGATATGTATGAAGAGTTTAAAGCTCTTAAGGAGAACAACACTTGGGAACTAGTACCCAAGAAGGAAGGCATGAAGATAGTCGAAGATAGTACAAGACCAAGAGGAATGCAGATGGCAGCTTGGCAAGGTACAAGGCTAGACTAGTAGCCAAAGGCTTCACACAAACACAAGGGGTGGATTATGAGGAGACTTTTAGCCCTATGTAAAACAAGGCTACCATTAAGGATCTTATAGCACTATGTGCTACAAGGAGGTGGCCTATCTACCAGATGGACATAAAGAATGCTTTCTTGAAGGGTGAGAGGTGTTCATGGAAAAACATCAAGGGTATGTAGATCCAGAGCACCCTACCTATGTTTGCAGGTTGAAAAAGGCCTTAGATGGCCTAAAGCAAGCGCCAAGGTCTTGGAATCAGAGGCAACTATATTTCTTGAAGAGATGTGGTTTCTCTCCAAGTGATGCAGATCCATCCTAGTATGTGAAGAAGACAAATGACAAGGTATGTTTGATATGCATACATGTAAATTATCTTCTTGTGATAGGTGATGATGATATAGGGATAAAGACAATCAAAGAGAAGCTTGGAAGAGAGTTCAAAATATCAGATTTAGGTGTGCTTAAGTACTTTCTTGGCATTGATGCATGTGATCTATGGGAAAGAAGGTATATATCTCTCTCAAACGAAGTAACTTCTAGATATGTTGTTTAGGTTTGGCATGACAGATTCCAAACCAATAGCTCAACCTATGGATTCAAATGTCAAGTTAAGCAAGGATGATGGTAAGAAGCTAGAAGACCTTACACTATACATGAGCATTGTGGGATCATTCATCTATGCTACACTCACAAGGCCTCACTTGCACTACATAGTTGGAGTTCTATCTCAATTCATGGATGCAACCACAAATACACATCTCAATCAAGCAAAGAGAGTGTTAAGGTATGTGAAGAGTATGGTTAATTATGGGTTGCTATATAGGTATGATGAAGAACTTCAAGTAAGAGCATGGAGTGATGCAGATTGGGTAGGGACTGTTGATGATAGAAGGACAACTTCTAGCTATGTTTTCGTGCTAGGTACAAAAGCAATTTCATGGATGAGGAGAAAGACGCTGAATATAGAGCTCACTAAATGTGAAGCAACATGGATTAAGAAGCTCTTCAAAGATTTTGGTATACAACCTGGACCATTTCTAGTGTATGGAGATAACATGTCAAGCCTACATCTTGCTAACAATCCCATGTATCATGCAAGGAGAGCAAGCACATTGAGGTGCATTACCATTATGTAATGGAAAAGGTTGCAAGTGGGGACATTAATGTTCATTTTGTAGGTACAAAGGACCAAGTTGCCAATATCTTCACCAAAAGCTTGGATATGAACAAGTTAACAAAGTATTCAAAGGCTATGAGCTTGCTTGATGTGGACTCTGCCAACTTAAGCTTGAAAGGAGTGTTGAAAGTGTGAACTATGCAAGCTTTAGGTGGACAAAGGGGTCAAAAGACCTTAATGTGGACAAAATTCACAATTCAAATCACTTAGGGTGGTATCAGGGTTGGACAAGGTAGTCCTAAGCTGGTGGAAAAGTCAGGAGAGGCATCCAAAAGCTATAAAAGAAGGTGAAGATTCATCAAATGCATGGAAGTCTTATAGGTCATTACAGACTAGGAGACATATTCTCAAGGAGGCTCAAGGCAAGAGTCATCCAAGGCTCAAGGAGTTGAAACACATTAGTGCAAGCTAGGAAAAAGGAAGAGGAGGAAAATACATGCACAGAGGAGGATCAAGGAGGAGCTATCAAGCCCACACCCCCTCTAGTCTCTTGTAGGTATAGACCTAGTCTCCTTATAGCAGATGTAACTCATGTACATATCCAATTCAAGAGATTTAAGGTTAATTCTGTAGCTTATATATATGTCTTATGTTCGCTAAGAATTATTCTTGAAATCAGTTTCATATATAGAGAAATTAATGTATCTCTATAACCCTAATTTTTGCATATCCTACATCTTTGCATAGTCTATTTTGTAAAGAGTTGTTCAGTAACCTAAACAGATCCATTTGAGGTCTTATATAGCTTATTGGAAAGCTTATGAACCATAAAAAGTGTGGCTAAAAGCCTAGTTGATTTGGATTATTGTAAGGCAAGTGAAGTAGAGTCTTGCTGTAGGGTAGTAGAAAATGTGTATGAAGGGACCTAACTATTGGGTTCATTTCACTTCTAGTGTGAAAATATGAGGGATTAAATTCCATAATCACACCATCCATGAGCATAGAGTCACATGCGCCAAGGGACATGAGGGGATCTAGGGCTACGACAACTACATCACTTCAAAGCATGGTGGAAGGAGAGAGATGGAAAAAAAAACAAGGATGGAAAAAAGATGATCTATCTCACAAGAAGATAAAGAGTTATTCCAATCACACATAAAAGCATATACTAGTGCTAAGATTGATACTTTTAAAGAGAATCCCCAAACAAGAAGAGCCACTCAGCCATCAATACCAAGACAACAATTTGTAGAAGTGCAAGAAGAGTAAGATGTAGCATGTGCAATGGATGCAACAAATGTGGTAGTGTAACAATTACGTGAGTCAACAACCAAGATGCAAGCCACCAAAGTATTGAAATTATAGGACATGGGGTCTAAAGAAGAGACACTTATACATGTTTCTCACTACCACTCCATCCCCTCCACTATTCCCACCACCTTCTCCACAACATACAAATTTTGATTTCTATGATGCACCATCTCGTGATGTAGTGCTTCAGAAAACAAAGGTGGAGTCAAACAATTATAACCATACACTGCCTTAAATGGGGTCATTTCTATAGATGCATGCCATTCATTGTTATATGCAATCTCAACTTAGGTAAGAATTTAGTCCAATTATCTTGCTTTTCATTCACATACATATGCAACATATCTTCAAGTACCCTATTAGACCTCTCGTTTCCCCCATTACTCTATGAATGGAAAGCTATACTCATACGAAGTTGAGTACCAATTGATTGAAGCATTTCTTTCCATAAGTTTGATGTGAACCTAGAGTCTCTACCATAAATTATGTTTTTAGGTATCCAATGTATTCGAAAATTTTCTTATACAAAGAGGTTTGCAATGTTCAAGGTAGTATCAATCTTTTTCATAGGAAAGAAATTCCATCTTGGTAAATCAATCAACTATCACAAATATAGTGTCATGTTTACTTCCACTTATAGGCAATTTAGTGATGAAGCCCATACAGTTACACTCCCACTTCCGCTTATACACACAATTTTGTCCTTAGCAAAGAAACACTTACTCCTCTTTCCATACAATTTGTGTTCTCTAAGAGCTTCCAAATTTTTCTTGACATGTACAACATGCTCGCAATTATCTTTACAGTATACAAATATATCACTAAGAAAAACTGAGATGAATTTGCATAGATAATCATGAAAACCATTTTTCATCAAGAACGTGAATTTGCCAAGATCATTTGTTAATCCAAAAGCTAAAAATGTAAACTCATAGTGGCCATAACATGTTTGAAAAGCTATTTTGGGTATATCCTAATTTGCTACTATCCAGATTTTAATGCAATCTTAGTGAATAAAATCCCTTCACTTAATTGACCTAATAGTTCATCTATGTGAGGGAGTGGGGACTTATTTTAATCATTCTTTTATTCAACCCCCTATAGTCAATGCATAATCTATAAGATCCCTCTTTCTTCTTCTAAAATAAAACAAGTGCTCCCAAAGGGGAAACACTTGATCTCATCAATCATTTCTTCAGAAGATCATCTAATTGAATCTTGAGCTTGTCTAATCGGCCTATGTTAAATCTATATGGTGCTCTCAAATATGGTTCGCCCCTCATATAACACTCAATAGGTACTCTATCTTCCTAGGTGGAGGTATACTAGGTAGGTCTTCTAGAAATACATCTACATATCCTTTAAAAGTATTTTCCACGTAAGTTTAAAGCTTTTGATCATCATCTTTGTGATGCAGACTATTCACATCCACTACAAATCTTTTGCAACCATCATATATTCCTAAACTTATCTACATAGCAGAAATGCAAATAGGCTTAGGATTATGCGCATCACTCAGAATGTTCATATATTCACCATCTAGCTTTAGAGTGATTGTTCTTTGTTCACAATCAATTGTTATAAAATTTTGAACTTACCCATCCATCCCTATAATTGCTTCACCTATTTCATTTTAATTTTGTCAATGTATCCTTTCATATGGTGTAGTCATCCATTGTCCATCTCCACATGTATCAATATCTATATGTTTAAGGGTATTTCTAAAATATCTACCAATCTAAAAGATAGAAAACAATTTGTAATACCCCAATCGATCAAAAATATGAATTTATGCATAGAAATCATACCCAAAATCATAGTTACTGAAGACCTTGAGAAAGAACTAGTCAGCATGCAACATAAAGTAGATTTAGGACTGATCCATTTATGCTTTGTCAATTGTTGCACCTTCCTCAATGATGTTTATCACCTTCACTTGTGTAGGCCAAAATATTTCCTTTTTTGGGCATTCATATGTCCAATTCCCTTGATCAACACAATAAAAACACAAACCAAGTCTTTTTGCCTGCTTAATAAAATCAAGTTCCTACTGCCAATGGATGGGTTGATGCCTCCGTTGAGTCTCCACCTGAGCAGGATTCTTACCTTCATTATTAAAAGAAAAAGTTTTCTTCAACTTGTTCATGTTTGTTGTAGGAGTTCACCTTTTGCATATTGAACTTATCCATCATCTCAAAATTATTGGCTATTGCAAGAGCATCCGATAAGTCAAAACATTTGGATCCCTTAACTGTGGAGATGTAGAAACTTCTATCTATACTCATTAATAGACAAGCTATGCTTGTCACTCTCGTGCTATAAAAAAATGTAGAACACCATCTTCATATTCATATGGTAGTGTGGAAAGCAAGAACGTTTTTCTACTTTCTCTCTAAATTCCTTCCATAGAACTAGTCCAAAATGTATGTGAGTCTGGATACAGAACTTCCACCATAGGTTTCTAATGCCACAAGATCCCAACCTTAAGCTTAAACTCCTCATTGAATTATCAAGATCAAAGAAACCCTCTAACTATTCGATCCATGCCTCAAGATCTTTTGCACTCTTCTTCTCACCATCAAAATTGTTTAATTTTTCTTTTTGAAACTTTGTTGAGAGCAAACTCAATATACTTCATATCTTCATGAATACATTTTTACCTTGGAATAGGCACACTAGATGTTTCTACACCATCCAGTTCATCATTCAGCTCATGAACAAATCTTTAGTGCCTTCTAGTTGCTTTGTAACTTATTCTTTGCATAATTCTCTAATAAGCTTTTGAATAAGCTCCTCCTAGTCACAAATATTTTGTGTAAAACCTTCCATAGTTGTTGAGGATGGATTATGCTCTCATACCACTTGTAGTGCTTCCCCAATCACAAGCTATACCCAATCACAATCTTCCAATCAATCAAGAAAAATGGAAGAGAGAATAAGAAAAACTTGCACAAGACAAGAGAAAATATGATGCAATAGAGTAGATAAGATGTGATGCAAAGGAGGACCTAGTATTATGAATTCGAATCATATACAATATCCTAAAAAGAAAAATATTCTTGATGAAGACTCAACCTCCTAACCACCCCTAAGCTATCTCAATCTCACTCACACTCACACTCTCAATCCCACCCTCACTTAGAATCTCACTCTCAAAAACAATCATAAGGTAATTCTCCAATTTTTGGCCTTCTCTTGCATGATTCAATGATCTTCTCCAAACATAGTTGGTCCTCCTCTTCTTGAGGAAGTGTGTGATCCATTAACTTGAGCAAAACTTGTATCTCCAACTATTTCATGCTAAACTTTCACAAAAAGCATGTGTTTTAGTGACTTTCTACTTTCTTTAGCAACACCTATCAAAAGTAGAAGAAAAAGAAATGAAAAGGCATATTTGTCAGCATCCACAACATGCATGAGAACAAGTATCCATCAAAATCATGGAGTCAAATAATAATACATAAGCCTACTTTTTTCTTCAAGTGTTGGAAAAATCCACACTTTTTTGGGCCTTGTAACTAAAAACTAGTGTGAACTAATTTTGGAGCCCAAAACGATGAACATAAAACATGATCTACAATATTTTCAGAGAGACACTTGCATTCTCCTATGCGTGGTCTACCTTTCTCTCATACAACATTATTCCTGATTCTTTCAAATTCATGTTCAGTTTTTTACTAGAAAACATGATGCATATAAGATTTAGAGAGAGAATATAAAAATTGACATCCATAGATTTTGTCTATATGCATAAAATGAACCTAATTATTCATTCTAAATATTATCCCCACAATGTATAAGAGAAATTTCAAAATGCACTATTTTCTTATCAAGAAGCCTATCAGAAATCTTCCCCCTTTTAAGAACTTTATCCTTAGAGTTGGAAATAAATATAATGCATTAGAAAAGAGTTTGTGTTCACCCATATCCAATTTTCAATTAGATGTCTGGGCCATTTGAACAAAATCTTTAAACATGAGAAGCATTAGGTATATATCTTTTAAGTAAGCTAACATGAAATACAAGATGCACATTTAAATGTTCAAGCAATTCCAACAAATAAGCAATAGATACAATCTTTTTGAAAAATTTAAAAGGAATTGTGTATTGTGAAGAAAGTTTATGATCCTTTCCTAACAACAAATTAGATTAGTGAGAATTGAATCTAAGAATTGGTTTTGTCTTCTTTGAGCTTCATTTATGTGTTGTTTAATTTTTCCAAGTTCTTCATCCATCTTCTCAATTATTTATTTAGATAGTTCTACTTTATTTGAAAAATTTGAAAACAAAGGAACCTTAAACAATTATAACCATACATAGCTTCCAATGTAGTCATCTTTATAGATGCATGGCATGAACTGATATATGAAAACTCAAATAATCACAAGTATTCAATCCAATTACCTTGTTTTTCATTCACATACATATGTAACATATTTTCAAGTACCCGGTTAACCCTCTCGGTCTCCCCATCAGTCTATAGATGCAAAGTGGTACTCATATGAATTTGACTACCAATTGATTCAAATGTTGATTTCTAGAGGTTTGATATGGGCCTAGAATCTCTATGTAAATGTATATGGATATGGATATGTATGTGTATATGTATACATATATGCATATGGATATGAATATGTATAAGTATATGAATATGTATATGGATATAGATATGTATATGTATGTGTATATGTATATGTATATGTATATGTATATGCATATGTATATGCATATGTATATGTATATGTATATGCATATGTATATGTATATGTATATGTATATGTATATGTATATGTATATGTATAAGTATATGAATATGTATATGGATATAGATATGTATATGTATGTGTATATGTATATGTATATGTATATGTATATGCATATGTATATGCATATGTATATGTATATGTATATGTATATGTATATGTATATGTATATGTATATGTATATGTATATGTATATGTATATGTATATGTATATGTATATGTATATGTATATGTATATGTATATGTATATGTATAAGTATATGTATATGTATAAGTATAAGTATAAGTATATGTATATGTATATGTCAATGTTTATGTATATGTATATGTTAATGTATATGTTTATGTATATTTATATGTATATGCATATGTATATGTATATGTATATGTATATGTATATGTATATGTATATGTATATGTATATGTATATGTATATGTATATGTATATGTATATGTATATGTATATGTATATGTATATGTATATGTATATGTATATGTATATGTATATGTATATGTATATGTATATGTATATGTATATGTATATGTATATGTATATGTATATGTATATGTATATGTATATGTATATGTATATGTATATGTATATGTATATGTATATGTATATGTATATGTATATGTATATGTATATGTATATGTATATGTATATGTATATGTATATGTATATGTATATGTATATATATATGTATATGTATATGTCCATGTATATGTATATGTATATCTATATGTTATGTGTATGTGTATGTGTATGTGTATGTCTATGTGTATGTGTATGTATATGTATATGTATATGTATATGTATATGTATATGTATATACATATATATATATATATATATATATATATATATATATATATATATATATATATATATATATATATATATATATATATATATATATATATATATATATATATATATATATATATATATATAT
>CM035418.1:68779155-69234155 GCA_020310875.1 Ceratopteris richardii | reverse complement strand
GCTAGATAAACATAATTCAACCATTTTGCACAGGCTTTGATGTCTCTGACGGCAATAGTGAATTCAGGCCAGGTGCGTCGTCGAAGAACTGGAATGTAACAAGGGTTATACTTAATAAACAACGGCATATTATTCCAGGTTCGGACCATTTCTGGATACGTTTCCAAAAGCCTGATTCTCCAGGTGGGTTGATGGATGGACCCACGCTGAGCACTTTCCGGTATATCATCTGGACCAAATTGTGTAGCAAATGTGGGAGGCTTGCCACATTGTCGTTGAATCTCCGCGTTGTAATCGGCCACAAGTATACAAAATGGCACATATTGGTCATTATTGGTGCCGATCCATCTATGATGAGACATGCTTCTGAAATATTCAGACTTTATGACAGTTTCTTCTAAGTTCGGTAATGATTGGATCTGAATGGCCACCCGTTCTTCGTGGGTGTTCGTTGTCCTTTCCAGTGTCTGAAGCCACTCGGGTGCTTCCACTTCCAATGTGTCTAGTCCCTCTGAGGTTCGTCGCCCGCCTGGCATTGGCATAGGAACATACGGTTCCTCGTACAAATCATCTACCTCAATAGGGACCAACTCTTCTTGCTCTAGTTCTACCACTAGAGATGGCTGCCTCTCGTATGTCAGTAACCTCTGCTGTAATTCTGCTACCTGCTCAGTTAAGGCCTTTACTTCGTCTGAGGTGGAGGTTGATGGGACACTCTTCGGTTGTTCTTCCTGTTCCTTAAGTCTGCTCTGAAGTGTGTCACGCTCTCTTTCCAAGTCATCATGGGCTTCCAGGAGATCTGCATAGCTTTCCAAAATGGTTTTCATCGTCTCCGTGGGAACTGCTTTGAACTGCTCTGGATCTATCTCGTGAGGGGAGCCTTCCATTGCCGCTTCCAGATTCTCTTCATTTTGTTTTTGCAGTCTTTTGTTCTCTTCCAGTGTTGTGGCCATATGTTTCCGGAGTAACGCCAAGTTATGTCTGACTCGTAGGTTATCGGCCTGGTATACTTCGAGCAAGGCTTCTAGTTGTTTGACGCCTGATTCTGTCGATGGTTGTGGTGCCTCCAATAGTGTTTGGTGAGCCTGCTCAAGCGTTGTGTAGCGTTGATTCACTTCTGCATTTTCCTCTTGTAGAATGTGAAATTGCCTTTGTAAGTTCTGATGGTGTGTTGTCAGTTGTTGATACCGGCCGTCCAGAGCTCTGTACTCATTCTGAAGCTGATATACACATTGATTTAATGCTAAAAATATGCTACTTACATTAAATGATGCTGGGAGGGGTGAAGATGCAGGGGGAGTGGGGGCGGGAATGGGAGTTGTGAATGATGTGGATGCAAGTGGAGATGTGGGTGGAGGGGGTATGGGAGATGAAGGTGGCATGGGGGGAGGGAGCGGTGCTGTGGCAGGAGATGTTTCCATAGTGTCAATTGTTTGAGTGACAGTGTAGATGGGGATCGTGGGTGGAGTGGATGTGACGTCAATGAAAAGAGTGGTGAAAGTGGGCATGGTGACTCCCCCGAATTGGATTCCCGGAGAGAGTGGGATACCCATGACAATGGTGGTGGTAGTGGACGTGGTGGTGCTGGTGTCATGTGGTGGAGTGAATTGTGTAGTGCGAGGTGGGGATGGTGGTGACAGTGGTGCTTCCTGATGTTTGTCTGCTTGCGTTGTCTCTCCTGGTGCTGATACATTGATATGAATTTGTTTCCCGGACCTCCTGGGACGAACGGGAACCCTCTTCTCAAATCTGTGAATGTAAGCCATTGCCTCATGGATGGCCTCATCCACTCCTACGGCGTCGGCATGAAGATTTATGGACTCAATGAACAAATCGTCCACACCTTCCTCAGCTAGCAACTGGTTCATGAGTTTCTTGCCCGATTCCAGTGACATCTTATGCTGTTCTTGAACTAGTTGCATGGTTCGATATAGTCTTTTGATTTGTGCCGAATACGCAGGGGCACTTGCCAGCTCTGAAAGCTCGTCATATTCTTGTTCCTCGTAGGCTTCTTCTTCTTGTTCTGTCTCTTGTTCCTCGACGTCGACTTCTACCACTTTTGGTCGGGTGGGGGCTGCTGTTGTTGTCTGGGGTTGTGGTTCCTGAGCACGTTTTGTTTCCGTCTCGAGATTAGAATCATAGATCAGTCGGGCTACTTCTTCATCCGTGAGATCATTTAGAGTAAAACCCTGTGGGAATTCCAGATCTGATGGGACGGGTGGAAATACCAGATTAGGTCCATCTGTGCTTGGTCTTGGTAGCCGGATTGTGAATGGCCTAACGCGTCGTGTCTGGGGAGGGGTAATTTCTGGTGTAGTGGTGGCTCCCCTAGGTTGAGCACAGGGTAATTGTACTCCCCCCCTCATCTTCTTTGATGGGGGACCTGCTGCTGATAGTCTTCTCTGGAATTCCTGGGCGCGGGGCCATATGAGTGCCCGCTGAATAGGCACGTCATAGGCCAGACATTGGTAGATTATCTTTGTTAGAGCGCAACATCCATGAAGCACATTTTTCTGCTTCTTGTTCCACCTTTGATGGGCTAGGTGGATCTGATCTATGATCCAATGTGGCACATTGATGGGAAGGCCTTCCGTCTCTGCCAGATACAAGCTGAACCATATTTTCTTTGGGGGCATTGTGAATCTTTCCTGGGCGGGGAAAGCAAAATGTTGCATGACGGTCCGTAGGTGAAGCGCAATGGTAGGTGTCATCGCTACCATATCCTTCAGCTTATTAAGATCTTTGTGTTTCATTCGTCCTGGAACCATGGTTTCCTTTTCAGTGGGGATGTGCATGCCATACATGCCCAACGCTTCTCGTACCAAATTAAGGGTCAGCTTGAATCTTTTAAGCTCATGACCCGGCAGCAGTGAGGGTAACAGAAAGGTGCTGTCGCCTCCCTTGGCCCTGCTTGGCGTGATGGTACTGATAAGATATGAACATCATAAGAAATCCGGCTTTGGTAAGTGGGCCCTGAAATAACTGTCCACACCGGCTTTGGTCCAAACTGATCGCATGACTTCGGCGTTTTGATAGCTTTCAAACTCGCGCGTGAAAAAGTGGTAACGTCCCCATTTACCATTAAATTCCAATTCAGCTTCCCAGAAATAGGTTCCATCGCCCAATGGTCCAGCGACATCACTGAACCAGTGAGCGTGTTTACCTACTTGAGAAGTGTGCCCTTGAGGAGGATCCTGAATGGGGAGCACATGCACGGCTTGAAGTTTTTGCGGCCTTGCGATGAGATGTGGCTCGAGGAGGAGTGTTTCTATGTCCACAATCTGTGCACCGGATCCGGCTTGAGAACTGGCACTTCCTGCTTCTGCCATGGCCCTGCTTGCTGGTTGGTTCTGTGAGAATATAGAACCACGTGTTAACATTGTAATGGACAGAATAAATCCGTTGTTGTCCTCGTAACAACATTAACATGAGGTAGATGGTGAGTTAGTGGTTAGTAAGTGCACGAAGACATTGTGTGTAGTTAATGCTTGGGTAGTCCTAGGAGACTAACGCAGTTAGTAAGTAGGAATGAATTTACAAATTGGGATCGGGGGGTTTATTTTAGGTCTTAGGCTGCCAAATGCAGTGGATGGGTTTTGTTCTTGGTTTCGTAGAGACTCTAGAGAGCTTTATAGGTGTATCGGCTTGAAAATGAGGCTTTTTAGGGACCCATTTACAAGCGATTATGTTCGTGCTCATGGGCCTTGGTGTGTTCCTGAGTGTTGGAAACGAGTGAATGCTAGCTGCGCGAGTGAATGGGTTACGCTGTATCGGTTGTGGCTTCGGCGTAGCTATTTGCGCCCGCAAGCAAGCCTTAGGCACCCAAATTTGTCTTGATTGTGGGCTAGCCTTCATCGACTTCTTGGGCACCCAGATAGTTTTCACGTTAGCAGAAGAATTTCTGAAAGACTTCTTATTAGTGTCATGTTGTTGGTTACTAATAAGAGGCTTTGCCCGTGTGGTTGGCGTGAGTGCAACCGGGTGTTCGCCTTTCCGCACCCACACTTGGTTCACTTGCTGAGACATTTTGCTGCGCAGGTACTTTTGATTTCCGGCATAGGTAGTACTCTGCTTCTTCTGCCTTTGATCCACCTTTGGTTGCTACCTCCTTCTGGCCTTTGGAAAAGAAGGGAGTTCCGTTGCATCCCTGACTCCTTTTTTGAGAATATCATTCCTCTGGACAAGAACAGCATGGTCAACTTCATGTGCACCCCTGGAGGGACCAGGAGTCTGTGCCTTTCCTAGTTCCTTGAGTGCTCCATTATCTAACTCTACTATAATTTGACTATGATTGACCCATACCTGAAGAAGTCCACTTCTTAGGTTTAAGTTGACTGCTTGGTCATAGAGCCAGTCTTGACCCAAGACAAGAGGTTCAGTGAGATCCTCATCTTGACACACTAGTACTTTAACTGTCATTGCCTCATCATGAATGTAGAGGGGAAGTTCTACCTCGCCCATGCAAGGGGTTTCCACACCTCCCAATCCTATGAGATATGCTTCCACAGGATTGACAGTCAATTGCAACTCTTGACAGTAAGACAATTTAACAGCACTAGTGGCTGCACCTGAGTCAATCAAGGCTCTTACGGTCCTGGCACTCTTTCCTTGTCCTATATCTAGAGTTATGAAAGGACGTCGATCAATTATCCTATGCGAGCTTGTTCCTGCGACTTCACACATGGCCATATGATATCCTTGATCTGCATAGTCATTCGTTCTAGGCTGATCTCTACCTTGCCTTCGTAACTTCATCCTTCTGATGCGTTCTAAAGCTTCTGCTTGAGCTTCTTCTCGAATTCGCTTTTCTTCCTCTTTGCGTTTCTTGGCAGTGCTGAGTCGGCTGAGCATTTCCTCCGTGAGGGGTTCCTGATACAGCTTGACTCTGCATCCGCTAATATAGTTTGGGAGAATATCACCTTCTAAGGTGGCGAGTTGTACTGCTCCACTCGTGGAGATCCTGGTGATGATCATAGGTCCGTAGCCTCTCTTTTCTAGCTTCCTTGCGTGTTGTTTCAGTGTATAGACTAAAACTAGATCTCCTGCTTTCAAGCCCTTATCCTTCACATGAGCATCAAAGTATGCCTTCTGCCTCTTCTTAGCTGCATAGATTCCTGCAGCTGCTCTCAGTCTTGTTTCTCCTAATCGTTCAAGGTCAAAGATCCTAGAGGAGAGCTCATGACCTGTCCATTCGTGCTCTTGTGCTACTCTCAATGTAGGACTCAAGAAGTCCAAGGGTAGCACAGCGTTTTGGCCAAATACCATCTGAAAGGGGGTGGCTTGGAGTACCGTTTTGTAGGCAACTCGGTATGCCCAAACAGCATGGTGTAGCTGTTTGTCCCAATCAGAGCGTTTCGTGTTCACTAATTTTGTCAGTACATTGCATAAGATCTTATTGGTGCTCTCAGCTTGTCCATTAGCTTGAGGGTGATAGGGGGCAAACTTCTTATGTATTACCAAGAATTCTTGGAGTAGCTTTTCAATCACTTCGTTCAAGAAGTGAGTGCCTCTATCACTTACAAGCTCTATAGGTAGCCCATATCTCGTGAATACATTCTCAAACAAGAATTTAGCAGTTGTCTGAGCGTCATTCTTTGTCGTAGCTTTTACCTCTACCCACTTAGTTAGATAGTCTGTTGCAACAATGATGTATTCCGCATGAGAACCCTTAGCTGGGGGATTAATAGGACCTACGAAGTCTATTCCCCACTTAGAGAACGCACGTCCACCCATCATAGGTTTCAGTGGCATCTCATCTTTGCGTATGGGATACTGAGTTCGACAGACATCACACAGTTTCACATAGGTATGTGCATCCATGTGAAGGGTAGGCCACCAGAAGCCCGCAAATAGTATTGCCTTGATCACCCGATCTGGTCCAAAGTGTCCTCCTGCTACACCTTGGTGAGCAGTTTCCAAGATCTTAAGATATTCACTTTCGTGGACACATAGTCTTAAGTAACCATCTTTACCAGGCTTATATAGGTTATCACCAATGAGTGAGTAATCCCGGGCTTCTTGTTCTAGACTCCTTTTCCTAGCCAGAGTCATGTCTGGAGGGAATGTGTTTGTCCTCATGAAGGATACTAGAGGTTCGCTCCAATCTGGCACAATGGATACTTGATAAAGAGTGGCGTGTTCCACAGGTGGTTTAGTGCAGCAGATTGGGCATTCCTTGCACAACTTTTGGACATCAGCTTCCATAGTTGGCCAATGTACTCCGAGTCTCTTTAGGGTCTGTAAAGTTCGTTGCTTTGAGTAGTGTTGCTCCAACGCACCTACATGTGCTAATTGCAACCATTTAGCGTACTCATCCTCTTCTACGCAACAAGCCAAGATTCCTTGATCTGTGTGCTTGTACATGCTTCCTGCCATGATGTGGTACTTTTGGGCTTTTACAACCTCTCTATTCCATGTGTTTACCACTGGATGGTTAGGCCCGTATGTCAATACTGGTGCCAATGGCCTAGCCCACTGCGGTACAACTTCCAAATTAAACAAGTAAGCATCAGGAAGGTCATCTGATACTCCTTGTGGGGCTTCTCCCGATGTGAGCCTTGAGAGATGATCTGCTCTTAAATGAGTCCTACCTTTCCTTACCACAACCTCAAAGTCATATTCCATGAGCAAGAGAAACCATCTCACTAATCTTCCTGTATTGCATGGTTTGTTTACAAGGTATAGCAATGCCTGATGATCAGTAAAAAATTTAAACTTATTTGCAAGGAAATAGTGTCTAAATTTCTTAACTGCATATACCATGCCTAATCCTTCTCGCTTTGTAGTGGTGTAATTCCGTTCAGCCGCATCCAATTGTCTACTGGCATATGTTAAAAGTCAAGCTTCAAGCTAAAAATTCGTGGGGAATCTTTTATGGACATGTGGAGCAATCAAAGGAAGCCAAAAGCCACAAGATTCCATCAAGAAAAGTCACTCAACCACTCCCCAAGTCATCTCAACTAATTCCTCCAAGTTAGGAGGCTGATTTGGAAAGGTAGTTCCTAGATTTTAGGGGCACACCTCTCACTATAAAAGGAGCATGTATCCCGACTTCTTTTGGGCCATCTTCTTGGCGTTTTAGCTCATGTAAAGTGAGCACTAAGTGCTGGAGTTGTGATAAGCAAGCCCCTTGCTTAAGCTAGCCCCTTGCTTGCTTGTTTGTTTTCTTTTAGTAGGCATATCTATGTGTGTGCGCAGGCAGTGTTGCAACTCTCTACCCCTGAGTTGTTAGCATTGGTTCTCCCTCATATTGTATCCATTTGATGTAATTCTTGTCTCATTGGATAGCTATTAGAGTCTATTTTATGCTCACAAATTCTCTGGATCATTCTCTGAGTAATCTGGGAGCAACATTCATTTTAGTGAAGTTGTGTGATTGATATCTCTCTTAGTGTGTAGGCTCTGTTTGAAATATTTTGCTCTTTGTTGTAAGGACTGGTTCTCCTTCTCTATGTATCCATTTTCTATGATTTTTGTGTCATTGGGTAGCTATTAGAGTCGTCTAAAGTTGACCAAAGTTTGATATTCATTCTCTGTATAATCTCTGAGAAAAGCTTGCTGGAGTTAAGTGAGGTATTTGCTTGATTGGCAGTTGTGAGCATTCAACTAGCTCATGTTGTAGACATTGTTTCTCTTTGTGTAGGCATCCATTTGAAGTGAAATTTGGTTTGTTGGAAAGCTCTTGGTGTCTACTACAGGTCTACAAAAGCTCACTAGAGTTCTCTGCATATGCTCTGAGTAAGAGCATTTTTGGTGTGCAGAGGTCAAAGAAGGATACCTGTGGAGGTCATTCACGCTTCGTCGTTGCTTAGGGGTTGAGATACTTCCCCCATCAGCATAGGCAATTGGAAGATCCATATTACCTTCACCAGTAGGTTGTGCAAGCACACATCCAATAGCATAATTGGATGCATCCACATGAACATGGAAAGGCTTATTCCAATCTGGTGTGGTCAAGATTGGTGCTGAACATAATCTTCGTTTAAGCTCTTGGAAGGAATTCTCACATTCATCCGTCCACTCAAAGTTAGCCAGAAGTCCGTACATGGGCTTTGCAATGACAGCATACATGTGTATAAATCGTCGGTAATAACCACAATGCCCCATGAAAGCTTGTACTTCCTTGACATTCTTTGGCCTAGGTAGCTCTGCTATAGCTCTCACTTTCTCTTCATCAGTAGATATGCCATTCTTTGACACTATGTGTCCTAGAATCTTGCCTTGCCTTACCATAAAAACGCACTTTTCTGGGTTCAGGCAGACTTGGTATTCTCTACATTTGTCAAAGATTTGTCTGAGCTCAGGGATATGGGTTTGTCTAATGTTGGAATGAGCACAAAGATCATCAACATAGACCTCTAAACTCTTCCTCAGGAACTCCTTAAACACATGGCACATCAGCCTCTGGAAGGTAGCTAGTGCATTGGTAAGCCCAAATGGCATTACTCTAAAGGCAAAAATGCCCCATTCTGTGGCAAAATCCGTTTTATGCTGATCCTCTGGAGCTATGGCTACTTGATTGTAACCCGAAAATCCATCAAGGAAGCTGTACACTTCCTTACCTACCACTCTTTCTAAGAGATGTTCTGTGATGGGAAGCGGATAGTTATCTCGAATCGTGGCCGCATTAACCTTTTTCAAGTTAATGCATACGCGCAGTTTTCCATTCTTCTTGGGCACCACTACGATGGGGGATACCCATTCAGTGTGCTCAATTTCATAGATAAATCCAGCTTCAACCAGTCTATCTATCTCTTCTTTGATCTTAGCAGCGTAATTATCGTTATATGTATAGGGCTTTTGCTTTGAGGGTTTGGCATCTGAAGTCATGGGGATGGTGTGTGAGCATATGTCAGGGTCAACACCTTTCAAATCCTTGTAACTCCAAGCGAATACATCTCTGTATTCTCTTAGCAAGGCAATTAACGCATGCTCCTCTTCTTCTGTTAGGTCATGGCCTATGTACGTGCATCTCTCCTCTCCTTCTTCTAGGGCCACTACTATTTTCTTGGTGGTTTCTTTGTTATCATAGGCCTCTCCTGATTGTGCCTCTCGTTTCGGCATTCTGATCATGACTCTCCTGTCATCTATCTCATATTTCTTAAAATTTTTTGGGACCTCAAACAAGGATTCTTCCTCTTCCGGTGAGACTTCTGTCTTCTTCCGTTTCTTTCCTTCTTCCTTCGGGGTCACATGTGTTGCTAATCTTACATCGTTTGTAAGCTCTCCATGCCTCTAGGGTTGAACTTCTACTTCATGAAAGTATTCTTCATCTGATGCAAATGGTGGGTCCATAATGATTGACTCTAGATCGGAGTCACTTGCATCCTCAAATGCATCAGGGCTAGGTTCGCATTCTTCTAGAACTGCCTCTCCCATGATTGGCTCTATGGAGAAGACTGAAATGTCATAGCCATCCTCATCACAGTGAGGTGTCCATTGCTCCTCATTGACGGCTACATCCATTGTTGCTAAGATTTCTGCCCAGCCATGGGGTTCAAATTCCTCATCAGGAAAAACTACAGGTGCATAGGCTGGGTCTTGAATTGATCTATGTGTTTCTTTCGCACCTATCTCTCTGGCTTTCTCTCTCTTCTCTTCTTCTATTGCTACTTTGCACATCCATAAGTGAGTGTCTTCATGCATCCACGAGGATCCAGACCCTATGGAATGCACCGATTCAGTATCATCTTTGGCTCTATGGATGGGATTCCATTGGATGGGAGGGACATCTCGATGAGAGTAATCTTTGAGATTTACTTTGGTTGTAACACCTAAGTACTGCAGATACAAGGAGTTGGTTCCCCAGTCCTGTACCACTTGCAACTGTCGCATAAATGGTCTTCCCAAAATCATCTCATAGGCATGATTTTTGCTGAAGTCACATATAGCAAATGTATGCTCAAACTCGACACCACAAGTGGTGAGAGTTATTCCTTCTAACAATCCTAGGGGTCTCTCTATGTGACCATCGGCCATCTGCAATTTCATTCTCGTTGGCCTGAGTGCTGGCTTGCCCCAACGCTTCCATAGGGAAGTAGTGGCAATTGCAACTCCTGCACCTGAGTCCAAAATTGCCTTGGTGGTGTACTCCTGGTAGGTGATGGGAAGATAGGTGTTCCCTTCTTCACCTTCACACATATCTCCTATCTTATCCAAGGGAATTTCTGGCACTGTCCTATGAGATCCTACCTGGGAACGAGGTTTGGCTATTTCTGGTACTTGTTTGGCGACATGTTTCCATAATTCAGGTCTAACCTTGAGTAGCTCTTCTAACTTGAGATTGCACTGCACGTTAGTGTTCTTCACTACCTCTGTGTTCCTAGGTATGACTGAATCTTCGTTTCTTACCATGACTGTAGGTGCTCTCATACAGGTGGACCTTGCTTCCCATGGGCCTGTGAAATGGGGTAGTTCCTGTAAAGAATTAGACTCGAAGTCTAATCTTTCTTGAGATTGGATGCTCTCCTGCTCTCCGTAAATGGATGGGATGTCCTGTGGGAATTGGTCATGTGCATCATCCACAAGTTCAATGGGAGGAGGGACTTCACTTTCCTTAGCCCATTTGTCTTCTTGAATCTCACGTAGGAATTCTGGTGTGAACCGATTCATAGAAGATGATGTGTCTGGCTCCGTAGAGTTAGGCACATAGGCTTCTTGGGCAGGAATGCTTACTCTTTCACTTGCCTTGCCTTTGTGTTGAGAGGCTGGTTCCTTTTGTGATTGTGCCATTAGATTCTCCATTCTTTCTAGGAGGGGGGGAATTGTCTGGTTCAATGGAATTTGGCACATAAGCTTTCGGTGGGGGATGGGTCACATTTTTGCTTGCGTTATCTCTTTCTTGATTTTCTTCTTCCTTGGCCGATCTTGCAATTATGCCCTCTAACTTCTCCAGAAGTCCATCCAAGTGTAATTGCGTCTTGGCTGAGCCCGAGTAATTGAAAAGGCGACTGGCTTCAAACATAGTCTGAGCCAATGCGACCATTTTTGCGCAAAGCTTGGTTCTTTCTATCTCTAGGTCAGCTCTAGGGTAACACGTGTCATGATCCGTGACATTTGTCCCTTCTTGGATTCTGGCCTGATATGCTTTAAGCATCATGTCTATATCCTCAGGAGTGGGATCAACTAATACGGATCCTACTCTAGGGGGTGGTGGAATCATATGAGGTGGGTCGGAAGGTAGCGGGTCGGATGGCGATGGGAATGGTGGTGGTGGATTAGTGTGAGAGGGGGTTTGAGAGGTGATTTCAGTTATCCTAGCTTTGGTTTCTCTTATGCTTTCCTCGAGTTCACTCATCTTTTTAGCCCATTGTCTTTTCATTCTTTCCCGACTATCTTTCCACGCTCTAGTCCTTTTCTTTGTTATGCTCTCGGTTTCACTAGCCTCTGGGTTCTTATCCTGGTTTACCCCTTGATTCTGCTGTAATGCTTGAGCTCTAGTGACTACCTGTGACGGGAGTAGTGGAAGTGACACTTCCTGTGGAATCTACCACTAACCCAATAACGTTGATAGGAGTGATTTTTGGCATATTATTGGGGTTCTTTGGGCAATCTCGTAAGAGATGCTCTTTTCCACAATCTTGGCAAAAGCCTTGGATCCTCACTGACTGAGTTTGTGTAGGTGGAGGTAAGGGACAATCACGAATGAGGTGATCTCCTTGGCATCTGTAGCACGGTCCTCTTGGGAATGGAGGTCTTAGTTGCCTAGGTTGAGGTCTAAGATTGGGGTTTGCGTACATGACGTTTGTGTAATCTGACTCCCAACTAGGTTCATTTGGCTCTTCACTGTAATAGGACTCACCATGTTCTGGAGACTACATGTAGTACGCCTGGGGACTATCAACATGTGTAGAATCAAAGCTATGGTCACTCGGGTCACTTTCAGAAAGCAAGGGTGTTACAGGGACTATGGCTCTATTCAGGTTTTCTTCTGCAACAGCATACTTTACCGGAATCACATTAGCTGGGGCAGGGGGTTGTTGAGCTAACACAGGCTGAGGCCTTTGTTGGTTTTGGTATGGTTGCTGATAAGGTTGTTGTGGCCTGCCATATGGTTGTGGAGGGTATGGGTTCTGGTATCTTCCCTGCTGAGGGTATGGTTGAGGGTAGGGTTGCCTAACAGCCTGCTTATTGTAGGGGCAGTCTTGCGCTGTGTGATTTGTGTATCTCCGTTCTATGGTGCAGTACTGGCTACTAGGATTTACTTGGGGCTGAGCCATAATGGGGCAGACATTCGCCATGTGGTCACCACCACAAGTATAGCACCTTTTCACAGGGGCAAACCTTGGGATTTGTTTGCTAGTTACACCTAATTTCTGAGCTACTTTCTCTGCAAGTTCCTCGCTTGATGTGGATTGCGTGGAAGAGAGGCTTGAGGCACTATCCGAATCTTTGTATATCTTAGCAAGCTCTAACTCCTCCCCTAGGTTATCCTCAATGTCAATACACATGCGTACACACTCTTCTATGGTCCTAGGGTCTTTCAAGTACACATATGATCTTAATTTGGTACTTAGCAATCCATCCAAGAATAAGGCTACTTGCTTAGCTGGTGTAGGTAGCTCCGAAACAGGGCATCTTTCTAAGTATTGCCTAAATCTTCTTCCTGCAAGTCTCACGATTTCTTGAGGGGTTTGCTTGAAGTTGTGAATCAGCGAGGAGGTATTATGCCTTATGCCACTCTTAGAGAATTCAATAATGAAAGCCTCTAGGAGTTGGTCTATGCTCCTGAACTGCCTCTCATTTAGTGGCTGAAACCATGTCAGGGCAGTATTTCTAAGGGTCAGACCAAAGGCATTGTACTGCGTGAATAGATCCTCCACTTGTTCAGCTCTCAAGACTTGCCTAGACTCCGCCACATGATCATATGGATCTCCAGTGCCATCGAAGTAGTTCTTCATGGACTTCACTAGCTGAGTCGGTCTCAAAGTCCTTGTGTGCTCTCTTGGTCGTGGTAGAGGGAACTCATCTGCATTTCTTTGATTCTTGTGAGCTCTCAGTATCTCAGGTTCTACTCTATTTGTTTCCGTCCTCGTTCTTTCTCTGCCCACTGGGTTGGCAAAGCTTACTTCTAGTCTATCTCTACTTCTGTCTCTTTGCATTCCATGAGCATGGGATGTTCCAGCTCCAGGGTGACCATAGGATACGTTTGACCTTGGTTGGGGAAAAACAAATTTGCCCTTGCAAGTGTAAGCATGCCTATCATTTTCTGTCACCACAAAGATCCTCTCCGAAGTGTGATCTAAGTAGGTCACTCTACCTGGGCTATCCGGATCCTTAAACTCATAGATCATGATAGTTCCTATATCCATTGGCTGATCAGATTTATACCTCCAAAAGGCCTCGTCAGTCTCTCGGTTCAGAAGTAGATCTATGCTCTTGTTGTCTTGGGCCACCCACTCAGGTGTGATAATCCTAGTGAGAACAGATTTGCCTCGGGGGGTTCTAGGTTCTACACCCATGTTTCCTTGTTCCAAGTCACCTAAGTCCGCTTCTGAGATTACATTCCCAAATTCATCTGTCCTATCTGGGTGACTGGTGACTACGTATATGGTTTCTTCTTTGTCCAGGTATGCACCGTTTTCGAACTTGACGGCTGGGTGCTCTAGTCCTATGGATTGATCAGGATTCTTAATCTGTACCACAGATCTTCCTAGGCTGTCCTCATAGATGCTAGCACCTAGTCGGTTGGTCCTAAGGTATTCCAACTGTGTTTTGTAAGGGCCTTCTACCCTATACAGGTATGGCACTCCTGAACTACCTGTAGGTCTCTCCATACCTTGAGACATCTCTGATTCACTGGTCTCAGAGCTAGGGTAATGCGAGTGATGACTCAACTGCTGGGCCCAAGACCTTGCAGTGTGATTGACGCTAGCCTCTGAAGACCTAAGGCTTTGTCTCTCTCTTACTAGGTGTCGTCCTGATCTAAGGTTCATATGCCTAACTGATTAGCCCAATTTTTCCAAGTACAACCACGTTTCTGAGTCCTTTTGTATCGGTCACTTGGTTCTTTTTATGTTGATTATCGTGTTTATACTCTTGTCTGATATCACGTCGTTAGGAATACTTGAGTTTAATTTCGCATTTGAGTTTGGTCGTTTCACGTTAGGTTCTTTTCCTTTAAAGTTGTCGTTCACACGCACACAGGTTATCTCTTAACTTGCACTTGATTTTCTTAGATAGTCTTTGATTTATCTCGTGCCTATCGTGCCTAGAATTACTCCTAACACAACCCGCACTTAGCCTAAACTAAGAATTGACAGAGGGTGTTGCGGGTTTTCCAACCTTGAGTTCCTTTCCTGGTATTGTTGCCCTTCGCTGCTCTCAAAGGACCTGTAAGATGCCCACTGTTAGCTCCAGACTTAAATTCAAAAGACAGAACCAATCACTTTTATTCATGTAACACTTCACCAATTTTGCACTATGATTTTTTGGACACAACTCTAGAGATCCCTGAAACTGGATTAAGCTAGGTTAACAGGCAAACAGGAATTCTCGAGTCACTTGGGTCATGCCCTCGTAATGCAATGCTACACCCTAGTGTTTGTCCTACACTTGGCTACAATTTAGACCCCTATTTTTGCCTTAAAAATTTGACCTTATGTATATGTATATGTATATGTATATGTATATGTATATGTATATGTGTATGTATATGTATATGTATATGTATATGTATATGGATAAGGATATGTATATGTATATGGATATGGATATGTATATCTATACATTTACGTATACGTATAGGTATACATATATGTATATGTATATGAATACGTATAGGTATATGTATATGTATATGTATATGTATATGTATATGTATACCTATACATATACGTATACGTATAGGTATACATATACGTATAGCTATACATATATGTATATGTATATGAATACGTATATGTATATGTATATGTATATGTATATGTATATGTATATGTATATGTATATGAGTATGTATACGTATATCTATATGTGTGTGTATATATATATATATATATATATATATATATATATATATATATATATATATATATATATATATATATATATATATATATATATATATATGTATATATGTGTGTGTGTGTATGTATATGTGTATGTATATGTAAGGTCTTTGGATATAAAACTGAGAATTAGGTTTTCGCATATCATTGATGATCCTTGAAGAGTCTATTAAGACATAAGTTTGGTACCTAAGAAATACAAAAATAAAATAGTGAATGGAATTTGTGGGAACGAGTTTTTGAAATTATTGGTAGAAAAACTTTATATGCCTTTGATGTATTATCCTTCATATTTGATAATTGAATTTGTTTCTCCTATGTTATGGATAACTTTTTACCTTCCTTGAGAGTTTTGTCTTAAATTTTGTAGATGAAGTCATTGACTTTCAGCTTTTTGTCGAGTTTCTCGTGTAGTTCTATATGCATTTTTTATAGTTTGTTCAACTCAAACTCTTGTCTTTACTTAATATTTCAATTTACATCATTAAGTCGTATGGCATCTCTTTTATTGAATGTCTATTTATATAACTAGCTATTAATCTATTTTTGAAATGAAATGACTAAAAAATGATCCTAATCCAAAGCATATTAATAACAACAACATTTATCTTATTTGAGGCTATGATGGGCCTTCATGGTTATCTATTGTTTATTTCCTTTATTTTAATTTTACTGTTGAACTATAGAAGATAGAATCTTTGTGATTAGATGTGGGAGAATTTTTCAATCTAACCTACAATCACAATGAGTACATCCCCTATAATTACGTGAGTGGCTACAGAAAACAACATCCATTCATCTTCATCATAATTATAAATTTTGCTACATTGAGCTATAAAATTCTACTTGACTAGAAAATTCTATTTCTATCAACACATAGTTACAGAATGTGAACTACCTCCTCATAAAAAAGCTTTTGAGTTGATCTTATTTATTCCAACATAAATAATATGAACAATAGAAAACCATAATCATGCATCCATGATCATCAATAAGATAAGTTTGCTTATCATAATTTTCTCCATTATTCATAGTGGAATTATTTTCAATCGTTACATTTGAAATATAGATAGACAGAAAGTTCAAAAGATATCTATTCAACTATAGGGTTTTCATAGCACACAGTTATTCATCATGTGGAATGAAGGGAGAACAAGAGCTTGAATTGAATATATTGTTTCGTAATAAGAATCGTATAGTGCTTCATGAAATTCCTTATAAAAATCTAAAAGTTCATGACTTTCTTTGCAAAGTTTGAGAGAGATTTTGAAAGAAAGATATAAAATAATCTACAAAATAGAGGAACAAAATTTATATATAGACACAAAGACTTCAATATTAGAGATGGATAAATATTTGATGTCAAAGAAGTGAACATACTTTTCTTATTACAAGTGTTATTCGCTTTGTTTCCCTCTCTATACTTTTATGTAATGTTCTTATCTCTTAAGATCAATTATATTTTTGCATGATTATTGATCGCTTTTTTCCATTGCTCAAGTATGTTATTCATATCTTTTTTTGCATCACTCAAGTCTGAAATTGATTTTTATTATTTATTCAAGAGAATACTTACAAGTTAGAGATATAAATTTTGTAAGTAGACATCTTAGCCACACAATATAGACATAAAAAGTGTGTTTCTAGGACACATCACATGGAGTTGGGTTGTCTTTACGTCCCTATATGTTGTGGGAACATACTACCACTATCAGGACATCAATGAGCTCATGGTCATGTGCACATCATGTACATGTGCCACAAGAATCAGGAGGCTCAGGAGTTGGCAACCATGGTGAGGGAGTCCAAACCCTCCTAATTCAAGCACACACAACTCTTCCTAGGTTGGTAGGGAGCCTTTGGTACATACATACATGCATACATATATAGTACATTCACGAATACATACATACATACATACATATAAATGTTGCATACATACATGCATACATATTCCATATGTGCATGCATGCATACATATATACATGCATACACATTGCATACATACATGCATACATATTGCATACATACATGCATACATAAATATATAAATGTGTGAGAAAAATGAGTTTAGGATAAGTACCTAGAATTTTCCATGAATATTGAGTCTACAAGTATAGTTACTCATGGATTTTCATTATCTCTATCATTGTGATTAAACATCAATACAGTCTCATCTTTGTTATATTTATTGATTTCTACCATTTATTCTATTTTAAAATCTTTTTTGTCATAGATGAATTCATCTATGGATGGATTAATATCCATTTTTGGTAGTTCTGCCTCTTCATCATCTATAGAATCATCACATAGATCATTATCATTGTCATTATGTATAACATTCTCACAAACATTTAGAATGATTCTTTCTCTCTTGGATGTCAATATATCAATATTCAATAATGAATCATCATCATGATTTTCTTCGATCTTTGTAAGAGTAAAGGTGTCAAATAATGGTTGATCTCTAGATTGAATATGAATGACTTGCCAGCAAAGATGAGCATCAGGATTTTTGTATAAAACAATTCTTGTTCAATATGCATAGGATCAATATATGGTTCTTTGGTAAATAGGATTATTTTTTAAGAATCAATTTCCCAAAACTCCGATGATTCTCTTCTCATTGTGAAATTATTACCCTTATACTCAGCTCAAAACCAATCAACCTTCAAAGTAGCCTATCAAAAAAAACTTTCATCATTATGTGCTTAAGAAATCATAGATCTTATTATGAAAATTTATAGATTTTGTTTACCTATTTGAATATATGAAATGGTTCTTATGTAACCAAATTCATTGTGTACAAAGTTTGCATCTTTTGAACTCGCATGTGATAATTACTTGAAAGAAGCAACAATACTAGAATCCTTTGTTTTGCATAAAGAAACATAACCTTGATTCTCATATGACGTTCATAAGCCCACATATTTGTGTGCATTCGGGCCTATAATAGTAAATAAATTACTAGAAGAAAAAAACATAAATATATGTACAAGAGGATATTAGTCCAAAAAGTTTACCTTTCTTTCAAACCAGTTCATTAACTCTCTTTGCTTATTTGAGATTGTCTTATTACCTCTTTTGGCTCATTGCATACGATTATAATCAATCTATGAAAGGAGATGTTTTCGTATTCTCATTATACCTTAGTATTACATCTATATCACATGTCTCTTTGCCTTCTACCTCGGAGGTTTTGAATTTCTTGTTCATACCCATTAATGAATGCTTGCATGCATTAACTATTGTATGCAATAAAAGTAGAAATATCAATTTTCCCTCGCATTTTAACTTGAAAAGGAGATCCCTTATCTGATAATATGCCATCTCTCAATTTTGAAGAAGACTCAGTGGTCCATGCATTTTAACTTGAAAAGGAGCTCCCTTATCTGATAATATGCATGAATGCTTGCATGCATTAACTATTGTATGCAATAAAAGTAGAAATATCAATTTTCTCTCGCATTTTAACTTGAAAAGGAGATCCCTTATCTGATAATATGCCATCTCTCAATTTTGAAGAAGACTCAGTGGTCCATGCATGTGGAGTTTCTTCATCAACTCTCTCAAGATATTCACTCATATAATCTAAGAATTCTTCAAGCATCTATCACTCTTTCATGTTTCGTTTTCATTTTAATCTTTATTGATCCCTCTCTATTCCTCAAGAGGAAGGAGGACTAGTTCTCTATAATGCATATATGTGGATGACTTTATCATAACCGAAAGTCATGATGTAGGTATCAAATGGATCAAGGACAAGCTTGGGAACTAATTCAAGATTTGAGACCTTGGAGTGCTCAAGTATTTTATTGGAATTGAACTTATTTATAATTTTATAGTGCTTATTAAATCAGTTTATTTTATCAAAGTGAATTATATGATTGAAATGTACTAATGATTTTTATTAACTATTTTTTTGAATCAAGGACTTAGATCTTTTGCATGTATGAGAGAAACTGTGATAGTGTACCATTATTATGAGAAGTACAATTAAGACCCTAAAAAAATCTTGCAAAAGAGGAAGTTGGAGTTGAAAAAGAAAATGCACAAAAAGCACATAAAGAGTTGAAAAAATAGTTCTTTATTGAAAAAAGATAATGTCAATGCACTATACAGAGAAATAAATGAGCATTATATTTTTTGTGAACTTTTTGAGAGGGAAATTAACATTCAAATTATTTTTTGGGGACATTTTTGTTCCAATGCTTCCATAAAATAATCTACATATCCATGCAATTTTCTCTACTTTTTATGGTCTCATGGGTTTGTGGTAGAAATAATCTCTCAAATTTTTGAGCTTCGTTTGGTGCTCTTGGGATAAGGAGTATATTGTAATTTTTCCTCATTATAATAATGTGTTAAAATTAATGTGATAGCATCTAACTCTCAAAACATGAGTTTTCTCCACCCCTACAAATGAACTCTCGAGTTCTAGCTTATAAAATAGTAATAAGTTAGGGTGAAATCTTTCAAGAAAGCAAGATTTTTTGTTATCTTCATATGCTTTATGGTGAAAACTTTTGTTATCTTGGTATGTGTACTTTTGGTCAAAGGAAGGAATCTATTGTAATTCCTTTGAATAATTATATTTGTGTCTTGATAGATGGGATATTTTTATGAATGGGCACAGTCAATCATTATTCCAAAATTCTTATGTGAGTAGGTAAGTCCAAAAGCTAAGATCTTACCAATTCATGGACATTATTACAAAACATGGCTTATAAGTAAATATGGTCTAATCATATCTCTCTCAAATGATTGACACAAGAGGATGAATTCTCATAGTATCTCTTACAAACATTTGAAAATAAGAGGCAAGATATCAAAAAATCCACTAGTTCTCATATATTCGTGATATTAAGGCTGATTTCACATAGTATTAACAACACTCCACGAAAAAGATGGTGCTTCTTTGGCGAAAGAGAACAAAAAACAAGTGTTTGATAATTCGTTTGTACGTTGGGAGATGCTTCAATTGCTAGCAACAAGATGCATGGTAAGGATCACATTTTCAAGAATATTTGCACAGAAGTGTTGATGAAGCAAAATTGGCTCCTCAAATTTTTGAACTAACTAATATTTAGACCTAAAGACAAAATCCTACCGAACCCCATAGCACTTGGGCTTTGATGAAATCCACATGGTGGCCTTAGGTGATAGCAATCACGAAGGCAATAATGATGGAGATGATCGTGAGGCAATAACTAATAGTTAGACCTAAAGACAAAATCCTACCAAACCCCATAGTAGTTGGTCTTTGATGAAATCCACATGGTGGCATTAGGTGATAGCAATCACACAGGTAATAACGATGGTTATGTGTCCAGTACAAACATGAGCCAATCCTAGAATCATAGATCAAAGACATTCATACCCATTGAGCTAGGACAAGGCACTACAACCAAGATCATCAGAGCCTTAATGGACTCTAAACGAGCTACTAATGTCATTAGAAACTCTTGTTGTCTAAGTATGGGCATACTTGTAAATCCAACAGAGGCATATCTTGTAGGCTTTGGAGGCATAGAAACTCCATGTTTAAGGGAAGAAAAAGTTCCAATTATTCTACAAGAGGTCCCCTTAAGGGTTAAGCTCTTACTATGTAAGGATGATAGTCTCAACAAACTAGGCCAAGACTAGATTTATGAGCATGATGTGAGTTTGAACCTCAAGAAGCGACTCTTCCAGGTTTGGATTCAAAAATAGTGCCTCAAGACTAAACTGGAAGGCCATGAACTTTCTTGTTCCAAGTCCATACATGCCCCATGTGACCCTATGACTCTAGAATGTGGTGATCTTAATCTATCAGGGCACATGAGGTATGTGTTTGATCCCCCTTCTTTTCTAAAGGAGTGTGTCCCTATCATGAAGGCGAGTCTCCTCATGTTGAAGTCAACTAAGAAGTGGGACGCAACAATGAAAAAAGTATCAAGCACCAAGATTCCATAGGTGGCAAACAACTCCCAACATGAAAGAGATCTAGGTCAAGAAAGGAGAACGAGCCCCAACTCCTTGTAGTTCTCCACCAACACCATGATGAAAATCTCCATGGTTGATCAAAGATGGTGCCAAGAATGACCAGCAATCAAATGAATCTAGGTCCCCAAGTAGCTTTTGAAGGCACAACATAAAACTTCTCCCATTTGGGTGCCAAAATCATGATTGCAGGCCCTTGCTCCACTCTACTTGGATAGAAAAAATAAGGTTCAAGTCTTCGGCCCCTTAACTCTGTAATGTCTCAGTCACATGTACACATATAAGGTCACTATCCAATTAATGATCCCACGATTCTCCTAAGGAGTGACCAAGGTTTTAAACTTCCATGGCAATCCATCAGAAAACCATACATAGATAAACCTATATATGTTTTTCTCATGGATTGCCATGGAAGTTTAAAACCTTGATCGTAGGTGAGCTTCCCATACACTTGATGCACCATGTTGATACCCCTCAGTAATGACAAGGCATTCTCTCTTGAGAAGTATATAGTTTTATCTTTGCACATTCAAGACTCGATGAGCATAGTAAATTGGCTTATATCAACGTTTCTTTCATTCTTGCATAAGAAAAATCCCTATTGCAAAAACATGAGATAGATATTTTAGAAATCGATTGTGCCATTTTATTTCACTAATGAAATGCATCAAATGCTTGATTGTTGTTAGTTCAACTTCTTTAAGAACTTGTTCTATCTTTTATCGATCAATAGGAAAACCTTCTTGACACATTGTAAGTACCCCTTGCTTCACTCCAAATTCACATTTTGTTAGATTCATGGAAAGTTATAATTCCCAACACTTCTTGAAAAACAATTCCAACTGATCCAAATGCTCTTGTTTTACTGAGAAATCAAAATTTTCTATAATTATTTTCTTGAATGAAGTCAAATATGGTTCAAAGACACGCATAACCCATTTTTGAAACATATTTAGTGCATCTTAAGCCCAAAATTCATAATAGTGGTGGGGTAAACCCCTTTCCTATACCCTTCGGCACCATTTGAATCGAATTCTAGCGACTAACGCCATCAAGAAAGATGTATATTTCAACACATATTACAAAATCAAGAAAGGTCGACTTACTCACATGACACATGTAAATTTCATCTTCAATCAATGGAGCCTTTCCCACAAAATGTCAATATGAGAGATGAGTTGGTGGTATGAAGATCTTCCATCACACGCATAGACATGTACACACGAGAGATGGCATGCACACATGAATGAGCTTACAAAAAAATCATGCATGCAAGCCTCGATCATGAGAAAGGCACGAGATGCCAAGAAACTAACACTTATAAGAAGAAAAATCTTACAATGAAGTTTAATTCACTTTTATAGGCTAGTTTTGAAAAGTGACGCTCTTCACATTGTGATGTCCACCATAGTTAGAAATAGGTCCTTTATACATGTTTGATGTATGATTCAAGTGAAAAAAAAAACATGTAGAATGCTAGAGGCTTAGGGAATCAGTCCACAAGCTCGAGGACAGCTTCCGCAACTGTGGACTAATATACAGTAATTGGGTTATGGATAGATTTCTAGAAAGTGTGTTTCCATATACAAATGGGAAACTTGAAGTTATATTTTGGAAAAAATCGTACCCCAATTGAATTTTGATTTCTTGAGCACATCCTCCATCCCTCTTAAACCCGATCTTCACTGTTTGGCCATCTTATCTCTCTTTTAGCCTTCAAACGCATCTTCATGAGTTTCTATCTCCAACACCCCCTCCTAAAGGCTATCCTCCTTGGAAGATGATAAATGGGAATGTTGGTCTTGGGGAAGCATGGGTGATGAAGCAATTTGTATTTTTCGAGTTCCTACGAAAAAGGGCATTACAAGTGATGTTTCTTTTTTATATATATAGTAGTAATGCACATACTATTTAGTGGAGTCCATTGAAGAAAGGAAGAAATACTGTATGTGCACAGCCTTGAAGGGTGGCTCTATGCACGTCTACTCTAGAAATGGAAAATAAACAAGAAATGGAGCAAAAATGGAAACGATTACCTCAGTGTAGTGGTTGAGGGGTTAGTTGATGATGAAGCATCATATTCTAAATGTTGGAAGAATTTCACTTGGGGATGCTTGTTTGACCTTGACCTGATAACAGTGGCTCCTCATGTGCTCTCAAACTTTGAGTTGAGAACAACTAGAGCTCATTCCTTGAATGCTTTGGTGCATTTCTTGAGATAGTTTCCATGTGGAGAACAATGGTTGTGCTTCTTGATATTATCTGATGATAACCATGGAACTGGGTCAATGTCTTTATCATTTAATGTGGACATGTAAAACATTAACATCACCAAAATCACTGCCTTATCCACTCCCATGAGCCATTCTAGGACAACACTGTTAATTGCATGCTCATCTGATGAATGATCACATGAAAGAAAACATTAGTAGAAAAAGCCATTGTGTAAAAGTGATGTTTGACCTCTCATTACAATGAATCACTCTCATGCATGGGATATCAATACAATGTCTTACGCATGTCTGCATAATATGTCCCTATTGGATGTGTACTTTAAGAGTAATTGTTTTTAGAACGTGTGCAAAGCTGGGGTTTTGAAATTAGTACATGATTACTACAAGAAGAGGATCATCCAATAGTGTTTTAGTGTCTCTAGATATAAGAAAAAATCCTTTTCCAAAGTGAACTCTAGATTATTGGGAATTTGATGGACTGGTGTGTCAGGTGATGGCATTTTTGCAACCCATATGTGACGAATCTTGGGAGAAGACTTTGCTGCTTATTGTATGATGGGTGGCCTTGGGTAGCCACTTGAGAGTTTTGTTTTGCATATGATCCTCCTTGCTTTTGTGATTCTTATCATTGTATTAGTTTGGGGTTTGGAAGCATTTTTAGTCTTACAAAAGAATTATCTCCTTCTTTGTCATGAATTTAGGACCTAGGGATCCAGATTTGCGGGCTTGATTTAGTTGAGCCAAATGGATCTCAAGGATCCATGGAATGTTCATGTGCATTTTTCCTGGGCATCCAAATATTCGGGCTTGATTTAGTTGAGCCAAACGGATCTTAGGGATCCATGGAATGTTATGTAGGCTTGATTTAGTTGAGCCGAACGGATCTTAGGGATCCATGGAATGTTCATGTGCAACTTTCTTTGGCATCCAAACATGCATGAACATACTAGAAAAGGACCTTGCCAAAGACTTAGGAGGTTTCTTATGATGCACTTTTTTCTTTTGGTCCTTCTCCACTTAGACTTGGACCTCTTCTTTTGCATGTGTGTGGTATCAACTATTGGTCTGGCTTGGTCACTAGAGGATGACTAGCATATGAATCTAAAGGAGTTGGTACTTTGAGAGAAATTTGGCTATGAAAATTTTAACTCTCTTCTCCTTGACCTGATCATGCATGATAATTCCTTGCCAAATAGGAGTTCTTTATAGTTATTCCCTAAGGTTATAGTTTCTACTTCATCTATGACATCATTGACATTCTCTAAGAATTGGGTATGAGCAGGTCCCACAAACTCTTGTAGAGTTTTCTCCAATTGATCCTCAATCTCAAGGGCAAGATTAAATTCAAGATCTTTAGGTGTTGCGATAATCCCCAATGCTTCACATAAGTGACCACAAGATATCCATTTTTGTATATCACGATAGAAACAAAGTATGTTCTTTTCAAAAAATAGTGGTCCACGACACACAAGTGGGTTATGTAAGCACATTGGTAAAGAAAAGAGTTCCGAACTCCCAAGTTTTTTTTTAAGTCCATTTTGACAATCACAAACCATCACAACAGACACTATCCATCATAGAAGACTTCATCTATTGCAACATCGCCTCCATCATGACCGTCCAAACAGTCAAGATAATATATATCATGGTCCCTTTGTGTGTCTCTACTATCATCAATGTCATTGTCCATTGTGACTCCTAGCTCCATCACTATAGACCACCAATCTATCACGAATTCAATTGTCCATCATAACCATTACTGTCCATCCCAATTTACCTATCTAATCATGATTGTCTCATCTGTCACTGATACCCTCATTTATCATGATATTTCTATCCACCACAATAGTCTTATCCATTGCAATAGTCATATCCACCATGATTATTATGCTTATCACAGCAATCTAATCTATCACATTAGTGCTATCCATCGCAAGTCTTTTCTATTGCAACAATCATTTTCTATCAAGATAGATAGATAGATAGATAGATTAGGGATGTGGAGGTTTCAAGCCAACTTTGGCATAAATTTTGGTGATTCTAGGAAACTTGGAATTCGGCAAAGTGCTTCTTAGCTTGTTCATGGTTTGTGAATTTGTGCACATGAGCTCACACACTTTATATCCAATGGGTTGAAACTTCCATTGAATTTGCAAGGATGATCCTCTCTAAAAGCGAAATTGTGAGGTTGGAATTATACACCTCACTTTTTAAATTTTAGAATATAACATTCTAAGTTAAATTCAAGAATATGGATGGACTTAAGAGGATGGAAACTCACCATCCATCCAAGAGATAGATGATACGCATGAACAATTTCTTAAAGATATTCCTTTCCTCTAGTAAATCTTTTAAAACACCCAAAAGTGAGGGAATGGATTTTCTTTGAATGAATTACCCAAATTCATGGGGACATGGGAAGATAAGTAGGTACACGTTAGCGCACAATCATGCCAGTAAGAAATAAAACTTTACCTTATCACAAAGAGTAGAAGCTTTGATGAACACAAAGGTGCAATTTCATCTCTCTTGAGGCGTTGATGAGGGTAAAGTCTCATCTATGGAAACATATGGCAAATTAATTCCTAGGACTAGGATCTATGCACCATCACCTGGGTCCAAGCAAGTGTGTACAAGAAATTCCACTAGACAAAGTGGGAGATATAATCGAAGGTGAAGTAGGTCATACCTATCTTCAATTGACCACCAAGGGCACACCATTCAAATGATCCTAGACTTAGGTGTTGGGGTTCCAATCACTACCAAATCATTATGTATTGTTTTAGGGAAATCTAGCCCTTAGACGGATCAAAATGAAATTACAAATGGTAGATGTTCATATAGAATGACCACTAGTATTGCTTAAAGGTAATACTTTGCAATTTACTAATTCAAAAGAGAAAATGTACACAAAATTATCCTAAGGAGGTCCTTCTTAAGATAGTTGTAGGTAGTTCAAGTTTCAGTTCAAATGTTGTAAACTTGCAGCATCTAGGGATTATGCAATTGTATCTAGGGATTACGCAATTGTATCTAGGGATTACACAATTGTATCTAGGGATTACCACCAAGGCAAATCTCAAGAATCATTCCTTTAAAGACGTACCACCCCTAAAGTGGAACTCCATTCATCAAAATCAAGATGACATTGTCTCTATCAACTCTATGAACTTCAAATACATCTTGGATGCACGAAGATACTCTGCTATGCATGTACAAAGTTGCAAAACTAGAAAAGAAATGACCCGAAACTAGTGCATTAGGAGAAGCAATGAACCGATGAACACCATAAGGCCTAGCTTATGCACCAAAGATTTTTCTTGATGAGATATTCAAGCATCATGCTTGGGCATAGATATTAGACACCATGGAGATGGCCCTCAATTAGGAGTAGTGGGATGGCTCATTGTGTTGAGGAAGGATATAACATACCATTTTCATGTATGAAGTATTGAAAGAAATATAGCATGACTTATGAATTAATGAGACAAAGAATTCAACATCATGGGTACGTATAGTGGTTCAAAAGAAGAGTTCCTAAACACTATCAAAGTTAGACAACCCTATGCAAAGTTGACCACAAACATCGACTATAACAAGTAAAACTAAGTCTCTAGAAAAGAAGAGGATAAAGGTGAAGGAAAATGAAGATAAATGTTGGTCTATGTTTGAATTGCTAGATAACTTTGAAAAATATGAAACATACAAAAGAAGAATCTTTTTGAGGATGCTTAAGTGAATAGCTTTAGTAAGGAAGCTTATGATAATAAAGAATGTACTAAAAAATAGCAGTGACAATCAAAGGATAGGAGGAGCATTGCACAAATATAGGAGATGACCTATGCCACAAAGAAGAGGAAGAATTGATAGTCTTGTTACGAGATAAAGGAATGTATTTGCCTATACGTACAAAAATCCAAAAGGGCTAGATCCGAAGATTTGTGCCCATAGGTTTTGGACGACCCCTGATGCTAAGATGATCAAACAATGACCTTACATTTATGATGACATTTATACCACTAAAATAGAAAATGTAGGATTCATCTATGAAATAAGGAACATCAAATAGGAATCCCTCATTGTGCTTGTACCCAAGAAGAATGATAAGTTGCATATATGCATCAACTTGAACAAATTCAATGTTGCCACCATAATAGATATATATCCACTACCCATTAACAAACATCTACTTGGAAGGGTTGTAGACAAGGAAATATATAGATTCCTTGATGGTTTCTCTAACTATAATTTGGATGTGTGCTAGCACAACCCATAGGATTGATGATTTCACACCCATGCGAGTAGCAATTTTGCCGCACATGCATGCCGAGAGTATAGGAGGCCCATCAAGAGGGGAAGAAGGCTTCATACAAATAGGGTCGGGTCATCATTGATGGCAAGGCCACCCACATACTGAGTTCCTTTACCATTGTTGGTGCAAGTGCCAAGCCTACACACGGGCACGCATGAGAGGTGTTTATGCGTAAATAATTGAAGACCCATGGGAACCATTGCCTATGGATTTTTATCTTTAACCATTTGTAAAAGTCAATTGACTTGGAAGAGTCTTGTAAATCCACTAAACTCGTGGAATTAGATAGAATGAAAAGATATGACTCCATTTGGAGAGAATATCTCCTAGATTAGGAGATCACTTTTCTAGAGAGAGCCAAATTTGAATTCAAATTCAAAATATAAAAACATCTTGAAATCTCGCGACCATTACACTCCCAAAGAGAGCCAATCATTTGATCATTAGTAGAGGTTGAGTAGCACACTTCATTGCTCACTCACCTCACAATCATTTGGCATCTTTCCTTTGCCAATGATGTTGTAAATTCATATTTCATAATACATATACATCATTAATTATATTTGTTGTTCTCTCAATCATTGTCACTCAAAATAGTGTTCTTGTCTTGCTCAGATCTCAGTCATTATGCACTATTTGCGCTGTTATATGGCTCGTTGAAATCAACTCTAAGTTTGCTAAATGCTGACAATTTTTGAAGACAATCCATTCAGTGGAGTAGGAGAAAAGCGGCTCGAAGTGGTCACTAGTCATTCTCTGTAGAGGTCCTAAAGTTAAATTGATTTCTTTGTGTGTAGTCAACCATTTTAAGTGATTCCACTTGGAATCATTAGCTCTTTAAGGTAATTTGATATATCCAGAAGGAAGTTTTCTAATTCCTACTGTGTTGGGGGCACTTTAACAAGCAGCAGGTGTGAGAATCAAAATAGAAGGTTTTTGATGATTTGTGAATTATGAAGTTATCTATTTTGAATCAATCATTACATGGATCATCTCCAAAGTACATAGACACTTATTTAGTGTCATTGGAAAGCTAAAAGGGCCTATAAATGCACTTTGAAGTGAAAGAGGGTTGGTACAAAGCAGGGATTAGCAGTACCAACTCATTTCTTGGAGTGTCCATCCATTTTTCCCAATAGTGGTATCAGAGCAAAGATAAGGTAAGATGGGACATGGTTTTCCTTTTTTCATTGATAAATTGGACAGGAACAACTACCAAGCATGGTCCTTGAGGATGAAGACATACTTGCAAGGAAGGAGTCTCGTCTCTATGGATACATATCAGGAGATGAGGAGATGCCGATTTTCAGAACCAAAGGACAACCTACAAGAGACGAGCATGAAAGACTCAATTCATGGTGTGCCAAAGATGCATTAGCAAGGTCATACTTACTTAACTCTATATCTGTCTTTCTTCTTCCACACATTAGGAACTGTAAGACATCTCAAGAGACTTGGTATACATTGTCATCTTATTTTTCTTCCAACATAAGGGCTAGCAAGAACCAATTGTGGATTGAGTTTACCACTCAAAAAAAGCAACCCAAAGAAGGCATCTCAGAGTATGTGATCAAAGTCAAGGATGTGGTTGACCAATTAGCAAGCATAGCAGATTAGATCGAAGAGGATCAAATTGTGAGACAAGTAATCAATGGTATTAAGGTAGATGACAAATGGGAGAGCTTCACAACTGCTATGGACTTGTACATGGACATGTAGATTCTAGATCTTACCACACTCATGGGGCAACTCTTTACCCATGAAGCCAAGCTCAATCATTATCACTCAGAATAGTGTTCTTGTCTTGCTCATATCTCAGTCATTACTCCACTATTTTCCATGTTCTATCGCTCGTTGGAATCCGATCTAAGTCTAATACGTGTTGAAAAATTATGAAGACAATCCATTAAGTGGATTGGGAGAAAACTGGCTCGAAGTGGTCTCTGGTCATTCTCTACAGAGGTCCTAAAAAATCGGGGGTAATGCTACACTTGCTAAATTGATTGCTCTATGTATAGTCAATTATTTTAAGTGATTCCACTTGGAATCATTAGCTCTTCAAGATACTCTGATATCTCCAAAAGGAATTTTTCTAATCCCTACTATGATGGGAGCATTGAGCTTAACAAGCAGTAGGTGTGAGAACCAAAATAGAAGGTTTTTGATGATTTGTGAATTGTGAAGTATTGTTTTGGATCAATCATTACATGGATCATCTCCAAAGTACATAGGCACTCATTTAGTGTCATCAGAAAGCTAAAAGGGCCTACAACTAACTCTAAAGTGAAAGAGGGCTGGTACAAAGTAGGGATTAGCGATACCAACTCATTTCTTGGAGTGGCCTTTCATATTTCCCAACAACCATCCCCCCTATACCCATTGGGAAAGATTATGCATATCTCACACGATCCCTCAAGAGGGACACCCACACACATCCACCCATGACATGCACCCCACACACCATCATCCATTTCATGCACAAGATAGCTCATATATACTTTACTTAGATTTGGAACGATCTCCTGTTGCTTCACCCTGACATCTCACTACCTATAGTCACCTCATATGTTGCCTTTGTTCTTCAAACATCCACCATTAATTCCTTCGTGCACACCACTCACTCTAGTCACACACCTCCCCTTAGGATCATGTTGAAAACCGTTTGTATGAGGATGATTGTAGGCATCTCTACTACCAATTATGAGCTTAGAGACCCATTGGGAGAGATAATAGAGTCTAATGCTAGGAGATATATGAAGACCCTCAAACTCCAAAACAGACAAGGCTTTGAGGAGGCAGCACCTATTTATAAGCATGGATTGCACTACAGCATGGCATGCTCTACAAGAGCCACAATGAACCACACCAAAATCAAGGCCCACTACCATTATACCACTAATGGGAGACAAGCCTAGATGATGTTCGATCCCATTGCATTCATGCAAGCAACACTCGCTCCACCTCCTCCTATTTATCACATGCTACACCCCTACATGAGCATTGGATGGAGATAGTGGGTCACTTAAATGCATTCTCATATTTGTACTACCCTCTTGCATATGGGCCACCATAGGGATATCACTCCATATACCCCCTCTTCCATGAATTCTCCACATACAAATGCTATGGAGATTCTTATTTACCTTGTATTAGCATTAGCTTTTATTTTGAAAACACTTTGTCTTTCCGATTGATCTGAGATATAACCTCTAAAGATTGATTTTGTCTCATACGTAGAGTTTGGCCTTATAATAGACACTAAAAATCTCTCTCTCTCTCTCTCTCTCTCTCTCTCTCTCTCTCTCTCTCTCTCTCTCTCTCGTTTCTTTGTTCTAATGCTTAGTGCTTCAGCTTTATTTGTTATAAAACGCAAATATATATGTGAAATCACATTCGGACATACAGAATCGCATGCAACCAGGAAAGTAAACACACACAATAAAACTCTTCTTCATTTCGCATGCACATCTAGCCTATTCATATATAAAGACAAGAACTTACGTACTTGCATATAAAAAGACATACAAGCTTACAGAATTGCATGTTCACATAAATGTGTTTGCAAAACTTAGCACAAATTGCTATGCGCACATATCTATAATTATGCATGTAAACTAAATGTATACATTGTCTTAAACCCTTGCAAATCCATAAGGAAGCAGTCAAGAACATCATCTGAATCTAGTAAAATCTAAACATTAGAAATGGGAACGCTTAGCGATGCAAGAAGTTGTTAGTATTAGGGAATTCTCAGGGAATGAAATTCTCAGGGAAGAAGAGCACAAAGCCATCTCATCTATTGAGGACAAACTCATTAAAAGTATGTACATGAATTGCATCAGGAAATGAATGAGCACTTCTTCGCACAAGAAGTTCTCCCGCAAAGATGTATCTCCCAAAAGGGTGCGGATAGACTTATGGATGAACCACGTGTGGATTTTCGTTCTCACTCACAAACAAGCGCATGTATAAGATCATGTTGCACACATATATTACATTCACGTGAGCAAGCGTATGCACACACATAGTATGGAGCACACATAGTATGGAGCACACACACATAGTATGGAACACACACATAGTATGGAACACACATTTTAAGCACATAGATAAAGAAATAAAAGTTAGCAAAGATCAAAGAGATTGGCCAAGTATTTGTGCACGATCAAATATAATATTTTGTCAAGAATCCTTGGAGCAAAGAAATGATTCCGCTAAAGTATAATCACTTCGATCTGAGTTACTGTCATCGTTTCCTCCCCTTCTAACGTTGAGTCAACAGACAAGAAATCTCCACTTCAAATGTTTACGACGCGTTTCCTCTCTCTCTCTCTCTCTCTCTAAGCCCAGCATCAACACGAACATGCACGAAGAAGCATCAGGGCGACCATGCACGATGAAGTACACTCTTTATCTCCAAGAAAAGACGTAAATCATACCCGAATCAAGAAAATCATAAAAGGAAAAACACGTGCATATATTTACATAGACACACTTACTAACACGCAATTGTACATATTCATGCAAACAGATACGTACACACACACACACTTACTAACACATACACTTGTACACATATTACTCACACATATCTATCACACAAAACACACACACGTTGCACAGACTCACAAACAAACACACACGTACACTCGTACTTGTATGTTTTTTATTATTTTTCTTATTAATTTTATATTCCCTTTTTAATTTTAAGTATTATGTATATGTATACTTATTCTATACACACATATGCATACATAATCACACACATATTTATTTACACTTGCACACATTCATAGACACATACACACATATATACACATTTGAAGCACAAACATAACATAGATACATACACATACATGTTCACATTTGCACACATACATCCAACCATATACTGATGCCCATATATAAACACATATGTACTTATATATGAAAAACTCAGATGCTTATTTAAACACACAGTCTCACACATATATCACATTCATGTACCTCATACATACAAACATGCATACATAACATATGCACATACATTCATGCACTTGTGCTCACATACATATGCACATATCATTCTCTTAGACCCATACATAACACATAGACACATTTACATTTACATGGGCAGTATATACGTAAAAACATAGTCCTATGTAGATTCATTACGCACATAGTCACAAACACATAAAAATGTCCACTTACACACATCTATATATACACATATATTGTTTCACACACATACAAACATAGGTACACAAAAACACATACATACTCATATGACATATACATACTTGTAAACACACACATAAAATTACATTGACACATAGAATCTTACATACAATACATTACTACACTAACACACATACATACAAACCACACACATCCACATTCAACACATAGACAAAACCATAGGCACATATGAACATATTTTAGGCATACACACATACATTTATGAGCACATACATAGGCATGCATATTTATTCACATATAGACCCATATACACAAGCCCTTCGCACCTACAGAATCAATTCACACATAGGTTCACATAGACCCATAGAAACACAGAAACATCACTTACGTATACTCACAAGAACACACATATACAAAAAACATACACATTTGCCTACAGATATAGACATACACTTTAGCTATGAGCTTTTAGCATCTTAGTATGAACCCTCTGTATAAAGAGAGCAATCTTATTTTCTTATCACCTTTTCATTGGTCATATATCCACTTGTACTTGTATAAACGAATATGCTTCTAATAGAAAAATAAGGAACAATTCCATTTCAATATCCATGCATATACATGTGTACGAGTGAGCCTTATCTCTCTCTTGTCCTCATCTATCCACACACTAGTATTTCATTCTCTGTCTCTATTTGCACACACACATACACACACACACAAACACACACATACACACACATATACACATATTTACACACATATACACACTAATTTACAAACACATACACATGCATACACACACATATATACACACATAGACACATGCATACACACATAGACACACACACATACACACGTAGACACACACACATATACACATACACACACACATATACACACACATATACACACACACATAGATATATACACACTTATACACACACACATCCACACACATTTACACACACCAATACACATGCATACACACACACACACACACACACACACATATATATATATATATATATATATATATATATATATATATATATATATATATATATATATATATATATATATATATATATATATATATACACACACACATACACACATAGACACACACACACACACATACACACACACACATACACATACATGCATACATGCATACATAATGCATATGCATTTGCATACATACATACTTACATGCGTACACACACATACACACACATGCATACACATGCATACATAATGCACATGCATATGCATACATACATGCTTACATGCATACACACACATACACACATACACATACACACATAGACACACACACACATAGAGATACATACACACACATACACATACATGCATACATATGCATACACACACACATGTAGAGAAACATACACACACATACACATACATGCATATACATATGCATACATAATGCATATGCATATGCATATGCATACATACATACATACATGCATACACACACAAACACATACACTTACACACACATGCATACATATGCATACATAATGCACATGCATATGCATACATACATGCTTACATGCATACACACACATACACATACACACATAGACACACACACACACACATACACACATACACACATACACACATATATATGCATACACACACATGTAGAGAAACATACACACACATACACATACATACATACATACATATGCATACATAATGCATATGCATATGCATACATACATACTTACATGCATACACACACATACACACACATGCATACGTAATGCACATGTATATGCATAGATACATGCTTACATGCATACCCATACAGACATAGACACATACACACACATAGACACATACACACACATATACACAGAGATTTACACACACACACACACACATACATATGCATACACACAAATATACACATATAGACACACACACACACACACACTTACACACATAGACACAAACACATAGAGACACACACACACACACACACACTTATGCACATACAGAGACACACTTACACATGCATACACATAGACATATACACATACACACATAGACACACACACACTTAAACACATAGACACACACACATATACACATAGACACATACACACACACACATAGATACACACACAAATATATAGACACACACAAATATATACACACACACACATACACACATATGCACATACACACTTACACACACACACATCCACACACATTTCCACACACATTCACATGCATATAGACACATATACACAGATACACATGCATATACGCACATAGACACACACATATACACAAACACACATACACACATAGACACATACACACTTACACACACATACACACATCCACACACATTTATACACATACATACACATGCATATAGACACATATATATATAGATACACATGTATATACACACATAGACACACACACATATAGACACACACACCTGCACATACACACACATATTTGCATAGACACACACATAGAGACCTACACACACATATATGCATACACACACATAGAGACACATACACACATACATGCATACATATGAATACATAATTCATATGCATACGCATACATAATGCAGATGCATATGCATACATACAAATTTACATGCATACACACATATACATACACATACACACACATTCACACATTTGCATACATAATGCACATGCATATGCATACATACATGCTTACATGCATACACACACTCACATATACACCTACATACACATATACACACATACATATATTGAGTTCTAACCCATTTTGTTTTATATGTACAGGTATTATGGATCCTAGTAGAGAGAGAAAGGCGAAACACACTCTCATAAAAAGTCTTATGAGAGCAAGAGTTCCGCCTGATAATTTAGGGATCATCATGCATGAGTACTCAACAATGCTTGATGATGAGTTGGAGTTTACGCGTTATTTTTGAAGAAGACTCATTGGTCGATGCACGTGGAGCTTCTTCAAGAACTCTTTCAAGGTACTCACTAACATAGTACATGAACTCTTCAAGCGTCCAACCCTTTGCCATGGATCCTTCTAGTTTCACTCTTTGTCACACATAACCTTTTAATATTCCCATAAATCGCTCGACCCAAAACATCCATCGAGTGTTGACAACACCTGCAATCTCTATTTCTTCTACAAGATGAACTAATCAATGAACCTAAATATCAAAAAATGAAGTAGGAAGCTCTTTCTCATCAAACATAGTAGCTCTTTGCATTCACATTTTTTTTTGTGGGATCGAGTTTTTTTCAATCTCTTTTGATGTAATCCACCTATACATATCATTAAAAAAATTATAAAGAAGCTAACTAAAAAATAAAAGTTATCAAATATTCATATATATTAAATATAAAAGTATCATAATTACCTTATAAGTGATCCAATACAATAGATCACATCTCGTACTCCTTTCGTTGTACATCCATCGATAACCAAAGGTAAAATATGTTTCAAAAAGTTTTGCCAATCATGGGTCTTTAACCCATATAAGCTCTTATCTTTTGTCGTAAGTACCCAAGCAGCAGGTGCATAAGTCGTTTCCTGTGGATGTCTATCAAAAACTGGCCATAACTTTGGTTTTGAGTTTCGATCCTTCAAATCGTTCCTTGATGCTATGGTATCTTTTAATCCAAGAAGATGCTGCCATAATGAATAATCAATATTCTTGAATATATGCATAGGATTAAGAAGATGACATACTTTTATCTCTTTCCAATACTCCAAAGAATACCATATTGATATCTTCTCAGCGAGTGCCAATTTTCCTTTACCTCTCTTCACATACTCATTATCTTCATCATCACTAAAGATTTCTTATTCTGGATCTATCAGAGATCCATCTATCCATTTTTTATACCAATCCATAGGCATCATAGGTTTTGGACACTAACCTATTTCAAGCTTTCCATTAAAATGTATCACTTCTCTTTTAGATCTTGATGGACCAATCCAACCAATCACCACAATATGGACAAGCTTTATAACCCTTATTAGATATTCCTGCATCATGAAAACGATAAAAATATAATTAGATTAACTCAGATTTATTTGTATGCATATTGAATAAAAAAATTACATCAATACCTGAACAAACACCATATCCTGGAAAATCGTGAATAGTCCAAGCCACAATACCATGAATCGTAATATATCTTTCATTGATGTTTTTCGATACATCAATGACATTAATACCTCTTCATAACTCTTGGAGATCATCAATGAGAGGAGCAAGATATATATTCATATCTTTAGCTCGTCGTTTTCATGGGATTAAAAGTGAAAGCATTAAATGTTCCTTTTCAATGCTAAGATATGGCTAAATATTGCAGTTTATGACTACAACTGGCAATGTTGACCATTTACAGGATTTCATGGAGAATGGATTAACCCAATCTAATGCAAATCCTAACTTAAATGTGGATTTTGTGCAAAATCAGACCATGTAGAATCAATATGCTGAAAAGCAACACTATCATCATGAGGAATTCTGATTATTCCATCAGTACTTTTATGGTCATGTCCCCATGTCAAAAGTTGTTAGAATTGGGGGCTTTGAAATATATGTCTAATCCGTGGAGCCAATGGAAAATGTCTCAATACCTTTTTCCATATTTTACCTTGTTCATCCTCATATCAAGGAGATTGACATTTTTGACATGTCAAAGAGTCTGCATATTCACCTCTATATAAAATACAATCATTAGTATGTGGATGTGTATGTGCATGTGCATGTGTATACATATGCGTATGCATATATGGATGTATATGTGTATATGTGTTTTATATGTGTATATGTAAGTATATATACGTATGTGTATGTGTATGCATATATGTATGTGTGTGTATGTATGTATGTATGTATGTATGTATGTATGTGTATGTATGTATGAATGTGTATGTATGTGTGTATGTATATGTATGTATGCATGTGTAGCTATGTATATTTGATTTCGTTTTTAATTTTTTTTTTGTATATTGTGCTTTGTAGACTTTCATATCTAGAACACTAAAACATTTGGTTGTCTACCATTTTATAGTCAATCTATTACCTGCCTTGCTAACTAGGACTTACATATTTGTTTACAAGGATTAAGTATTAGTTAACTATGGAGGTATTAGGTTGTTTGAAAATAAGACAAGCAAATTTCTCTCCACGATTTTGGAAAATGGATGAATAGTTCTAAAGTATGGGTGGACATAAAGTGTTCATTAAATGCAAGTTCTTGTTCTTACCGTAGCTAAGGTAAAAACAAAAACCTGCACTGAATGGACACTTTGTGTCTGCCCATCCTTTACAACTATTCTTCCATCCTTCAAATTGTTCAAGTTTTACTTCTCCTATTTTTCAAACGACTTAATACCTCCATAGCGAACTCATACTTAATATTTGTATGCAAATTTTGTAAAAGAGTTAGCAGTACAAGTATTATTTCGACTAGAATAGGAGAAGAAGATGTGTCAGGAAGATTCTAAAGGTTGGGCGGACAATTCCAAAGGTTAGATGAAAAAATATCTTCATTTGATACAGGTATGTATAATTTGACTTTACTCTCATAACATGTGTATATGTATGTTTATGTGTGTATACATGTATATGCATGTATGTGTATGTATGCATGTGTAGCTGTGTATATTTGATTTTGTTTCTAATTTTATTTTTGTTTATTGTGGTTTGTAGACTTTTCATGTAGATATCTAGACCACTGAATCGTTTGGCTATCTCCCATTTTATAGTCAATCTATTACCTACCTTGCTAACTTACGCTTACATATTTGTTTACAAATATAAAGTATCAGTTAGCTATGGAGGTATTAGGTCATTTAGAAAATAGGAGATGCAAATTTATCTTGAAGATTTTGAAAGATGCATGAATAGTTTTAAAGGATGGGCAGATAGAAAGTGTCCATTCAATGCAAGTTCTTAGTCTTACCTTAGCTAAAATAAGAACAAAAACCTGCATTGAAGGGATGCTTTCTTTCCACCCATCCTTTAAAATTATTTTTCCATCCTTCAAAATCTTCAAGATAAATTTGGTTCTCCCATTTTCCAAACAACCTAATACCTCCATAGCTACCTGATACTTCATATTTGTATGCAAAGTTCATAAAAGAGTTAGCAGCATAGGTATGAGGTCCACTAGAATAGGAGAAACAGATGTGTCAGGAAGATTCTAGGTTGGGTGGACAATTCTAAAGGCTAGATGGAAAAACCATCTTCATTTGATACAGGTATGTATAATTTTATAACATGTATTTGTGTGTATATGTGTGTGTATGTTTATATGTGTGTATGCATTCATTTATAATTATTTGTATTCCTATATGTCCATGTATTTATATGTATATATTTGTGCACGTATATGTATAAATAGATAGAAAATTGAAAATTACACCTAATAGTGCCGAAACAGATACATTACTCCATCCAAAATAATTTTGAAGATTGAGAATTAGTAAGCTCACACTTAGTCATGTCAAACGACTTCCTTCATATACATGCTTTAGACATTCCTCTCAAAGATATTTCTCATTTTTAGAAATATCAATGCTCTCACTGTCATTTTGATACCAATCCTCAATAGGATCTGCCATGGCATCATCTTCATCATTGTCGCACAAATCTTGTACTTTATTTTCTTTTGAATATAGATCTTTCAACCTTGCATATTCCACAGGATCACTTTTGCATAGCCTCCTCATAGAAGCTTTTGATAAATGAGGTCTTACGACAATTGTGAATGGTGTGGAGGAATATCATCAACATCATATGTTGGAATCTACACACGTGAATAAAATTCATTTGTATTCCATAAATCAATCAAAAGTAAACTTTAAACATAAAATTAAATATATAAGTTATTAAATATGCATAGAAAATTTTCATTCTCTCTCTAGCTAAAAGGTGCTCTTGGAGGTCTACGCCATGCATAATTCACTAATAATTCATTACCAGCATATAACTTAGTAATAGCATTGACACTATGTATCTTGATACATCTTTACTCATGTATGGTGATTCATGAATATTTTCACATTCCTCAAATGTGCAATTAGTGTGTGAACTATTATGTAACCCTTGACTACTATTTATTAAACCTGCTATCTTTCCATGCATGTAAGGTCTTCCATCAATATAGAGTTTTTTATTTTCTGCATGTGAAATCCTTCTACTAGTTAGGGATGTTGCATTCACCATATTCCATAAGTACTCATGCTTTGAACATAACGTGCAAGTCGATGCCAATATCCCCATCATTATATAGGACCACAAAATGACATAAGAGTGACTTCAGAGTTCGGAGGCACATAAAAATCCTCTACTATAAAGAGAGCATGACTAGCATTAGTAATAGAGGATGGAGCAATCATATAGCGATTAGCCCAAAAGTTAAAAACCCCTCCATCTAAAGGAAGTGGTCCTCTATTCCATCCTCCATATCTTCCTCTATCATATTTTTGTACTAGAGAATGATCACGAGCTGGCAATGGATAATCTCCAACCGTTTCAGTCTCTAAACCAGGATGTAGAGGATTTCTAGAAACCTCTACTTGTAATTGATGAACAAAAAGTCCATGATGTGTACGAGGTATATTAACATTATGAGTATGAGAATTATTATCATCATCATCGTCCTCATCATCCAGCAAGTATTCCTATATATCAACAGTAATTTGATTTTGTATATGGTTTCTAAATAAATAATGACTTTAATTTACAGAAAAAATACATACCCAAGCATTATCATGTTGATCAGGTGGTGGTGAATGCTCAAAAGTACCATACTATGCCTCATGTTCAATACATTCCAATCGTGGTCTTCAATATGTGCCATGGCAAGCGTTACACAACATATAATATGCTCTTGATAGTAAAATTCATCATAATTCCTATCGAAGGACACATGTGAAGTCTTGCATGGGTAGGAGGTGGTGCAGTGCCCTCTCATTGATCAGAATCTGATTATAACAAGAAACAAGAAAATGTATTAGTTATCTATCTATCAAATATATTTAAAATTAAAAGTTTGATATATTTACAGTATATAGTCCTTGCACGATTAGGAGACGGTGGTGGAGTTCCATCTAATTGATTGGAATCTACAAATAATGGTATTTGATGTTAATAATGTGATTATTTACATACATAAACATTCACATATACATATTTACACATACACACATATTCTCACATATACACGTTTACACATACACACATATTCACATATACACAAATACTCATTATTGTGGGATAAATTCATGTATTTTGTATGCATGAGTGTATATGCATGCATGTGTATGTGTGTACGTATATATGTGTATATGTATATGTGTGTTTATGTTATATGTATGTATATGTGTATATGTATGCATATATCTATGGGTATATGTTTGCATGTATGTGTATGTGGGTATGTGTATGTGTATGTGTATGTGTGTGTATATATGTGTATGTATCTTGATTCTTTTTTTCTATTTGAGATTAAATTAACAGAAGATATTCTATGATGGAAAAAAAATAAGAGGAGACCTAACATACCACCTCAGACGTGGTAGCTTTTTCGTAGATAGCTACATCTTCAGGAGTCAGTTCCTGAGCAGAAGGTATACAAATTAATAGTTTATATTTATAATTTTCATATATTTTATTAACTTTTAACATTTAATTTATGTATTTCTTTTTTCTTTAAATAAACACGATGCTGCAAAGAAGAGAGTTGAGTCGGGCCACACATTGCACCTTGGCCAAATGGGCCATCATGGTTTTGTAACTAGATTTGTAAGTATATTTGTTATTGTGAGTATATTTTTTATTTTAGTTAAAATGCAAGAACTGATCTTTTTTATTTGTTTCAATGTAGCGAAAGGATTATTGTCGATATTTTGGGAAACATGAGATTGATTATGCTACACATTTTGGATATCGGCATTTGAGTGAGTATATGCGAGATCATCCGGATGCATTTGTGAGTATTATTAAATTTTATATAATTATTTTATTTTTATGGATGTTTTAATTGTCTTACTTATTTATGTTTGTTGTAATACAAGAGTATTATGGAGAGGCAGATATGGATGAGGTGGAGAGATAGACACAGGAAGGACAATCTCCATCATCACAAGGTGCTCACACAAATAGATCAGATCACGCGGATGATCGTGATGATGAGGATGATCATGATGATGATGATGATGATGATGATGATGATGATGATGATGATGATTAGGATTCTTGAATATGACATTGGATATGTATTTACATTGATATATATATATATATATATATATATATATATATACATATATATATATATATATATATATATATATATATATATATATATATATATATATATATATATATATTATCTATATATTGTTCATTTCAGTTATGTTTTGAATTGTGTGTATGGTATTAAGTAATGAAAAGTTTTGTTCTATTGATTGTTATTATTCCTTATATTAAGCATGTATTTTATTACTTTAATTATATAATTCATTCATATTTATGTGTGCTTGTGTGTATATAAAATGTATATATGCACATGTAGGTATATATCTATATGGGTAAGTGTGGTTATATGCATGTTTATGTATGTAACGATGTATATATGTGCATGTATGTATGTGCATATGTATATGTGTATATGCATGTGCATGTGTAAGTGTATATGTGTATGTATGTGTATGTGCATGTGCATGTGTATGCATATATATGTATGTATGTATGTGCATGTATATATGTGTAATATGTGTGTGTATGTATGTGCATGTATATGTGTGTAATATGTGTGTGTATATGAATGTATGTACATATGTATATGTGTATATGCATGTATGTGCATGTGCATGTGTAAGTGTATATGTGTATGTATGTGTATGTGCATGTGCATGTGTGTGTATATGTATGTATGTGCATGTTCATGTGTAAGTGTATCTGTGTGTATATGTGTGTATATGTGTATGTGCATGTGCATGTTTATGTGTGTGTATATGTATGTGCATGTACATGTGTAAGTCTATGTGTATATGTGTGTATGTGCAAGTATATGTGTATATGTATGTATGTGCATGTGTGTGTATGTGTATATGTGTGTATATGTATGTGCATATATATGTGTATATACGTGTATGTGTGTCTATATATACATATGTGCATATGTATATTGTGTATGCGTATAAACATATACAAGTGTATGTATATGCATGTGTATATGTATGAAACATGCATATGCATGTCGATGCATTTACATTTGCATCCATATGCATGCATGTGAATGTGCACGCATGTGGATGTGCATATACATGTATTTAAGTATATGTTAATGTGTGTATGTGTATGTATATATGCAATAATGCATGCATGCAAGTCTTTTTATGTGGTTGTAGAAATGTTTGTGCATATGTATGTGTATGTGTGTGTATGTGTAAGTGTATGTGCACATGTATGTGTGTGTATATATATGTGTGTATATATGTGTGTCTATGTGCATGTGTACATGTGTATATGTGTGAACGTCCATCTTCATCATGTATAAGTGTATATGTGCATATCAATAAGTGTGAGTATGCTAATTAATGAAAATAACACAATTCAAATGATATACAAAGAATGGAAATTGTACTTACAATAGTTGGCTATATTTTTTTCTTGGTTAGCTTCTTGAATAACCTACAATAAAGAGAGAGAGGGAGAGAGAGAGAGAGAGAGAGAGATAATTCAAAGAGAGAAAGAGGTGGAAAGAGAGAAAGAGAGAGAGAGAGAGAGAGAGAGACAATAAGATAGAGATTAGACAAAACAACAATTCTACAAGCGATTGTTTCAGCTTGTAAGCACAATGCAATTGCGAACGTTGGATAGCTCTTCGATTAGATGCGTGAAGATGTCGATTGAAGAGCCTCCAACATTTTAATTTTTTCGTCAAAAACCCATCGTATAAGCGATGGTAAGGCATCATAAAGGCCCCTCCAATTGGCATCGCATAAGCAAAGTTAGTCACCGTCGCTTATGCGATGCATATTAGCGTTGCTTATGTGATGCTTTTCTAAATCATCACTTTAGTGATGCTCAATGTGAGCCTCACACATACTGTCGTGCCACACATCAATAAAAAATTTGTATTTTTTATCATTTAACCGACGTTCCACACTCGATGCTTCTTGTGATGCTTTATGCAATTTTATAGCGACAAAATTGTGCCGCATTAGCCGTCGCTATGCACCCATATTCCTTGTAGTGTTAGTACATAAAAGTAATGGATGAGTAGCATCTTCCACAAAAACAACATCACAGTTAACCAAAATGTGTTTAGTGGGTGGATGATACAGACAATGGCCTTTGGTTTCAGAACTATACCCAACAAAAATTTATTTCACTATTTTATCATTCAGTTCCTACATTGTTGTTGAGGCACTAATGCATATGCCAAGAAACCAAAGACACACAGGTGAGCAATAGATGGCTTGCGACCATGCCATGCCTCCTATGGAGTGATAGACTACAATGCTTTAGTGGGACACCATTTAAGTACATATATTGTACACATAACAACCTCAACCCAGAACTATGCGGTAAAGCCTGACTCCTTACCATACACCTTGCCATCTCCATGAGTGACCTATTCTTCCTTTCAACAAGTCCATTCTGTTGAGGTATATATGACACTCTATACTGATGTTTTATCCTACATTCAACCAAAAATGCATTTAAATCAGAAGACATATACCCCTCTCCCCTCGCTCGATCAGAATGGAGGGTGCCCATTTTACATGCTGATAGATTTTCAGCCAAAATAAAAAAATATTTGAAGCACATAAACACTTCAGGCTTTTCTTTCAGTGGATATACCCATGCATGCCTCAAAAAATCATCAAAAGAAAGTCACGAAGTATAGATAGTTTCCAAAGGAGGGTTTCTACATAGGATCACAAACATCAATATGAACAAGCTATAATTTTTGAGTCACTCGAATTGAACCATCTTTTAGGAATGGGGAACGTTGCATTTGGCCCAAAATATAGTCTTCACAAACATGTTTACCAAGTGCCTCAATTTTGGGCAGAGAGGACATCCTTTCATATTTTTGCAGGTGTAGCAAACTAGCAAAATTCATATGACCAAAGTATGCACGCTAAAGCTTGCATCTGACATAGCCTGAGAATCATGTACTGCACATGTTGAATCGTTCACAAAATTCTCATAGACTATGAGCTTATATAGCACAAGACACAAAATGCCCTAAACAATAATGACATCGGCATTTGATAGATCATTAATTGTACATTTGTCATCAATAAATTTAACAACCAAGCCGATCTTGGCTAATGCTGAAATTGATAATAGATTTTTCTTGATCCTTGGCACAAATAAAGCATCCGACTATGCTTGGTATTCTTTTGTCGATGGAGATATTGATCTCCTTCCTTGTAGCATATATTACATATGTGTTTTATGTAGAGAGAATATATGTATGTGATGTTCATATGGGGCAAAAAAATATGCATATGGGGAAGGTTTTAGCACTCCTTTAAGGTGGCCATGTCTAATCCCTTACAAATATGATCATATATACTTGTGTGAAACCTTGATACAAACCGTGTAGCCTCGGCTATGGAATTGAGTTTTATAACCAGCTAATTTTGACACCAAATTGAATTTTGATAATGGAAAGGATTAGGGATATTTCCCGCACTTAATTATTCTTCTTTACATGGGAAGATTCCATTTATTCCCACTTTCACTCTCTCTTTGGAGCACAAGATCTCCTTAAAGTGAACCTCAAATGGCGGCAGCTAATTTACCCTACTCTCTCTTTGCACCGCTGCAAAACGTCTGTCTTTTCTCGAATTTGGCAGCATGCTTCCTTTTTGCAGCCTGAGTTATGGACATGGATTCAGCGCTCTTATGAACCGTCTGCCCATTTTCTGGTGAGCCCCGTTCCCCCATCTGCTCCTGCTCTGGAGTTGTTCTCTCTTCCTCCGCTCAATGCACTACTCTATCCTTACGTTCTTCCTCAACGGGAAAGATGGCGAGTACCTTACCTTCTTCCTCAACGGGAAAGATGTCGAGTACCTTACGTTCTTCCTCAAAGCGAATCCAAGCAGCAGCATCAAGGTGGTAGCTTGAAATCTATTATCTTTGTCAATGTTGGTAGCTTCGTGCGACCTTTGTACACCACTTTACATATGCAGCCTGCAACTTCCTCAAAAAGTGCTTCTCTGTTGCTTGAAGCTTCTCTCTCTCTCTCTGACATCTGTATGCTTCTTTCTCTCTCTTTGTCTTTTTTTTTTTTTAAAAAGGAAGTTCGGCCTTAGCCTAATCTCCCGGACTTTAATTATATTAAGGAGAAAAAGTTACAAGTGAACGGGACTAGTGCCCATGGGACCCCCCGAATCCCACAACGCAGGGGAGGAGTCAAGCAAGCTACAAGGCATTACAAATGAGGTGGATAACATTATCATCGCCCTCATGGGGGACCCATTTGGGTTTCAACTTGTTGTTTTCCAGGAGATAAATACAGTGATGTCTAAACGGTGGTGAACTCTTGGCTCGGGAGATTCTTTTACCAAGGAGAAACAAGGATTTCTCGATCGACCATTCCTTAGGAGTTTGGTCGAAATTGACGGCACAATGCTCTCTCCAAATCTTCCAGAGAGCCTCGCCCCTGATGGCATTCCATAGCCTCGAAGAGCAACCAATCGCCTCACCCAACATCACTTGTTGCCAGTTGATTTGACTCGTACTTCTCAGAACTCGGGACACGTGATGCCAGACAACACGGGACTTGGGGCAGTCAAAGAACAGGTGGGCTAAATCTTCGATGCACCGATGACAACGCTTGCACCAAGGCGGCACACCACATATTTTGTTAGCCCTTGCATTGGTCCAGATGCCTTTGTGTAAGACCTGCCACATGAGAACGGACTTTTTGACCTCAATTAGGGGGTGCCAGAGAGACATGAATTTTAGCTCCCACCGAAGTTTGGTCCAAGCAAGGCACCATCTCTTGTTAAGGGTGTGGTGAACATCCACTTCCCCTTTGAAGTTCGGGATTCTGGACAGATTCTTACCATTGCTCCATTTGAGGCCCTCCGAGCAAGGAGGATCCTGACCGCAGAGTAGGCGGGTAGTAGAGCGGTCCCAGGCTAAACACCTACTTTGAAGAAGAGTCCATTCCTCAAAGGTAATGCTAAGTCTCGGATCCAAATCTTCGAACCTAATCCACTGGCGGGTCTCTTGTTTCCAGAGCTGTTTCCACTGTTTGAACCCCTTGTTCCATAACCGCCTTGCAGTTTGGAGGTTCCAAGAATCCACTCCCCGAATGCCACTGATCGGGAACCAGATAGAGTCATTTTGTCTTATGCCAGCTGCCCACTTCCAATCATCGCTGATTCTGATGAACTGTTTGGCCTTGTTCCAATTCTTCCATAAAGAACACACGAGGCTAGAGCCTTTAGGGCAGACTGGTTGGGGGGAGAACAAAAGAGTGAGAATCCCTATGTCCTTCCAACCAGGTAGGCCGACAAAGGTAAAGTCTTCCGTGTTTCTGAAGATCAATTTAGCCCAAGAGGACTCCCTATTGCTCCAGGCCTTGATAAGCCATTTAGCCGCCAGTTTGTCAGCTAAACCAGCAATATCCAAAATACCCAAGCCCCCTGAGTCTTTAGGGCTAATGTAAGTTTCCCATTTGATTTTGGGAACCCCTCTTCTGTTTGGGTCCCCAGTCCAAAGGAAGTTCCTGCAGATTCTTTCTACTTTGGCCAAGTCTTTCTCCTTAGGTCTCCAACACGAGATAAAGTAAATAATTGAAGATAACATAAAGGTGTTAATAACCATAGCACGCCCTGCCAGGTTGACTTGCATACCTTTCCATTGATTCAGCTTGCTATCCAACTTGGATAGCACCCAGTTCCATCGTTGTTCCATTGAGATATCGAAACCCATCGGAATGCCGAGGAGACGGAATACTTGACCGCTAGGGATAACTTGACACCCCCGATCCACCAACAATTGGGGAGTAGGCCCGCTGATCGCTCTAAAAGCAGTTTTAGCATGGTTAATTTTTGAGCCTGATGCCATACAAAAGGTGTGGAGGCACCACCAAAACATCTCAATGCTATTTATATCATTATGCACAAAGGCATTCATGTCATCAGCAAAAAGTCTCACAACCATTTGGCCGTGATTTCGAGGTAAGGAGAGACCCTTGAGATTGCCGGCGTCCATGTGATGCTTTAATAGGCAGCAGAGTCCATTTGAGGCGATAGCGAATAGTAAAGGAGCCAGAGGGCAGCCTTGCCTAATAGATCTTTTTAAACGAATGGGCTCAGAGAGCTTACCGTTGATGTTTAATCTGGTTGAAGCATTTCCAAGAAGCGTGGAAACCATCTTCGTAAACTTTTGGCTGCATCCAAGGTCTTTCAATGATTGAAGAATAAAGTCCCATTCCAATCTGTCATACGCTTTGTCGAAGTCGATCTTAATAAAAACTAGATCTTGAGCAGACTCCTCAGCAAAAGCAATGCCTTCCCAAATATCAATAATTGCTTCAAGTATAGATCTACCTTTGATAAAACCTTTTTGGTCCTCGCACAGCCATGACTTTAAATGACAGGAGATTCTGTTGGCGATAACTTTTGCAATTATCTTGTACCCAGTTTGGAGCATGGTGATCGGGCGCCAGTTTTCAATTCTGTTCTTATCTCCCCGTTTGTGGATTAACTTGATGACGCCATTATTCAGGCACTCAGGGAGGGCACCGAAGGAGAGAGCCTCTTGCCACACGAGGCGCAGAGGGGTGGCCACCTGAAGTTTGAAGGACTTAAAGAACTCATTGGTAAGGCCATCTGGACCCGGACTTTTCCCATTGGGAAGGGCATCAATAACCTCGATAATTTCATTCTCGGAGATGTTAGCATCCAGAAGAGCAATCAAGTTCTGTGGGATTCTGGTTTGAGCAACCCTTGAGATGGTTGCCATGGCGTCGCGCCTGTGGGGGGAAAGAGGAGTTGAGACCCCGAGAAGGTTAGTAAAATGTTCGACGATGATAGTTCTATTCTCCATTTCAGCGCGACATTCAGTTCCATTGTTATCGACCATTAGGGGGATGGAATCCCTAGCTTGTTTCCTTTTGAGTATGTTACACATCTCTTTCGTTGGTTTGTCCGCCTTCCCTGCCCACCACTCTTTGAAGAAGATTTGGAGATTTCTCCTTTGGACCTCCTCCTCTAATCTTAGCCTACCCCTGATTTTCAACAGGCCCTGTTGGCAATGTAGCTTACCTTTGTTCACCTCTTCTTCAAGCCGTGCGAGCCTCCGGTACATCATTTCTCTTCTTTTCTTTCGAATTTCTTTTTTGTGTTCAGCCAGATGTCGCTCAATGGTATTATGCGGTGCAGGGTTATGCATAGTGTACTGCCCGCTGTCCAAACCTGCAAAACTCTTTGGAGATTGTTTCATCGATGGACGAGACAACGATCTTATGCATTTATGATGCTTCTGTTGTGCCGTTATTGGCCCCCACGTTGAAGACGATCCTGAACCTGTAGAAGAGGCTGTGGGACATGCACAGTGCATTAGTGACTACATCTCTCTGTTGGTTCCCGACTCTCAAGCATTGGTTGTAGACTCTAGAGAGAGATCAATCTGTGGCAAAATTAGGGTGAGTTCACATAGGGCGGCACTTTTTTTCCTAGTCATAGTGGTTGGGGTCTCATGCCATTCACACAAAGCGGTAGTATTTTAAAACATTATAGAAATTTACATAACTTTATTGGCTGGAGAGTAGAACAAACCAATAAACTGTCACTGTCGGAGCGCCACAAATATGTACCGAGGGGGGGAGGTCGTCTCATTCTGCGGTGGACCCGGACCAGCCAAGTCCTTTCAGCAACCAATAAAAAGTATACATCTGGCGGTAAACTTTATGCCGCCAGCCTGTCTGAACCGAGCCTTAGGAACCGCTCGTTTCCTTCAGCGGACATGATTCTGATTGATGGTAGTCGTCACTCTCTCAGCGGACATTGCAGAACTGCTTTGTTTCTCATATTTATTGCATTAAGAGATAATAACATGCCAGAGTTTCCGCCCTTCTCTTGCCCCTTTTTTTTTAATGGAGGTTCGGTCGAAGCCTACTCCCCTGGGTTTTAATTTTGAAATTGTAATTGTACAAGGAAAGGCATAGTACCCATGGGACCCCCCTTACCCCACAAGAACAGGGGTTTACATGGCTGGGTTAAATGGCGGTCACAACTATCGTGGGATTAGCCAAACGATGGCACATTAGCCACATGCTTCATCTTTCCAAGTTACACATATCCTTTACATGTTGCTAGCGGGGGTTGAATCCTCGCCCCCGCCTCAAGAGCCGAGAGGCCCAACCACCCTTCTCTTGCCTTGTTGAATATGAAGTCGGTAGGCTTCATCAAATCTTTGATTTCATGTACGCTTTTGCAAAAGAGTGAATGAGAGGTTGTGGAGAGATCCCTGCATGTGGGATTATGTAGATGCATATGAATACAAAAGGGTAGAGCTAACGATTGCTTTAGGTGCCCTAAATCATTGGGCTAATCCACTCTGCATTTGCCTAATCTTTGCAAGCCATAAATCATGTTTTCTGTTATTTTTCTTATGCTGTAAGGTTTAACCTCATGTTTGGGCTCTTAATCTAGCAAACTTGATAGTGTAATTACCTAGATCAAATGATTACCCAACCACATAATAGTTCAACTTGCCTATAGTCCTTTTCTTCATGGATTTTTCCTTCATGCACAACTTTATGTAGGTCAATTCCAACTCCTTACCTTACCTATTTGACTCGTTCTCGTGTCAACTTGAGCTTCACACTCCAAAAACATGCCCATGAGAACTTATTCAAGTAGGCCTTTGTTTAAACCACTACAAGGCGTATACACGATGCTATTCTCAACATTATTTTTGATGTCATTTCTGACACTTCTAGCGACATTTTTGAGAGCGTCGCTAGATTAACATTGCTTATGCGATAAAAAAGTGAGCATCGCATATGCGATGCTCATTTGCATTACTTAGGCAACACTGATGGGCATCGATTATCCACAAACTGTATGATTATATACATGATGCTTCTACATTACTTATGTGATGGTCAAGCTTGATAAAAGAAAAAAAAAACATCCAATCGCTCTTCCATCGTGATTTTATATGCAACTGATCAAAGAGCTCTCCAATCTTCAGATCTCCACTACGCTTATGAGCTCCGGCAATCTCTTTCTGAATCTCTCTCTTTTCTTATCTCTTTTAATCTCTCCCTCTCTCTCGCTTTCTTTAATGTAGGTTATTCAAGAAGTTCACCAAGCATAAAATATGGCTAATTATTGTAAGTATAATTTTTGTTGTTTGAATATCATTTAAATTATTTTGTTTTCATTAATTAACATACTCACTTACTCATTCATATGCACAAATACATATATACATGACAATGCATGCTCACACTTTTACACACACATATATATGCACATACATACACATACACATGGACATGCACATATACTTACACATACACATACACATACACACACATACACACACATACACATATGCATATGCACAAACATATCTACAAACACATGAAAAGAGATGCATGTATTATTGAATATACATATACGCACATTAACACATACTAATTGTACACATGCATATGCACATTCACATGCATGCAAAAATTGCCATGCCATCATCTTCATCATTATCACAAAAATCTTGTACTTTATCTTCTTTTGAATATACATCTTTCAATCTTGCATATTCAACAAGATCGCTTTTGCACAACCTCCTCATGGAAACTTCTGATAAATAAGGTCTTATTGGAAGCTCTGAATAGTGTGGTGGAAGATACTCAATGTCATACATTGGAATCTACACACATGAATAAAAATCATTAGTATTCCATAAATAAATGAAAAGTAAACTTTAAGCATAAATTTAAATATGTAACTTACTTTAAAAATACTTTCAATCAATTAGAGTTTTTAATGCAACACAAGATAGGTGAATATAAAGTTTTCATTGCTCTCTAGCTAAAAGGTGCTCTTGGAGATCTACGCCATCCATAATTCACTAATAATTCATTAGCAACATGTACTGACATAATAGCATTGACAACTATGTATCTTGCTACATTTCTACTCATGTGTGGTGATTCGTGAATATTTTCATGCTCCTGAAATGTGCAATTAGTCATTCAACTATTATATCCTTGACTATTGTTTATTACCTACTATATTTCCATGCATACAAGGTCTTCCATCAATATATAATCTTTTATTTTTGGCATGTGTAACCTCTCTACTAGCAAGAGAAGCTGCATTCAAGAATAATCCGTAAGTAGTCATGCTTTGAACATAATGTTTAAGTCAATGCCAATCTCCCCATCCATATATAGGATCATAAAATGACATAAGAGTGACTTTAGAGTTTGGGGGCACATGCAAATACTCTACAATAAAGAGACAACACTAGTAATAGTGGAAGGAGCAATCATATAGTGATTATCCCAAAAGTTAAAAATCTCTCCATCTAAACGAAGTGGTCCTCTAGTCCATCCTCCATATTTTCTTCAATCATATGTTTGTACTAGAGGATGATCACGAGTTGGCAATGGATAATCTTCAGATGTTTCAGTCTATAAACCAAGACGTAGAGGATTTGAAGAAACCTCTACTTGTAATTCATAAACGACAATTCCGTGACATATACGAGGTATATTAACATTATTAGTAGAAGAATCATCCTCATCATGATTAAGAAAATATTCCTATAACTTAAGTATAATTTTTATATGATTTTCAATTAAAATAATGAAATTAATTTATAGAATAAATACATACCCAAACTCTATCACATTCATCAAGAGGTGGTGCACGCTATCAGGAAGGAGTCACGTGATGGAAAGAGTTAGCGCAGGATTGGATCAAGCCCCCGGATGCACCACTCCCACATCTGGTGAGTGGTGTTAGTGCGCTGGGCACCTCGCTCTCTCTCTCGTATGGCGATCGTCGTAGGCCCCCTACCCCTCGAAAGAGAGTAGCAAATGTGCATGTGCGTAAGACCATAGGTATCGAGAGAAAAAGGCTAAAATGGAAAAGTCACTGGATCGATGTGCAGCCAAAGCTCAATGATACAATATAAATGAACTGAAGTCCCAATAAAAACACAATGATACAATGATACCCGCTACAATGAGGGTCGACGAGCGAATGTGCATAAGACCGTAGGCGTCATGGATGGAAAATCCAGATACAACGCTAAAACACGGAAGTCACGGGATTGGTGTATAGATAAAGCTCAATGATACAATGTAAATGCCATCGAAGTCGTCCAATAAAATCTGAGTGATACAATGATGCCCGCTATAGTGCGGGTTGGTGATATATAAATCTGCTACACTGTGGATATGTGAATACAAATATGCTGCCGCTATAGTGCAGATTAGAAAATATAATGTAGACCTCCTACAGTGCAAGAAGTCTCCCTCGAGTCTCGTCAATCTTTATAACTTTTCTTTTCTTCGGTCTTTGGTCCAAGCTTTATTTCAAGTCTTCTCGGTAATAGCTTTTCTTCTCTTTTTCTTTAGAAATCCAGCAATCACTTCATATAATATCTCCAAATAATCAACCGCAACCTGGTAAGAAGTTCCACATAGGAGATCCACGGGGGTACTCTTTACTTCATTCTTCAATCACTTTATTCACTTCATATAATATCCAAAATCATTAACTGCAACCTGGAGAGACAATCTACAAATGAGATCCACGGGGAGCATAAATCATCAATACTTATGATAAAAAAAAGCACTAAATTTATTTCACAGACATATGAGAAAAAACACATATGCATATCTCTAAACACTTCTTTTCTTCCTTTTTTTTCTTTCTTTCTTTCTTTCCTCCTTCTTTTCTTACTTCCTTTCTTTCCTCTTTTTCTTCTCCTCTTCTATTTCTTCTTTCTTCCTTTTCTCCATCTTTCTTTCTTTTCTTCTCTTTCCCTTCCTTCTTTTTCTTTCTCTTCCCTCCTCTCGTTGCGCCATTCAACGGTCACAATATCTCTCTTTGTAGCGTGCATTGATACCAGCCACTGACCTCTCTCTCTCTCTCCCAGTAATCTTCTCTACGCTGCCAACTTCCCAACCATTCTCTCTCTCCAACTACGTCCATGATGCAAAGCGCAAACAGCCGACTTTCTCGTGTCTATCCCTCTCTGTAGGTAGTCTAATTCCAACATGCAGCGCTATTGCCACATGTCAACAACTTGCTATTCTTTTTTGTCATTCTTTGAAACCAACGATCTAGTATATATCTATGCACAAATCTTCAAGATGCATAAGCTAGTTCTGGATTGGAGTACGTGCTTTGTTGATTACCCATCTCCGCGTGCCATCTTGATCTCCTCTCTTTTTCAATTCTCATGAAGCGTTCTACTACTATCTCTTAAAACCATCGCCAAATAAACATGCCAAACACAGAACCAAGAAAGAAGATGCAAATACATGGCTCCGATTCTATCCAGACTCCGTGAGCTCCCCCTTTGCGTTATACAGTCGTAGGACTGTTGAAGTTAGCTTATAACTCTCTCTCTCTCTCTCTCTAAATACACTACCATACTGTATGAGAAAGAACATGAATGAACAAAAATAGACAAGGAGCATACTTGGAAAGAAGATTCCATAGAAATATCCACAGGGATAAACAAATGAGGCTTGGTCCCCTATTTATAGGTTTCCCCCCTTCTTCTCTTGGGACAATTTCCTAAAAGCTTCTAGCCTGCTTACTCAACTTTCTAATTCCAAAATCCTCTTGCTTGGTCATTTACTATTCAAGGAAAATCACACCCTTTATTTCTATTTTTGTTTTTTCTCCTTTTTATTTTTCCTAGACTAAGGTTTTGGTTTCACACTATATATACAAATTAATTAATGTAAGGGTTTGGACTTAGGATAAACGTCAATTCCAAGGATCCAAGTTAGGGTTTTTGGTCAGAAAAATTAGGATTTTCCTACAATTAATCTCAAGCATATCAATTCAAGGGTCTATTTATAGTTAGGATCTCAATTCCAAGGGTTTCCAAGGGTTTAGGTTAGGTGTTCATGGGATAAAGTCACGTTTTCAGAGGTCTTTTAAGGGTCAAACCTAGGGGTTTATGGGTCAAAGGCTAGCTATTTATACACACATGTATAATGTACATATCTAACAAGGTTTCACATCTCACAATCAATCAAATTGGCAAAATCATGCACAGAATATACCCCCCTTTCAATCAAAACATCACTCCATAATCAGAAGTCAATGAACTTTGAAAAAAAATCATGCATACTTCCTTGAGGGATTTAATCCCGACATTCACCTCCACTAAACATGCACATTGTCCCGATAGGCCAACTTGCAAAAGCCAACAGAAGCGTATCAAGGTTCTTTTGAAAAATCTTTTTACTTTTTATGTTTTTATTTAAAAAAAATCAAAATATAATCTCATGCACTCCATGTAGCTTTATAAAGATTAGTACAAATTTTAGAAAATTAAGCAGATTAAAGTTTCACAAACATCATACTATGTTTCTACTTCTGCAATCTAACAATTATCCATATGAATAAACCATTGGCTTTCTAGATCTTCTATTTGTTCAACTGGTTCAGATCCAATAACTCATCCTAAGTACTAGCATATACTAAGTTTCTACTAATCTAGTTTGTAGAACATGCCCTGTTTTCCACTATTTATTCCCTACTATCCAACCTTCCATTAGATCTCTTTCTTTTCCTGTTTACGAGCATCCATCTCTCTCTCTCTCTCTGTCTCTCTCTCTCTCTCTCGCTCTCTCTGTCTCTACATCAGCGGCAAGCAGCAACCACCATCTCTACGCTTCATTTTTCTGTGCTGCCTCAAATCTGCTACAAAACTTTGCTATGGACGCCGCCTCTCTCTCTCTCTTTGACAATGTTTTTCCACCACCATCGTCTATGAGAGCCGTGTGCACATCGACTTTTCTTCCTATGTGTCTGCTATAGCGGTTCTCCATTTCTCTCTCTCTCTCTCACTACAAATTTCTATCGGTCTTCAACCATCGCTAATCGAGTTTCCCCCTCTTTCTCTCTCTCTCTCTTTGCAACGTGGAAGCAGACCACCATTTCTCTCTCTCTATAAATTATGGTAGTTTCTCAGATTCTGATACAATACTTTTCCATGTTAGAACTTCGAGCTCCCAGAAAGTACCATCATAGTGAACTTGAATGTGCCTTCCATACAAAGACAGCACATATTTCAACAGAATTTATGTCAATTCTATCATCTCCATCACAATGCACTAATAATATCGACATCATCTGGTTTAAGAACCATTGATAGAGTCTAGCCACCAACTCTAAATTCAAAACCCTATACACCTCTCTCTCTCTCTCGGCGCACAGGTCGTGCAGCAGTACAACACCGCTTTGATATGTCTACATAATCGTGCGATCTTGATTGTAACTTGTATCAATGAAGGTTTACACGCCGAAAGCTGCTATTACCAAGGAGAAGCTTTAGCGCAAGCTATCACCTGCAATGAGAAATCCTTGCGTCCTGAGAAATTGATATTCAAGATAATTCTGCTTCAAATGTAAGCTGCCCAAGAGTAACAGACTCTCGAAAGCCAACATCATTAATCATTAAACCAAGCATAACCAATATTCTAGCCTAGATGTGCAAAAAATTACTCTTCAGGGAGAAACAGTTCCTAAACTTATGCTCATATGGCCAGGTGGTTATGCATGATGTACCAGATAGAGAGGGAGCAACGATGCCATTTTATGTGCGACCATGTTGGGACACAAACATATACTTCATCGTTACAAATCTCTGCAATCCAACATGCTAATGCCTAAATTATTGTGTACTAAGCCCATCACTACTGGACGCAAAGGCATAGGAAAGGACTCTTCTTATTGCATATGTTGATGGCAAAAAGAATATCGATGAGAAAGCAATCTGTTCTCTATACCATGCAGTTTGTAAGAGCCATGGTCATGGAGGGAGACACAAATTACTCGTAAACCATGAACAATGAAAAGTAAAGTATGAAGAAGAAACTAAAAGACTGAACAAGAAAATGAATGAAGAAGGAAAGGTAAGGAGCATACCTGGAGGAGAGATCCACAAAGAAGTTCGATGGGGAGAAACAAATGATGTTTGGAAACTTATTTATAGGCTCTCCTCTCTCTAGGACTTCTCTAGAATCTTCTAACCTCCTTATCTAACTTCCTATTTTCAGAATCATCTTGTATAATCATCTGCTATTTTGGGAAAATCCCATCTCTTAATTCTGTTTTTGGTTTTTTTTATTTTTATTTTTTTCGATTCTTCTTTTTCTATTTTTTGGTTCTTTTTCTTTTTCCCTTTTTATTTGTCTTAGACTATGGTTTTTTTGTTTCACACTGTATGTACAAAATTAAATCAATTAAAGGGTTTGACTTTAGGATAAATGCTAAATCAAAGGGTCTAGTCTTGGGCTTCTCACGAGAAAAGTTAGGGTTAGCCTACAATTGAGTTCAGACATGTTAGATTAAGGGTTTATTTACAGTTGGGCCCTAAACTCCAAGGGTTTCTAAGGGTTCAGATTCGGTTTTTATGGGATAAAACTCGATTTTCAGGGAGGTTTTAAGGGTCAAACCTAGGGGTTTATGGATCAAAAGCTAGCTATTTACACACATAGGTCTAATATACATATCTAACATGGTTTATCAATCAATTAAACCGGCGAGAACATGTATAATTTATACCACTTTCTTAGTCAAAACGTCACACAAAACCCAAAAAATCAATGAACTTTGAAAAAATCAACGCACACTTCCCTGAGGGATTTCATCCCGACATTTGCCCCCACTAAACCTGCACATTGTCCCGATGGGCCAACCTGCAAAATCCAACAGAAGCGTATCAGGGTTCTTTTGAAGACTCTTTTTACTTTTTATGTTTTTCTTTAAAAAAAAATCAAAACGTGATCTCATGCACTCCATGCAGCTTTATAAATATTAGTACAAAGTTTAGAAAATTAAGTAGATTCAAGCTTCACAAACATCATACTATGTTTCTGTATCTACAATCTAACGAGTAACCATATGAATAAACTGTTGGCTTTCTAGATCTTGTGTTTGTTCAACTCATTCAGATCCAGCAACTCATTCTAAGTACTAGCATATACTAAGTTTCCACTAACTGAGCTTGTAGAATATACCTTGTTTCCCACTATTTATTTCCTATTGTCCAATACTCCATTAGATCTCTTTTCTTTTCTTTTTCTTTTTCATTTTTCTTTTTCTCTTTCTTTTCTTTTTCACTTCATCTCAGCTCAGCATTCATTCTTTTTATCTTGATTTCACAAATCGGCCTATATCAAAATCGGGTGTGACTCACAGACTTGTCCGTCTGGCCACGTTTACCCCACATGTCTACCAACACGACATAGCGCACGACATACACAGTTGTAGCCCTACATGAAATCGACGTCAACTCGTGGCTCTGACCACCCAGCCAGAGTGACTCCATCTGCCTACCGACCCATGCAGACGCATGACAACATGTATGTTAGGCCTATGATGAAACTAGCATTAGCTCGTGGCCTTGATCACCCAACCAAGGTGGTTCCACCCGCCTACTAGCCCATCGCAACGCACTAACAACATACACACACATATACAACTAGCATGAGTATGAATGTTTTTCATGAATCATGATCCATATGGAGGTAAGATCTCGCAAAAAAGAAATAGTAGGACCCAAAGAATCCCACTCACTAAGTGTTCAAATCAATCAGCATATACATGCACTCGGTCTAAGCATGCCATCACATTTCCAAGCTTTCACTCCCAAAAGTCTCTAGTCCACTAACTGATTTTGTTCTTATAATTTATAGTCATTCATGCTCCATGGAAACCCATAATAGATATTTCCTATCTTCATTCTAAATGATTTTCTTAAATTTATACATATCTTTATCATACGCATAAATGCAATGCATATGCTCTATCAGAAAGAAAACAAAATTCGAATCAGAAATATTTCACCTAGTAATTTTTCTTCATCTTCATCATTGATTGACCCAGTTTTTCTTCAATTTCATAATCTATCATTCTTCATCAGCATCAGCCTCAGTGTCATCAACTTCCTCCACGAGTTCCTGCTCAAACTCATAGTCTGCATCATTTCTCTTCTTGAACAACTTTATCCTCTTTTCTGCAATCAAAGACTTCAAAGGAGTACTTTCTAATTCGTGAAGCGCATACGTTCCATTTTCAAACACAGATGTCACCACATATGGCCCAAACCATTGTTTGGTCAATTTCTTCCTAGCATAATATTGGGTATCCAATGTAGTGTCATACACCAACACCCAATCATCTACCTCAATCCTATGTGGTCTAAGTCGATGGGTTTTGTCAAAATAGATCTTATTCTTTAGCCTTAACTCCTTCAATTTTTGGACTGCTTCTTTCAACCTTTCATTTCCTTGTTCTAACTGCTTTATTCTCAATGATAAAAGCTCTTCCCTTGTCATATCATCATTCCATGCAAGCGTCAAACATGTCACTATCTGAGTCTGGATAGGGAACACTAGCTTCAGACAATACATCAATTTAGCAAGCATGAAATCTATGGATCGAGTGTAAGTCATCCTATTAGCCCATAATGCAAATGGAAGAAATCTAGGCCACTGCCTTATGTCATCGCTGCAAGCCTTAGAGATCACCTTCACAATAGAAGGGTGATCTCTCTCGATCTTTCCATTTGCCTCTGGGTTATAGGCAGTGGTAAGAGACAATCGAATTCCATGACGATCAAAGAACTCTTTTTCCTCTCTCGCATCCAACTCTCCCGTGTCCGCAACCACTTTCTCAACATAATCGAATCTCGAGATCAGTTCTTCTAAAAGGAATTTGCATACATTATAAGTAGTCTTTGTACGGAGAGCTCGACCTTCCACATGGTTGTTCAAGTCCTTATTGGCAAGTACAATGTATCTCATCTTATCTATCCCTTTGGGCATGGTTACAAGGTCGACCACCCAATTGTAATGGATATAAGGAGGGTAAGTCGGATGTAATGGGTCTCTGTGCCTAACTGATGAATGCACCTGGTGTGTAGCACAAGTGTCTACAAAACCTCTCACACTCACATAAATCCCAGGCCACCAATAGGCTTCCCTAATCTTCTCATATGTAGCATAGAATCCTTTGTGACCTGCCCGTAAGGTCTCGTGTATCTCTCTTATCACCTTGCTCTGAAGACTCCTCGAACTCAATAATCTTTGTGGACTCTTTACCTTGCCCTTAGAATGTCTCCAAATAAGTCTTTCCTTCAAGAAAAAGTTGTAAGACTTTCTCCTGATGGATTTATACTTGTTTGTGGACCAGCTTGGGGAAGGTTTCAAAGTACTCAGATATCTTTCTATGTCTCTCCACTCGCCATCATACTTACTCTAAAAGAACTGCTCATACACATACACCAATGGATCATACCTCATCATATGTGTATCCCTCTCTACCTCATCATCATCATCAGACTCATCATTGAACTTTGCCCTTGAAAGCATATCAACCACTGTATTTAACTTCCCAGCTATGTGTACAAAGGCAGGATTTATAAACACACCAATGGATCATACCTCATCACATGTGTATCCCTCTCTACCTCATCATTATCATCGAACTTTACCCTTGAAAGCATATCATCCATTGTATTTAACTTCCCAGCTATGTCCAGAGATGAACAGTTTGCTATCATGCCAACCAATGGAAGACAGTCGGTCTGAACTACCACATTCATCCCAATGAAATACTCTTTATCGTTCTTTAAAGCAGTCACCAATCCCCATAGCTCTCTCTTAATTTGCAGATATTTTCTTTGAGTGTCATGCAGAATCTTAGCACCAAAGTGCACTGCATATCTCTGCCCCTCATCATCGTCTTGCCCTATGACCCAGCCTATACCAATAGGACTGGTGTCAACAGTCAATATTATAGGTCTCTTACTTGAATAGTCAACATGCTTCAGAATCAGGGCTTCAATTAGCAGCTGCTTCAGTCTACACATCGCTCTCAATTGTTTCTCTGTCCATATAAATTTCTTTTTCTTTCTTAGAAGATCATATAAAGGGTTCGCAACATGAGCAAAGTGAGGAATCCATATCACATAAAATACACAAGCTCCAAGAGACCTCTTCACTTCACTGACATTAGGACACACCTCAAAAATCCTGCTAATGGCCTCAACTTTCTGTGGGTATGGCTTGCGGCCATAGTGTCCACACAAATGTCCTTCAATGAGGACCTCATCAATGCCAAAAACAGATTTCTCTAAAGAAAGTGTTAGCCCCACATCTTCAAATCTCTCAAATATTTTCTCACAGTAAAAAATATGATCACTAACAAACTTTCTGCACCCAAAAGCATCTAAAATCTCATCTTTCACTCTTTCCTCACATCCCTTTATAGGAATATCATCAATGAACGGCATAGTCACAGATGGTATAAAGTCTTGTAAAACCAGATTCATGGCATTCATCATGTGAGCCATAGAATTTGTCGCTCCCTGTGGCAAAGTACACATGCGTACAAGGCCTAGTGGAGTCTTCATGGTCGTGATATCTTTGCTCTCAAAAGCCAACTAAAACTGGTAATATCCTAAATAAAGATCGCCCATAGATAGATGGAATGCTTTCTTAGGCACTGGAAACTACCTATTTGAATATGGAGCCGAGGAGGGTTCCAATATCCGCATGGAAATCTTTTCCTTTAGCAGCCTCATCAGCTCAGACAAGTGAGCCTTTGGGACTGGTATAGGCCAGATATTCCATGGTATATGTGGCACTGTAAATATAATCATGGGAGGTACGTGTTTCAGGTCTGCACACCCTATCTCATGTGGAAAAAGTGCAAATGCTTTTTCATGTTTCTTGATGACTTCAATGAACTTCTTTTTCTCTTCATCTCTTCGAAATGGTTTCTTTCCAAACTTAATCTCTTTAATAGTCTCATCAGTAAAATGATGCCCTATGAGCTCTCGTCGTCTCAGCATAGGGTCTTCTGACACTCGCATATACTTCTCATGATTGTCTTCTAGCAATGGCTGGGCTATGGGTTTCACTTTCTTGTCAATAGTCTTATATTTTGTGTCCACATTTACTACATGCCCTCTCAAGAACTCATCAATCATCTCATACTCTTGGATAGAACTGAGCATAATGATTTTTGATTTTTCATTTCTCTCAAATGCCTGCTCAAGCTCTTCTAGAGTAGTCGAACTCCTCTCCAACTAGATCACATCCTCAATCCTCTCATCAGATAACATGATTCCTCAATCTTTATAGTTTCTTTCATGATTTTTTTTTTAACTTATTTGAAACATTTTCTTTCTGTAAGCACATCAACTTAAATGCAGATGAGTAAATGGAAAAACTCTCAACACTATGTACAAAATCACACGAGATATCAAACCAATTCCCACTGTTGTCTCGCTCAATAGTGGATCCTAACATAAATTTTGATCAACAAAAGCGCCATACTCTCCTACAGGCACACAGTCATCATGATCATGAGAGTTAATGGGTCTCTTTCTTATATTCTTTTTGTTTCCGAAATGATTCAGACACACTGTCATCACTTGCAAAGAATGAAGACCTGATCTAGAATGGATTCATGCATAGGCAGATCCATCATCCATTGCCTTAGTTTCCATTCGCACTTCAGCTATAAAGGGCTGTCCAAGGATAGCCTCATATGAACAACGGTCCTGGACGAAGAAGTGAAATTCCTCAGAAATCCCTCCTATGGTGCACAAATGCGCATGCCCCAAGTAGTGCTCCTGAGCCATTATCTGCCGTCCTCATCCTCCATCCATGGTCTTTATCTATTGGCCACCTAAATTGATCATATAACTTCTTGGAGATCACATTTATTTTCGATCCTGAGTCAATTAAGGCTAGAGCAAAACATAATTCTTCATTGCTTCCCAATTTCACCTTCATTTTCAGGTGTGCCTCTTGCCCAAAAAGTCTTGCTAAACTCACTTTCTGTCTTCTCATCTCGTCATCTGGTGTAATAGGACCTAAGGAATTCTTATGGCACTTAGAAAACTCATCATCCTCATCATCAGAAGTATCACTCAATGCTATTGCTTCATTTGTCACTTGGGTATCTTCATTCGCTTCTTCCATCTCTCTACATATTCAGGTAGTGGAAACCTCTTTCTCTTTATCAACTTTATAAAGCTGTCCTTGAACTCAGGCTTTGCTATGGAGAAGACCTGCTGCAAGGACATGGTCACTTGGCTCTTTAACAGAATATCATTCTGTATCTCTCTCGCATCATTTTTCTTCTCCAACTCAGAAATTAAAACTGCCTTTGGTGTCTTTTTCTTCTTCTTCTTCTTCTCTTTATCTGTCTCTTGAATATTTCCTTGAATTTCATTAGTCTTTTGAATAGGCTCTTGTTCTTTCTCTTTTTCTTTGATTGGCTCTTGAATCTTAATTGGCCCAACGGGCCTCTTTCCCTCTCTTATCTCCTTCTTCTTTGCCTCTGCTTGCGTACCAATATGCTCTTTAAATTATACTTTCTTTTCGGGCTCTTTAGCCTTCTCTTCTTTAGCCTCTTGAATTTGCTTCCTTGTTACTCTCCTCTCTGCCTCAATCTCTTCCTGGCTCTCATCCCTCTTCCTCTTTTCTTCTACATTGGCTATATGCGAATAGACCGAGAATTGATCAACAGGAGACTTCGAGGCAATCTTCTACATAATCGCTTCCCTAGCTTTCACCAAAGCCTCTATAGAATAGTTTCTTTGAGGTCGAGGTCTAGTCTCCTTTTCATCTCCTTCCTCTACCGGCTCTAACTATGCGGCTGACGTACTTGCATTATTACCTGATAGATTTTCATAGAGTTTCTTCATTCCCCCCTTTCCCCAATTCACAGGTAGAGGAAGGCAGGTCCTGAAGTCACACAACTTCTTATCGATATCTATTACCAATTGATGCTCCTTTGCTAGCTTAAGCTCTTCACATACATATGGGAAATGTTCTTGTGCATCGCACCATATGCATCTCTTTGCCCCTCCAAACTCATCAGTCGCTCGTCTCTCAAAAGGTCCAGTGTTTCTTTGAAATGTGCGTTGCACTCGTGGTGCAGGTATTTGTTGGGCAACAAGCTACATTGGAGGTGCAGGTTGGGGCATCACATAGCCTTGCATATTATGAAGGGACATAGTACCTCTCTGTATTGCATCTGCATAACTAGTACTTGCCTGAGGAGGAGTGGGGTCCTGATACCCCATAGAATAGACTTTATTATGAATGTTGACCATTTCTTTTGACATGGACGCTTGCATTGACATCAAATTCTCTATTTTTCGGCTAAGAATCTAAAGTTGTAGCTCTACTGGTGGTCACAAAGTGGATGCAACATTAGCAGAAGCTGATGCTACAGGCACATTTGGGATCGTTGGAAGCGGAGCCTCCCTAGGTGGTTGTGGAGCTACTACTGCAGGTCTGTCGTATAATAGCACCTCGTGTTGCCTCATCTAGGCAACTGTGTCCACTTCTTTCTTCACTACGCCCAGTCTTCTGTCAACCCAAACATCTTACTAGGCGCTTCAATCCTCCTCTCGACCTCAGTCCTATCTTCACAACTTAAGATCTTAAGGAAGGAAATGACTAGGTCAGGCTTCAATGCATCTAAATCGACCTATGGAAGCTGGGCATGTCTTCTCAAGATCTCATTTAAGAGATGAGTGAGGGATGCAGTGGGCTTTGGAGAGTCTACCCACCGCAAGAACCCTTCTCTACTATGTTAGGAAAAATCTTCTAGATAAAACAGCTTATGTAACTCTTTTCTGAATTCGGCCCAAGGCTTTGCTATGTGTGCTGTAATAGATGCTAGGATAGACCTTGAAACTACCAGTGTGAAGTAATGTGCAAAAACTTCTTTAGGTAGACCATGGATCTGTGCCTGGTCCTCAAATACATCTAGGTATTCGGTCACATTCAGACGCGTAAACTTGCCTTTCTCTCTCAAAACTGCTTGGACTACACGAGCCCACTATTTCTCTATCACTAATTCCTTGAAGACTTCCTCCATCTCTCTTCTTTGATTTGTCCTAGAGCTCAAAATGATGTCCAGTGTGAGTGACTCTACTATCTCTCTTAGCTCAGAGTAGAGATCAGAGGAGAAACTCGATGGGCCACGAGCCAGGAGGTGGAGGTCAATCTAACGTTCTCTATCTAATTCCCAAATGTGTTTTTCCTCTCTTTCTATGACAATTTTCTAATGTTCTTTACCGTTCTGTCTAAGCTAGAAAATCAGTAAATCCCTAGTCTAGGTAGGAAAAAAAGTGCATAAGCATATGGACTAAGCTAATGCAGAGTGTGGATGCTCAAAGTCAGGCAACAAGACAATCTTTCTGTTTAAAGTATGTATGTGAAGCAATGCAAAAAATCAAAGAACCTGAAATGCTGGTACCTGGAGTCTCTGTTTGATGTTGAGGTTCCTATGTGTCTTCTCAAGGAGTGGGTGATGCGTCGAGGATCAGCAGGCAACCATCTCACTTCATGTCGGGTTCAGGTATCGGGAAGGAGTGAGATGATGGGAAGAGCTGGCACAGGGTTGGATCACACCCCCTGGGTGCACCGTTCCCATGTCCGACGAGAGGCATTTGCACGCTGGGAACCTCGCCCTCTCTCTGGTATGGCAATCATCGTAGGCCCCTACCCCTCTGAAGAGAGGAGCGAATGTGCTTGTGCGTAAGACCATAGGCGTCGGGAGAAAAAAAAAATCCAGATACAAGGCTAAAATAGGGAAGTCACCGGATTGATGTGCAGACAAAGCTCAATGATACAATGTAAATGTAGTTGAAGTCATCCAATAAAAGCTCAGTGGTACAATGATGCCCGCTATAGTGGGGGTCAGCGAGCGAATGTGCATAAGGCTGTAGGCATCGAGGGTGGAAAATCCAGATATAGTGCTAAAACACGGAAGTCACAAGATCGGTGTGCAGATAAAGCTCAATGATACAATGTAAATGCCACCGAAGTCCTCCAATAAAATCTGAGTGATACAATGATGCCTGCTATAGTGGGGGCGGTGATACAGAAATCCGTTAGAGTGCGGATGGGCGAATACAAATATGTCACTATTATAGTGCGGATTGGCCAAATATAATGTAGACCTCCTCCTACAGTGCAAGAAGTCGCCCTCGAGTCTCATAGTCTTCAGAACTTTTCTTTTCTTTGGTCTTTGGTCCAAGCTTTATTTCAAGTCTTCTCGGCAATAGCTTTTCTTCTCTTTTTCTTTAGAAATCCAACAATCACTATAATATCTCCAAATAATCAACCGCAACCTGGTAAGAAGTTCCACATAGGAGATCCATGGGGGTACTCTTTACTTCAGTCTTCAATCACTTTATTCACTTCATATAATCTCCAAAATCATCAACCACAACCTGGAGAGGCAATCCACAAATGAGATCCACAGGGAGCATAAATCATCAGTACTTATGATAAAAAAAAAGCACTAAACTTATTTGTATGATATACACATAGACATATGAGAAAAAAACATATGCATATCTCTAAACACGTCATTTCTTCATTTACCTTATTTCTTTCTTTCTTTCCTCCTTCTTTTCTTCCTTCCTTTCTTTCCTCTTTTTCTTCTCCTCTTCTATTTCTTCTTTCTTCCCTTTCTCCATCTTTCTTTCTTTTCTTCTCTTTTCCTTCCTTCTTTTCCTTTCTCTTTCCTCCTCTCGTTGCCCCATTCAATGGCCACCATATCTCTCTCTGTAGCACGTGCTGACGCCAGCCACCGACCTGTCTCTCTCTCCCAGAAATCGTCTCTACGCTACCAACTTCCCAGCCACTGTCTCTCTCTCTCTCTCTCTCTCTCTCTCTCTCTCTCTCTCTCTCTCTCTCTCTCTCCCCTCTAACTACGTCCGTGATGCAAAGCACAAGCACCCGACTTTCGTGTGTGTGTCCCTCTCTATAGGTAGTCTCGTTCCAACATGCAGCGCTACTACCACATGTCAACAGCTTGCTATTCTCTTTTGTCATTCTCTTAAACCAAGGATTTAGTATAAATCTATGCACAAATCTTCAAGATGCATAAGATAATTCTGGACTAGAGCACCTACTAATGCCATCTTGACCTCTTCTCTTTTCCAATTCTCACGAAGGGTTCTACTACTATTTCTTAAAACCATCACCAAATAAACATGCCAAACACAGAACCAAGAAAGAATATGCAAATACATGGCTTCGATTCTACCAAGACTCTCTCAACTCCCTCTTTGCGTTATAAAGTCGTAGGACTTTTGAAGTTAGCTTATAAATCTCTCTCTCTCTCTCTAAATACACTACCATAGTGTATGAGAAAGAACATGAATGAACAGAAATAGACAAGGAGCATACGTGGAAAGAAGATTCCACATAAATGTCCATGGGGAGAAAACAGAATGAGGCGTGGCCCCCTATTTATAGATTCCCCCCCTTCTCCCTTGTGACAATTACCTAGAAGCTTCTAACCTCCTTACTGAACTTTCTAATTCCAGAATCCTCTTGCTTGGTCATTTACTATTCTGGGAAAACCACACCCTTTATTTCTATTTTTGAATTTTCTCCTTTTTATTTTTCCTAGACTAAGGTTTTGGTTTCACACTATATATACAAATTAATTAATCTAAGGGTTTGGACTTAGGATAAACGTCAATTCCAATGGTCCAAGTTAGGGTTTTTGGTTGGGAAATTAGGATTTTCCTACAATTAATCTCAAGCATGTCTATTCAAGGATCTATTCAAGTGAGGTTTTGATGGGGTAACATCACGTTTTCAGGGGTCTTTTAAGGGTCAAACGTAGGGGTTTATGGGTCAAAGGTTAGCTATTTACACACACATGTCTAATGTACATATCTAACATGGTTTCACATCTCACAAACAATCAAATCGGCCACATCATGCACAAAATATACCCCTCTTTCAATCAAAACATCACTCCATAATCAGAAATCAATGAACTTTGAAAAAAAATCATGCACACTTCCCTAAGGGATTTCATCCCGACAATGCTCAAAACTATCATACTCTATCTCATGTTTAATACATTCCAATCATGCTCTTCGATACATACCATAGCAAAAATTACACCAACATATAATATGCTCTTGATAGTAAAAATCATCATAATTCGTGTCGAAGGACACATGTGAAGACATCATTGCATGGATAGGAGGTGGTGGAGTACCCTCTCATTGATCATAATGTGATTATAATATAACAATAAAAACATATATCATTCATGTATGTATCTATCAAATATTAGAATTAAAAATTTGATATACTTACAATAAATAGTCCTTGCATGATTAGGAGACGGTGGTGGAGTTCCCTCTTATTGATCAGAATCTGATTATGTAGCAAATAAAGGTAGTAGGTATTAATAATCTGATTATTTACATACATATGCAATCACATATACACATTTACACATACACACATATTCACATATACACAAATACACATTCTTACATATAAATAAACATACAAAACTATAAATGTATGATGTGTGTATGTATATATGCATATATGGATGCATGTGTGTGTCTATGTGTGCATGTATTTATTATGTATGTGTGTATCTATATGTGTGGGTATATGTATGCATGCATCTATATGCGTGTTGGTATGTATTTACTATGTATCTATGTGTATATGTATGTGTATATGTATATGTGTATGTGTATGCATGTACCTGTGTATGTGTATATGTGTAAGTGTATGTGTATGTGTATATGTATGTGTAAGTGTATGTATATATGTATGTGTTTGGGTATGTATTTACTATGTATATGTATGTTTATGCATGTATGTGTGTATATGTGTATGTGTATATGTGTATTGTGTATATGTGTATTGTGTATATGTGTATGTGTATGTGTATGTATATGTGTATGCATGTATGTATATGTGTATGTGTATGTATATGTGGGTATGTATGTGTAAGTGTATGTATATGTGTGTGTGTGTGGATATGTATTTACTTTGTATGTGTATGTATGTATATGTGTATGTGTATGCATTTATGTGTGTGTATGTGCAAGTGTAAGTGTATGTGTATGTGTATATGTATGTGTGGATATATATATATATATATATATGTGTATGTATATATGTGTGTGTGTGGGTATGTGTATGCATTTATGTGTGTATATGTGTGAGTGTATGTGTATGTGTATATGTATGTGTGGATATATATGTATGTGTAAGTGTATATGTATATGTATATATATATATATATATATATATATATATATATATATATATATATATATATATATATATATATATATATATATATATATATATATATATATATATCTGTGTGTGTATATGGGTATGTATTTACTATGTATGCATATGTAAGTATATGTGTGTATGCATTTATGTGTCTGTATATGTGTATGTGTATATGTATGCATGTATGTATATTTCTATGTGTATGTTTATAAATTCAAAGGTTTTTTAATATTCTGATTCTCTTTTTGTTTGAGATTGAATAACAAGAGATATTGTATGATAGAACAAAATAAGCAGAAATCAAACATACCCCCGGAGACGTGGCAGTATTTTCATAGACAACTACATCTTTAGGAATCATTTCCTCAACAGATGGTATACAAATTAATAATTTATATTATAGTGACTTATAATTCTCATATGTTTTATATTTAATCTATTTTTTTGTTTCATTAAATAAATGCATGCGGTAGCAAAGAAGAGAGTTGAGTGTGGCCATACAACACATTTAGGCCAAATGGGCCATCATGGTTTTGTAGCTACATTTGTAAGTATATGTTGTATTGAAACTATATTTTTTATTTTAGTTCAAATACTAATCATTAATCTTTTTTATTTGTTTCAATGCAGCAAAAGGATTATGGTTGATATCTTATGAAAGATGAAATCAAGTTTGCTACACATTGTGGATACCGGCATCTCAGTGAGTACATGCAACGTCATCCAAACGCTTTTGTGAGTATTAGTAAATTTCATGTAATTATTTTATTTGTATTGATCTTTTATATATTTTATTTATTTATGCTTATTATATGTAATAAAGGAGTATTATGGAGAGGTAGATATAGGTGGTGTTATAACTTATGGAATATGTTGAACAATGCATTGTTGGAGTGTAACATGGAATATGTTGGCCAATGCATTGTTGGATTATAACATGGAATATGTTGGCCAATGCATTGTTGGATTGTAACATGGAATATGTTGGCCAATGCATTGTTGGATTGTAACATGGAACATGTTGGCCAATGCATTGTTGGATTGTAACATGGAATATGTTGAACAATGCATTGTTGGAATGTTAAATTATTATTGAACAATGCATTGTTAAAGTGTTATATTATTAATGTATTAATGTGTTTTTGATGTTTTTGATATAGTAGCTGAAGGTTCTTGAGGAGCGTGCATGTTATAACTTATGGAATATGTTGAACAATGCATTGTTGGAGTGTAACATGGAATATGTTGGCCAATGCATTGTTGGATTGTAACATGGAATATGTTGGCCAATGCATTGTTGGATTGTAACATGGAATATGTTGAACAATGCATTGTTGGAATGTTAAATTATTATTGAACAATGCATTGTTAAAGTGTTATATTATTAATGTATTAATGTGTTTTTGATGTTTTTGATATAGCAGCTGAAGGTTCGTGAGGAGCGTGCAAAGCATGAAAGGGCGGATATCAATAATCCGAATAATTAGTATGCATAGAAGGTTCTATTGTTAGAAATAGTTAGAAAAGTAATGGTTGGAATAAGGGTCGTTGTAGACCGCAGTTTCTGTTATTGAAAGCAATGGCTTTCCGTAAAAGTTACCAACTTTTAGTTTCACGCCTGCTTTTCGAAGCCGCTCTCATGTAACCACTCTTTTCGACGTAATCAAAAGTTTCTATAAATACATGCACTCTGTGGACTGTCGAAACAGAGTGCATGGGGGGAGATTGCACCCAATGCTGCGTTCAGTCTCGTCTCTTATTGTCTCTATTCTTCTGTGTGTTTTATGCACTCATAATCTCTGTATGTGCGTGAGCAAGATCCTAACAACAGGTGGAGAGACAAATACAGGTGGGATGATCTTGATCCTCACAAAGTGCTCATACCTCTACCCATGATGCCACTACAGATACATCAGATCATGCAGATGATCATGATGATGAGGATGAAGATGATGATGATGATCATGACGATGATGATGAGGATGATGATGATGATGATGACTTATATATTACATTGGATATATATTTTACATTGATATACTTACCTTTTTTATATCTATATATTTTCTCATTTCAGTTATGTTTTGAATTGTGTCTATGGTATTAATTAATGAAAAGTCTTATTTTAATGTTTTTTATAATATTTTATATTTAACGTGTACTTGTGTGTGTATAAAATGTATGTATGCACATTTAGGTATATATCTATATTTATGTAAGTGTGTCTATATGCATGTATATGCTTGTATCTGTGTGTGTATATATGTGCATATAATATGTTTTATGCATATACATGTGTGTATGTGTATGTGTCTGTGAATGTGTATGTATATATATGTGTATGTGCATATGTGTGTGTGTGCATATGTATGTGTGTGTGTGTATTTGTATGTATGTGCATATATATGTGTAAGTGTATATGCATATGTGTATGTATGTGCATGTATATGAGTGTCTATATGTATATATGTGCACATGTATGTGTAAGTGTATGTGCACATGTGCGTGTATATGTATGTATGTGCATGTGTATGTGTAAGTGTATGTGTGTGTATGTGTGTGTATATGTATGTATGTGTATATGTATGTGTAAGTGTATGTGCATATATGTATGTATGTGCATGTATATGAGTGTGTATATGTAAATATGTGCATATGTATGTCTAAGTGTATGTGAATGTATATGAGTGTGCATATGTATGTATGTGCATGTGTATGTGTAAGTGTGTGTATATGTATATATGTGCATATGTATGTGTAAGTGTATGTGCATGTATATGAGTGTGTATATGTATATATGTGCATGTGTATGTGTAAGTGTGTGTATATGTATATATGTGCATGTGTATGTGTAAGTGTATGTGCATATTTGTATGTATGTGCATGTATATGAGTGTTTATGTGGATGTATGTGCATGTGTATATGTAAGTGTACGTGCATATGTGTGTGTATGTGCATGTGTATGTGTATGTGTGTGTATATATATGTATGTGTATGTGCATATGTGTATGTATGTGCATGTATATGAATGTGTATATGTATGTATGTGCATGTGTATGTGTAAGTGTATGTATGTATGTGCATGTGTATGTGTAAGTGTATGTGTGTATGTGCATGTACATGAGTGTGTATATGTATGTATGCACATGTGTATGTGTAAGTGTGTATATATGTATTATGTGTATGTGTATGTGTAAGTGTATGTGCATATGTGTATGTATGTGCATGTATATGAGTGTGTATATGTATGTATGTGCATGTGTATGTGTAAGTGTATGTGTGTATGTGTGTATGTGCATGTGTATGTGTGTGTATATGTATGTACGTGCAGGTTTATATATGTGGAGGTGTATGTGCATATGTGTATGTGTGTGTATATGAATGTATGTTCATGTGTATAAGTGTATGTGCGTATGTGTGTGTATATGTATGTATGTGCATATGTATATGTAAGTGTATGTGCATGTGTGTGTGCACATATGTGCATGTGTATGTGTATGTGTGTGTATATGTATGTATGTGCATATGTGTGTAGGTGTATAAGTATGTATGTGTATAGTAGGTAGAGGCTTCGAAAGTTGAGGAGGAAATAGTAACCAAGAATAAGGTCAACAACAGAATCATGCAATAGGTAGAGGACAGTTTAAAGGTAGGGGGAGCTAAAGAGGCCGCAAAAATTTCCAAAGAAATGATTCAAGGAATGGCAATAAAGGACACTCGAATTGTGGTAAACTTGGTCACTTTGAACATGATTGTAGGTTGAAGAATCAAAATAATAGAAGGCAACAAAATAACTATGGATCAACAAATGAAGATGATTCATAGAAGTTGCTCATGGTCCAACAACACAGGATGAATACAATGTCTGGAGATGTTTTAAAATCAAATGATAATGTCTAATATGTTGATTCAAGTGCTTCAAATCACATGATGAGTCATGTAGAATGGTTTAGAAGTTTGCACAAATGTTCAGTTCTTAGATTTATTGAAACAAGTAATGATACATCACATCCTATCGAGCATACATGAAACATAGCATTATCCATAGAGGATGGAAAGGTAAAACATGTTGTTGATGTACTACATGTTCCGAATATAACAAAGAATCTAGTTTCTATTGGACAAATGGTTGACCAGGGATTACAAGTAAGGTTATAGTACATACAAATTTATGGGTTCTTGCAAAGAACATATCTATGGGAGGATGCATGTTTTATGTCACTTTCATTGATGACCATACATGTAGAGTATAGGTATACTTTATGAAAGAGAAGAGTGAGATGTTTACTCACTTTAATATTAAAATACTATGGTGGAAAAGTAGATAGGGAAGTATATCCACACATTGAGATATGATGGAAGACATCAATACATGTCGAATGAGTTGAGTAGCATTCTAAAAAGTCATGGAATTCAATGGTCGTTTTCATGAAGGTACACAACACAACAAAATGGCATTGTTGAATGTAAAAATAGACATATTACAAAAATAGGAAGAGCCTTGATGATAGAGAAAAATATGCCTCATGTTATTGGGAAGAAATTATGCATACAATTGTATACATCATGAATAAAACTCTGACTGTTGTTGTACATCAAGTTACACCTGAAGAGAATTTTAGAGGTAAAAAGCCAAATTTATCACATATGAAAGTATTTGACTGTATTGCATATGTACATGATCCAGATGAGTTGAGGATGAAGTTTAATCCAAAAGCAAAGAAAATATATCTTCATTGGGTACTTTCTTTAGCAAAAGAGATATAGGTTCCACAACCCACTTGTGCGATAGGTCAAGCTAAGAAAACATATGGTATTTTATAAAATTTCAAGCTTCTATGCAGATGCCAAAGACTTAATCTTGACTCAAATGACAAAGGAAATGCTGAATATTCCAAAGGAGAATCTCACGTTCTAAGTGGACCAGATGTGTCATCAAGAAATTCTTCCAACTCAGACCCATAGAGTGGATGATTTCATGGAAATTTTAGTCGAGCAAATTCATCGACTACATCCAGGAAAGGCAAAGAAAAGTTTTGTGCTAGTAATAAAACATGTACAAGTTTTGAATACATTGATGGAGTATCAAGTGGTTCATAAAAGATCCCTAATGAGGAGCTTGGATTGCCCTCTATGAAGACTCCAAGAGTAAGAAAGGAATATAAAGATGATACAACAAGAAGTGACACAAGAACAAAAAGATTAGAAAGGATGTGTAATTGAGTGGAGCGTCGACATTTGGGAACTGAGAGTTGGATTTGATCTACCTCAATATGAGCCTTCACGACAATGTGTAGGATGATAAAAGTGTCTCTAAAAATTTTGTGAATCATGTTTTCAGTACCTGGTTTGGGGCTCTAAAATTAGTTCATTGTATGATGATGCCTTGATTTTATTATCTCTCTAGAATTTCTAAAGTTGGAGGGCTCAAAACTAATATTTGGAGGTAGACTTGGACATAAGGCATGTCTAACCTTATTATACCAATTCAAGAGCTGAACATTTTTGCCTCTTTCTGCACTATTCTGAGTTATAGGGCCCATAAAAGTGTGGATTATTCCAACACAAACAAAAAAAAGTGGGCTTCTCTATTTTTATTAAAGTCCGTGATTTTGATGCATATGTGTTCTCATGCATGTTGTGGATGTACACGAAAATATATTTTCATTCTTTTTTTGTCTACTTTTGAGAGGTGCCACTAAAGAAAGCAGTTGACCACTAAAACACATGTTTTTTATGAAACTTCAATGTTCAACATTGGGAAACACAACTTTTGCTAAATTTAGTGGGCCATACACTTCCTCGAGAAGAGGAGGATCAATGTTGTTTGCAGGAGATCACTACATCGTGCAAGAGGAGGCCAAAAATCAAAGAATTACCTTGTGAATATGATTGAGAGAGATTGTGTGTGAGAGTGAGATTGAGAGTGTGAGTCTAAGTTAGATTGAGATATTTCGGGGGTCGTCTATTGGTTGAGACTTTTTGAGGAATCTATTTTGCAAGAGCTATTGTATATGATTCAAACTTATAATACCATATCTTCTTATTGTCTCCATCACATCTTGCCTACTCTATCACATCATAGTTTCTCTTGTGTAGTGCAAGTTTTTCTTTCTCCCTGTTCTACTCTCCTTGAGTGATTGGAAGCTTGTGATCAGGAATATCTTATGATAGTGGAAGCGCTATAAGTGGTATGAGATCAGAATACATGCCTATAAACTATGGAAGGTTTCACATAAAATATTGAAGACCAAGAGGAACTTATTTAGAGGCTTATTGGAGAGTTACACAAAGAACGAGGTAGAAAGCAACTAAAGGTCACCACAAATTTGTTCATGGAGATGACCGATGAAGTGGATGAAGGTGCAATAATATCCAGCATGCCTAAAGCAAGACCTAAATGCAATCATGAATATATGAAGCCTGATGATTTTTCCCTCAACAAGTCTTCAAGAAAGTAAAATTGAACAATTTTGATGGTGAGAAGAAGAGCAGCAAAGATCTGGAGACATGGATTGAAGAGCTAGAGGATTTCTTTGATCTTGGACAATTCAATGAGGATTATTAGGTGAAGGTTGGGATCCTACACATATGTGGCATTGCAAGCCTATGGTGGAAGTCGTATATGTAGACTCAGACACATTCTGGGGTTTGGTTCTATGGAAGGGATTTTAGAGAGCAAGAAAAAAAATGTTAGTGTTGTCCACACTATCATATGGAGAAGAAGCTGGAATTCTACAAATTTTGAGAGCATGAGAGTAACAAGCATAGCTTGTATGTTGATGAGTATAAAGAAAAGTTTCTACGTCTTCACAAATATGCATCAAAGGTTAGCGATGATGCTCTAAAGAGCACGTTTATTGAAGGGCTTTGTGGCAAGTTTCTCTATCAAATGAAGGGATCTAGATGTGTTGAATTTTGGGATTTTGTTGGAGTGGTCGTGAATTTTGAGAAGATGGAGAAGTTCAATCTGCAAAAGGCAAATGGAACGAGATTCATTGCGATGGACATAAGTCATAGAGACCTACTATAGCAAACATGAACAACTCAAAGAGGACTTCATCTTTTAATAATCAAGGTAAGAATCCTAATTAGGTGGAGACTCAATTGAGGCATCAACCCATCCATTGGTGGGAGGGCCCTGATTTTATTAAGGGGGGGGGGGGGGGAGACTCAGTTTGTCTTTCTGTTGTGGTGAGCAAGGGCATCAGACATATGAAAGCCCAAACAAGGCAATTTCTCGGCATGCACAAGTGAAGGTGATAAACATCATTGATGAAGGTGCAACGATAGGCAAAGTAGATGATGGAGATGAGTTTCCTAACTCTACTTTACCATACATGCTGACTAGTTCTTTCCCAAGGGCTTTTGTAATTATGCTTTCAGGTATGATTTCTACACATAATGTTAGATGTCGGATCCATTCATGTAGTTTGCATTGTCTTCTTTATTTCAATTTGGTATGTATATTGGCAATACCCATAAACATGTAGATACCAAGACATGTGTAGATGGCAGATGGACGACTACACTATACAAAAAGGATGCACTGAAAACATTGCATTTGGTTTCTCCAAGAGGTATTTTTCTAGGAGTTTTCATGTGATTGAAATGAAACAATGTGACACAATTATAGGCATGGATGGGTTAGTTTAATATTTTGTAGCAATTGATTGTGAACAAAGAATAGTCACTTTAAGGCTAGATGATGAATCTATCCACATTCTTGGTGAAACCATAATCCTAAGCCTATTTTCATTTCTATTATATAGATAATTAAAGGTATATGTGATGGTTGCAAAACATTTGTAGTGTATGTGAATAATTAGCATTAGGATGATAATGATGAAAAGATTCCAAATAAGATGTAAAATCTGTTGAAAGAACATGTTAATGTATTTCTTGAAGACCTACCTAGTGTATCTCCACCTAGGAAGATTGAGCATGCTATTAACCTATATCCTAGGAGTGAACCATATTCAAGAGCACCATATAGATTTAACATAGGGGAGTTAAAGGAGCTAAAGATTCAATTAGATGATCTTCAAAAGAAAGCCTTTATATGACCAAGTGTGTCACCTTAGGGAGCACTTGCTCTATTTTAGAAGAAGAAAGACAACTCTTATAGATTATGCATTGACTATAGGGGGACTGAATAAAAAAAGGATTAAAAATAAGTAACCAATCCCTCCATAGATCAATTATTAGGTCAGTTAAGTGGAGAAAACTTTATCACTAAGATTGCCATAAGATCTGGATGTCATCAAATTAGGATAAAAGAAAATGGCATACCCAAATTTGCTTTCCAAACACGTTATGGCCACTATGAGTCTAGAGTTTTACCTTTTGGATCAACAAACACTCCTTTCATATTCATGTGCTTGGCAAACGATAAATTTCATGATTATGTAGATAAATTCATCTTAGTTTTTCTATTTGATATATTTGTATACTCTAAATATGATTGTGAGCATGGTATACATCACAATAAAACTTTGTAGTCTCTTATAGAACACAAATTGTATGGAAATTGGAGTAAGGGTTTCTTTGCTAAGGGCGCCAAACGTGTGTATCTAAGAAGAGTAATATCCAAAAAGGCAATTCATATAGACCATGATAAAGTGAAAACAATGGTTGATTTGCAAGTTCCTGAAACTTTAAGGGACATTAGAAGTTTTTAGGGATTTGCACAATATGAGAGATCACATATTGAGGATTTTTCTAAGATACCTAATCCCCTCATAGAGTTGAATAAAAAGAATGCAGGATCTGTTTACAGTGATGCCTCTCAAAAAATTTGAGTCATTGAAACAAAAAGTCATTGAGAACTATGTTTCAAAATACCAAAAAGGGGAAAAATGTTTGTGGTTACATGTGATGCAAGTGGTAGTCAAATAGGATGTGTTCTTTCACAGGATGTTAGGGAGGTTGCATATGAGTTGAGGAAATCAAGAAAACATGAGCTTAATTATTATATTCATGATCTAGAAATGCTTGTTGTTATACATGCACTTAAACATTGAAGACATCTACTGCTAGGGTTATGTTTGAATTGAAAACACATCACCAGAGTCTAAAATACATTTTCACACAACCATTGCACAACAATAGGAAAAAAACATTAGATTGAATAATTAAGTGATTTTGATTTTGACATTAAGGTTTTGGCTGGTAAGGAAAATAAGGGCATTGATGCATTGAGTCAAAAAACTTTATGTAATCTCCTTTCTATAATAAATTCTAATTTTCTCGATCGATACTACCTCGAATGTTGAAAAGGAATTTTTCGAGCTACATGGAATGCCTAAAAACATAATTTTTTATAAGGACTCTAGGTTCATATCAAATTTCTCGAAAGGGACATTTCAATCAATTGTTGTTCAACCTTGTATGATTACAGCTTTCGATCCGTAGATGAGTGGTGCAAGTGCCTAATGCAACTCATGTTTTGCAAGACAATTATAAGTTGAAATATGATGCCTCTTTTGAGCTTTGACCTGAAATAATTTTAGATAGGATGGAAATATTACATAGAAATCAATCTATATTAGATTTTTTGGACAAATGGCACACATATCGAGTTTAAGATTTGATGTGGATGAACATAAAAAATTTTCTAGCACATTACCCTCCTTTTCCACTCTGAGGTTAGACTTCTTAAAAGGGGGCAAGAATTATAACAATTTTTTGATTGCAAAATAATTTACTTTCAACTTTCTATAATATATTGTGTGGATAATGTTCAGAATGAAGACTTAGGTCATTTTATGCATATAAACAAAATATAAGGATGAGAATTTTTATATTCTCTCTCTAAACCTTATCTACATCATGTTTTCTACTAAAAAGTGAACATGAATATGAAAGAATTATAATTAATGATGTATGAGAGAAAGGTAGAGCATATGTAGGAGGATAAAAGTTTCTCTTTGAAATTTCATGAACCATGTTTTAAGTACCTCGTTTTGTGCTCTAGAATTAGTTCTTTCTATGATAATGCCTTGATTTTATTCTCTCTCTAGAATTTCTAAGCTTGTAGGGCTCAAAATAGATATTTGAGGTTGATTTGGACCTAGGCCTTTATAACATCATTATGCAAATTTAAGAGTTGAACATTTTTTCCTCTCACAAGCATTTTGGAATCCTGCACTATTTTTGAGTTATAGGGCCCATAAAAGTGTAAACTTTTCCAGCCCTTAAAAAAATGGAGGCTTCTTTATTATTATTCAAATATGTGATTTTGATGCATAAATGTTCTCATCCATGTTGTGGATGGCAAAGAACATTTCCTTTCATTCCTTTTCCTTTTACTTTTTACAGGTGCCACCAAAAGGAGCACTTGATCACTAACACACATGTTTTTTATGAAAGTTTTTTTGGTGCACGGAAATCAACAATTGAAGTTTTGCGTGAAGAATTGAAGTCAAGGACTGAAGAAAAGACCAAGTCATGAAGCATGGAGGAACTGCATATCCAAGAGATAAAGATGTGTATACATATGTACATTATTTTAGAGTTAGTTCATCATATACTTTTGTATGGTCATGAGCTTGTAAAATTTTGCCTATATACAAACAAAATGTTGGGCCAAAGTAGAGAGATTATGTGAGAACAAGATTTGAGGAGAATTAGATGTCATTAGACTTTTAGAAGTGAGTAGAATCTCTCTCATTACTCAGATGTAAGAATTTCTCAGAAATGGAAAATGTTGCGCCCGATCTTTCTGTGTATTCTCCTTCTATGCTTGATCATTTCGAGAATCCTTTTGTAGATGTCTAAGTCCATAGTTAATGCGTCTATGGTTAAAGTTTGAGAGCCTAATTGTAAACAGGCTGTGAGAATTATGTGTAGGAACATTCATATGTGAAGAAGTGTTCACTCGTTCCTAAAGCACGCGCAAAATTTGATGTTAATGTTTTGGTCATTTCTCCTTCCAGAGTGTAAACTTTTGAGCAAGCAAGCAGTCAATCTTTAAGTTGGAAGGTAAGCTATTTGTGGCTAAAAGCATTTTCATAAACAGGTTCTAGATTGAGAGAACCAAGTGTTAAAAGTTATAGGTGTCTAAATCGACTTCTCAGAACAGCAGTTTTAGACATAGGTAACTTGTTGAGATCATTTCTCAAGGTATACTGAATCTTTTGGAGTGATTCAACTTGGAGAAGGTGTGCAAACTATAGGCAACACCTTGTGCAAATTTTTTTAAAAAACTTTACACAATTCATAAGTTAATGAGAAATATGTGCAGCAGACTTTCTGTGTAGTCATCTTCTTCACATATTTTTAAAATCTTGATAATTGATCATTGATCCTCTAAATTGGTGAAGGTTTTGACTTACTCTTGATATAGAGGTGTTCTAACTTCAAGAGTAGGTTGTTCTTTTGGAGATTAACACTCTCCATCAGTGGTATCAGAGCAGGAAGCATCAGAATTGAAGGAAGAAGGATCCCGACTGCTGCAGTTGCAAAAAGCTAACATCTGATGGTTGAAAAGGTGAAAGCTTGAGGGCAAAGCTTGAGAAAGAGGTCATACAACCTCAAGGAAAGACAAAAGGAGTATTATTCGAAGTAAAGGTACATCTATTACTCATAAAGGTTGAAGAATTCAATATACAGGTGAAGAAAGGATGGGAGATTCTCTTCAAATAGAGAAGTTGGATAGAGAGAACTATCCAGCATGGTCAATGAGGATGGAAGCTCATCTTATGAGCAAAGACTTGATAGCTTACATCACAGGTGAAGAAGAAAAGCCTCAGTTCATAGATCCTAGTGTTCCAACTAGGGAGGAATTATCAGATTTGAAGAATTGGATGAAGAGAGATGCTCAAGCTAGGAGCATTATCTATATGGCAGTCAATGACTACTTGCTACCTCACATTAGAGGTCTTGAAAGTGCAAGTGATATATGGAATGCCTTGGAGGAGCATTTTCAAAACACCACAAAGTCAAGGAAGGCTTCTTTGTGGGCAGAATTTACCACTTTCAAGAAGAAGGCTTCTCAATCCATCTCAGACTATGTAACAAGGATGAAGGACATTGTAGATGCATTAGGTGCAGTTGATGAAGACATTTAGGAGGATAAATTGGTAAGGCAAATCCTCACACGTTTGAGAGGTGATGACCAATGGAAGCCATTCATTTTGTCTACTGAATTATCACTTGATCATTTTACTCCTGACTTAAATCAGTTGCTAGGACATATGTTAACCTTTGAGCAGGATGTCAAAGGTGAAGGTGACAAGGGTAGAGGTCATGCAATGTATTCAAAGGATAAGAAGAGAAATAACAAAGGGAAGCAATAAGCAAATGAAGATGAAGGCACAACTAGTAAGGCCAACTTCCTAAGAGGAAGAGGAGGTGGTAAAGGTAGAGGAAGAGGCAGGAGTAATAAAGGTGGAGTCAAGGCTTGCTGGATTTGTGGTAAGACAAATCACTTAGCTAATGATTGTTTGCATAATACTCAGAATAATGGTGGATATAATCAGAATTTTAATTCAAGAGGAAGAGGTGGCAGAAATCAAAGAGGTAATTTCAGAGGTAGAGGTAGTAGGGGTTACTTTGGAAGAAATGCAGGTAGAGGATTCCAAAGTCAACAACACAACAATACCTACTACAATTATGCTTCAGATCAAAAGGAGGATTCAACATTGATAATGAATGCAACTTGTGAAAGACAAAGTGAAGATCAAAGAGTCTTCTAAATTGACTCAGGGTGTAGCAATCACCTGAGTGGCAACATAGCATTGATGACTGATTTGGAAAATAAGGTAACTAATCATGTAGTTCAAACAGGTGATAATACAAAGCACAATGTGAAGTCAATTGGATCTGTGAAGGCCAAGGATGGTAGCACTCTCTTGAGTAAGGTTTTGTATGTTCCTACAATTCCTAAGAATCTGATAAGTGTAGGACAAATTGTTGAATAAGGTTATGAAGTTAGGTTCACCAATGAAGGAGTGTTTGTGGAAGACCCTAGCAATGGGTATAAACAGATTGTTTCAGGGAAGGAAGAAGGAAGATTGTTCACATTGAAGATTCAAGGTAATGTTGGTCATGCCTTGTTCACTTATGGAGGACATAAGATCTATGAGTTGGATCTTTGGCACAAGAGGTTTGGACATTTCAATAGAAGAGGTATCAAAGATATGATTAACAATGGTTCAGTGGTTGGATTGCCTAATGTTGCAGGTCAACATATGACATACAGATGTGAGGCATGTCAATTAGGTAAGGCTCATAAGCAATCTTATTCCAAGCATGGTTTTATGTATTCAAAAAAACTTGAATTGGTACACACAGATGTGTGGGGGCCATCAAAGGATTTCAGTATCAATGGTTCAAGGTACTATGTGATTTATGTTGATGATGCTACCAGATGGATCACTATCTATGTGATCAAAGATAAGTCAAAGGTATTCAATACATTTAAACACTATCATGTGTATGCAGAGAGAATTACAGGTCATAAGTTGAAGAGACTAAGGTCAGATGGAGGGGGAGAGTATTTCTCTAATGAGTTCAGTGATTACTTGTGGAATGCAGGTATAAAAAGGGAAATTACTTGCAGGTACTCTCCTCAACAAAGTGGTGTAGCAGAGAGAAGAAATAGAACTCTTGTTGAATTTGCAAGGTCTATGATGAAGGAGAAAAATTGCCCTAATTATTTGTGGGCTAAGGCTGTAAATACAGCTACTTATTTGTTTAATAGGTTACCATGTAAAGCTTTGCAGGGTATGACACCTTATGAAGCTTGGTGGGGTAAGAGAGCTACCTTGGATCACTGCAAAGTATTTGGATGTTTGGCATATGCATATGTGCCATCACAATTAAGGCACAAATTGGAACCTAAAGCTGAAAAGTATGTATTCATTGGTTATGATGATAAGCAGATGGGATATAGGTTGTGGAGTCCATCCACAGAACAATTCCTTGTATCAAAGGATGTTACATTTGATGAGCAAGGTACTTGGTATGCAGGTACAATCAATATTAATGCATGTGATGAAGAAGTTGTGAGCCAAAAGAAAGGTAAATCAAAGGTTCAGATATTTGATGAAGAGGAGAATAATGAAGTGCAGGTTGAAGTTGAAGAAGTTCCAAGACTTGATCCTGAGTGTGATGAACCAGAAACATCAAGGAGTGGACAACTCAGAAGGTCATCAAGACACAAGTGGCAACCTAAAAGGTATACCTATAACAGTTCTTTTTTGACTACCAAAGACTATGCTTATATGATGAAGGCAGATGAGAACCCTTCTACATATGAAGAGGCAAAAGGTAAGGAGAATTGGGAGAAAGCTATGCAGGAAGAATTTGATGCATTGATGGAGAATCAGGCATGGGATTTGGTTCCTAAACCAAATAGCCAGAAGATCATTGGATGCAAATGGGTCTACAAGACAAAGAGGTTTGCAGATGGAAGTGTGTCTAGGTATAAAGCTAGACTTGTTGTGAAAGGTTTTGCTCAGACTTATGGTATAGATTATGATGAGACCTATAGTCCTGTGGCAAAGATGACAACCATCAGGACACTCATAGCTATTGCTGCATGTAAAGGTTGGAAATTATGTCAATTAGATGTGAAGAATGCTTTTTTAAATGGTTATATTTCAGATGATGTTTTCATGGAGCAACCACAAGGATTCAGAGATGGAAGGTATCCAGATCATGTGCGCAAGCGCAAGAGAGCTTTGTATGGTTTGAAGCAGGCCCCAAGGACATGGAATTATAGACTTGTGAAGTTCTTGAAAGAACTTGGATTTCAAGTATCTAAAGCAGATAGTAGCTTGCTTGTTAAAGCAACTGATGATGGGTTCATATATATGTGCATATATGTTGATGAGAAAGGCATTCAAAGCCTAAAGAAGCAAATGGAGAAAGAATTTAAGATTAGTGATTTGGGAGACTTGTCATATTTCTTGGGCATGAAGATTTCATACACTCAGCATGGAGTGTATGTGACTCAAGAAAGGTATTTGAGAAACTTGTTAATCAAGTTTAAGATGAATGATTGCAGGGTAGCACCTACTCCAATGGAGGTAAATCACAAATTGAGCAGATATGGAGGAGAAGAGTTCAAGGACATGAAGCTATATCAAAGTTTGGTTGGTAGTCTGATTTATGCTACACTAACTAGGCTTGACTTATCATATGCAGTGGGAGTATTGTCCCAATTCATGCATTGCCCTAGGAAAGAACATTGGATTGCAGGTCAAAGAGTGTTGAGGTACATTAAGGGTACACTCAAAGAGGGTTTGTATTATGGTTTTACATCAGATACAAACATCAAGATATATAGTGATGCAGATTGGGCAGGTAATCCTGATGATAGGAGATCAACATATGGATACTTGTGTTATGTGGGAGATAAGTTAATTTCTTGGTGTTCAAAGAAGCAACACACAGTTGCTTTGTCATCTACAGAGGCTGAGTACAAAGGTATGGTTGAAGTTGCAAAGGAAGTGATATGGCTTAAGACTCTGATGAAGAGTTTTGACATCATTCAGAGTACACCAACTATTCATGGAGATAACATGAGTTCATTGCATTTAGCTGCTAATCCTGTTTTTCATGCCAAGACTAAACACATTGAGATTCAGTATCACTTTCTAAGAGAGAAGGTGATGGATAAAGAGATTCAAGTCATACATACTTCAACAAAAGATCAGATAGCTGATATGCTAACAAAAAGCTTGGATGGACCAAAGCTACAGAGATTCAAAGACATGGCAGGTATAAAGAAGATAGAGAAAACCTCAATTGATGATTGAGGGGGAGCTTTTGATGCAAGGAAATCAACAATTGAAGTTTTTGGTGAAGAATTGAAGTCAAGGACTGAAGAAAAGACCAAGTCATGAAGTTTGGAGGAAATGCATATCCAGGAGATAAAGATGTGTATACATATGTACATTATTTTAGAGTCAGTTCATCATATACTTTTGTATGATCATGAGCTTGTAAAATTTTGCCTATATATACAAAGAAAATGTCAGGGCAAAGTAGAGAGATTATGTGAGAACAAGATTTGAGGAGAATTAGATGTCATTAGACTTTTAGAAGTGAGTAGAATCTCTCTCATTACTCAGATGTAAGGATTTCTCAGAAATGGAAAATGTTGCACCCGATCTTTCTGTGTATTCTCCTTCTCTGCTTGATCATTTTGAGAATCCTTTTGTAGATATCTAAGTCCATAGCTAATGAGTCTGTGGTTAAAGTTTGAGAGCCTAATTGTAAACACGCTATGAGAATTATGTGTAGGAACATTCATATGTGAAGAAGTGTTCATTGGTTCCTGAAACAGGTGCAAAATTTGATGTTAATGTTTTGGTCAGTTCTCCTTCCACAGTGTAAAGTTTTGAGCAAGCAAGCACTCAATCTTTAAGTTGGAAGGTAAGCGATCTGTGGCTAAAAGCATTTTCATAAACGGGTTCTAGATTGAGAGAACCAAGTGTTAAAAGTTATAGGTGTCTAAATCGACTTCTCAGAAGAGCAGTTTTAGACATAGGTAACTTGTTGAGATCATTTCTCAAGGTATACTGAATCTTTTGGAGTGATTCAACTTGGAGAAGGTGTACAGACTGTAGGTGACACCTTATGCAGACTCGTTTCATCAAAAACTTTACACAACGCATAAGTTAATGAGAGAAATATGTGCAGGAGACTTTTTGTGTAGTCATCTTCTTCACAGATTTTTAAAATCTTGATAATTGATCATTGATCCTCTAAATTGGTGAAGGTTTTGACTTACTTTTGATATAGAGGTGTTCTAACTTCAAGAGTAGGTTGTTCTTTTGGAGATTAACACTCTCCATCAAGTTTTGCATGGACTAGTGGGACATACAACTTTTGCTAAATTTTGTGGATCAAGCACTTCCTAGATAAGAGGACAATCAACTCTATTTGGAGGAGATCGTTGTGTATCTTGAGGGTGGTCAAGAGGTCAAAGCTTTTTTAGGAGGCTATTTTGCAAGAGCTATCGTATATGATTCAAATCTGTACTACCATATTCTTCTTCTTCTCTACATCATATCTTGATTACTTTTTCATCTGATCTGATTTTCTCTTGTTTGGTGCAAGTTTCTTTTTTCTCTCTTCTACTATTCATGAGTGATTGGAAGCTTGTGATTGGGGATAGCTTTTAAGTGGAAGTGCTACAAGTGGTAGTAGAGCTCAATCAATCCTTTGCAAGTATGGAAGGTTTGACACATAAGATTTGTGAGTAGGAGGAGTTTATTCAGAAGCTTGGAGAATTACTCAAACAATGAGGCAGAAAGCAACCAGAAGGCACCACAACTTTGTTTGTAATGCTAAATGATGGAGTGGATGCAGATGTAGGAACATCTAGCATGCCTAGAGCAAGAAAAAAATGAAGTAAAGACGATATGGAGGTTACTGAGTTTTCCCTCAACCAAGTCTTCAAGAAAGTATAATTGAATGATTTTGATGGTGAAGAAAAGCGGCAAAGATTAGAGGCATGGATCCAAGAACTAGAGGATTTCGTTGATCTTTGATAATTTAGAGAGGAGTCAAATGTGATGGTTGGGATCCTATACCCACATCATTGCAAACCTATGGTGGAAGTCTTATATGCTCACTCGAATGCATTTTGGTCTAATTCTATGGAAGTAATTTAGAGAGCAAGCAGAGAAAAAGTATTGTTTTCCACACTACCATATGGAGAAGAAGATGGAGGTCTAGAATTTTTGACACCACAAGAGTGACAAGCATAGTTTGTCTATTGATGAGTATAAAGAGAAGTTTCTACCTCTTCACAAATATGCATTGCAGGTTAGGAGAGATGCTCAAGTTTGAAGTCTACTTATCGACAAGCCCTTTTTCTCTAGTGTATGCATCTCATTCTTGAATTTGTATTGGTCTCATATAATGTGACCAAACTGTTTGAAGCCTCTTTCAGAGTCTTGGCATCCTGTCTGTGCCCAATCATGTTATCATGTATGCTAACACACAACCAATACGTTACCTTTTGTGCTCTTTGTCTCCATTCCTCATATGCTCTTAGCTAGTTTGTTGTCTAATTCCTCTCTGATAGATGTGGAGCATTTTCATTCTCTCCTTTGATGTACTTTGAGTAGCCTTTTCCCATTAGGAAACTCGTCATTCTGAATCTCTAAGCATGAAAATTGTTTTTGTCCAACTTGTCGCTCATAAGTTGACTCATTCTATCAGTGTTTGCCATTTTTTTTCAGCAATTCACAACACTACAAAAACACCACAAGAAGTAATTCTACTTGAACACTATTGCACGATGACATGATAGCTCTATCTCAGCAAAGCACAATTTTCTTGTATCAACACTACATGGAATCGCTTGAAATTTTGGATCTTGAATATTTGAGTGTTTCTCAAGAGGAGGCAAGTATGTAAACGGATCTGGTTTTACCATGGGCCCCACCTTGCAAGCTCAAAACAGAGGTGGTGATGGATCCAAAAAAAAAACTGAGAAAAAAAGTGACATTGAAGGGATAACTATCAAAAATATTTTGATGCCTTATACCTTCACACCAATTTTCACAACAATCTGAGGTCATTTGTGAATCCCACTTTCTCCACACCTTCTCGTGTACCCTTCACTATCCTCCCTCTCCACGAGCTCTCTATAGCCACACTCGCTCACAAACCATGTCATGACAAAAGAGTTAAGGAAGAGAGCTCACTCACACATGCTCAAACCCAAGAGGAGCACACATAGACTGAGACAAGGAAGAACAATGATCTTCTTCTTCTTCTTCTTATTATTATTATTATTATTATTATTATTATTATTCTTCGTCTTCTTCTTCTTTTATTACATAAAAGGAATATACAAGAATGACCTAATACAACACTGCATTTAGTGCAACATATAAAGAATAGTACATAAGGAAAATGCTAATGTCCGTGAATGAGTGAGAAGGCAAGAAACAAATATGTCATCAGTCTTAGTAGACAAATCTACTAAAGCTCAATGAAGTATCCTTTACATATACTGACATGATAGTTATACATGTCAGAGAAATGAAAAAGTGATAAGTGTCATCTTGGATCATCACATGTTGAGCTTGATATCTCAAAAAGCTTCACTATCAAGTGAAGGAATCTAGATATGTTGATTTCTTAGGTGTTGTTGTGATGGTTGAGAATTTTGAGTAGATGGAGAAGTTCAATTGCATAAGGTGAATATAACCAGATTCATTGCAATAGGACATAAGCCACAAAGACCTACTACAACAAACATGAACAACTCAAAGAGGACTTCATCTTTTAATAATCAAGGTAAGGATCCTATTCAGGTGGAGACTTAATGGAGGAGCCAACCCATCTATTGATAGCATGGCCTTGATTTTATTAATCAAGAAAAAATATGGTTTGTCTTTCCATTGTGGTACATAAGGCCATTGGACATATGAATGTCCAAAGAAGGTAATCTTTTGTCCTACGCAAGCAAAGGGGATCAACATCATTGAGCAAGGTGCAACTTTGACAAAGAAAATGATGGAGAAAAGTATCCTGGCTCTACTTTACATTGCATGGTGTCTAATTCTTTCCCTCTGGCTTCTCTAATTATGATTTTGTTTATGATTTCTATGCATAAAGTTAAGTTTCAAAGGGATTGAGTTAGTATGCATTGTTTTCTACCTTTCAAATTTGTACATACTTAAGCAATACCCTTAATCATGTAGATATCCAGACATGTGGACATGGCCCATGGATGAGTACTCTATTTGAAAAGATACATTGAAAAACTCCTTTTTTTTATAGTTTTTTTTTGGGAGTTTTCATGTGATTGAAATGAGACACTTTGACACATATATAGCCATGAATGGCTTATTTTGAAATACTATAACATTTGATTTTGAACAAAGAACATTCAATTTAAGGCTAGATGGTGAATATATCCACATTCCAGGTGATGTGCATAATCAAAAGCCCATTCTCATTTTTGTTGTGCAGATAATTAGAGTTATATGTGATGGCTACAAAACATTTATAGTGTATGTGAATAATCCACATGAGAAAGATAATGATGAAAATCTTCTAGATTATGCAAAAAATATTTTGAAAGAATATAGAGTTGTATTTTCTAAAGAGCAACTTGTTATACCTCCACCTAGGAAGATTGAGCATGATATTGACCTATATCTGGGGAGTGAAATTTATTCCACAACACCATATAGAATTAATGTAGAAAAATTAAAGGAACTCAAAATTCAATTAGATGATCTTCTGAAGAAAGGCTAAATGAGATCCAGTGTTTCACTTTGTTGATATATTTTGGTAGTGATATGTCCAAACACACTAGGACCATCGGGGCAATTTTTTCCCTCTTTAGGAGGTTTTCTTCCCCCAACTTGTATATATGCCTATTGGCCTAACGATTTACTTATCTTTGTACATTCTAGTGGTAATACATTCAGTATTGTGTGTTGTGCTCCAAGCTTCTTCTTCTTCCTTCTGCTGTTCGTGTGCTTCTATAGGCCTCAAGCTCCAACAATTGGTATCAGAGTAGGTCACTGCTTCATCTAGGGTGTCATTGACACCATTGATCACAGTCCCAAAATCACATGAAATTTGGTGTGCATACTCAGGCTGATTAGGAGATCAAAACATCTTCGCTTTGTGATGCTGAAATCGCAATTTGAGCTCGTTTCAGCCTCCAAACGCACTATCATAGTGGTTGTGTAGGATATTTCATCTTTTTGTGCCAAAGATATATACAGGTTTTTGGTCCACCAATATAAACATCTCAAAGCTTGTTATAGGTTTAGAAGAACTCGACAGGGTAGTTCTGTTCAACTTTTTGAGATATAGTCAATTTTTTGCATCAAGGTATCTTAGTCAATGGCCATGGCTGAAAGCAGTGATGTATTCCGTATGTTGTCTTTTGAGGATAAGTTGGATGGTACCAATTACCCATTATGGGCTTATATGATGCATCATGTATTGGTTGCAAAAGGACTCTATAATATTGTGCATGGTGTTGAAAAACATCCCATACCTATAGACATATTTGCTGAAGGTGGATGACATTGAAGATGATGGTAGTCTTCATGTTCGTATTCGTGCTATAGTTCTTGCTGCACCTACTACAAAGCAAATTTGTTGGAATGGCAGAGATGCACAAACATATGCATTGATAGCTTTGTGTGTCAAACATGCCATTATTCCTCACATTCTCTCTTGTAGAACAACTAAGGATGCTTGGGATACACTTACACTTTGTACCAGGCATGGAATGAGGCTCCTGTTTCTTACCTCCAAAAGCAGAAAAAGGGCATGTTGGTAAGTGACTATACCTTGAAAATCAAAAGCATATGTGAGTTGCAGCTTGTTGGAGATAGATGTCTGTGGAAGCACGTGAACAACACAAGGAAGAAGAAGAAGCTTGGAGCACAAACACACAATACTGAATGTATTACTAGAGAATGTACAAAGATAAGTAGCCCATTAGGGCAATAGGCGTATACACAATCCGAGGGAAAAAAACCTCCTAAAGAGGGAAAAAAGTGCCCCGGCGGTCCTAGTGTGTTCACACACATCACTACCTAAATATATCAACAAATCCCCCCTGGGAGTGGTGTGGTGAACAAGGAGTTGGCACTCATGTATAAGGAAGTGCCAAGCTATGTGGAAATCACTCCACAAAAGGAAGTAAGCCCAAAGCTTTGCAGAAAGCTTCAAACTTCTCCCTAGGCAGAGCCTTCGTGAAAAGGTCTGCAATGTTCTCCTGCGTGGGCACATATGCCAAGCTGATCTCCTGAGCAGAGAACCTCTCCTTGACATAGTGATAATGCACCCGAATGTGCTTAGTGCGAGCATGGAACACAGGGTTCCTCACAACTACCAATGCGCTCTGACTGTCAGTGAAGATGGTGGTGGCAGAAGACTGGCCAACACCCAAATCAGCCATAAGGCGTCTGAGCCACACACACTCAACAGTCGCTGTGAAAGCTGCCAATACTTAGCCTCACAACTGGAAGTGGCCACAGTAGGCTGCTTCTTGCTCAACCAAGATATACATGAGCTACCAAGCATGAAGCAAAAACCACTGGTGGACACACAAATGTCATAGCAACCAGTCCAATCTGAGTCAGAAAAAGCATGCAAATCTGGCGGTAGTGATCCCCCCTTGGGATAAAACAACCCAAGTAGCCGAGTACCACTCAAGTAGCGAAAGATGCGCTTAACCGCCTTCCAATGCGTGACTCCTGGGCAATGCATAAACCTGCTCATCTGTGAGACAGCAAACTGAATATCTGGATGAGTAATGCATAAGTAAATCAAGCATCCAACAGCCTGCTGATAGAGAACAACATCAAATGCATCTCCAGCATCATGAAGACTCAATCGTAAACATGTCTCCATAGGAGTGGCAATAGGCTTACAGTCTTCAAGACCAAAACGCTGCAATAATGCGTCAATATATTTCGTTTGACACAAAGACATTCCACCATCAACTTGCATAAACTGAATGCCCAAATAGTGATGCAAATGCCCCAAATCAGACATCTCAAATGAGGCATGCAAATCAGCCTTGAAATCAGCAATATGCTTCTCAATAGGACCAGTGAGCAGCATGTCATCAACATAGATAACAATGATCAGAAGCACATCATTAGCACGCTTAACATATAAGGTGCTTTCAGTTGGACTGTTCACAAAACCATGTGCAACCAGATAGGCATGTCTCTTCTCATACCAAGCACGTGGTGCTTGCTTTAAACCATATAATGCCTTCTTTAACCTGCACACCTGGTTTTCATGCCCTTTCTGCACAAAGCCATGGGGTTGAAAAACATACACTTCTTCATGCAAGTCACCATTCAGAAATGCTGTTTTAATGTCCAACTGATGTACATTCCAACCATGATGGGCTGCAAGTGCACAAATGCTCCGAACAGTAGTCGTACGACATGTAGGTGCAAAGGTCTCATCAAAATCAATGCCTCTTTCCTACACATAACCCTTTGCAACAAGCCTAGCCTTATACCTATCAATTGTACCATCAGGTTTACACTTCAGCTTGTATACCCACTTAGTGCCAATGGCCTTCTTGCCAGGAGGCAAGTCACATAAAGACCAAGTACCATTCTTCATTATAGCATCATATTCAGATTGCATAGCAGCCATCCAATTTTCTGAATTCTGTGCTTCATCAAAAGAAACAGGCTCATTCTCATCACAGAGACTAGACGCAGCCATAGCATAGCAATTTGATGCAAACGAGGCAGTATGAGAGCCTGAACGAGTACGATATGACAAAGGTGCATCTAATTTGTTGTCATGCAAAGTTTGCACCAGCCATTTTGGCATAGTTTTTGCTTGCTCAATATCAGCTCTCTCATCAACAAGTGCATCATGTAAATCTGCATCAGAAATGGAATGATCTGCATCATCATATGAAACCTGCAAAGGTTGATAATTTGCCTCATTAGGACCAGCACTAGACTGTCCACCTGTAAAAAGAGCCGTCAGCGTATCATACATGTCTTTGGAGATAACATATGTCTCCTTAGTACACGAAAGCAATGGCTGAATAACATCTTCCACAGAGACAACATCACGGCTAACCAGAATGCGTTTAGTCTATGGATGATACAGACGATAGCCTTTACTTTTAGAACTGTACCCAACAAAAATACATTTTACTGCCTTATCATCCAATTTTCTACGATGTTGTTCAGGCACTAATGCATATGCCAAACAACCAAAAACATGCAGATGAGCAACAGATGGCTTGCGGTCATGCCAAGCATCATATGGAGTGATAGACTATAGCGCTTTAGTGGGACACCTGTTCAGTACATATGCTGCACACATGACAGCCTCAAGCCAGAAACTATGTGGTAAAGCCTGACTCTTGACCATGCACCTTGCCATCTCCATGAGTGACCTATTCTTTCGTTCAGCAACTCCATTCTGTTGAGGTGTATACGGCACTGTACACTGGTGTTTTATCCCACATTCAGTCAGAAATGCATTAAAATTAGAAGACATATATTCCCCCCCTCGATCAGAACGGAGGGTGCCCATTTTACATGCTGACAGATTTTTAGCCAAAACCAAAAACTATTTAAAGCACATGAATACTTCGGACTTTGCTTTGAGTGGATATACCCATGCATGGCTGGAAAAATCATCAATGAAAGTCACAAAGTAAAGGTAATTCCCAAAAGAGGGTGCCTGCATAGGACCACAGACATCACTATGTACAAGCTGCAATTTCTGCATAGCCCAAACTGAACCATCTTTTGGAAAGGAGGAACACTTCATTTTGCCCAAAATACAGCCTTCACATACATGTTTTCCAGGTGCCTCAAGCTTGGGCAAAGAAGACACCATATCAGATTTCTACAGGCGTAGCAAACTAGCAAAATTCAGATGACCAAAACGTGCATGCCAAAGCTTTGCATCTGACATAGCCTGAGAATCATGAATTGCACATGCCGAATCATTCACAGATCTTTCATTGTCTATGAGCTTATACAGCCCACGACATAAAATGTCAGAAGCAATAATAACATCACCATTTGATAGATCATGAACTGTACATCTGTCATCAACAAATTTCACAACCAAGCCAATCTTGGCTATTGCAGAAACTAATAACAGATTCTTCTTGATCCCTGGCACAAATAAAGCATCTGACAAGGTGAAAGAACTACCATCAGCAGTAGTCAGAATGATCTTACCAACTCCCATAACAAGATAAGAGGAGTTGTTGGCGCATGTGACAGTATTCCCTGTAGGGGTAGGCTCGAGTGAAGAGAAGAAACTGTGCTATGAGGTAATATTTTTGGTCACCCAACTGTCAAAGTACCAAACATCTGAGTCCACTGCAGACATGCACTGCTCATGAGAAGATGGGTCAAAACTGCAAACAATAGTAAACGCCCATTCTTCTTCCTGCACAAGATTAGCAGACTCTGTTTTTGGTGTAGAGGCTTCTGCAACAACCATTCCAGCCTCCTTTTTCTTTGCCTCTTTTGCAGCTAGTTTTGGATAGTTCTTTATGATATGATCATTCCCTTTACAGTACTTGCAAAACAATTGTTGCTTTTCTGATTTCTTCTCATCTTTATCCTGGTTCTTCGAATGTGCAGCATTTGCAGATTTCTGCTTACTAGTAGAAGAGCTCCATTTTCCTTTGGCCTTCTGACTAGCCAAGAAAGCTTGATCTGCAACACGCACAATGGACCTATTCTGCCTGGACTGATCTTCCTGCAACAAAACAGAGACTAACTCCTCAAATGATAAGGCATTCAGATTGCCTTTCATCATCAACCGAAGAGTAGAAGCAAAACTCTGGTATGAATCAGGAAGACCATTCAGAACGGTCTGCACAAGTGAGCTATCTGATATAACCTCATCAGCAGAAATCAAATGTTCCTTCAAATCTTTGATCTTTGTTAGGAAACTGTCCATAGAATCACCCTCATTCATGTGCTCACTCTCCAACTGTTTTCGGAGGTAAGCAACACGAGCCTCATTCCTAGCTTGGTACAATGTGGTAAGTGTATCCCAAGCATCCCTAGCTATTCTGCAAGAGTGAATATGAGGAATAATGGCACGTTTGATAGACAAAGCTATCAATGCATGTGCCTCGGCATCTTTGCCATCCCAACGAATTTGCTCTATAGTAGGTGCAGCACAAACAACAGCACGAACAGGAATCTGCACAATATCATCTTCGACACCATCTTCATCAGCTCCAGCACCTGTATTCGTAGTATCTGTTGTTACAGGTGTAACAGGACGTCTTTCAACACCCTGCACAATATTCCACAATCCTTTTGCAACCAATACATGTCGCATCATATAAGCCCATAATGGGTAGTTGGTACCATCCAACTTATCCTCAACAGCCAACATACGGAATACATCACTCCTTTCAACCATGGCCGGTGACTAAAATACCTTGATGCAAAAAATTGACTGTATCTCAAAAAGTTGAACAGAATTGCCTAGACGAGTTCTACTAAACCTGTAGTAGACTTCTAGATGCTTATACTGGCGAACAGAAACTGGTATATAACTTTGGCACAAAAAGATGAAATAGCTTGCACAAGCACTGCGATAGTGCGTTCAGAGGCCGAAACGAGCTCAGATCGCAATTTCGGCACTACAAAGTGAAGCGGTTTTGATCTCGAAAACAACCTGAGTATGCTCACCAAAATTCGTACGATTCTGAGACTGCAAACGGAGGAGTGCCGACGGCGCCCTAGATGAAGCGATGATCTGCTCTGATACCAATTGTTGGAGATAGATGTCTGCGGAAGCACATGAACAACACAAGGAAGAAGAAGAAGCTTGGAGCACAAACACACAATATTGAATGTATTACTAGAGAATATATAAAGATAAGTAGCCCATTAGGGCAATAGGCGTATATACAAGCCGAGGGAAAAAAACCTCCTAAAGAGGGAAAAAAGTGCCCCGGCGGTCCTAGTGTGTTCACACACATCACTACCTAAATATATCAACACATCTATTGGCGTGAATGTAGATGATGCTGATAAGGTGGAAGTGTGCCTTTATGGTTTAGGAGCTGCATATAAGCAGTTCAAAACTTCCATAGAGACTAGAGAAAATATTTTGAATTTTGCTGATCTAGTGTCCATGTTGATTATTGAACAAAAGAATCTTGGTGAGGACTCAAACTACCAAGGAAAACCTAGTTTTAAGTAGGTATCCTACTGTAGTTGAGGAAGAGGCAAAGGTAGAGGTTTTGGAAGTGGAAGACGAAATAGTCACCAGGACCAAGGTCAACATCAGAATCATGCAGGAGGTAGAGGAAAATTTTGAGGTAAGGGGAGCCAAAGAGGTCACAAATATTTCCAAAGAAATGATTCAGGTAATGATAGTAAAGGATGTTGCAATTGTGGTAAACTTGGATACTTTGAAGGTGATTGTAGACTTCAGAATCAAAATAACAGAAGTTAGTAAAACAACTATGCATCCACAAGTGTAGATGATTCTGAGATGCTATTCATGGTTCAACATCATATGATGAGTACTATGTCTGATGATGTTTCAAAATCGAATTGTAATGGCTAGTATGTTGATTCCGGTGCTTCAAATCACATGACCAATCATGTAGAATGGTTTAGTAATTTGCAAAAACTGCTAGCTCCTCCATATGTTGAAATAGGTGATGACACATCACATTCTATCGATCATATAGGAAACATATTACAATCTATGGAGAATGGGAAGGTAAAAATCTTGTTGATGTGCTACATGTCCAGAATATAACAAAGAATCTAGTTTTAGTTGGATAAATGGTGGACCAGGGATTACAAGTTAGATTCAATATGTTAATGGGTTATATGTAGAAGACTACAAACAAGATGGAACATAGATTGCCAAGGGAAACAAAGTGGGTAGGATGTTCACCTTAAATGTGAAAATTCTTGAAATGAATGCAACAAAGTGGGTAGGATGTTTTCAAAAGGTGTAGGAGTTATTGGTCATATAGAGATATGGCATAAACAAACCGAAGAAGAAAATTTGTAGAGGCTGAAATTGTAGTCAAAGGAGATTATCAATGGACTACCAAACCTCAAGTTTGTAGAGATGCAAAAAGTATGTGCAACATGTCAATTTGGTAAACAATCAAGAGCATGGTTTCTACATGACAAGCATGTTAGTGATAATGTGCTAGAAATAGTACATACAAATGTTTTGGGTCCTGCAAAGAACACATCCATGGGTGGTTGCAGTTTTTATGTTACTTTGATTGATGAACATACACAACAGTATGCATATATTTCATGAAAAAGAAAGTGAGGTGTTTAGTCACTTCTAGAATTTTAAGGCTATGGTGGAAAAGTAGACAACGAAGTATATTCGGACATTAAGATCTGATGGAGGAGGTGAATACATGTCAAATGAGCTCAATAGATTTCTCAAATGTCATGGAATTTGATGAAAATTTTCATGCAGGTTTACACCACAATAGAATGGCATTACTAAATGCAAAAATAGACATATTTCAAGAATAGCAAGAGCCTTGATGGTTGAGAAGAATATGCCTCATTGTTATTGGGCAAAAGTTGTGCACATCATTGTATACATCACGAATAGAAATCCGACTGTTGTTGTACATCAAGTTACACTTGAAGAGAAGTTTACAGGTAAAAATCCAAACTTATCAAATATGAAAGTGTTTGATTGTATTGCATATGTACATGTTCTAGATGAGTTGAGGATGAAGCTTGATCTAAAAGCAAAAAAATGTATCTTCATTGGGTACTCCCTTGAGCAAAAGGGATATAAATGCTATAACCCACTCACATGACAGTGAAGATAAGCAGAGATGTGGTGTTTGATAAAATGTCAAGCTTCTGTGTAGATGCCAAAGAAGGACTTAATCTTGACTCAAATGCCAAAGGAAATGCTGAAAAAGCAAGTGAAAAATCTCAAGCTTTGAGTGGACCTAATGCATCACCAAGAAACAGTTCAAATTCAAATCCATGGAGTGGAAGATTGCATGAAAATTTTTGTCCAACAAAATTCATCAAGTACATCAAAGAAAGGTAAAGAAAATCTTTCTGTTGGTAGTAAAACATCTATAGCTTTTGAAGACATTGATGGAGATTCAAGCAGTTTAGAGAAGAGCCTTGATGAGGAACTTGGATTGCCCTCTGTGAAGACTCCAAGAGTGAGAAAGGCACATGCAGATGATACAAGAAAAAGTGATCCAGGACTAAGAAGATATAAGAGGATGTAGAATTCAGTGCAATGATTGACGTATGATAGTTACATGGCTCATCATTGTGCCTACATGAACAAGGTAATACACGATGTTGAACCTTCTTGTTTTGAAGATGCAATTGGAAACACACGTTGGGGGAAAGCTATGGATGAGAAGATGGCTGCACTTTATGGAAATGAAACATGGAAGTTGGTTTCATTGCCACAAGGAAAGAAACCCATAGGCTACAAGTGGGTTTAAAAGGTAAAGCACAATGCTGATGGTAGCATAAGTAAATGTCTAGTGTCATAGCACTTGTTGCATTAGCTACAACAAAATGGTGGAGTTTGCATCATATGAATGTGAAGAATGCTTTCTTACATGGTGAGTTGCAAGAAGAAGTATACATGGACTAGCAAGAAGGATATAAAGATTCAAAGCAATGAGAATATGTTTGCAAGTTACAAAATGCATTGTATGGGCTTAAATAAGCCCCTCATGCTTGGCATGCAAAGATTTTTTATTACTTAACCACCAATGGGTTTTCTATGTGTGATGTAGATCATTCACTAAATGCAAGGAAGGGTGATGATGGCATCATGATTGTGGTTATTTATGTTGATGACTTGATTATAGGTTGTGATAATGAAGAAAGCATTAACGAGGTAAATCAACTCCTTATGCAGGAATTTGACCTGAAAGACCTTGGTGTGTTGCCCTATTTCTTGGTCATTGAGTTTATACATACAGAAATAGGTATATGGATGTTGCAAAGGCAATATGACCTTAGTATGCTCCAAAAGTATGGTATGGCTGATTGCAAGCCAATTTCTATGCCATTAGATAATAATTTGAAGTTGGATACTACATCAGGTGGAGCATTGGAAAATGCTACTATGTATAAGAAAATTGTGGGAAGTTTGATATATCTCACAATCACAAGGCCTAGTCTAAGCTACATTGTTGGACTTGAAAGTCAATTTATGTAGGTTCTTAGGAAACCACACTTAGATGCTTTGAGACACACTCTACAATATGTAAATGCTACTTTGGATTATGCATTGTTTTATGAAGTTGGTGTAGAATTTCAAGTTCATGGATACACTGATGCAGATTGGGCTAGTAGTATTCCAGATAGAAGATATATTAGTGGCTTTCTATTCTCACTTCGAAGTGAAGCTATTAGATGGAGCAGTAAGAAGCAGCCCAAGGTTGCTTTGTCAAGTATAGAGGGTGCGTATAGAGGTGCTGCAATGGGAGCATGTGAAGCATCATGGCTAGAGATGCTACTTCGAGATTTAGGTGTGGAAGTGCAAAAGAATATTACCATCGATTGTGACAATCTTAGTAATGTATTGTTAGCACAGAACCCTATTTTTCATGCTAGAACAAAGCATATCAAGGTGCATTATCATTTCATCAAGGGAAAGGTATTAGCAGGTTAGGGGAAAGGTATTACCAATGTATTGTTAGCACAAAACCCTATTTTTCATGCTAGAACAAAGCATATCAAGGTGCATTATCATTTCATCAAGGGAAAGGCATTATCTTGTTTATGTAAGGATAGATGAGTAGGTTGCTGACATTTTCACTAAAGCACTTGGACTTCAGAAATTGAAGAAGTTTCAGAAGATGCTTGGATTACAATGTAGAGAGTACATGTGTGGAATCAAAATAAAAAGAAGAGTGTACTCACAAAAGAAAGAGTCTGTGAGACTCAAATTAAGTAGACTAAGAAATGGGTAGACTCACATGGATTAGAAATGAGCTTGCCAAGAGCACGGAGTAGGCTCCTCAAGCTTTTAACCAAGTACAGATGGGGGGAGAGAACCTCCTTATATAGATTTAGGAGGGGCTCTCCAAAGTACATCCCATGTGGGATAATTTCCCTCAAAGGAGAATGAATACAATGGTAGAAGCAAATGGCAAGGTACCCAAATCAAAGAGATTCAATATAAAATGGAAATAAACTGGAAATGGAGTGCCTCCTAGATACAAAATAAAGATGCACTCATGCAGATATAAATCTAAATTATGTAAGAGAAATCATGTCATCACCACCCCTCTATGACTCCATTTTGGAGCAGCTGAATGGTACAAAGGTCCACCAAGCATTTGTGAACATGTACGTGAGGTTCTCTTGAGAGGTACACTACTCTAGAGCATGGAACACTAGATTCTTGGTAATGGCCAAGGCTGACTGGCAATCCCTATGGATGCATGTGGAAGTAACCTGCAAAACGCCAATGTCAAATAATAATCGTTGAAGCCAGATGGGCTCACATGCTGCAAAGCTAGATGCTCGGTACTCAGCCTCCATGGATGATAGAGCAACTGTAGGCTAGTTCTTACTCGCCCAAGAAATAGGTCTAGAGCCAAGCAAGAATATGTACCCAGAAGTAGACTGTCGAGAATCAGGATCACTAGCCCAATCTAAATCTGAATATATGATGAGTTTGATGCCCCCTCTATACTAAAGACAATGATGCTAGGTTAGGGCAAGATGTCAAAGTAGTCTTTGAGTAGCATACCAATGTGTCTATCGAGGCTGATGCACAAAGTGATTGAGTATACCAACTGCATAGGCAATATCTGGTCTAGTGTTGGCAAGGTAGAGTAATGAACCAACAAGCTATCGATAAGTATGCACATCCACAAGTGATGATGAATCCTCGGGTATGAGCTTGATGTTCGAATCAAGTGGTGTAGATATGAGGGACACTAGTCCATGTTATATCTGGAAAGAAGATTAGAGCATTACTTCTTTTGTGATAGGAATATGCCTTCTTTTGTTTGCCAAACTTCCATACCTAAGTAGTGAAGCAGTCCAAGATCTATCATAAAGTACTCAGGGTGAAGCTCTGTGATGATGAATTGGATGTGTTCTTCATCTGATCCCATCAAGATGAAGTCATCTACATAGAGTACGATAATGGCCACTAAGGACTCATTCTGATAGACGTATAAGTTTGCATCCACACTGCTTCTTCAAAATCCTTAATCCTCGAAGATTTTGTGAATCTTTTCATACCAAGCCCTAGATGCTTGCTTAAGTCCATAAAGTGGTTTGTGAAACTTCCTTTCATTTACTCTTAAAGCCTTCAGGTTGTTCAACATATACTTCTTCTTCAAGATCTTCATTGAGAAAAGAACGTTTGACGTCCAGCTAGTAGATGGGCCACTTGAAATGTGTACTTATTGCTAGAATTATTCTGATAGTGGTAAACCTTGTAGTAGGGGCAAATGTTTCTTCATAATCAATGCCATGTTGTTACTTATATCCTTAGCTACAAGTCATGCTTTGGACTTGTCTAATATGCCATCTGACTTGTACTTAACTTTATAGATCCACTTAACTCCTATGACTTGATGATTTGTGGGCTTAGGAACAAGTGTCCAAGTCTTGTTCTTCTCGATTGCATCTATTTAACTTGCATAGCTTCTTCCCACTCAAGTTGTCCTTGAGCTTCTTTATAGTTAAAAGGCTTTAGAATTTGTTGGATCTAATGCATCAATGCATAATTTACATAATGAATTTGTTATTGCTACTGCTTTTCAATGAGCATTTTTGATCTTCTTGGTTGATGTGAAGTACTTGCCTCTGATGTGTGTTTCATTAGGGCGAAAAACGGCCGAAAAGGGGCTGTTTGTTAATGAGAGATTAAGGAAATTGACAAATAGAGTCTTTCCACGTGTACAAGAATATAACATTGTTGTCTCTTTTAACCATATGAAGAAATTCTTGTTTTAATACAATATTCTCTAAAAGTGCTGCTAAAGTGATGAAGAGTCTCGCATTCAGTGTACAATTTTTCAGTTTGATGCAAAGAAAGATATTTTGGCACACTACACAAAGCATATTCTCAAATTCCCAAGAAGGAATTGAGTTTTGAAGATACAAAATATTTTTGGGTTCACAAAATTTCATGATCATTCAACGACAAGGTTTACATCAAATCAAAAGTTTCCACGTGTACAAATTCTTTTTCTCTATAAATACTGCCAAAATTTGTGAACGTCGGTTTCTCGCTTTGAACATTCTTTTTCTTCTAAGTTCAAATGGCTTCTTCTTCTCGTCGTCCTTCCAATCATGTAACCTCATGTGAGGTTTACAACAGAAGAGAGGATTCTTTGTGGAAACCTCTTTCTGTGAAAGTAAATGAATGGGTAACTATGCTTCCTAGCTGTAGAGGTGCCCATAAAGTCAAGCGTGCCAAAAGAGACAACACAAGAAACCACTGGAAGGGACATATTCTCAGCTGCCTTGCACGCTCCTCATGAACCATCAGCAGCTATATCAAAAACATCAAAAACACATTAATACATTAATAATTTAACACTCCAACAATTACTTGTTGAACATATTCCATAATTCATAACATGCCCCTCAGTTGAAAAGACAACTGACCTCAGTTGATAAAATAATAAACATGGATATCCAGTCACATGTTTCATCACTGAACGAAAAAAAAAGCATGTTCCATGTAAAAACACATGCATGGAAATGTTCATGGAGATGTTAAGTTATTAAGATTAACCATGCGATGCTTGACATAGTCTAGGGTCCATGAGTATGAAAAGAACAAAACCTTCTTGCTACAGACTTTCCTTGCTTTCAACCTTAAATTCTTGAACCTAATTTTCACCCATGCAAATTATCTTGGAACCTTAAGCTAGTGCTTTCCTCTCGGGATGTACCCTCAAGAAATGTATCCTCGTAGAAAAGTAACCTCTCTAGATGTACCTTGATGTACGCTGACAGGATGTACCTTGTCTGGATGTACCCTAGTGTACCCTGAAAAGTGTTCCCTAACAGGATGTACCCTAAGACGTGCCACCTCGCGTCGCACCGTGCCACCTTGAAAAGAACCATAACATAATCCTTCGCCATTAGTGTTACCCTGTGAGAATGAGCAGCACATAAATAGGCATCATTCATAAAATCAATAGCAAAGTCCTCTACAGCTTCTTGCACGCATAGCAATGCTTGAGTTTGCCATCTCACATTGATAAAGGATGAGGTCTTCATCAAAGAACATAGGTTGGCTGTGATTTGCTTGACAACTCTCATAAATGGAAGTCTAGGGATCAACAATCCCACCGACTTTTGAGCTCTTCTAATTTCCCTCAAGGACTTTACATGGTACTTGAACCTTTTCTTTGAAGGCTTGCCTGATACATTGCCTTGAACCTTCTGGGGATTTTGCTCCTGGACATTTTGCCCCTGGGCATTTTGGTCCTGACCCTCAAGGTACAACTTCCTTGATGTCTTTTTGGTCCTAGCCATATTCTGCACAAAATGAGAGTCTTTAGGCAAGGAAGTGGAAAGGAAAGGAAACTTACTCTCAAAAACTTTGATCAAGGACTCTTTCCACTATCAGAGACACGACTGATCCAAGCGATAAGAGTCATCCGGAAATGCTCGAATTTCCCTTATCGCTTGCAGCGGTCATGCTTCTTATCATGAAGAAATATTAGTGAATATCATTTCCCTTGGAATGCATTATAGCTAATTCTCAACCAAACAAAACGTTACTTCAGAGCTTTTATCAAGGATGCCATTTAAGAAGCACGACCGATCCAAGCGATTAGGAACATCCGGAAATCCCCGGATGTCCCTTATTGCTTGCATCAGTCGTCTTTGAATTCATCAAATATCAATCAATACTAGTCCGAATATAGCTTACAATTCATAATACTCAAGCATCACTAAGAAAAACATAATTTGCAAGCTATGATCAAGGTCTCGATGCCATTTAAGAAACATGACTGATCCAAGCAATACGGGTTATCCACAAATCTCGGATGTACCTTGATTGCTTCGATCGGTCGTGTCCATATTACCTAATGCAAAGAGCGCTCTCTATAGAAATTGTGAAGAAGCAGCTTAAAAACTTGTTGGCGATGGAACCTCGACGCTTGGAAAGTGTTGACAAAAAAAAATGAGAGAAATGAATAGGGAAGCTTAAATAGGTCTCAGAACTGAGTTGACCGTTGATCCGACATGGCATGCCACGATTGGTCCACATCATATAGTCATTGTGAATGCCTCAATGTTCTTTGCCATGTGGCATGATTTGATTGGGCCATGTCATCTGTCCACCTATAAATAGCAACTTCCTTCACAAATTCAAATTTTGAACCTTCAGAGAATTTGTCTCATTTCCGTGCGTATTTTTCTTTCATCCCCGATACGACCGATACAAGCGATTTTCCCCGTTTGACCTACGTTGACTCGCTTTAGTCACTTGCATCGATTGTGTTCTCCTCATAGAAGCTGCAACTAAGATGGAGGGAATGAATGAGATCCTTAGTGTCTCTCCATCAAAGAAACTACTTGACTTCATGGTTCAAGAGGGCTTAATTGTAGATTACTTTCCTAATGCCATCAAGATATTCAACCCCAGGATTGTTTTGAAAAACTCCTAGAGAAATTAAAAAGTTTTCTTAAGGATGAGTGGGAGAACTTTTTGGGGTTGATCGATGGAAAGATTCTTTCTATTTCTCAGAAAACCTATGTCCATCCTCACATCTTTGGAAGGATCCAATAGATAGGGCAAAAATCACAAGAAAACGCAAAAGGATATCCCCTTTGCCAGGGAAGCTAGATTTATGCCGAGAGCATGAAAAGGACTTCTGCTTGCTCCTTTTAAACATTGCTTTCTTGATATGGCTTGAACACATCTTAGTTGAAAAGGAGGAAAGTGTTCATGTTGAAGACGAGCCTTTCTTAGAGCTCACACTTGAGGGAAGCTCAAAATCTATGAAAGGTGTCATGGAGATCGTTGAGGAGATCAGTCTCCAAGCAGAAGAAGAGCAGGTCAAAGGTTTTGATGTGGCCACTTTTAAAGCAGATACTGCAATAAGGGAGCCAACTAAAGACGTTCAAGTGTATGAGAAGTCCCTACTTCTCCCAAATCTACCTTTCTACTTTATCTCTCAAAAGGAGTGTATCCCTCTATTTTACATTCAGGAGTCAGAAGGAGTTTATCCCTCTATTTTATCTACCTTGCAGCTATAACTGAGTCAGAAGAAGTTGCAAGGAGATTCATCAATAAGAAAGGAGAAAGAAAAGAAGAATTTTTGCGTCTTGATTTGGATTTGTCAAATGAAGAATTCAAAGATTCATCACAAGCTCTTTCAAAATGCTTTGAGAAAGCTATCTCAGAGAAGCCAACACATCCCGATGAAGAGTTTGATGAGCATCAAAAGCAACTAGGAGTATACTCGTTTGGGTGCGGCTATTCATTCTTGGATGTTGCTGAGGACAAGTATGTATTGACTCAAAAGAGCTCATTGAGGAGGAAGATGAGGTCAAGGTATGTTGTTTAATATATTCTCATGAATCTTAGGTTTTGTCCAAGATCTCCATTTATAAAGTGAGAAATCAACCACAATCGATGCAAGCGATAAGGCCCATTGGATATTTTCCGTTGGGCCTTATCGCTTGCATCGGTCGTGTTTGGACTTGAAGAGGAAGATGAGGTCAAGGTATGTAGTTAAATATATTCTCATGAGTTTTAGGCTTGGGAAATGAGATGTGACGGATGCAACATCTTTAGTATGTATCAAATTTCTCCAAGATGTCCATTTAAACTGTGAGAAATCGATCACGACCGATGCAAGCGATAAGGCCCATCGGATATTTTTCATTGGGCCTTATCACTTGCATCGGTTGTGTTTGGACTTGAGGAAGATGACGTCAAGGTATAACATAATTCTAGGTAGTTTACAATGAGATATTGATAACGACCGATGCAAGCGATAATGACCATCTGAATTTCTCTGAAGACCCTAATCGCTTGCATCAGTCATGTCTCTTGCTTTATGTCTAATTGTTTCAAGTTACTTTTCATGACTCCTTAAGTGTGCTTGCACTTCATCTGACCTTGTTTTTCATTTATCCAGTTAACTATATTGGATGAAGACAAGTACCTTGGCAGGGGCAAGGGAACAAGAAAAATCATAGAAGAGAAAGGAAAAGCAAAGGTGGATATTCATTCAATTATCCACTATCTTCCAAACTTGAACCCAGACACTTTCTGTGTTATTGACAAGAACTATAGTAAGGAGCCAGACTTTGCATTATTCTCCTTGAGGACTTTATCAAAATACATGGGTTTTACTCCAATACCCTTTAATGCTTTCAGAGTTTTTCTGCTTGAAAGAGCAGCTGCATTCAGAATTTTTGGATATGCCCCAAGACTCAATGCTTCAAGGACAGGGTACTTTCTTTGTTATTCAAGCTATGCAATGGCTGCAGGGGTGTCAGATTTAAAAAGCATTGCTGGATACAAGAGAAAAGAGTTCCCATATAGAGGTGATTTGCCAGAGCCAAGCTCTTTAAAGAGGCTCTAGGAATGACTTCATTTTTTCAAATTCAATTAGTCAACAAATGTACATATACAAATATTGCCCAATGTGGTATAAGACATTGCAAATGTTTTTGATGTAACTGATCCATGTCCTAATATTAATTGTTATTGATCCATGATCTGTTCTCTGGTCAAAGTCATCTGATGGTAATAGACATATTTCTTTTCAAAGCTTAATACATCATGAAATGTACATACATGACATCTTTATTTCTCAAAGAAATAAAAGACATTGCAAATATTAAAGCTCTGTTTGAAATGTAGTCTTTTTCATTTTGTGATATTGATACATGATGATTTTGTCTGGTGATAGTCATATTCTTCTGATTATATTTGGCATGAGGTCCTTTGTAATTGTCTTCTAAAGAACCAATCAAAAAGCTCTCTGAAGGCATTGCTCTTTGTTACTCCTCCTTTCCTTGTGCACCTAAAGAAGCTTGTCCTTCCTTAATAATGAGATTTTTCCATGCCTTGGGTGTTCCATATGGCAAGGGGTTCTTTTTCTGCAAAGAATGCACCATGCACAAGAAGAATATGCTAGAAGAGCAGAAATTTCTCATCACATCTTTATTTCAATTAGAAAGAAATAAATTGAATAAAATATCTTTGGAACTCACCAAGTAGTATGTTATGTCTTTGGCACCTGATGGTTTCTATAAGCTCTGTGGTCACCTTTTTGAAATATATCACATAAGTTTTTGATGTTACCTGCTGCCTCATGATCTTAAAAAAATTATCTAGTCTGACCCACACCACCGTTCTCTTTTTTGCTATTTCTAGTTTGCTTCTCACATTAGTCGTGACCTCACAAATTTTTTTCCAACAAGTCCACATGGCATTTAGTTGCTTGTCATCATGGTTGCTGAAGAATCTCCTTGCTTTTGTGTTGGAGCAAGTCTATGAAAAGCCTAAGTATTGGCTTGAGTCCCACAAAGTCATAGAAGAAGCTTTAAAATGAAGACTATGCAAAGTTCACTTGTGAACTACCTCTTGTAACTTTTGAAGAGTTTACTTAATGTAAAAGTGAGAGAATCTTAAGTGGTTGAGTCCACTTGATCAAAAAGGGAAAGAGGAGCCACAAATTCGTGATTTGTGGTAGGTAGACAATCAAATCAATCAATAATTGATTGGAGAGTGATTGAGGGAAGTTATCCTCCCAAACTCAACTATAAATAGATGGCAGCTTTAGTCGTGGTTAGAGAGACCTATGTGAAGACCTCCAAGAGCTGAGCTTTATGCCATATCAAGGTGTGATTCCAAGACACACATATGTATCAGTAAGTCCATTGTATTGTACAAGCAATATACTTTCATTTTCATGATCATTTGAGTTCATATTTCCATGTTCTTGTGAAGTGTACTACTCACTGCCATATCTCTCAGTTTTCTCAATCAGATTGCAGAGATGGTTTCTCTGAGCTTGGTGCATCGTTTTCAGTTATTTAACTTGATAACATTAGCTCTATAAGTCTACTATATGCTCATCAATTTTCATTTCATTTTGGTATTGCAATCTTCAGTTACGTTTAGTTGAAGTCAACCCTGTCTATCATTATCACTTCTCTGTCAGGTACCCGACTTTTTTACTCATCTTGTCAGAGTTGTTTCTCAGTGTGTACTTATCCAAATTCAATGATTTAAAGCTTCTTGGATTTAGCTTAGTTCCTAGTATAAGATACAAATTTTCATAATCATTGAGTTCTTAAATCTGAAGTTATGTTCATTTTTCTGCTCACTGGTCTCAAACTATAGCAGCCCGTGAAAATCGAGATGATGTCATCACTTGCTAAACATCATTCTCAGTGTGTGGTTCATTATTTTTTATGAGATTACTCTTAAAAGTTAGCTCTTTAAGTTAGCTAGACTTCCCCAAAAGGAATTAAGCTAATTACTACTGTGCTCAGAGAATTATGCAAAACACTGGATAGGTGTATGAACCAAAATAGCAAGTTTTTCACCTCTGAGCTAACTCCAACTTATCTGTTTTGATCTATCTTTTTGTGAGTGATCTTATTGTGAGTGATCTTAGAAGGTACACAGGGTGTCTAATATATCCATTGGCAAGCTAAAAGGGTCCACCACATACTCCTAGAGTTCATTTGGATGGTGTAGATCAAGGATTTTGCAACACCTCGTCATCTTCAAGCACATACCTATCCATCTCTTCACAGTGGTATCAGAGCAAGGTTGGACAACATGGCACATGGATTTCCTTCATCAATTGACAAATTGGACAGAGGTAATTACTCAGCTTGGTCATTAAGAATGAAGCTTATCTCCAAGGTAGAAATTTATATGGTTATGTGGCTGGAGATGAAGTTATGCCAAGTTTGAGGAACAAAAAAAAACCAACACAAGAAGAGCAAGAAAGCTTGAGCACATGGTGCTCCAAGGATGCACTTGCAAGGTCTTATCTCCTCAACTCTATCTCAGATTTTTTGTTACCTCACATTAGAAGTTGTAAGACATCTCAGGAAGTGTGGGATGCACTTGAAGCCTTCTTCTCTTCAAGTACCAAAGCTAGGAAGCATCAACTATGGCTGGATTTCACAACTCTCAAGAAGGCTCCCAAACAAAATGTGACTGATTTTGTCACAAACCTCAAGGACATAGCAGATCAGTTGGGAAGCATTGGAGAGGTAATAGATGAAGAGAAAATTCTAAGGCAGGTCATCAATGGATTGAAGGTAGATGACAAGTGGGAAGCATTCACAACAGCTATGGATTTGTACATGGACATGCATGTACCTGATTTCAATACACTTATTGGAAAACTACTTACTCAAGAGGCAAAACTTATAAAAAATGGATAAAGCTCTAAAGGTAATCAATCTTCAGCTTTATACACTGATAAAAGCAAGTCCAAAGATAACAAAGGAAAGGCAAAGAAAGTGGATGATGAAGCAGGTACATATCAAGCTAACTATGTAGGTAGAGGAAGACATGGTAGAGGTAGAGGAAGAGGAGGTAGACAAGGCAGGGGGAGATCCCAAGACTCCAACTCATGTTCTATTTGTGGATTAACTAATCATACAACTGAAAATTGCTTTAGGAATTCCAGGAATCAAAGAGGAAGAGGATACAATAGAGGAAGTTATGGCTACTCAAGAGGAAGGTTCAACAATTATCATGGCAACTACAACAACTACAATCATTCAAACTATCAAGGAGGCTACAAAGGAAGGAGAGACTTCAATAACTACACAGAAGACTCAAACAAAGAGGATTCATTATTGATCATGATCATGGCTATGCCACAAGGTAAATCTGATGAGCATGTTTTCTACATAGATTCAAGTTGTTCAAATCATGTGGCAGGAAATGTGGCACTCCTATCAGATTTAGAAGATCCTAGGAATAAGCATGAGGTACAAACAGGAGATGATACAAGACATCCTGTGGAGAAAATAGGCAATGTCAAAGCACTTGATGGAAACATAAACCTACTTAGTAAGGTACTCTATGTCCCTACCATTACAATGAATTTGATAAGTGTTGTGCAGATAGTAGAGAAAGGGTTGCAAGTCAGGTTCACAGGAGCATTTGTTGAAGATCCAAGTCAAGGATTTAGAAGAATTGAAAAAGGTGAAAAGGCAGGTAGATTGTTCACATTTGAATTACAAGACACTAGAAACATTGCTCTCTTTAATTATGGTAGTCGGACACTCACAGAATTGGAAGTATGGCACAAAAGGTTAGCACATATTGGTGAAAGGTCATTAAAGCAAATTTGCAGGGACCAAAGTGTACTTGGACTCCCTAATTTGTCAAAACAACATATGATTTATAAGTGTAGTGCATGTCAATTTGGAAAGTCTCACAGGTTACCATTCATGAAGAAAGGTTATATGCATGGAGATCTCTTGGAGTTGGTTCATATAGATGTGTGGGGACCTAGCAAGGAAGCTTCGATATCTGGATCAAGGTATTATGTCTCCTTTATTGATGATTGTAGCAGATGGACTATCCTATTCTTTATGAAACACAAAGATGAAGTTTTTTCATGTTTCAAAAGATATTTGGCTCTTCTGGAGAATCAAACAGGTAAATCACTAAAAAGGCTAAGGTCATATGGAGGGGGTGAATACTTCTCCCATGAGTTTGATTCTTTTCTTCAAGAAAGAGGAATCAAAAGAGAGGTAACTACAAGGTACACTCCTGAGCAAAATGGAGTGGTAGAAAGGAGGAATAGGACAATTGCTGAAGCTGCAAGATCCATGTTAAATGAAAAGCATTTACCTAATTATCTATGGGCTGAGGCTGTATCTACAGCCACTTACTTGATTAACAGGTTGCCTTCAAAATCCCTTGATGGGATGACTCCATATGAGGCTTGGAATGGAAGAAGACCAAGCTTAGATCATTGTAAAATTTTTGGATCTATTGCTTTTGCTCATGTTCCTTCACAGGTTAGAGGCAAGATGGATCCAAAGACAGAAAGGTGTGTACTTATTGGATATGACAACAATCAAAAGGGCTATAGGTTATACAACCCTACCAACAAAGGATTCTTGGTAAGCAGAGATTTAGTTTTTGATGAGAAGAATTCATGGTATGAAGATCCATGCACGAAGGTCAATTTACCATATGATCTTGAAGAAGATTTCCCAAAGCTTGGTAGAGAACAACTGAAGATTGAAGAACAAGACACCTCAGAGGATGATGAAGAATCTCAGATGGAAAAGATCAAAGCATGGAAGTCTAAAGGTAAAGCAAAATTGCCGGAACTTGGACATGAGGCAGAATCATCACATCATGGCCTAAGAAGATCTATGAGGGAAAAGAAACAACCAAAAAGGTATGGGTTTGACACCTACTAAACATTCTATCTACATAGCACAGGACATAAACCAAGAGGAGCCATCATCATTTGAAGAGGCCAAAGCAAAATCAGAACAAAAGCATGCAATGAAGGAAGAGATTGAAGCACTTGAGGAAAACAACACTTGGGATTTGGTGCCCAAGACATCATCCATGAAGGTAATAGGCTCAAGATGGATCTATAAACTCAAGAAGAATTCTGACGGTTCCATTAACAGGTATAAGGCAAGGCTTGTAGCAAAAGGCTTTGCACAAACTCAGGGAATTGATTATGAGGAGACCTTCTCTCCTGTGGCAAAGATGCCTACTATTAGGGTTTTGCTTAGTATTGCCTCTTCCAAGAAAGAATGCATTCTTGAATGGTTGGATAACAGAAGAGGTATATATGGCACAACCACCTGGTTTTGAGAATCAAATTTATCCTGATTATGTGTGTAAACTTAACAAAGCATTGTATGGTCTCAAGCAAGCCCCAAGAGCTTGGAATTTCAGGCTTGTTTCATTCTTGTAGGACAAAGGCTTCCAACCAAGCAAGGCAGATCCTTCACTCTTTATTAAAAAGAGTAATTCTGAGGTCATCTACTTATGTGTATATGTAGATGATATTATATTGACAGGAAATGATGTAGATGTTATGAAGAAGATCAAAGATCAAATGAGAGAAGAGTTCAAGATAAGTGATTTGGGTTCACTTACCTACTTCCTAGGTTTGGAAGTTGTCTACAAAGATCATGGTTTTTTTCTCACTCAAAGAAAGTACATTAAGGACATGTTGGCAAAATTCAAGATGCAAGATTGTAAGATTGCAAGTAATCCAATGGAGGTCAATCACAAATTAAGCTCACATGAAGGTGAAATCATAGAGGACATCATATCATACCAAAGTCTAGTGGGAAGTCTCAACTATGCCACATTGACAAGAGTAGATATATGTTACAGTGTGAGTGTGCTAAGTCAATTTATGCACACACCAAGGAAACCACATATGGATGGTGCCAGAAGGATTCTCAAGTATCTCAAAGGAACCATAAATGAAGGACTTTATTATCCTTATGTATCTGATTTAGGTTTGAAGCTATTTTCTGATGCAGATTGGGCTGGCTCCAAAGAAGATAGAAGGAGCACTTTAGGTTATCTTACCTTTGCAGGTTCAAAACTTATTTCACGGTCATCCAAGAAGCAACCCACAGTTGCTCTCTCTTCTACTGAAGCTGAATATAGAGGTCTTGCCATAGCTACACAAGAAGCTATGTGGATGAAGACATTATTCAAAGATCTTGGATTGGAGTTTGGAACTCCAACTATTTATGGTGACAATATGAGTTCTATTCATTTGGCTGCTAATCCTATTTTTCATGCAAGGACTAAACATATTGAAGTTCATTATCACTATGTACGAGAGAAGGTTCTAAGCAAAGAGATTCAAATATCATATGTGTCCACTCATAAAAAATGTGCAGATATTCTAACCAAAGCATTGGATGGTACAAAGCTTTGCAAGTTCAAAGCCATGATTGGTTTGCAGGTAATCTTTGAAGATTGAAGACCTCAAGCATACTTGGCTTGAGGAGGAGCTATTGGAGCAAGTCTATGACAAGCCTAAGTATTGGCTTGAGTCCCACAAAGTCATAGAAGAAGCTTTAAAATGAAGACTATGCAAAGTTCACTTGTGAACTACCTCTTGTAACTTTTGAAGAGTTTACTTAATGTAAAAGTGAGAGAATCTTAAGTGGTTGAGTTCACTTGATCAAAAAGAGAAAGAGGAGCCACGAATTTGTGATTTGTTGTAGGTAGAGAATCAAATCAATCACTAATTGATTGGAGAGTGATTGAGGGAAGTTAGCCTCCCAAACTCAACTATAAATAGATGGCAACTTTAGTCGTGGTTAGAGAGACCTATGTGAAGACCTCCAAGAGCTGAGCTTTATGCCATATCAAGGTGTGATTCCAAGGCACACATATGTATCAGTAATTCCATTGTATTGTACAAGCAATATACTTTCATTTTTATGATCATTTGAGTTCATATTTCCATGTTCTTGTGAAGTGTACTACTCACTGCCATATCTCTCAGTTTTCTCAGTCCGATTGAAGAGATGGTTTCTCTGAGCTTGGTGCATCATTTTCAGTTATTTAACTTGGTAAAGTTAGCTCTATAAGTCTACTATATGCTCATCAATTTTCATTTCATTTGGGTATTGCAATCTTCAGTTATGGTCAGTTGAAGTCAACCCTGTCTGTCATTTTCACTTCTCTGTCAGGTACCCGACTTTTTTACTCATCTTGTGAGAGCTGTTTCTCAGTGGGTACTTATCCAAATTCAATGATTTAAAGCTTCTTGGATTCCAATTACTAACTAGTATAAGCATACAAGCTTTTATAATAATTGGACTCTTAAATCTGGAGTTATGTTCATTTTTCTGCTCACTCATCTCAAACTGTAGCAGCCCGTGAAAATCGGGATGATGTCATCACTTGCTAAACATCATTCTCAGTGTGTGGTTCATTATTTTTGATGAGATTACTCTTAAAATTTAGATCTTTAAGTTAGCTAGACTTCCCCAAAAGGAATTAAGCTAATTACGGTTGTGCTCAGAGAATTATGCAAAACACTGGACAAGTGTATGAACCAAAATAGCAAGTTTTTCACCTCTGAGCTAACTCCAACTTATCTGTTTTGATCTATCTTTTTGTGAGTGATTTTCCAAGGTACATAGGGTGTCTAATACATCCATTGGGAAGCTAAAAAGGCCCACCACATAATCTTGGAGTTCATTGGGCTGGTGTAGATCAAGGATTTTGCAACACCTCTTCATCTTCAAGCACATACCTATCCATCTCTTCACATTTTGCACCTCCCATTGAGACATCCTATAGTACATCACCTGTATTTTGTGAAAGCTTTGGATCTTTTCTTAGATGAAAATCACTACCATGAAATCCCATTTCTAAAAGAAGACATTCACATTTTTTTATGCACTCATCTACAAGAGTTGTAGGCTTGATAGAATATGCATAATCCAAGTGAAGACGGACCAACTTGTCAATGATTCTTAACTTTGCATGTAGTGTACATATGTGTACATTTGTCAATGCTATTGGAAGTATGGGATCCCAAATCATTGAAGAAGATGAGTAGTTATGAAGAATAAAATTTTGTTTGGAGCCTCTTCAGCCTCAGCTCTAGCAATCCATCCATTTATGCTTGGGCTTTGCATGCAGTACAAGCAAGGGTACTTAGAATTTGCTCCCCTACTTATACCAAACATGCATTTGAGCGTCTTTAGGTCTCCACTCAAATGCCACTCAACTTGAAAGTTGTCGTAGTCTTTGGCATCCAATAATTCTCTTGCATGATGCCTTTGGATAACATTTGGAATGTTTGTCTGTGAGAATAACCATTTAAGTGTTTTATGGCTCTCAGATGGAACTTGAGCACAGCCAACCCACCATAACTCCATTTCTAATTGTACTTTGAGAGATGGAGTATCCAATTTCCCAAGGCTATAGTCCAAAGCTTTGTTCATCAGTGCAATGCTTATTCTCTCCATCTTTTGATGTTTTTTAAGCTCAGCTTCATCAAGTTTGATTACAAATTTCAACAGACCAAAACATTCATGTTCTGTTATATTATAGAACTGAACCATGTATGTTTGAAGTTTTATAATATCTATCCATACGTTGTGAAATGCATTGTAAGTGAAATATAACTTTTGTTTTCCTACTTTGTAAGGCATGTTATCGTGAATATGTTTATATTCACCAAATAGTGATGTGATCTTTTTATTCAAGCAGAGCCGAAACTTTCCTACATGATGGGGTTTAGGCAATCGAAAACTTTTAACTTTGTTAAATTTTAAAAATTCACACCAAACTTTTGAGATTGCTCTATAACCTTTCCTACTCACTCCGACACTATCACAAATCTTCTGAATTTGAGATGGTTATAGTAACAGATTCATTTCTGTCATGAGTTTTTGGAAAACAAAGCGTTTCAAGCATGTATTTTCATTCAGTTTCAATAGTCTTAAAACATCATTTTGACTCATAATTTCATTACAGAAATGTATGCACTCAAAACTACTCAACATATTGAAACCTAGCACATTTGTCACATGATCTCTTACAATTTTCATTCTTTTCTTTTTTGGCTAGATTTTATAGTCAAATCTAAAAAAGGTTTTACACGTTTTGATCGCATTCTCAAACCTATAGGAGTTTCTTTCATTTTTCTAAAAGACTCAAACTGAGAAGAAAAAGTGGATAATTTGCTTTCTAGCTCCCTCATATGTAAATCCTTCTGATGTAGTGTACATAATTCCTTGAAGTATCCCAGAGCCTTGAACAATAGCCTCGTAAACCATCCTCACCATCTCCTACAAATCTAATCAGATCATGAAGATTATGAAAAGGGGGATACCCTCCAGTTTGTGGATCAATTGGATAAACAGATCCATCTGTCCATATGTCGATATGTTTCTTGCCTTCCTTTCGCAATCCATCCACTTCAGGAGGATGAAGAGCCCTTCGGAATACTTTTCTTGTTGTCGCACACTCATGACTAACTGCAATGTTGATATGGAACTTTTCACAATGATTTTGATTGTTTGAAAGCTCAACAAGAGTATTTGGGTTAACGTTCTCCATGGTCAGCTATGAAAAGTGACCGGCAAGTGTCTAAAATGACGTGAGAGAGAGAAACAGGACTGCTATAAAACGTAGAGTAAAAAAGCACAAAATTTCATCAGCACACATTATATAGGTCTATGAACAAGAGGAAAATTCGAATTTTGATCAGCGCCCCATGAGCACAAACTTCGAGGTGTAAGATATCACACAAACTTTTCATGATTATCATACGAGTTTCTCTCTCTTCAAAATTTGCATAAGATACGTTTTAAATGAACTTACATGGAATTTCTTAAAGGATTTGACTGTTGGGAAAGATGGATGGATCCTCCAGAAGATTGAGTAGGTGCTGCTAATCCTGCTTTGCACCAGCCCTCAGTGACTCCAAATATGATTAGTAGACACCCTTAGCTCCCAAATGATACCAAGAGATCATTTATGTACTTTGCAAATGATGTGTGTAGTGATCAAATCAAAAAAGACTACTTGATACTTCACAAATCCAAGAAAACTTGCTATTTTGGTATTGATACCTGCTCAGTCTTTCACTCACTATGACCACTACACTTACAATTGGAAAAATTCCTTCTAGAGGTATTCTATTAGCTTAGTAAGCTACCATTTGCAAGTGGAATGAGATAAAATGATAAACTATACTCAGAGAAATCACTTTAGCAAAGTTATGGACACCCCCGACTTTTTAGGAAGTATGCAGACAAATACCAATGAGCACTTCGACTGCGGTTTCTCCAAATTGGCTGAACCAAGTTGCTTCAAACTTTGTATGCTTGTAGTATGCTTTGAGCTGGATCTTCCAAGCTTTGAATCACTTGATTTGGTGGAGTAGGCACTGAGATATGCCTCTTTGAAGTTGACAGACTTGAAGTAGTACACTCAGAGAACACAGAGATGATATATGTAAATGTATGTATTAATTCACATTGATGTACATTCCCATTGACATGATAAACATTGCCAAATGGTACTCAGAGGTGTAGGCTATGGAGTAGAGCTCACACACTCAATGATAGATGAAATTAGCCTCGGGAATGGTGACACACACACCGCGACTTTTCAAGTACATCTTATATATGAAGTGTGTGAGAGGTTGAATTCAAATTTGAAATCTTGTCTCCCTTCAATCACTCCTCTAAAAGTAGGGAGATATTCTCTCAATCACAAGTTCTAATTTTCCACGAATCAATCAAGTAGGTGTATCCATAAGATTCCAAGTCATTTAGACTTTTACATGGGTAAAGTGGTAATGAATTACAAGCATAAGTTCCTATGGTTCTTCTCACATGTTGAGTCTTCAAGAACAAATCCAAGCCAAATTGTGAAGGCTTGAATTGCACCAACAGCTCCCCCTCAAGACAAACACTTTGGCTTAAGTCTTCATCTTCAATCTTCAATCACATCCTGCAATCCAATCATGGATTTGAATCTGCATAATTTGTTTCCATCCAAAGCTTTAGTGAGTAAATCTGCACATTGCATATTAGTAGACACATAAGTCAACTGAATGTCCTTGCTTAGCAACTTCTCTCTCACATAGTGGTAATGAACCTCTATGTGTTTTGTCCTAGCATGATATATTGGATTAGCTGCAAGGTGAAGAGAGCTTGTGTTGTCTCCAAAGATAATTGGAGGCCTAGTGTATAGGCCTAACTCTGTATACAAAAGCTTTAACCAAATAGCTTCTTGAGTGGCATTGGCTAGCCCTCTATACTCTGCTTCAGTAGATGACAATGCCACTGTTGGTTGTTTCTTGGTTGACCAAGAAATAGGTTTATCACCTGCAAAAGATAAGTATCCTGATGTGCTCCTCCTATCATCCTTGCATCCTGCCCAATCTGCAGTTGAATACACTTTAATATCAATATCTGATGTATAAGGAAAGTACAAACCATGGTTCTGAGTTCCCTTTAGATACTTCAAGATCTTCTTTGCAGCCTCAAGGTGAGGTACTCTTGGTTTGTGCATGAATTGACTTAGCACACTAACTCCATATGCTATGTCAATTCTAGTCAAGGTAGCATAATTCAAACTACCTACCATACTTTGATATCCTGTAATGTCTTGGACTTCATCCCCTTCATGAGCACTTAGCTTTAGGTTGACTTCCATTGGAGTACTTGAGACTTTAGCATCCTGCAAGCCAAACTTCTTTAACATTTCCTGCACATACTTCTTCTGAGTGATATATACCTGAATTAGTATAAACTAATTCAAGTCCTAGAAAGTATTTCAATAATCCAAGATCATTGATCTTGAACTCCTTCATCATCTGATTTTTGATGCTTCTGATTCCTTGGACATCATTACCTGTAATGATGATGTCATCAACATAAACACAGAGATAGATTACCTCTGAATTGCTTTTTTTGATAAACAATGAAGTGTCTGCCTTGCTCATAGTAAACCCTTGGTCTTGGAGATATGTTGTCAACCTATAGTTCCATGCCCTAGGTGCCTGCTTCAATCCATATAGAGCCTTCTTCAATTTACAAACATAATTTACCTTCTTGGGATCTTCATAGCCAGGTGGTTGTGACATGTAGACTTCTTCAGATATCCATCCATTCAAAAAAGCATTCTTGACATCTAATTGGTACATGTTCCAATTCTTGGATGCAGCTACACTCACCAATACTCTGATTGTTGGCATCTTGGCCACAGGAGAAAATGTCTCCTCATAATCAATGCCTTGGGTTTGTGCAAAACCCTTGGCTACCAACCTAGCTTTGTACCTGTTGATTGTACCATCAGAGTTCCTCTTTAGTTTGTAGATCCATCTGGATCCTATCACCTTAATAGAGTCCTTCTTGAGTACCAAGTCCCATGTGTCACTTTCCTTGAGAGCTTCTATTTCTTCATCCATAGCTCCTTTCCATTCTGGTCTGGTGATTGCCTCTTCATAAGTACCTGGTTCTTCACTTAACAAGTCCTTTGCAAGATAAATTGAATGCTTAGTTACAAGAGATGTATCATACCCATATCTGATAGGCTTCTTACTTTCTCTCTGAGATCTCCTCATTGCTTGATTTGAAGATTCTGGTATATCCTCAAGCTTCTTCATCTTTAACTTGCCTTTGGACTTCCATGCCTTGAATTCTTCAAGATTGATTGTGTCATCATCTTCTGAACTTGAGTCTTCCTTCTGGATTGGTTCCTCCTTTGAGAGTTTTGGAAACTCCTCTTCCAAATCATATGGTAGACTAACCTTCCTGCATTCATTCTCATACCATGAGTCATTCTCATCAAAGATGACATCTCTACTTACCTTGAACCCTTTATTGGTTGGGTTGTAGAATCTCTACCCTTTTTTATTTAAGTCATAACGAATGAAAATACATTTTTTTGCTTTAGGGTCTAGCTTTCCCCTTACCTGTGAGGGAATATGCACATATGCTACACAACCAAAGATTTTGCAATGATCCAATGATGGTCTCTTACCATGCCAAGCTTCATAAGGTGTCATTCCATCAAGAGACTTTGATGGCAATCTATTTATGAGATAGGTGGCAGTAGATACACTCTCTGCCCAAAGATAATTTGGCAACTTCTTTTCATTAAGCATGGACCTGGCTGTTTCAACTATAAGTCTATTCCTTCTTTCAGCTACCCCATTTTGTTCAGGTGAGTACCTTGTGGTTATCTCCCTCTTGATGCCTCTTTCCTGCAAGAAGACCTCAAACTCATTGGAGAAGTATTCACCTCCTCCATCTGACCTTAGTTTCTTCAAGTTTCTTCCTGTTTGATTTTCAACTAGTGCAAGATACCTTTTGAAACAATTAAACACTTCATCCTTGTGCTTCATAAAGTATAACACAGTCCATCTGCTATAATCATCAATGAAAGACACATAGTACCTTGATCCTGAAATGGAAGGGTGCTTGCTAGGTCCCCAAACATCTGTGTGTACCAAGTCTAGGTAGTCTTCATGCATAAAACCTTTCCTTGAGTAGGGCAATCTGTGAGACTTACCAAATTGACAAGCACCACACTTGTAAATCATGTGTTGCTTGGATACATTAGGTATCCCAAGCACACATTGATCTCTGCTCATTTGCTTCAAGGTCCTTTCACCTATGTGCCCTAGTCTCTTGTGCCATATTTCTAATTCTAAAAGTGTTTGATCCTTGTAATTGTATAAAGCAATGTTTTTGGTGTCTTCTAGCTCAAAAGTAAATAATCTACCTGATTTTTCTCCCTTGGATATCCTTTTGAATCCATGTCTTGGGTCCTCCACATATGCTCCATGTTGATTGAATCTGACCTGCAAACCTTTCTCCACAATTTGACCAACACTCATTAAGTTTTTGGTAATAGTTGGTACATAAAGTACCCTGCTCAATAAGTTCTGGTTACCATCACAAGATTTTACATTTCCAATCTTTACTACAGAATGCTTAGTATCATCACCTGTCTGTACTTGATGTTTGCCCTTGGGTTCCTCAAGATCAGAGAGTAGTGCCACATTGCCAGCTACATGATTAGAACATCCTGAATCAATATAAAACAGATGATCATCATTGATACCTGACTTGGAAGTCATATTCATGATCAATAGGGAGTCATCTTGCTCCTCTGTGTAGTTGTTGTAGTCTTTCCTATTTCTTAATCCTCCTTGGTAGTTACCACTATGGTTGTTGTAACTGTTGTTGTAGTTATTGTTGTAGCCATTGTAGCCTTGGTGTTGGTTGAACCTTCCTCTACCTTGAGAGTATCCACCTCTTTGATAGCCTCTTCCTCTCTGATTTTTGTAGTTTTTGTAGCACTCATCTGTGGTGTGATTAGACAATCCACAAATATTGCATGGTGATGAATTGTAGGGTCTCCCCCTACCTTGCTTACCTCCTCTGCCCCTGCCTCTTGAAGATCTACCTCTCCCTGCATAGTTGGCATGGGAGGTAGACCCTTCATCCTCTTGCTTTTTACCTTTACCTTTGTCTTTAACTTTTTTTTCAGTATATAGGGCAGAAGGAGTGTTACCTTTAGATGTATCTCCAACCTTTGTGAACTTTGCTTCATGTGTGAATAGTTGGCCCATCAGAGTTGTGAGATCTGGGGTATGTATGTCCATGTAGAGATCCAATGCAGTGGTGAAGCTTTCCCACTTATCATCTGCCTTTAATCCATTGGTTACTTGCCTTACTATTTGTTCCTCTTCAATCTCCTCTCCTATGCTTGCTAATTGGTCTGCCACATCCTTGATCTTGGTCACAAATTCTGAGACTGATTGCTTTGGTTGCTTCCTAAGGGTTGTGAATTCAATCCACAATTGATTCTTCCTGGCCCTTGTATTAGATGAAAAATATGATGACAAGGTTTCCCAAGTTTCTTGGGAAGTCTTACGATTCCTGATGTGAGGTAAAAGGAAATCAGATATAGAGTTAAGAAGATAAGACCTTGCCAATGCATCTTTTGCACACCATGTATTGAGCCTTTCTTGTTCTTCCTTGGTGGGTAGACCCCTTGCTTTGAATGAGGGCAATTCCTCATCTCCTGAAATGAATCCAAATAGACTTCTTCCTTGTAGATAGGTCTTCATTCTCAGAGACCAAGCTTGATAATTGTTCCTGTCCAATTTGTCAATGAATGAAGGAAAACCATCTACCATGTTACCTTGTTTGCTCTGATACCACTGTTGGGAAAGATGGATGGATCCTCTAGAAGATTGAGTAGGTGCTACTGTTAGCTTAGGAAATGGTTGGTTTTGATGCACTAATGTGGTTCTATTTGGCAAGAAAATATGTTTGATTTCAGGTACTTGAAGAGTTGATTTGATAATTGATGAGAAGTATTTGGAGATATTGGTAAAGGAAAACAGGGCTATCGGTTATAAATTATAATGAGAAGTCAAGAATGGGCTGGTGGAACAGGAAAGGCCAAAACTCGAACAAGAAGAAACTGTGAAGAATGCTTCGATTTAGAGGTTCCGGTGATGGTGGGATTTTCTTATTGCAGATTTCAGAAGCGAAATGTGCTCTTATGGTCCTTTTTTATTATTTCTCATGCTAAAGTTGGGCTTGTGCAAGATGCACTTGCACTATTTTGTCAAATGCACATGGAAGGAGCCTGCCATTGTCACTGCTCATAAGTTTCATACTCCATCCCCGTGAAAAAAAAAAAAGGAAAAAAAAACAGATTATGTCGCGTGCTATCGTGTCTTAAGCAGAAAACTAAAACTTTTCATCGGAGCACTCCCATCCGAGCACTCACGGCCCATCGATTTAGGGTCCTTTTTCAGGAGTGTATGGTTTTTAGTTCTGTCTTCTGTTCATCTCTCTGGAGAGTATTCTGAATAAGATTCGGTGGTCATCAGCCGATCAGATCACTTTTCCCCTACTCGATTCCTTTGTGTTCCTTGTGGAGCCAAAGCTCATTATTGATTTCATATTGCAAAGATAAGGCTATCTATTCGATGGAGGAAGCTCAGCATCAGACCGTTAATCAAGCAGTGAATACCTCGTTGTCAAGTCAGAGTTCTTTATACGTGGGAGATTTAAATGTTTCTGGCAGCCGCCTAAGGGGCTCTGACGAGAGAAACGAAAAAGGGAGATGGGGATTTTATGGCTTTGACAGAAAAACGGAAAGGGGGGGGGCAGTTTCGGTCTGATTTCTCTCTCTCTCTCCCTCTCGTTTTTTGGCGCCACGAACAAAGAAGGAGGGGGAAGGCGCATTTTTGGATCTCTCTGAGCAGATGAGAACCAAAGGGGATGCACTTACATTTGAATCGGAGGTGGACAGAATTTATTGAACGCACCCACAAAGATAGCAATGATTGATCATGAATTGAAGCGGACGTTTTTTTTTTGAAAAAAGATGGCTTCTCAGATGTAGGTGCATCTATATGGTGGTCAAGTTACTTTATGGAAAAAAAAAAAAACGAGGAGAGGAGCTACTGTTCATGAGCAGCAAGGTTTTCTTTTTTAAAGCCTAAAAAGGCTATTCGAGGAGGTATACCTATATGTTTTCCACAGCTTGGTGATGAGGAAAAAAACAAAGTTGGACAAAACGAAGACAGATAAAGCAAAGGCATGGGAATTTCAATGGGGAGTTTTTCGACTACGTGTTACTCTGGGCCCTCATGGTGAACATGGGTTGACAGCTCGTGTTCGAAATGTTGATACAAAACCATTTACATTTATGATTGCACGGGATGCCTATTTTTTCTGTCTCAGATATCAGTAAGGTCGGAGTTGAAGGACTAGAAACCTTGGACTATCTGGACAATCTTGAGAACAGAGAACGCTTCACTGAGCAAGGGGATCTTGCCTAAAGAATATAATTCACCGAGTGATATCTAGGTGGGGGAGTTGTTGCTGAAATCTGGATGAACGCTGTCAAGTCCATTCAACCACCGGAAGAAATATGGCAATTGAATTCTGTACTTATGAACAAGATGGGGTTATGGGCGCATGGATTCAGAATGCTGAGAAAACGCAGTAAGTCTATAGTGGTTAAATGGTCCATCTCCATGTTTTGATCCTTCGAATCATTGCCTTCCGGACATACTCGCACAGGTGCTTCGAGCCTTAACAATCTACTGGCTATTATTATCTGTAGGGATTTGTGATAAACTTCATCTTATTGCTTGTTAACTGTTAATATGAGTGAACACCATCTCTCAGCTCTTTGTTTCATACGGGTTCTTATTTACACAATTATGTCGAATGGTTTGGTTACTATCAGCATGTATTCGTGGTTACTTTTCGTTCGGATTATCGACTAATCTAGATAGATAACGGGTTTCGTACTGCTGGCGAATTTTATCAATCAAATAAGTTGAACCCTAAAGCTGTTCTGGGATCGGGATCTCTGTATTAAAAGGTGTTGCTCACATGTTGGCCATTCTGATATACCAGTGGAAGGATCTGTTCGACTTAGAAGATCCTGTTACAAGGCCCGAATTGCTCGTGGCGGTCTTAAGCAGGGCAATGAACCCTCTCTACAGGCGCCTGTGATTGAGGTATTTTGAGTACTTCATACAGTCATAAAATTCACTCAAAATTTCTTCTCATCGGTTTCATTGGAGTAACGTAATCTTGTGCCTCTAGTGTGTTTTGCTTCAGAAGTTGGATTCTTGCGTTTAGGAGTTTGTTTAGTTTCATTCACACATGTAAATTGGTGGATTTTTTGTGAACTTAGGTTGTTCTACTGTATAGCTTGAGGAGAGGGAAGACTGCGTCAGTATTACATGTAGAACGATGTATGAGATTATGTGGCCAGCTGATGCAACTAAGATATTGTTAAAAGTGAGTTTGGTTACTAAAAACATGGGAGTTTCATAGTTGAATTCGGAGAAAGTAGGTCATCAATCTTCTGATTGACTGGAAGCGTACGGGAATGTGGATATTAATGGGCACGTGATCTTAATTCTGGCTTAATGATCCTTCAGGAGCATGTCTTGGGACGTCTTATTTCCGAGGGAGAGTATGGAGTGTTAAAAGGATACATTTGTTACGGACTTGGCTCTAGACACTCCTCAAGAATCATGTCCTAAACAGTTGTTGCTGAACTTTGTAAAACTTGCTCTATTTTTGGAACCTCATGTACTTTTTGCAAGCAGTCTTACGATTACAGTCATTCTTGAGCCCCATCAAATGTTTATCATGAGGATTAAGAAGGAATGCAAGTGTTATAGTTGCTAGTGGCATTAGTGCAGGGATGGGTTCATGTTCAGGGATATGTCAATGGACTAGCTGGTATTGAACGTGGATCCACTTCTAGACCTCTTGGAGCTGCATGATCTCCATAAAGATTTATGTTCACTTGAATCCCATTTACTGGTATTAGCAATAGGCATAACCACTAGAATTCTACCAATGATCAGTCAAACTCGAGCAGTGACTTGAGTTCCATGGGAATGCCTAGATTTGCACATTCAGCTGATGGTTTACCTACTACTGCTAGACTCAATCAGGGTGGAAAAACCATGCATTCCAATCAGTCAGGGAAATTAGATGAGCAGTTTGGGAAGGCTGCTAAAGAGTCTAATAGGTCAATGGAAAGCACTAGTCACCAACAATAGAACCTAGAAACTGAGCATAGTTGGCCTCAACATTGGGAAACAAATGATCCGATTTCTTTAGATCTAGAGACACACGTTGCGAACCTTCCCACCATTCAGATTTGGCGTCGAATTGGAGAATGTTCATTGGCGTCTTTATGGGCGGTCAAAGCATTCTGCTAAGTCTTTTTATATAGGTTCTTTATGGAAGATTAGTTTTCAAGCGTTTCAGGATGAAGATCCTCCAGGTTGAAGAACACTGGGATTATTCTTGCGGAGACATTGAGCTGAGGATATAAATGCTCATCGGAAGGTCTACTTGTACACAGACAACGGAGAAAAGATCATTGCAATATATCAGCTGATTTGTCTAGCAAAAACAGAGGTCATGATTTCGGGAAATTTTAGACAAGCAGAAACATTACTTCCAAAGTCATTGAAAGGATGCGGCCTAGTGGACTGCTTTCTTATTTGATGAGCTTGCTAACCTCTTGCAAGGTAAACAAAATGACAAGGTTTGGATCCTCATGATGGTGTTTTTGAAGTTGTTATGCCTCGTTGATGCAATGGCCTCGTGCTCGCTCATATAAAAAATGCATGTCGAGCTCTAATAAACAGGTTTGACATCTATATTTTCTTTTGTATGAGTTGAACATATCTATACATTGTCACTTGCAGCAATTGGTATCCACAATTGTCTCATGCTAAAAAAATTTCTCGTGGGAAAAAGGATCCAACATTTGGCGATCCTAATGGGGATCATCAAGTGGTGGTAACTACGCACATTTAGTGCTTCCGAGGCGAAAAGGACCTATTGAGAAACAAAAATCCGAGCAAATCCAATTACATATGGGCATTTTTCCTTGGGTTTGGAGACCTATCATTTTGGTGCGTTTGCCGGGAAGCATGTGAACTAGTACATATACAAAGGAAGGATTCCTCGAGGGATAATTATGGGCTCCAGGTAATCCAATTGATAAAGTCTCGTATAATCACTTTTTCCTTGGGCGTTAGAACTAAACATTTTGGTGCGTTTGCCGGGAATAGCTTGACACGTCTCTATAAGAGAGTGCCATAGGTTCGCCTAGCGCCACACGTTGGCCGAGCTTGCGAACCCCAAGATCTAGTACATGAGCGAGGGTAGCTCATCGTCAAGAGCAACACAAACGCAAAGAGAGGAACGCGCTCAGAGAAGGGCCCTTGAAAGAGAAAGGAGAAAGTGGGAACTGCTAGGTGAGTGGACCTCCATTGGCTCAAGGAAATCTGTTAAAAACGTGTACTCCCGTAGGAGAGTCGCAAATCAAGTGCGGAAGTTTGAAGGAGGGATCCTGAGGCCGCGTGCACTAAATTTCTGGGATCGAAGTGATATTGACATCACACCTCTGTTCGAAATGGCTCAGCGGATTTCGGTTCACTTGGGGGACTTCACCAAGTTTTCAGGTACTTGGGATGAAGATCCGGATAGTTTTATCCAATTGTTTGAGGTTACTTGTGAGGCCAATGACGTAGTTGACCAGGATCAAAGGTTGAGAATTTTTCCGGCTATTCTCCGTGATGAGGCAGCCAATTGGTATGGGAATCTGACACCACAAGAGCGTGGAACTTATCAGATGCTCAAGGAAGCCTTCTTGGCAAAGTTTCGATGACAAGGCTTCCAAGACAGATTGGCCCAACAAATGGATTATTTGCGACAGGGAGTCAATGAGAGCATCGATAACTATATTCAGAGAATGGAAACGTTGGTAAGAAAGATGGGCACGAATGCCCCGAACGATGAGACATTGAAAAGAAGATTCATTTCGGGATTGAGAGATCCTACGGCACAGTAGCATATCAGCCTGACAAGACCTGCGACTTTAATGGATGCTAAGGAACAAGCGAGGCTTTGGGAGGAAGTACAATTATGCCAACAGAGGAAGATGGAGCTCTTATACGAGCCTATGGGAGGCCCAGGAAATATACCAATGAAAGATCCGGGCCAAGGAAGTCCCGCATTGACGACCCCAGCTTTTGTAGCCGCCACTAGCACGCCAGGCAAGGTAAAGCCTGCGCTAACTGAAGAACGAATATTGGAATTGGTCACGCAAGCTATAAAAGCTGCCACAATGACCCAGGAAACATATACAGTAAAACCAGAGGTGACTACAAACCCCAATCAAGTGTTTTGATCAAACACATGGTGTGGAAAGTGCCATGGTTACGGCCATTTGGCTTCAGAATGCCCTACAATCTCGAGAGTATTCACAGATAGATCACCACCTAGAATGCGTTGCACTTTTTGTGGAAGAACAAATCACACAGAGGACCGATGTTATAACAAGAGAGCCTATGAAGAGAGGACCATGAAATCTGGAGATACAAGAGAAAGACCTTACACGGGATTGCCCGCTCAAAGTGTCCCACCTACATCTCGTTGGGAAAACAGACCAACATATGGATATGGTGCTCAAGGTCAAGGAGGAGACCATCCAAGAGGAGTCGCACGTGATCAAAGGAGAGAGGGTCCAATCCAGTGCTGGAGATGCCATGGCTTTGGCCATACTCAATCTAGATGTCCAAACGAAAAGAAGCCAATTGATTATACCCCACTATGTAGGTACTGTAGTGGAGAGGGCCACTTTGATGAAGATTGTCCAAAACGAAGAGCTTCCGCCGGCAAGGAAAAAGGACCAGTAGGGTCCTCGAATTATGTTGATACTCAGATGCATTCCACTACGAGAGCTCAAGAGCACACTCCTACGATCCGAGTAGTGTTCAAGACACCGAACCCTCAAGAAGGCTCTAGCTCGTCAATGCACTTTGTGGATGCTTACGAGGCCAAGAAACCACATAAAGAGCCAACTGTGGCAGAAGTCACAAGGACTCAAGAGTATTCGAAGAAGAATCCAGGAGGCGAAGGTGAAGAAGGGAGTCAAGAGAAGATCGCTGAGCGTGAAGAGGTAGAAAACCAAGTTGGAGGATTTGCTGAGCAGCAAGAGCTTGAGGATGGGGAAGAGATTGAGATTCTTCCACCAGTGACCAAGGAGTTTGTGCCGGGCATAGCACCATTCCCTGAAAGATTGAAGGCTCCTAAGAGTAGAAAGGAAAGACAAAGTTCGGAGGAAGTGGACATCGTAAAGCTGCTCGCTGACACGGAAGTCACGTTAGACATTGGCACATTGCTAAAATGTTCACCCGCTTATAGGAAACAATTCTACAACGAATATATTAAGAAGCCGAGGAAAGCTCGAGATAAAAAGAGACAAGATAAAGATGTCCAAGGAATCATTCAAAGTATTACGACGCAAATTGATTCGAATGCTCCAGCTATGACGGTCGAGATTAAAGGGTATGCAGTCCCTGGTGCTCAGTTAGATAATGGAGCCGCAGTCAACCTTATGACTGAGTTCATGATGAAAGCTTTGGGCCTCAACCACATGGAAGAAATGCCGATGTCCTTGAGAATGGCAGATCCAACACAAGTGAAGCCTGCGGGTCTTTTGAAGAATGTAAGCACAGTTGTGGGCGGTCTAGACTTTAAGGTTGATTATCTGATAGTAAGACCAAGGACCTCAGAGGCTACCTTCTCGATCCTACTCGGACGGCCATGGCTGGTGCAAGCCGAATGTGTGCATGACTGGCGCACAGGTTTTATTTCAATAGGGCCAAAGTCTGATCGGATTCAAATACAAGTATCCCCACCCTCGAGCAACAAGAAGAAGACAATAATAGTCGACGAGATGGAAAAGAAAGAAAAGGAGAAAGCAAGGCAAGAGATTGCATGAGCTAGGTTTTCTTTGAACACGGACACCTACAAGAATCTGCTTCAAGACGGGTTCAACTTGCAGCTCTTTAAGAATCAAGACATGAAGATGGGAGAGTATCAAAATCCATTGCTCTATAACGATGATTCCGATCAGGAGTTGCTAGGATGGTTGACACATACAAGTGAATTTGAGTGCTACATGTTAAGTATAGACGCAAGTAAAAACAAAGCTACTCAATCCCTAGAGAAGGGAACTTCAAAAGAAGAGCTTGAGCTGGAGTTAGCTCCGACAATGGAAGTGCAACAGTTGAGAGAAAGAGTTAGAATGCTAGAAGCAGAGATTCTAAAGAGAAGTCGAGAATCGGAAAAGGAAGCGAAGAGTAAGACTAAAGCGTCGGAAGCCATTGCAAAAGCTGAATTAAAGAAATTAGGTTCAATCGAAAGAGAACAAAACAATGATTTACTGGCCAACCATGCACGCATGATCGGAGAGCACATTCCAATCACAGTGTCTTCCAGGAATAGGGAATATTTGCGAGAAACTCAGGTGGAAAAATGGGAAGTTTTTCCAGAAAAGTTCTTGAGCGTGGGGTCAGAGCTACCAGATGGAGTACGAGATTGTATTAAAATGACACTCAAAAATTTTGGCACGGCCTTTGCATGGTCATACAGTGATCTGAGAGGAATTGATCCCCGAATCTGCCAACATTATATAGACTTGGAAGAAGGTACCCGACCAATATGTCAACGACTCAGGCGAACGAATCCAGTCTACTCGGAATTGATCAAGCTGGAATTGACTAAGTTATTGGAAGCAGGATTCATATATCCCATCGCGTCCAGCGAATGGGTATCACCAATTGTAGTTGTTCCGAAGAAAAATAAGAAAATCCGTATTTTCATAGATTATCGAAAGTTGAACGAGCGCACGAAGAAGGATCATTTCCCCTTGCCCTTTACTCATCAAATCTTGGACAAAGTGGCTGGCCATAAATTGTACTCATTTTTGGATGGTTTCAGTGGATACAACCAGATCCAAATCCATGAAGAGGATGAATCGAAAACTACTTTCACGACAGAATGGGGTACGTATGCATATCGTGTGATGCCATTTGGATTATGCAATGCACCGTCCACATTCCAGAGGGCAATGATAGCTGCATATCAAGACTATTTGCAGGATTGGATGGAGATATTCCTCGATGACTTTGCGATCAGAGGCAACGATGAAAACATGATGGAGAGGATCGAAGCTATTTTAAGAAGAAGCATTGAAAAAGGCATCGCATTGAATCCTGAAAAGTGCACATTTGGAGTGCGAAGAGGATTGCTTTTGGGACATGTTATTTCCGAAAAAGGGATCGCGGTTGACGAGGATAAAGTGGAAAAAATTGGACAACTTCCACCTCCACAAAACTTGCGACAACTCAGAGGATTCTTGGGGCATGTGAATTATTATCGACGTTTTATATTAAATTTTGCATCAATAGCGGCACCACTGACGAATCTTTTGAGGAAAGACCAACAATACCAATGGACTGGAGAGTGTCAAGTTGCATTCGACTCGATCAAAGAGAGATTGATAAATGCACCGATTTTGGTAGCACCTGACTGGACGAAAGAATTCCATGTGCATACCGACGCTTCTCATACTACGGTTGGAGCAGTGCTATGCCAAGCCGACGAAAAGAAGTTGGACCACCCTATTTATTACGCAAGTCGCAACTTGAATAGCACTGAGAGGAACTACACGACTACAGAGAAGGAATGCCTCTCGATGATCTTTGCGATAAACAAGTATCGACATTACCTAATGGGAAAGCATTTCACGTTTTATGTGGATCATGAAGCCCTTAAGTATATCATTAATAAACCCAAGCTGTCAGGGCGACTGATGAGGTGGATGCTACTTCTCCAAGAATTTCAGTTCACAGTGGTAACCAGACTAGGCAAAGAGCACATATTGGTTGACCATTTATCTCGAATTGTTAATGAGGAGCCAATCTCTGGTGTGCCCGATGATGCTCCTGATTGGCATCTATTCCAGGTTGATGCTAAAGTACCTTGGTATGCCGACTTGGTGAATTTCTTGTGCACTACTAAATATCCGCCAGGAGCAAGCAAGAGAGAGAAGCAAAAGCTATTAGCACAGGCAAAGCACCATAGCATCATTGGGGGGCAGCTCTATCGATATTTTGTACATGAAAGCGTTTATCAGAGGTGTCTCGAGGAAGAAGAAGCAACCCTAGTGTTGAGAGCATTACATGATGAACCCTGCGGTGGGCATTTTGCTGGTGAACTGACGGCAAGAAAGATCTTATTGGCTGGGTATTGGTGGCCAACGTTGTTCAAAGACTCTCATACATACTGTAAGAAATGCGACAGATGCCAAAGAATGCGAAAACCAACATTAGCATATGCTGCTCCTCTTACGCCGGTGCTGGCTCTTAAGCCGTTTGAGAAATGGGGAATTGATTTTGTGGGGCCTATTGATCCTCCCTCAAGACGTCAGTCTAATAGGTATATTTTGGTCTGCACTGACTATGTTACCAAGTGGGTAGAAGCCAAAGCTCTGAAGACTGACCGAGCTATTGATGTAGCTAAATTTTTGTACGAACAAATTATCACTCGATTTGGATGCCCGTTGGAAATAGTGAGTGATAGAGGAACGCATTTTGTCAACGAACTGATCGAAGAATTAATGGAATTATATAAGATCAAACATAGAAAAAGCACTCCATATTACCCGAGGGCAAATGGACAAGTGGAGGTCACCAACAAGGTCCTTGAACAGATTCTGACAAAGACAGTAGTTGTGCATAGGCGAGACTGGGATGAGAGGCTTTTGGAAGCTTTGTGGGCGTATCGAACATCCTACCGAGTGACGACAAAGAGCACTCCGTTCTCCCTAGTATATGGCGAGGAAGCCATCTTTCCCATCGAAAAAGAAGTGCCGACATTAAGAGTGGCTATCGAAGCCAGGATGGGAGAGGAAGAGTCATTAAAGGAGAGGTACATACAACTGGTCAAGCTAGAAGAAAAGAGACTCATTGCACAGCAAAGTCTGGAAGCTATTCAGAGAAGACGTAAAGAGAGGCATGATAAGAATCTCAAGACCTATGCGATTCAAGAAGGGGATTTGGTGCTAGTCTATGATAGTAAATATTATAAATTCCCGGGGAAGTTACAGACAAGATGGGTAGGACCGTTTAAGGTGGTGGAACTCAACTCCAATGGTTCCATGCAAATTCAAGATTTAGGAGAAGAATGTGCTCCCGTGAAGGTTAACGCGCTTCAAGTTAAACCATATTTCAAGTAGCATTAGGACGGGAGAAGCCAGACGAGATCCAAGCAGAAGGACGTAGTAGATTCCTTGTACATACATGTATAGTTATATATATATATATATGCGCATATGTAAGCTATGATTTGTGTGTCATAAATATTCTTCCTTGCTAGCTCAAGAATTTTGGACTTCTAATTATTTTTCTTGTGTTGCGCAGAGACTGTTAGGAGCTAAGTAGTAACAAAATGGCAGATCAAATAACGCAACTCTACTTGTACGAGCTAAGGATATATTTCTCGGACCAAACATTTGCCCGCATGGACATAGATGTCGACGACTTTGAGACGGAATATGATGTTGAGGAAGCGCATTGGCTGGTATGCTTTATAAACCAGGGTTTGGATGTTGCGTTTTATATTGAGTGTTTTGAGGAATACCTGACCCGACATGTAGGATGGGCGGGAGATCGATATTACTATTTTGATCCTTCTAGGGAAATGCCTAACGAGGAAAACGATATCACGTGGGCTTGGGCAGATATGCTAACGATAGGAAGTGATGACGGAGCTCCTGAACTTGAGCCTGACTCGCCCTAGGGAAGTTGTCGGGATGCGAGTACGATGTGAGGCTACATGAGACATCCCAGAGACCCACATTCTAGATCGTCTAAGGATAGGTACAGGAGGGACTAAGGCATAGCTGGTTGTAGTTACCTAGTGAAAAGTCAAATCGATGAATACATATGTAGTGTCTGTAATTGAAAGAATGGAGTGAAGAGGTGGTTGATCTGTCAAAGGCTAGAGTGTATATGTTTGCATGCATGTGTGGGAAAAGTGGGAAAGTCCCTTTCTTCCTCTCCCTAATTCTCAGGACTTGGGTGAACTAATTAACTGTGAAAAAACGAAGAAAGAAAAAAGAAAAAAAAAAAAGAAAAAATATTGTGTTGTTGTGATCGTACCAATGCGCTATGGTGGGCTAGTAGGTGTGTGGATTTATCTTAGCCGGGTGGTTAGGACCATGAGCCGCAGCTAGTTTCGCCATAGGCTTGGGATGTATATGTTTGTGTCCTAGCTAGGCGCCATAACGGGTTGGTAGGTAAGTGGAACCATTGTGGCCGGGCGGTCACAACCATGAGCCGCATCTAGCTTCGTTATGGGCTAGCTGATATATGTTATGTGTTATCATTGTGTGTTTGTGTGTTGTGCGCTGCATTGCATTGGTAGATGGGTGGAATCAACCTGATCGGGTGGTCAGGTCCACGAATCGCATCCAGTGTCAATGTAGGCCAACGTGTGAATATAAATAAAATTTTCATATGAAATTATTCCCCACTCCTGAGGGGGAGAGAGAGAGAGGAGAGGGCGATGATCGCCTGGAAGGGAACATTATTTGCTTGTGTGATTGGTATGTGATAGCTTGTGACAGATCAGCTCACTTTGAATCAACATTCTTGAAGACGCGGAGACTCTATATGTACTTACGGATGAGGCTTTAGCGAGGTAATGCAACGGGGTTGCTTTATAACTTGTGTGCTCTATCTGAGGGTTTTCCAGTATGTGGGATACTCCAGGGTTTTTATGTAGGTCTTGACTTGTACTCGAATCTCGATGGTTTCTGTAGGATGACGATGGGGATTCTTTGGGAACGTCTAGTCATGGAATAATTGTACATAGCGAATGGTAGGTGCAATAATGGGGTATGCATTTTGGGTATGTTGCATCTCCTATTGAATTCATTTCAGTTTTTGTTGTTTATTTCGGTATTTCCGTTTCTATTTTTTCGCAATCATAGTTGCATGTGCAAAACATGGAAAGGTATCTATGTGTCATTTTGGTTGAGACTGTGTTCATAATGGAATGCATGAGCCAGTTGATGTATGCGGAATGGGAGTTGCATATATGTGCATGTTCTTGGATCATTTGGAATGACTGAATTGTATGTATTCATGAATGATTTTTTTTAGCACTAATAGCTTCAATGAGTGCAGGTCCACTTGGAATGATGGCTCGATGGAAAGGTATGCAAGCTTGTTGTACACTGATATTTTCATGACTGTTTTGATTATATTGCAGCGAGAGTGGCTCGTCGAGGACAACTTCACAAATAAGAAGAGGGGAGTATGTTAGCTCAGGAAATGGTTGGTTTTGATGCACTAATGTGGTTCTATTCGGCAGGAAAATACGTTTGATTTCAGGTACTTGAAGAGTTGATTTGATAATTGATGAGAAGTATTTGGAGATATTGGTAAAGGAAAACAGGGCTATCGGTTATGAATTATAATGAGAAGTCAAGAATGGGCTGGTGGAACGGGAAAGGGCCAAAACTCGAACAAGAAGAAACTGTGAAGAATGCTTCGATTTAGAGGTTCCGGTGATGGTGGGATTTTCTTATTGCAGATTTCAGAAGCGAAATGTGCTCTTATGGTCCTTTTTGATTATTTCTCATGCTAAAGTTGGGCTTGTGCAAGATGCACTTGCACTATTTTGTCAAATGCACATGGAAGGAGCCTGCCATTGTCACTGCTCATAAGTTTCATACTCCATCCCCATGAAAAAAAAAAAAAAGAAAAAAAACAGATTCTGTCGCGTGCCATCGTGTCTTAAGCAGAAAACTAAAACATTCATCGGAGCACTCCCATCCGAGCACTCACGGCCCATCGATTTAGGGTCCTTTTTCAGGAGTGTATGGTTTTTAGTTCTGTCTTCTGTTCATCTCTCTGGAGAGTATTCTGAATAAGATTCGGTGGTCATCAGCCGATCAGATCACTTTTCCCCTACTCGATTCCTTTGTGTTCCTTGTGGAGCCAAAGCTCATTATTGATTTCATATTGCAAAGATAAGGCTATCTATTCGATGGAGGAAGCTCAGCATCAGACCGTTAATCAAGCAGTGAATACCTCGTTGTCAAGTCAGAGTTCTTTATACGTGGGAGAATGGGGATCATCAAGTGGTGGTAACTACGCACATTCAGTGCTTCCGAGGCGAAAAGGACCTATTGAGAAACAAAAATCTGAGCAAATCCAATTACATATGGGCATTTTTCCTTGGGTTTGGAGACCTATCATTTTGGTGCGTTTGCCGGGAAGCATGTGAACTAGTACATATACAAAGGAAGGATTCCTCGAGGGATAATTATGGGCTCCAGGTAATCCAATTGGACCGATTCCGAGGGATTTGAACAAAATAAAGTCTCATATAATCACTTTTTCCTTGGGCGTTAGAACTAAACAGCTACTAATCCTGCTTTGCACCAGCCCTCAGTGACTCCAGATATGATTAGTAGACACCCTTAGCTCCCAAATGATACCAAGAGATCATTTATGTACTTTGCAAATGATGTGTGTAGTGATCAAATCAAAACAGACTACTTGATACTTCACAAATCCAAGAAAACTTGCTATTTTGGTATTGATACCTGCTCGGTCTTTCACTCAGTATGACCAGTACACTTACAATTGGCAAAATTCCTTCTAGAGGTATTCTATTAGCTTAGTAAGCTACCATTTGCAAGTGGAATGAGATAAAATGATAAACTATACTCAGAGAAATCACTTTAGCAAAGTTATGGACACCCCCGACTTTTTAGGAAGTATGCAATTCTTGTCTGCCTTCAATCACTCCTCTAAAAGTAGGGAGATATTCTCTCAATCACAAGTTCTAATTTTCCACGAATCAATCAAGTAGGTGTATCCATAAGATTCCAAGTCATTTAGACTTTTACATGGGTAAAGTGGTAATGAATTACAAGCATAAGTTCCTATGGTTCTTCTCACATGTTGAGTCTTCAAGAACAAATCCAAGCCAAATTCTGAAGGCTTGAATTGCACCAACATTGACAACTTTAATCCATATTAAGCACAACTAATTGAAATCCTTACACGGCCCTTTTTGGGCCGTTTTTTGCCCTAATGTTGAAAACAATGTGTCCCCCCTCTCAAGTGTAGATGGGTAGATTGAAAATTGAATTTGGATCTTTGGTTAAGTATCTTCAAGCTTCATGAAAGATTACATGTTTTGAAAATGTGATGAAGTGGTTTTCAAGTTCATGCATTCTATGTGCTTTTGATTGCTCAGTATACCCAATGAATATGTGTTGTTTAGACTTGGACTGTAGCTTACTTTAATCTCCTTTTGGCAAATGGACAAATGCGTCACTTCCGAATACTCAAAAGTAGTTGACAGTAGGATTTCTTCCATAGTATGCTTCAAAGGGTGTCTTGTTGTGCAATGCACTAGTGAAGCCTCGATTGAGTATGTACACGACAATGTCCACTGCTTCTTTCCAAAACGTGTAGGGTGATTCTTTGTTGTGAAGCATGATTCTTGCAATTTCCATCACACTTTGGATCTTTCATCAGGTACTCCATTCTAGGATGGAGTGTGAGGTGGAATGACTTGTCTATCCCTTTTTTCTTTAAGAAATTGTCAAAGTCATGATTGATAAATTCACCACCTCAATCTGATCAAATAATCTTAATTGTTTTTTATGCTTCATTGTCAACCTGGGTGATCCATTCTCAAAATTTAGAGAAAGTGTCTGCCTTGAACTTCAAAAAGTATACCCAAATGTATCATGAGTGTTCATCTACTAGAAGAAAGAATTAGATTGACCCACTAAGAGAAGGGGTATTCATAGGTCCACAATGATCTAGGTGGATTATGGCTAAAGGGTTCCTAGCTCTTGTAGAAGCCTCCTTGGGAATGGGAGCCCTATGTTGCTTGCCTTGAGTGCAAGCTTGGTAGACATTTGACTTTTCCGGATCTTGGGCAATCCTTTTATTATCTGAGATGAGAAAATCCTTGGTAAATATGAGGTGTGGCCATACCTTTGATGCCAAAGGCTAGATAGTGACTCCTTAGATAGAAATTAGGAGAGTTTGTATAGCCCTTTTTCTTCTATGCCTTGTGTGATAATATCTTTGGTTTTAGGGTCAATCACCTTTATAGAAGTGTTATCAAATAACACTTGTTTATCCTGATCGTTGATGGCCTTGAAGGATAGTAAATTCATGCACAAGTTAGGAACAAATAAGACAGTGGATAATTATTTGCACTCCCCTCAATCATTGGTGATTTGTACTTTGCATTTCCCTTCGATGGGTAGGCTCTTGTTGTTGGCTAGGTAAGCATTGACAGTATGGTCCTCAATCCTTTGAAAAGAATCCCCATCCTTACACATGTGTGATGTTGCTCCACTATCAAAGATCCATTCTTGAGATGAACTTGAAGTTAGTAGGGCATTGGCCTCTGTGGAAATGAACAGGTCTTCACTGGAACAGTGAGACAAATGTCGAGAGGGTTTTAATGGGTTATTGGAGCTAGAGGGCTTCGAGGTTTACTTCTTCTTGTAGCGAAATTCTTCCAGGTGTCCTCTCTTTCCAAAGAAATTACAACTAAACTTCTTGGATCAAAGTGTTGGAACCTTGCTTGGATGTGTTGCTAGTATTATGGCTAGCATGTTTTCCCTTGTGGAAGGGTCCCTTAGCCTTCATGGTTGTCTCTTGTGACGAAGCTAACTTTGCTCATGAGTGGTGGAGGAGAAAAAGTCAACGAGCCTCTCCCCAAGTGAGTTCTTGACTTGAGTTGTATCACAAAAGTCTCATAAGATTGACAAAGCTTGTTGAGTAACTTAACGGCCATGTCTTCACTTGCGATCTTGCATCCAAAAAGTGCCAACTTTCTTTGGTAATCTTCAAATTGGGCTATCACCTTCATAATAGTATCTTGAGGATGAATAGTGAGATTGTAAAATTTGGCCTCTAAAGTATAAACCTTGGAAGATGTTTTATCTTCATATAGATTTGCTAGAGTGTCCCAAGCTTCTTTTGAAGTCTTACATGTAGTGATGTGACCCTTTTGTCAATTCATCACATGCAAGGAGAAGCTGGCCTAATGCTCTTTTATCTTTGACATTCCGTATATTCCAAGCTCCTAGATTGATTTGCTTATTGGGCTCTCATTCTGTGCCATCAACTACCTCGTATAATAGGTTTATATAGAGGTAGACCCTACTGGTGTCCTTGCATAGATTGTAATTTGTGCCAAAGTCTTTCATCTTTTGGCATGAATATTGGCATAAAGAAGTGTAAATACAATTGACTTGAGAACATTGTGTTCAAAATCATTGACATGGTTGCTCTCAAAACGAAGTTACCACACTTGCAAAAAATTGTACAAAAATTGAGTTGGGATAGGGGGGGGCTTAGATTTGCCCTACACTTGTGAACAAGATAGACACCTTGGAGGGGGGGGCTTAGAATAGCCCTACATTGGATACATGAAAGACTCCTTGGAGGGGGGGGGGAGGGAGGGGGCTTAGAGCAGCCCTATGCTTGGCACAAAAATTGAGATGATGCAACACAAAGAGAGGGCTTAGAGTAGCCCATTAGACACAGAGAAAGTCACACTTGGGGGCTTAGCATAGCCTTCCAAGACACACACACACATACAATCTCTTCTTCTATTTGCGATGTTACAAAAATGGGGCACTTTGTTCCAAATGATGTGTCAATGTTGATGTGTGGTACTCTAAAAATGAACCGCTTGTAGAATACAAAATGAATTTGCAAATGGGGTACTTGATTACTTAGAGTGCCAAAAGACCCACAAGGGGAGATCTAGAACCCTTCGGAGAATATAAGAGGACCTTTGGAATGTGAGAGAAAGAATACAAAGTAGTGTGAGTAATCAAGGGTTTTGAGTTTACAAAATATGAAGAGATAATGCCCTTGAAGTAATACAAAATAAATAACCCATGAAGGTTGGCTGGGACACAAATATTTGTGCCCAATAGGAGGGAAGAAAATGTTAAAAGTTGTTACATGAGAGTGAGCCGCTCTAGATATGTTTATTTGATTTAATTCTAAAATAAGCAAGTGGAATAGATTTGTCTTCCTTAGATTACGTTCATCAGATTTTAGTGAACCACATTCAGACTATTATTATTAAAAATGACAACCAGCTAAGAAACTTGGCAAGCATAAGTGCAACAAGTAGGAGCTTTGAAGACGAGATGTAGGTTCTTCTCCCTTAGTGCATGTGCTGAGAGCCAAATACATCATTGATGATGTTAGAGATTAGATATTGCTAACTGTAGACATCACCGATGATGTAATATATGATATTCATCAACTTCGCAAGAAAAGCACATCAAGCACATTCCCATATCACTCTATACTTAACGATGGTCCATCCCGTCAATACTTTCTCGTATGGCCTTAGTTTCAGAAAGAAGCTCACTCGCGGTGAGCTTTGCCGCTTGACATCATTGTGTATAAACCATTATACTTCAATAGAAAGATTGGGTGACACAGTACTTCTGTGATATGATGTTATGTCGCTCTGAGAATGATCTAGACCCTCTTCTCTCATGATCACTTTCTGCTGCAGTTATACAACCCGAGAGCTTTCGTCCTCTATTCTTGCGTGTTTTCTCATGAAGAGTAGACTTCAAAGGCGATCTGAGATGAGCACAACCACAAAGCAAGAGACTCATCAAAAAATGGAGATTCCTACAGCCATAGAGATTGCTACATAGAGCTTGACGCAACAAACAACTCCTTTTGCTATCTCTTTCTCTCTCTCTCTCTCTCTCTGGCATGAGCTTGCAACTCTGTGGTCAAGGGAGAGTCTATCCGAATGAAGAGGTAGGACAACAAGCAGAGAAGATTCGTAGTGGGCAGAGACTATCTCCCTTTCTCGTTCTCTTTCTCTTTCTCTTTCTCTCTCTCACAACAACATAATTTGTTCACCTACTAGAGAGAGACAGTCTTGTAACTTCTTGCACTCAACTCAGGGAGCTACTACACTGAAAAGACGTGGACTATGGTTGCCATTGTGACTTCCAAGCTCTTGTACTGCGGTGAAGGCTAAGCTGAGCTGAGTTCATATGATCAATGAGCAGACACAAGTATAGTTGATTGCACAAGGCATATACAGAGACAACAATGTAGTCACACATCACCCGACCAAATTTTTGAAAATTGTTAGATTTCTGCCATCCAAATTCATTCTTTTCAAGAAATGGTTTCCACTTATGCATCTGATTTGTACTTTTCATGTGCATGGCATGAGTTCAACAATGATGCATCCTTATCTGATGAACATTATACATTTCATAATGGTTTTCTTTATTTTCAACATTGATTGCGCATAACCCAAGCTTTTAAAGATTTTGTCATTAAAGAAATGCATGAACCATCTTACATGGGTCATAGAGGCATACAAAGCATCATTTGTGCTTGTAAAGATTTCTTCTTTTGGCCACACATGGAAAAAGATATTGCACATTATGTTTCTCGATGCATTGTATGTCAGCGTGTCAAACATCATCATGGTAAACCATTTGGATTATTAACGGCACTTCCCATTCCAAATGAACCATGGGAACAAATTTCTATGGATTTTATCATAGGTCTTCCCATCACTCCATCACATAATGATACGATTTGGACAATATTTGATAGGTTTAGTAAATATGCATATTTCATTCCATGTAGAAAAACTTTGACTGCACCTCAAGCTGCAAAACTATTCATTAAATGCATTTTTCCACATCATGGATTTCCTAAAGTAATGTTATCTGATCGTGATGTTAGATTTTGTAATCATTTTTGGGTTGCCTTATTTCAACATTTTGGTTCTAAAATAGATTTTAGCTCTACATTTCATCCTGAAAGTAATGGACATAGTGAGGCTACAAATATTCTTAATTTATTGTGTTGTTATTCATTAGATAATCCTAAAAACTGAAATGAAAAGTTGCCATTGCTTCAATTTACAATAACACTGCACACACAACTACTGGGCATGCACCTTTTGAAATTGTTTTTGGTAAAAAGCTTCCCACTCCCATGTCCCTCACCCGAAATGATATTCCGATGGCTGATTTTATTGCTCAAGATCACGTTTCTAATTCCTGAGAAAATCATTGATCATGATGTCACTACTACACGCACAGATACACAAACACATTAATGTACCAGCTCCATGAACATTTCCATGCATGTGTTTTTACATGGAACATGCCTATTTTCTTTATTCAGTGATGAAACATGTGACTGGCCATCCATGTTTATTCTTCTACCAACTGAGGTCAGTTGCTTGTTCAACTGAGGGGCATGTTATAACTTATGGAATATGTTGAATAATGCATTGTTATTGTTGGATTATAACAGTAACATGGAATATGTTGAACAATGCATTGTTATTGTTGGATTGTAACATGGAATATGTTGAACAATGCATTGTTATTCTTGGAATGTAACATGGAATATGTTGAACAATGCATTTTTATTGTTAGAGTGTTAAATTATTTTATCAACTCATGATAGTTGCTTGTCAACTGAGAGGCATGTTGTATATTATTGAACAATGTATTGTTAAAGTGTTATATTATTAATGTATTAATGTGTTTTTGATGTTTTTGATATAGCAGCTGAAGGTTCGTGAGGAGAGTGCAAGGCGTGAAAGGATGGATATCAATAATCCGAATAATTATTATTTAGCTTGTAAATAAACCTGCGTAGAAGGTTCTATTGTTAGAAAAGTAATGGTTAGAATAAGGGTCGTTGTAGACCGCAGTTTCTCTTATTCAAAGCAATGGCTTTCTGTAAAAGTTACCAACTTTTAGTTTTACGCATGCTTTTCGAAGCCGCCCTCATGTAACCACTATTTTCGGCGTAATCAAAAGTCCTATAAATACATGCACTCTGTGGACTGTCGGAACAGAGTGCATGGGGGGAGATTGCACCCAATCTGCGTTCTGTCTCGTCTCTTGTTGCGTCTATTCTTCTGTGTGTTTTCTGAGTTCGTAACCTCTGTTTGAGCGTGAGCAAGATCCTGACAACATTATTATTAGAAAACATGATGCAAACAAGGTTTAGAGAGAGAAAATAAAATTATCATCCCTAGATTTTGGGAATTTATACCCAACGATAAGCTTCTAATCACTTATAGTAAAAGAGAGAAAAAAAACTGCACAAGACAAGAGAAAATCTGACATGATAGAGTAACAAGATGTGATATAGAGAAGGAGAAGATCTCGTATTAGAGATTTGAATGATATAAAATAGGTCTTTAAAACTAGCTTCCTAAAGAAGTCTCAACCTCTTGACCACCTCGAGCTATCACGAGAAAGGAGATAAGGAAGAGAGCTCACACACACACTCTCACTCTCAAGCAGAAGCACACACATAGATTGAGACAAGGAAGAATAATCCTCTTCTATTACATAAAAAGGAATGTACAAGAATGACCTAAAAAACAAGAATACAACAAGTGCAATATATAAAGATCAGTACATAAGGAAAAACCTAATGTCCGCCAATGAGTGACCTGGCAAGGAACAAATGTGCCAGCACTCTCGGTAGATAAATCTAATAAAGCTCAATGAAGTATCCCTGACATATACCAGCGTGACCACTATACATGTCAGAGAAATAAAAGACTAGTACATGTCATCTTGGATCATCACATGTTGAGCTTGATATCTCAACACTCCCCCTCAAGCTCAATGCCATATCCTGTAATCCAAGCATCTCCCGAAACTTCTTCAATTTCTAAGCTCCAAGTGCTTTGGTGAAAATATCAACAACCTGCTCATGTGTTCTCACATAAACAAGATCAATATCACCAACTAATATCTTCTCTCTGATGAAGTGATAATGTACCTCGATATGCTTTGTTCTAGCATGGAAAATAGGACTTCGTGCTAACTGTATGCTGCTAAGATTATCACAATAAATAGTGATAGGCTTTCCCAATTCCACACCTAAATCTGCAAGTAGCATTTCTAGCCATGATGCCTCACATGCTGCCATTGCAGCACCTCTATACTCAGCCTCTATACTCGACAAAGCAACAGTGGGTTACTTCTTGCTGCTCCATGTAACAGCTGCACTCCCAAGTGAGAATAGAAAACCACTAGTAGATCTTCTATCTAGAACGCTACCAACCCAATCTCCATTGGTGTATCCATAAACCTGCAAATCTACACCAACCTCTTTAAACAATGCATAATCCAAAGTAGCATCCACACAACGTAGAGTGCGCCTTAGAGCATCCAAATGTGGCTTCCTAGGAACCTACATAAATTGACTTTCAAGTCCAACAGTATAACTTAGAGCAGGCCTTGTAATTGTGAGATATATAAGACTTCCCACATATTTCCTATACATAGTAGCATTTTCCAATGCTTCACCTAATGTAGTATCCAACTTCAAATTCTGATCTAATGGCATAAAAATTGGTTTACAATCAGCCATACCATACTTTTGTAGCATATTCAAGGCATATTGCCTTTGTGACATCTATATACCTGTTTCTGTATGTATAAACTCAATGCCCAAGAAACAGCGCATCACACCAAGATCTTTCATGTCAAATTCCTGCATAAGAAGTTGCTTTGCCTCTTTGATGCGTCCTTCATTATCACCACCCACAATCAGGTCATCAACATAAATAGCCACAATAGTGATTCCATCATCAGCCTTCCTTGCATATAGTGAGTGATTTGCATCACACATAGAAAACCCAATACTTGTTAAGTAATCAACAATCCTTGCATGCCATGCACGAGGGGCTTGGTTCAGCCCATACAATGCCTTTTGCAACATGCAAACATATTCTGGATGCTTTGAATCTTCATATCCTTGTGGCTAGTCCATATATACTTCTTCCTGTAACTCACCATGTAGGAAAGCATTCTTCACATCCATCGAATGCAAAGTCCATCCTTTTGTTGTAGCTAATTTAAGAAGTTTTCAGACAATAGACATTTTAGCTACAGGGTTGAATGTTTCCTCATAATCAATGCCATATGTCTGTGCATATCCTTTAGCTACCAATCCTGCTTTATACCTGCTTATGCTACCGTCAGCATTATGCTTTACGTTGTAAACCCATTTGCAGCCTATGGGTTTCTTTCCTTACAGCAATGGAACCAGCTTCCATGTATCATTTCCAAAAAGTGCAACCATCTCCTCATCCATAGATTTTTTCCAATATTCAATTCCAATTGCATCTTCAAAGCAAGATGGTTCCGCATCTTGTATTACCTTTGTCATGTAGGCATAATGACGAGCCATATAACTGTCATACATCAATCCTTGCACTCAATTTTGCATCTTCCTAGATCTTCTTGGTCTTGGATCACTTCTCCTTGTATCATCTGCATGTGCCCTTCTTACTCCTGGAGTCTTCACAGAGGGCAGTCCAAGTTTCTCATGAAGAATCTTTTCTAAACCGCTTGAATCTCCATCAACGTCATCGAAACCTGCACATGTTTTATGACCTGCAGAAAGCTTTTCTTTACCTTTCTTGGATGTATTTGATGAATTTTCTGGACTAAAATTTCCACGCAATCTTCCACTCCATGGATTTGAGTTGGAACTAATTCTTGGTGATGCATCCGGTCCACTCAAAACTTGAGATTTTGCACTTGATTTTTGAGCATTTTCTTTGTCATTTGGTTCAAGATTCAATCCTTATTTGGCATATGCATAGAAGCTTGAAATTTCATCAAATACCACATCTCTACTCATCTTTACCTGTAATGTGAGTGGGTTATAACATTTATATCCCTTTTGCTCAAGGGAGTATCCAATGAAGACACAATTTTCTGCTTTTGGATCAAGTTTCATCCTCAATTCACCTGGGACATGTACATATGCAATACAGCCAAAAACTTTCAGATGTGATAAGTTTGGCTTTTTACCTGTAAACTTCTCTTGAGGTGTAACTTGATGTACAACAACACTCGGAGTTCTCTTCATGATGTATACAGCAGTATGCAGAGCTTATGCCCAATAACAATGAGGCATATTCTTCTCAGCCATCAAGGCTCTTGCTATTTTTGCAATATGTCTATTTCTGCATTCAACAATGCCATTCTCTTGTGGTTTGTTCCTGCATGAAAATTGATGTTGAATTCCATGATTTTTTAGAAAATTGCTGAACTCATTTGACATGTATTCACCTCCTGCATCATATCTTAATGTCTGAATGTACTTCCCTATCTGCTTTTCCACCATAGCTTTAAAATTCTGGAAGTTAGTGAACACCTCTCTCTCTCCTCTTTCATGGAATATACCCATACTTTTCGTGTATGGTCGTCAATGAAAGTAACATAAAACCTGCAACTACCCATAGATGTGGTCTTTGCTGGACCCCAAACATCTATATGTACTACTCCTAGTACATTCTCACTAACATGCTTGTCATGTGGAAATGATGCTCTTGACTGTTTACCAAATTGACATGCTGCACATACCTTTTGCATTTTTGCAACTTTGAAATTTGGGAGTCCATGGACAATCTCCTTTGACTGCATCAATTTCAGCCTTTGCAAGTTTGCATGTCCAATTCGTTTGTGCTACATCTCTTTATCTGCAATAACTCCTGCACCTTTTGCAAACATGGCTGCATTCATTTCAGGAATCTTCACATTTAAGGTGAACATCCTACCCACTTTGTTTCCTTTGGTAACCAATCGTCCATCGTGCTTATACTCTTCTACATATAATCCATCAGGATTGAACCTGAAGTGTAATCCTTGGTCAACATTTTGTCCAACAGAAACCAGATTCTTTGTTATATTTGGAACATGCAACACATCAGCAAGATGTTTTATCTTTCCATCCTCCATCGATAGTGCTATGTTTCCTGTATGCTCAGTAGGATGTGATTTGTCATCACCTACTTCAACATATCCAGGAACTGGCATGTTCTGGAAAGTAGTAAACCATTCCGCATGACTAATCATGTGATTTGAAGCACCTAAATCAACATACGAGACATTATCATTTGATTTTGAAACACCAATAGACATTGTATTCATCATGTAATGTTGAACCATGAACAAATTCTCACAATCATCTGCACTTGTGGATGCATAGTTATTCTACGGCCTTCTGTTATTTTGATTCTTCAACCTCCAATCACGTTCAAAGTATCTAGGTTTACCACAATTCCAACATCCTTTATTGTCATTACCTCAATCATTTCTTTGGAAATTTCTATCGTCTCTTTGGCTCCCCTTGCCTCGAAACTATCCTCTTCCTCCTGCATGATTCTGTTGTTGACTTTGGTCTTGGTTACTATTTCCTCTTCCACTTCCAAAACCTCTTCCTCTTCCTCTTCCTCTACCCGAGTAGAATACCTGCTCAGAACTAGATTTTCCTTGGGAGTTTGAATCCTCACCTAGATTCTTTTCTTCAATAATCAGCATAGATACATATCAACAAAATTCGAAATATTTTCCTTGGTCTGTATAGAAGTTCTAAACTGCTTATATGAAGCTCTTAAACCATGAAGACACACTTCCACCTTATCATCATCATCTACATTCATGTCAATAGATGCAAGTGACTCACATATGCTTTTGATTTTCAAGGTGTAGTCACTTACCGGCATGCTCTTCTTCTCCAATGTATGCAGCTCATTCTTGAGTTGCAATTTTCGTGCCTTTGTATTGGTCTCATACAATGTGACCAAACTGTTCCAAGCCTCTTTTGGATTCTTGGCATCCTATATGTATCCAATCATGTTATCCTGTATGATAATAGATAGCCAGTACATTACCTTTTGTGCTCCGTGATTCCATTCCTCATATGCTCTTACCTGATCTACAGTCCAATTCCTTTCTATAGATGCAGAGCATATTCATTCTCTCTTTCGATGTACTTCCAATAGCCTTTTCCCATCAGGACATTCGTCATTCTAAATCTCAAAGCAAAGAACTTGTTCTTGTCTAGCTTATCGCTCATAAGCTGACTCATTTCATCTACGTTTGCCATTTCTACTGCAGTTCACAACACTACAAAGCACTACAAGCAGCACTTCTACTTGAACACTGTCGCACTATGACGTGATAGTTGGATCTGAGAAAAACACAGTTTTCGTTTATCAACAATACATGGAATCGCTTGAAATTCTGGATTTGGAATATATGAGTGTTGCCGAACACAACACAAGTTACAGTTTTTGAAACTAACCTGTTTTTTCTACGAGCCCCACCTTGCTGGCTCAAAACGGAGGTCGAGATTTTCATAGGAAACGAAGGGCATTTGTGAATCTCGTTTTCTCCATGCCTTGCTGCATATTCTTCACCGTCGCCTTCTGCACGAGCTCTCTACAGCCACGCTGGCTCTGATACCATGTCACGAGGAAGGAGATAAAGAAGAGAGCTCACACACATACTCTCACTCTCAAGGAGAAGCACACACACAGATTGAGGCAAGGAAGAATAATCTTCTCCTTCTTCTTCTTCTTCTTCTATTACATAAAAAGGAATGTACAAGAATGACCTAAAAAAGAAGAATACAACATGTCCAATATATAAAGATCAGTACATAAGGAAAAACCTAATGTTCATGAATGAGTGAGCTGGCAAGGAACAAATGTGCCATCACTCTCGGTATATAAATCTAATAAAGCTCAATGAAGTATCCCTGACATATACCGGCGTGACCACTATACATGTCAGAGAAAGGAAAAATTGGTACGTGTCATCTTGGATCATCACATGTTGAGCTTGATATTCCAACAAAATACTAAGAGGTCCAATCTTTTTCAAAACTTCAAAAGCACCTATGTATCATGAAGAACATCTCTAATCCTTTCCTAACATTCAGTTAGATTTGATGAAGATTGAATTTAAGAAATACCATGTCATCTATTTGAAAATCATGTGTTCTTCCCTTCAAATCATAGATTGTCTATATATATATGTGTATGTGTATATATCACTATGCATGTGTAAAAACCCTAAAATTGTGATCCTAAATGTTGGAGCAAGCAATCTACAAATCCACCGCTCTTAGTAATTCTTATTGTCATAAGAACTTTGCAAGAAAAGCCCATCCAACACATTCCCATATGACTCTAGAATTAACGATGTTCCATTTCATCAATACTTGCCCATATGGCCTTAGTTCCATAAATAATCCATATGACCCATCGCATATAAAACTGAAGTAAAAAGTAATTTTCTTCATAGTAGCCAATTAGCATGATCACTCCCTAAATCAAGGTTGCATAGTGATGAACGGAGAATTTTCCTCCAATCAACGAAATCAGCTTTTTTGCTTGACATCACTCCCTAAATCAAGGTTGCACGGTGATGAATGGAGAATTGTCCTCAAATCAAGAAAATCAGCTTACGTTTCTTTAGAAAGCCTCAACCTTGAATCCGTCACATTACATTGAAGTGATCATTCTTCTTGATGTGTATGGTACATGCCGATGCCTGCAGACATCGGTTGCTATATTCTTAGAGCTACAGATATATGAAGATTGCTACTGGATCCAAGGGAAGCTACTCATGTTTCGTGACACATATATTCATTCTTGAAGTCAATTCATACTTTACATTTCAATACATGTTTCCTCATTAGAGTGTATTATCACTCACTCACACTAAAAACGTAGACCTTAAACATGTAAATGTTTGTATGCATGTGTATATATGTGTGTATGTGTATACGTTGTCGGGATGAAATCCCGCAGGGAGTGTGCACTGAGTTTTTTCAAAAGTTCATTGGTTTTTGAGTTTTTGTGTGATGTTTTTGATCGAGAGAGTGGTATATTTTGTACATATTTTGGCCGAATTAATTGATTGTGCGATGCGAAAACAAGTTTGAGATGTGTGTTAGACCCGTGTATATAAACAATAGTCTTAGCAATACCTACTGTATGTATTGGAGTACTAGGAGTTGATATTCCTGAAACTCAGAAAGAAATTAGACCCATAAAAACCTAGGTTTGACCCTTCAAAACCCCTAAAAATATGGTTTTACCCCCTGAAAATCGGACTTGAATCCTTGGAAACCTTTAGAGTTTAGGCCAAATTTGTAAATAAATCCTTGAATTGGCGAGCTTGAGATAATTGTGAGCAAAACCCTAATTTTCCCGACTAAAAACCCTAGGTCGGACCCTTGAAATTGACGGTTATCCTAGGTGAAACCCTTGAAAATAATTAATTTTGTATATACAGTGTGAAACCAAAAGTAAAAATAAAAAAGGACAAAATCAAAAATAGAATTAAGAGATGGGATTTTCCAAGAATAGTAAGTGAACATGCATGGTCGTCTGACATTGGAAAGTTGGTTAAGGAGGTTGGAAGTTTCTAGAGGAAAGCCCAAGGGTGGGGAGGCCTATAAATAGGTGCCTAAACTCGTTTGTTCCTCCCCGTGGTCTTTCTTGTGGAACTTTCCTGCAGGTTTATGCGATTTCTGATTATCTGAAATAAAGAGACGGAAGGCCATTGCGGAGGATACTTGAAGAAAAGAACGGACCGAAGTAAAGTTGGAAGAAAAGCTTGGACTGCGAAGACCGAAGCGGAATCCCGTAGGCGATTTCTCGCACTGTAGCGAGGGATCTATTTTAAATCGGCCGATCCGCACTGTAGTGGCGGCGTTTATATTGTATCATCGCACCGCACTGTAGCGGTTCTATTGTACCATCGGCCCGCACTGTAGCGGCCTGTTTGTATCATTCATTTTATTGGAGGCTTCAGTTTCATTTCTGATTGTATCTTCGAGCTTGATCTACATCACGTGTATCATTGCGGTACCCCCATTGTCTCTTTCCGACGCCCACGGTCCCACGTCTCGACACTTCCGAGGGGCAAGGGACCCTACGAGGATCGCGCACGCTCCGGAGAGCACAGGCGAGGCGCCCAGCGCGCAGACGCCGCTCGTAGGACAGCGGGAACGGCGCACCAGAGAGGGGCCTGATCCAACCCCACGCACTGGCTTCCTGCCACGACCTCCTTCTTCCCGACCCCTGAACCCGACGTGAAGCGAGGTGGTTGCCCGGTGATCCTCTGCGTGTCACCTACTCCTTGAGAAGACAGACAGGAACCTCGGCATCGAGTAAGATATTTCCAGGTACTAGCATTTCAAGTTATTTGAAATTTTGCATTGCTTCACATACACTGCTGAAACAGAAAGATTTTCTTGCTGCTTGAGTTTGAGCATCCACGCTTTGCATTAGTTTAGTCCATACGTGTGAGCACTTTTTTTTCTTGCTAAGACTAGGGATTTACTGATTTCATAGCTTAGACAGAACATTAGAAAACTTATCACAAAAAGGGGGAAAATACATTGAAATCTTGGGAATCGAAGAGAGGACAGTTCGACTAGACTTTGGCCTAGGCAAATCAGAGAGCTTAGACTGACCTTTACCTCCTGGCTCGTGACTTATCAAGCCTCTTCTCTGATCTCTACTCAGAGCTTAGAGAAATAATCGAGCCACTTATGCTGGACCTTGTGTTACGTTCTAGGACAGAGCAGAGAAGAGAGATGGAGGATATATTCAAGGAAATGGTAATAGAGAAACAAGGGGCCCGCGTAGTCCAAGCGGTATTGAGAGAAAAAGGAAAGTTTATAGGCTTGAATGTAACCGAGTACCTAGATGTTTTTGAGGAACAGGCACGGATTTATGGTCTACCCGAAGATGTGTTTACACATTACTTCACACGGGTAGTATCAGGATCCATTTTAGCCCCTATTACAGCACATATAGCAAAGCCTTGGGCCGAATTCAGAAAAGAATTGCATAAGTTGTTTTATTTGGAAGATTTTTCCCAACACAGTAGAGAAGGGTTCTTGCGGTGGATAAGCTCTCCGAAGCCCACTGCATCCCTCACTCAACTTTTGAATGAGTTCTTGAGAAGATATGAACAACTTCTACAGGCCGATTTAGATGCTTTGAAACCTGACCTAGTTATATCTTTCCTTAGGATCTTAAGTCTTGAAGACAGGACTGAGGTCGAAAGGAGGATTGAAGAGCCTGGGAAGAGATTTGGATTGACTGAAGATTGGGGTGTAGTGAGGAGAGAGGTAGAAGCGGTTGCCCAAATGAGGCAACGCCAGGCGGTGTTATACGATAGACCTGTAGTGGTAACACCACAACCGCCTAAGGAAGCTCCACTTCCGGCAATTCCGAATGTGCCTGCAACGTCAGCTTTTGCTAATGTTGCATCCACTTCGCGATCACCAATGGAGCTACAGGTTGAGATTCTCAGTCTACAGATAGAGAATCTTATTACGATGCAAGCGTCTATGTCAAAAGAAATGGCGAGTATTCACAATAAAGTTAATTCTATGGGATATCAGGACCCCACTCCTCCTCAGGCGAGTACGAGTTATGTAGATACATTACAGAGAGGCACTATGCCCATTCCAAACATGCAAGGCTATGTGATGCCACAGCCTGCACCTCTAGTGCAGCCTATTGCCCAACAGATACCTACACCACCAGTGCAAACCACATTTCAAAGAAACATTGGACCTTTTGAGAGACGAGCGACTGGTGGGTTTGGAGGGGCTAAGAGATGCGTATGGTGTGACGCACAAGAGCATTTTTCATATGCCTGTGAAGAGCTTAAGCTAGCAAAAGAGCATCAACTGGTGATAGATATCGATAAGAAGTTATGTGACTTCAGGACCCGCCTTCCTCTACCTGTGAATTGGGGAAAGGGGGGAATGAAGAAGTTTTATGAAGATTTATCTGGCAATAATGCAAGTACATCAGCTACACGATTAGAACCTGTTGAGGAGGAAGATGAAAAAGTGCCTAGACCTCGATCCCAAAGAAATTATTCCATTGAGGCTTTAGTGAGGGCTAGGGATGCGATCATGTAAAAGACTGCCTGGAAGTCTCCTGTTGAAGAATCCTCAGTCTATTCCCATATAGACAATGTGGAGGAAAAGAGGAAAAGGGATGAGAGTCAGGAAGAGACTGAGCCTGAAAGAAGAGTGACTAGAAAGCAAAGTCAAGAGGCCGAAGAAAAAGCTAAAGAGCCAGAGAAGAAAGTTCAGTTGAAAGAGCCTGTAGCTACTCAGGCAGAGGCAAAGAAGAAGGAGATAAGAGAGGGAAAGAGGCCGGCTGGGCCAACTAAGATTCAAGAATCGACTAAAGAGAAAGAGAAAGAACCAGAACCTATTCAAAAGAAAGATGAAATTCAAGAAAGTATTCAAGAGGCTGACAAAGAAAAGAAGAAGAAAAAGAAGAGAACTCCAAAGGCTGTATTAATTTCTGAGTTGGAAAGGAAAAATGATGCAAGAGAGATATTAAATGATATTTTACTGAAGAGCCAAGTGACCATGTCCTTGGAGCAGGTCTTCTCCATAGCGAAGCCTGAGTTCAAGGACAGTTTTATAAAGCTGGTTAAGAGAAAGAGGTTTCCACTACCTGAAGATGTAGAGATGGAAGAAGCACCTCAAGATATTCAAGTGACAAATGAAGCAGTTACATTGAGTGATACATCTGATGAAGATGATGATGAGGTTGCCATGTGTCATAAAAATTCTCTAGGTCCTATCATACTTGATGATGAAATGAGGAAGACAGAAAGTGAGTTTAGCAGGACCTTTTGGGCGAGAGGAACACCTGAGATGAAGGTGAAGCTAGGGAGCAATGAGGAGTCATGTTTTGCTCTGGCCTTGATTGACTCAGAGTCAGAGATAAATGTGATTTCTAAGAAGCTCTATGATAAGTTTAGGTGGCCGATTGATAAAGATCATGGATGGAGGATGAGGACAGCGGATAATGGTTCAGGAGCACTGCTTGGGGCATGCGCCTTTGTGCCTGTGACCATAGGAGGGATTTCTGAGGAATTTCACTTCTTCGTCCAGGACCATTGTTCATATGAGGCTATCCTTGGGCAGCCCTTTATAGCTGAGGTGAGAATGGAGACTAAGGCCATGGATGATGGATCTGCCTATGCACGAATCCGTTCTAGATCTGGCCTTCATTCTCTGCAAGTGATGATTGTGTGTCCAAATCACTCCACGAATAGAAAGAATATAAGAAAGAAACCTATTAATTCATATGACCATGATGAGTGTATGCCTGTTGGAGAGTATGGAGCTTCTACTGATCAAAATTTCTGTTAGGATCCACTGTTGAGCGAGACATCAGTGGGAGTTGCTTTGATGTCTCGCATGATTCTGTACAAAGATTTGAAAGTTTTTATGTTTACTCATCTGCATTCAAGTTGCTATGTTTACAAAAAGAAAATGTTTCAAATAAATTCAGCAAAGTTCATGAGAGATACTATAAGGATTTAGGAATGATGTTACCTGATGAGAAGATTGAAGATGTGATCCAGTTGGAGAGAAGTTCGACTACTCTGGAAGAGCTTGAGCAAGCATTGGAGAGAAGCAAGAAGTCAGAAATCATTATGCTCAGCTCTATCCAAGAGTATGAGATGATTGATGAGTTTATGAGAGAGCATGAAGTAAGTGTAAATACAAAGTATAAGACTGTGGATAAGAAAGTGAAGCCTATAGCTCAACCATTGCCAGAAGATAGTCATGAGAAATATCTGCGAGTGTCAGGTGACCCTATGCTGAGACGACGAGAGCTCATAGGGCACCATTTTACTGATGAGACTATTAAAGAGATCAAGTTTGGAGAGAAACCATTCCTGAGAGAAGAAGAGAAACAAAAATTTATTGAAGTCATCAAGAAACACGAAAAAGCATTTGCACTTTTCCCACATGAGATAGGTTGTGCAGACCCGAAACAAGTACCTCCCATGATTATCTTTACAGTGCCACATATACCATGGAATATCCGGCCTATACCAGTCGCAAAGGCTCACTTACCTCAGCTGATGAGGCTGCTAAAGGAAAAGATCTCCATGCGGATATTGGAACCCTCGTCGGCTCCATATTCGAATAGGTGGTTTACTGTGCCTAAGAAAAATGGGAAGCTTCGTTTCATTCAGGATCTGCAACCTGTGAATAAAGTCACAATTAGAAATGTAGGGACAGGAACCATAGTGGATGAGTTTGCTGAGGCGTTTGCTGGGCATTCCATCTACTCTATGGGGGACCTGTATTCAGGTTATGACCAGTTTCAGTTGGCCATGGAGAGCAGAGATATTACGACCATGAGAACTCCACTAGGCCTTGTACGCATGTGTACTTTGCCGCAGGGAGCGACGAATTCTGTGGCTCACATGATGAATGCCATGAATCTGGTTTTACGAGACTTTATACCATCTGTGACTATGCCATTCATTGATGATGTTCCAATAAAGGGATGTGAGGAAAGAGTGAAAGATGTGAGTTTAGATGCTTCAGGGTGTAGAAAGTTTGTGAGAGATCATATTGCTGATTGTGAGAAGATCTTTGAGAGGTTTGAAGATGTGGGGCTAACACTTTCTTTATAGAAATCAGTTTTTGGCATTGATGAGGTCCTCATTGTAGGACATCTGTGTGGACATTATGGCCGCAAGCCATACCCGCAGAAAGTTGAGGCCATTAGCAGGATCTCTGAAGTGTGTCATAATGTCAGTGAGGTGAGAAGGTTTCTAGGAGCCTGTGCATTCTATGTGATATGGATTCCTCACTTTGCTCACGTTGCGAACCCCTTATATGATCTCCTGAGAAAGAGAAAGAAGTTTGTATGGACAGAGAAACAGTCGAGAGCTATGCGTAGACTGAAGCAGCTGCTAATTGAAGCCCCGATTCTGAAGCGTGTTGACTATTCAGGTCAGAGACCTATCATTTTGATCGTTGATACCAGTCCTATTGGCATAGGCTGGGTCATAGGGCAAGATGATGATGAGGAGCAGAGATATGCAGTGCGCTTTGGTGCTAAGATCCTACATGATACCCAAAGAAAATATCCACAGATTAAGAGGGAGTTATGGGGATTGGTGACTGCTTTAAAGAGCGATAAAGAGTATTTCATCGGGGCGAATGTGATAGTTGAGACCGATTGTCTTCCACTGATTGGCATGATTGCAAATTGTTCATCTCCGGATATTGCTACGCTTAGATGGATCTCTTATATAAAGTTTATAAATCCTGCATTTGTACACATAGCTGGGAAGTCGAATACAGTGGCTGATATGCTTTCAAGGGCAAAATTTGATGATGAGTCTGATGATGATGATGAGGTAGAAAAGGATATACATATGATAAGATACGATCCATTGGTGTATGCATATGAGCAATTCCGAGAGAATGAGTATGATGGCGAGTGGAGAGATATAGGGAGATATCTAAGTACTCTGAAACCTTCCCCCGGTTGGTCCACAAATAAGTATAGATCCATCAAGAAAAAGTCTTACAACTTTTTCTTGAAGGATGGGCTTATTTGGCGACACGCTAAAGGCAAGGTGAAGTGTCCACAGAGAGTATTGAGTTCGAGGAGTCTTCAGAGAAAAGTTATGAGAGAGATGCATGAGACCTTATGGGCAGGTCACAAAGGATTTTAGCCTACATATGAGAAGATTAGGGAAGCTTACTGGTGGCCAGGGATTTATGTGAGTGTGAGAGGTTTTGTAGACACTTGTGCTACATGCCAAGTGCATTCATTAGTTAGGCACAGAGACCCGTTACATCCGACTTACCCTCCTTGTATCCATTACAAGTGGGTGGTCGACCTTGTAACCATGCCCAAAGGGATAGATAAGATGAGATACATTGTACTTGCCAGAGAGGACTTGACCAACCATGTGGAAGGTCGAGCTCTTCGTACGAAGACTACTTATAATGTATGCAAATTCCTTTTAGAAGAAGTGATCTCAAGGTTCGGATATGTTGAGAAAGTGGTTGCGGACAGGGGAGAGTTGGATGCGAGAGAGGCAAAAGAGTTCTTTGATCGTCATGGAATTCGATTATCTCTCACCACTACCTATAATCCAGAGGCAAATGGGAAAATCGAGAGAGGTCACCCTTCCATTGTGAAGGCGATCTCTAAGGCTTGCAGCGATGACATCAAGCAGTGGCCTAGGTTTCTTCCATTCGCGTTATGGGCTGATAGGATGACTTACACTCGGTCCACAGGTTTCATGCCTGCTGAATTGATGTACTGTCAAAAGCCAATCTTCCCCATCCAGACTCAGATAGTGACATGTTGACGCTCCCATGGAATGATGGTATGACAAGAGAAGAGTTATTATCATTGAGAATAAAGCAGTTAGAACAAGGAAATGAAAAGTTGAAAGAAGCAGTCCAAAAGTTAAAGGAGTCAAGGTTAAAGAACAAGATCTATTTTGACAAAACCCATCGACTGAGACCACGTAGGATTGAGATAGATGATTGGGTGTTGGTGTACGACATTACATTTGATACTCAATATGATGCTAGGAAGAAATTGACCAAACGATGGTTTGGGCCGTATGTGGTTACGTCTGCGTTTGAGAATGGTACGTATGCACTTCGTGAGTTAGACAGTACTCCTTTGAGATCTTTGATTGCAGGAAAGAGGATAAAATTATTCAAGAATAGAAATGAAGCAGATTATGAGATTGAGCAAGAACTTCTGGAGGGAACTGATGACACTGAGGCTGATGCTGATGAAGAATGATAGACCATGAAGATAAACAAAAGCTGGATCAAAATGAAGAAAAATGACCAGGTGAAACGTTTCTGATTTGAGATTTGTTTTCTTTCTGATAGAGCATATGCATTGCATTGATGTGTGTGATTAAGATATGTATGAGTTTATGAAAATCATGTAGAATGAAGATAACAAAGATCTATTATGGGTTTGCATGAAGCATGAATGACTAGGAAATTATATGAGTGAGATCAGTTAGCAGACTAGAGACTTTTGGGAGTGAAAGCTTGGGAATGTGATGGCATGCTTAGACCGAGTGCGTGTATATGCTGATTGATTTGAACACTTAGTGATTGGGAAACTTTGCATCCTAGTATTTATTTCTTGCGAGATCTTACCTCCATATATATCATGATTTATAAAGAAACATTCATACTCATGTCAGCTTATATGTGTGTATATGTCGTTGGTGCGCTACGATGGGCTAGTAGGCAGGTGGAACCACCTTGGTCGGGTGATCAAGGCCACGAGCCGTAGCTAGTTTCGTCGTAGGCCTGACCTATCTGTTGTCATGCGCCTGTATGGGTCGATAGGCGGGTGGAGTCACTCTGATCGGGTGGTCAGAGCCACGAGCTGACGTCGATTTCATGCAGGGCTAACGTTGTGTATGTCGTGCGCTATGCTGGGTCGGCAGACAGGTGGAATAAACTTGGCCGGGCGGACAAGTCCATGAGTCGCATCCGATTTCGACATAGGCCGATTTGTGAAAAATAAAAGATAAAAAGAAATGCTGAGCTGAGATGAAGAGGAAAAGAAAAAAGGAAAAGAAAAATGAAAAAGAAAAAGAAAAAGAAAGAAAGATCTAATGGAGAGCTGGACAAGTAGGAGATAAATAGTAGGAATCGAGGTATATTCTACAAACTGAGTTAGTAGAAACATATGTATATGCTAGTACTTAGAATGACCAGTTGGATCTGAACCAGTTGAACAAACAAAAGATCTAGAAAGCCCACGATTTATTCATGTGATTACTTGTCAGATTGCAGACGCGGAAACATAATATGATGTTTGTGAAGCTTGAATCTACCTAATTTTCTAAAATTCGTACTAATCTTTGTAAAAGATTGCATGACTGCATGAGATCATGATTTAAGAAAGGCATAAAAAGTGTAAAGAGATTTCAAAAAGAACCTTGATACTCTTCTGTTGAATCTTGCAGGTTGGCCCATCGGGACGATGTGCAGGTTTAGCGGGGGTGAATGTCGGGATGAAATCCCGCAGGGAGTGTGCACTGAGTTTTTTTCAAAAGTTCATTGGTTTTTGAGTTTTTGTGTGATGTTTTTGATCGAGAGAGTGGTATATTTTGTACATATTTTGGCCGAATTAATTGATTGTGCGATGCGAAAACAAGTTTGAGATGTGTGTTAGACCCGTGTATATAAACAACAGACATTAGACCCATAAAAACCTAGGTTTGACCCTTCAAAACCCCTAAAAATGTGGTTTTACCCCCTGATCGGACTTGAATCCTTGGAAACCTTTAGAGTTTAGGAAAAATTTGTAAATAAATCCTTGAATTGGCGAGCTTGAGATAATTGTGAGCAAAACCCTAATTTTCCCGACTAAAAACCCTAGGTCGGACCCTTGAAATTGACGGTTATCCTAGGTGAAACCCTTGAAAATAATTAATTTTGTATATACAGTGTGAAACCAAAAGTAAAAATAAAAAAGGACAAAATCAAAAATAGAATTAAAAGATGGGATTTTCCAAGAATAGTAAGTGAACATGCATGGTCGTCTGAAATTGGAAAGTTGGTTAAGGAGGTTGGAAGTTTCTAGAGGAAATCCCAAGGGTGGGGAGGCCTATAAATAGATGCCTAAACTCGTTTGTTCCTCCCCGTGGTCTTTCTTGTGGAACTTTCCTATAGGTTTATGCGATTTCTGATTATCTGAAATAAAGAGACGGAAGGCCATTGCGGAGGATACTTGAAGAAAAGAACGGACCGAAGTAAAGTTGGAAGAAAAGCTTGGATTGCGAAGACCGAAGCAAAATCCCGTAGGCGATTTCTCACACTGTAGCAAGGGATCTATTTTAAATCGGCCCATCCGCACTGTAGCGGCGGCGTTTATATTGTATCATCGCACCGCACTGTAGCGGTTTTATTGTACCATCGGCCCGCACTGTAGCGGCCTGTTTGTATCATTCATTTTATTGGAGGCTTCAGTTTCATTTCCGATTGTATCTTCGAGCTTGATCTACATCACGTGTATCATTGCGGTACCCCCATTGTCTCTTTCCGACGCCCACGGTCCCACGTCTCGACACTTCCGAGGGGCAAGGGACCCTACGAGGATCGCGCACGCTCCGGAGAGCACAGGCGAGGCGCCCAGCGCGCAGACGCTGCTCGCAGGACAGCGGGAACGGCGCACCAGAGAGGGGCCTGATCCAACCCCACGCACCGGCTTCCTGCCACGACCTCCTTCTTCCCGACAACGTATTATGTGTGTATATGTTTGTATGCATGTGTGTATATATGTAAAAGCCAAAAACCCTAATCCTTAAACCCTTACCCCAAAACATGTATATGTGTGTATTTTTGTATTTATATATGACGTGTGTGTACGTGCATGTGCATGTATGCATGTGTGTATATATGTGTATGTGTATATGTGCGCATGTGTGTATGTATATGTGTGTGTATGCGTATATATGTGTATGCATATGTGTATGTATGTAAAACCCTAAAGCCCTAATCCTAAAACCCTAACCCTAAAACATGTATATGTGTGTATGTATATGTATGTGGATGTATATATATATATATATATATATATATATATATATATATATATATATATATATATATATATATATATATATATATATATATATATATATATATATATATATATATATATATATATATATATATGTGTGTGTGTGTGTGTGTGTGTGTGCATATGTGTATGTATGTAAAAAACCTATGTGTATGTGTATATGTGTTTATGCATATGTATGTATGTATATGTGTGTATGCATATGTGTGTATATATATGTATGTATGTATGTATGCATATGCATGTGTGTATGTATTCATGCATATGCATGTGTGTATGTAATATGTATGTGAGTGTATGTATATGTGTGTGTCTATGTGTGCATGTATATATGTGTGTGTCTATGTGTGCATGTATATATGTGTGTATGTGTGAAAACATGTGTGTATGTATATGTATCTCTATTATGTGTGTATGCATGTGAGAGTGTATGTGTATGCATATGTGTATGTATGTGTTTGTACACATATGTGTGTATGATATGCATGTGAGAGTGTATATATATGCATATATATGTGTATGCATATGTGTATGTATTTGTGTGTACATTGTCAAGAAGAAGGATGTCAATCAGGGGAGCACTGCGGTGATGGATCAGGCCCCCTATGCATCGTCCCCTTCTGACGAGTGGTTTTTTCACACTAGGCACCTCGCCCTATACAGTGATCGGATGGGCCTATGCCTTGGAAGGAAAAAGTCCTCGGTCACGTGGGATGAAGGGCGTGGACATATGGGCCATGAACAAGAAAGGGAAATACAATATTCTAAATAGAATCATTGAACTCAAGATGCAAAATGAAATGTTTACACCCAATGATTATGATCAATATACAAACTAATGTCACAATGTGACTTTGAATGATACAAAATAGTCCACCACAGTGGAGATCAAGTAAAAGCTAGAAGGTCTTCTCGGCCACACTACGAAAAGATGCCCACAAACTTCTCTTTCTTTCTTCACTTTGGTCTTTGTGGAAAGAACTTCTCTTCACTTCTGGTAATGCCTTTTCTTCTCTTTACTTTTCTTCAAATCACGAGCTCATCTCTCGAGAAAAAATCCACAAGGGGATGCTTCACTTCGGTCTTCAAAAACTACTCTTTACTTCATCTAATATCTAAGGGAAAAATCCATGGGGAAATCTTCACTTCTTTAACTCCAAATAGTACTCTTCCAATCATGAGAATCAAGAGAGAATCGGTGGGGGATTCTTCTCTTCCTTCTTCAAAACTTCTCTTTACTTCATGTAATATTCCTTGGAGAAAATCCATAGGGAATAATTCTTCACTTCTTTACTTTACTTTGAATGGTACTTTTCAAATCATGAGAATCTGAAAAATTCAATGGGTACTTCACTTTGGTCTTCACTTTGAATGAACTCTTCAAATCATGAGAATCTGAAAAATTCAATGGGTCCTTCACTTTGGACTTTACTTCGAATGGTACTCTTCAAATCATGAGAATCTGAAAAATTCAATGGGTCCTTCACTTTTCTCTTTACTTCGAATGGTACCCTAGAGAAAAATCCATGGGGTGACTCTTCACTTCTTTACTTTAGTTCGAATGGTACTCTTCAAATGTTGAGAATTTGAAAAATCAATGGGGAACTCTTCACTTCTTTTCAACACGTTCTCTTCACTTCGAATAATATCTAGAGAAAAACTCCACAAGGGAAAAAAATAACAATTCAATTAGTGTCTTTGAAAAAAAAAATGCTCAAAACTATTCCTCTTAACTTTCCTTTGATTTTATGTTGATTTGCTTTATATTTTATCCTTTGATATATTTCTATTCATTTATTCACCTATTTCTATATTTGATGCAAAAGATATATAAGTAGACAGGAAAAAGAACAACATATTATGGAGAAGAATTGTAAATAAAAGCAGATGATGTCGTTCTTTAAAAAAAAACGTGTCATTTTGAAAAATCTTGATGATCTTTGCAACTTTTAGTAAATCCACAATGACTTGTGCAAAAGTTTCTTCGGATCATACAATTCCAAGTAGAATCATTACACGTGCTCGACCGAATAGATGTGTACCAATAACTCTATCTTTAGAATCAATCTTCTCAGCAACCCAATTCAAGTCGAAGTATTTAGTGGCAAAGTAAGAAGAAAAGTGATTTTTAAGGTCAACAATCATCTCTATTCTAAAGGATGCTCTCTTATCATAACCATGATAATTAAATCGATCATTCTCGAAACCATTGATCAGCAATAGGCTTTACCATGTTTCTTCTTGCTCAAGCCTCCTTTTTTCCCGATTTCACTCTCTCTCTCTCTCTCTCTCTCTCTCTCTCTCCACTGATTCTTTCCCTTTCTCTCTCTGTGTATCCATTTCTGTGATTTCCATCTCTCTCGCCGATCCCTTCTCCTACTCTCTCTCTCTCTCTCTCTCTCTCTCTCTCTCTCTCTCTCTCTCTCTCTCTCTCTCTCTCTCCCAATCTATTGTCCTCTCTTCTCTATCATGTGGGATCAGAGCATCGCTGAATCTACCGAGCTTCGTACATCTTCCTCTCCACGCCGAGCTCACTACTGCCATAATCGATCATCTGTGCATTTTTGCCGTGCGATCTCCTTAATTGGAGTTCTCTCTCTCTCTCTCTCTCTCTCTCTCTCTCTCTCTCTCTCTCTCTCTCTCTCTCTCTCTCTCTCTCTCTCTCTCTCTCTCTCTCTCTCTCTCTCTCTCCATTCCAGTGCTCTATCTTCAACATCATTGCTTCTCTATCGTGAGGATTTTTCATCTAGCATCACTGCCTCTCTCTCTCTCTCTCTCTCTCTCTCTCTCTCTCTCTCTCTCTCTCTCTCTCTCTCTCTCTCTCTCTCTCTCTCTCTCTCTCTCTCTCTCAGCGCAAAAGCCCCTTTGAGAAGAGTGAACATGAAGATGCAAGCTTTTTATGCATAGGCAATCTACAAGTTATGCTCCATTGGTTTGTATGCGAATCATACACCTCTGTTACTGCTTCTCCCTCAAAGCTTCCACCTGCAATGACCTTGAAGGTACACGTTTGTGGGTTGATGATCAACACTACTACAGGATCGAACCTCTCCTCTCTCTCTCTCTCTCTCTCATCTGTCTCTCTCTCTCTCTCAGAATTCTCCAAACACTCTGGGCTCTGTTTTCTTTATAGATGTGCACGGGTGCCAGCAGCCACCATCCTCAGCAGCATGTTTCCTTTCAGCCACTCGAGCAGCCGACATCTCGAGATAATCAGATGGTCGACCTCCTCCAAACATACACAGCTCATAAGTCCCTTCATGATTGAGCTTCTTGGTTAATTCCTCTCTCTCTCTCTCTCTCTCATGATCAGAAGCACTTGCGATGGTAGAGCATAGCTTCAAAAACGAGCTCAAAAACAACCAAATGCAGAACAGATCGAGAATCCTTGGGTCCATATCTCTCTCTCTCTATGACATCTCCACTGTTGATCCTTTGTGTGTCCCTCCATTTCTCCGTGCACAACTCTCTCTTTCTTTGAGCATCCAAGATTCTACGTCGTCGCCCTCTCCCTTGTTTTTGTTTGTGTTGCATCAAGGCATTCAGAAGCATACTTGTCATAAAGCTCATCAGTGGCCTCTGAATTTGGTAGTTTTCCACTGACATCTTTTGATACTTGCATTGGTTCTATGAAATCCGGAGACAAACACCCATCTATGAGTGCAAAATCTTGCACACCTGCAATGTAGTTATAGTTGCACGAAATCATATAAGCTGGAGATGGCTATGAGATGGAGCTCAAAGCAGGCTCATCCTCTTGAAGGGCCATGGATTTGATTTTGGATAACCAAAGATCCATTAAATCTCTCTCTCTCTCTCTCTCTCTCTCTCTCTTTGCGAGACACATAGCACCATGTCATCTCTTTTTCTCTCTTTCTCTGCAACACGTAACATAGATAAACGTGATTTATCTGTCTCTTTCATGTCTCTCGCGCTCTCCATTCAGGTTCTCTTAATTATGTGCTTCATTTTCTATCTGCCACAATTGGTTTCTCTCTTTCTCACTCTCTCTCTATATATATTATAATCATGTTGACTACAGGTAATGAATACAAAATAGCATAGACAGGAACAAAGACATGTATGCAGAGGACATCTCATTTGCATCCCACTCAACCACATAGTATGCAATAGATCAAGCTATGAACAAAATAGTTTCTCCCTTCTCTCACTCTCTCTTGCATGCACGTGGCATCATACAACCTTCTCTCTCTCTCTCTCTCGCTCTCTCTCTTAGCATGGTAGCTAGAGATGGAGAGCTTGAGAGTAATAATCATGGAGAGAGAATCAATATCGTAATTATAAAGCATAAACAAGAAAGCATAAACAAGAAAATGAATGAATAAGAAAAGGCTAGCAAAAGTACATGAAGAGAATCCACGGGGAAACCAAGTGAGCATTGGGCATCTATTTATAGCTTTCCCCTAGGTCCTCTCTTTAGAACTCTAGAACCTTCTAGCCCTCTCCTTTCTATTCTTAGAGACTCTCCTCTTTTATCCGTTCTGTTTTTAGAATCTTCTTTCTTCTTCTTTTTGTATTTTTGGAAATCCAATCTTTTGTTTCTATTTTGATTTTTCTCTTTTTCTTTTTCCTATTTTTCTTTTTCCATTTTTATTTCTTTTTCTTTTCCTTTTACTTTTGACTAAGAGTTTTGATTTCACATCTATATACAAATTCAATTAATTTAAGGGATTAGACTTAGGTTAAATGGTAATTCTAAGGCTCCAAACCAAGATTTTCAATTTGGGATAATCGAGGGTTTCTTTCTACTAGGGCTATGCACATCAATCAATGGTTTTATTTACACTTTGGCTTTCAAAACCGAGGGTTTTCTAGGGTTTAGGTTAGGATTTTCAAGGGGTAAAGGTTAGTTTTTCAAGGGTTTGGGAGATATTTCTAAAGGGTTGATGAACTTTAAACAAATAAATATACAATTTCAATGTACAAATGAAATCTTCTCATCACTTAATCAATCCAATCAATCAAACATTTAAACAATTTATCACTTTTTTTATCATTCTATAATCAAAACATCACATCATAGCCAAAAAAGCAATGTAATAAATTTGAAAACTTTTTCTTTATTCACACTCCGTGAGGGATTTCATCCCGACATCCGCCCCCACTAAACTTGCACATTGTCCCACAGGGCCAATCTACAAAATCCAACAGAAGCATATCAAGATTCTTTTGAAAACTCTTTTTATTTTTAAGTCTCTCTTTCTCAAAATTTGAAATGTGAGTTCATGCAAATTTATAAAGATTAGTACAAATTTTAGAAAATGAAGCAGATACAAGCTTCACATACATCTCATTATATTTCTACTTCCACAATCAGATAAGCAATCATATGAATAAATCATAGTAGATCTTTTATTCATTCAACCCATTCAGATCGAGTAGCTTATCCTAAGTACTAGCATATACTAAGTTCTACTAACTCAGTTTGTAGAAATATACCTTGTTTTTGCTATTTATCTCCTGCTATCCAAACTCTACTTCAAATCTTAATTTTTCTTTACTTTTTTATTTTTCCTTTTTCTTTTTCTTTTCTCTTTAAATTTCATCCCAGATCAAAAATTTTTCTTTTTATTTTTATTTTCACAAGTCAGCCTATGCCAAAATCAGGTGTGACTCATGGACTTCTCTGCCCGACCAAGTTTATTCCACCTATCTATCGATCCGACATAGCGCATGACACACAACATCAGCCCTACATGAAATTGACGTCAACTCGTGGCTCTAACCACCGGTGAGAGTGACTCCACCCGCCTACCAACCCATATAGGTGCATGAAAACATATAGGTCAGGCTACGATGAAACATTGTTCCACCTATCTACTAGCCCATCGCAGTGCACTAACAACACATGCATACACTTTACTGTGCTCATGCCAAAAAATTCTGGAAATCCTTGGAGAATTACTTGCAGGCTAATGATCTTCCCCAGCTAAACAAATGGGATGTTTTTCTTGGGTGTTGTAGGAACACCGATATCTTGCTTTGGAATATATGGAGAGGGCATATTCTGTGGTCCATCTAGTTGAGTAGAAATAATGCCACCCTCAACAATGGGAATATGAATTTTCTCATTTCCCTTCCTGTTAAACTCAGAAAGGCCTCTATTAATTGTATTCAGAAAATCAATTCTGCCCCCATGTATAGTTCCGACATTTTTAGGTTAGTGGCGGACAACAAATTCTCAGTTTGGAGAGAATTAATTTCCTCTATGTACTCCAGTAAAAAGCTTTCTATGGCCTTGTCTTTGTAATCCCCTTGGTTTTGTGGCTTCTGCCTTGAGCACAGTTTCTACCTTCTTTTGTTAATTTGAACTTTCTGCTTTTTCAAAAAAAAAAAAAATCCTGTCTGGACTCTACTCTGCATCTCTTTCTCACTCCCTCCCTCAAACACACACTTTCAGTTTCCGTCTTGCCCTTGTGTCCGCAAGTGGGACTGTGGGAGACGGAAACTGAAGGATTGTGTAAGGGAGACGGAGAGAGGAACATAAGCGTCAGCAATTGGAGAGAGAAAGTGGCAGTGTGTATCAACGAAGACGGTTATACGGAGGGGATTGATGTATGCGGAGAGAGAGAGAGAGAGCATCAATCAATACGATTACAGAGAGAGAGTAGATTCATGTATATGGTCGAGTGCTACAAACAGCCTACAAAGATATCACGAATTCTTGGGCGTGGGATCTGTACTCTGCAGTACATCAAGAACAGCTCATGCAACATTGAAAAAAATTCCTTGAAAAAATAAAGGCCGAACTCATACAACATTGGCCTTAGAGTTCTTGAAGGAGTTCACCAAAAAAGTAAACGTATGACTCAATGGGACACCCAATATGAATGAAGAAAGACAAGATCTTTGAAGCATGGACACAACTTTAGTTGGATTGATTTATTGAATAGGAAGGCCCATTTTAGAACATCAATATACTTCTTATCTACACATTGCATGGCAGTTTTTCCTAACCCACTTTTCTGAAGTCAAGCCACATGCACGAATTGTACCTTGTGACACACACGCATACACACACACACACACACACACACACACACATATATATATATATATATATATATATATATATATATATATATATATATATATATATATATATATATATGATCGATGTAAATCACTCGTTTAATTCCTCTATATTGAACTTCTATACTTCATAATGTGAGAATCATTTGCTTTTTACACTGTAAGACAACTTTACTTCCATGCAAATCGAGATATGTGAGTGTTGAAATTTTCTTTCATATCTATAATCATGTGACTTTGTGCATAAACTAATTGATAACAGAGACTACAAAGCTCTGGTCTTTTCTAATAAATATTGCATGAATCAAACTTCCAATCGTAACTTTGTACATATTTTCATGAGTTAATTATCTACCAAAAATCTTACATACACATCGACAAACATATCAATTGGTTTACAAGCAGTCATTCCAAATCAATCAATCATTTCTAACAGAAAATTATGGTTTAATATCCGTACATTTTTTTTTGAGAGTACAATGAATTTGGAAAGACACACACACTCTACCTCGTAAGGTAGAGGCACCCATCTTGGGAAACTCTAAGGCATCCAGCCTCAAGCTGATATCCGTACAATTTTGGCATCGGTATAACTTCTATGCTGGACAATATTGTAGCATCCGATGTGTTTTGAAAAGCCACAATATTCTTTGTGACATTTTCATTGATTATCAAATTACCATATGCATTAGATTCTTGCTAAAGCTTTCCATAAAGCGATTTTTTCAATTTTCACACATAATTTTGGTATTTAGGATGCACAAAACCTTCAGATTGCAATATACATAACTCTTCTCATAACAATACATTAAAGAATGCATCCTTTACATCCATTTGCTAGATTTTTCAGCCATTTAACGTTACCCATGCAACTAAGATTATCCCTCTCAAAATATTTTGCAACACAAATAAAAGTTTTGCTTTAGTCTATGCCATGTGTTTGTGTATACTATTTTGCAACAAGATATGTTTTCTACCCTTCAAGACAACAATCTAGCTTAAATATTGTCAATGTAGTATTAGGTGTAGAGCTATGCCTTTAATCAATCAATACTCACAGACTACAACAAATGTAGTGGCACTCATACGCTCTAAACAACGAGTCGTAACAAATGCGAACTATGTCATAAAAAGAGAACTCCCTCGTCAAAAATCAAGCAGATTACATCTTATGTTTGGAAACCCTTTACACTAGTATACATACATTTAAAAAGTCAAGTGAAAACATGCCTTTTTTGATAATTTTTGTCAATTTTTGAAAATTTAGGAGGTCAAAATGTGCCTAAACTTTGGATCTATTTAACATTGATATCTCCAGAATCTATATTGAGAAATATAAAAGTGATAAAAAATGTTATATAGGAAATAATGATTAAATGTGTGTTGGTAGATGATCTTCGACAATCATTCAAAAATGCAATAGAACATGGTTTCATTATGCGAAGTGCTTTTGAGTAGTTGTAGAAGAACCACAAATGTCATAGATTTTCAAATTAATTCACAACTTTCTTGATCTATGTCTACACCCCCATCATCTGATGCATTTGATTCAGTATGAGATTGTTGGGAGCTCTCTTCTGCTTTTTCTATATCAACAAGAGCTCTATCCTCATCCAAGTGCATACCAAATTTTGCAGGATCATGCATAGATCTTATTGTTTGCCTATGATTAGATGTCCTATATACATTTGGAAGCTTCTGCTTTATCATATTGATTGTTGCTTTCCTCAAGTGCCCTCTTTCTATGAAGGTAAAATCATAAACAAGAATATCCACATCATCCATTTTAAGGGTGGATGTACTTTGAATATTCTGTTTCTTTTTTTAGCCTATTTGTTTGGTGTCACATACCATTTCTAAGTTATACTTACCAATGAATGCATTTCTACTTTTCATAAAATACTAATGGACTATCAAAGCCCCTATTCTTCTTTGATCAATATCTTTAATGACCTCTAACACATTTTCTACCCAAAATGGTATAGTAGCCTCATCACCATCAGTAAGGATTGCAATAAGTGTTCCAACATTTATTTCTTTCAAATTTCCTTGCCATCGTGCTTTGGCGTGTTTCGTCATCCTTGGGCCTATACAAATATTCCTTTCTCGTGGATGCATAAAGCTTTAAAGTGTGTGTGCATTACATGCTTGCTCCACATTCATTGATCTTTGTGTGCTAGAATCCCATGTGAATGGAATATGAATCGGCAAATGCCCTGCAATGGTATTCTTTATAATCTCTTTTAGATGGTTAAAGAAATCACCCCACCAAGATACATCTTTATCTCTAGCATTTTTTTTTGCATGCTCAATCTGTCTCTTCTTCTCCATAAGTATATGTATCCACCTTTTACTTTGCTCAACCACATTTCCACATCTTTCCATATTGATTTTACCTTCACATGGTGTTTGTTCTGTACCATCCACAGACAAATTAGGCACATGCAATAAAAATCTACATCCATCTTTAGGCTCCCACCCTGGAGAACATGAATATTGCTTTGCGAATAAAAGAATAATGTCATTAAGCCTCCTCATCAAGAATACATGGCTGAAACTAATGTTGTGCAATGGAGCCAAAACCTTAGTATTGTTATCAATGCATGCTAAGCAAAAATGCTTAAAGTCATAAATCTGTGTAAGGTGTTGAAGTTCAGGCTTTGGATTATATGCTTTAGAAATCAACACAGATAATATTGGAAGAGTAAAAGCAGTATGGTGTGCCAACCTCTTAGAGAAGGTACTCAACATTTGATCGATGTGATCATGAGTGTGCCCAACCAAAAGGAAATTTACCTTAACCTTTTGAAACACTTGTTTATCAACAAGCATGCATAAATATCCAAAGACTATAGAATTTTTATTCTCTCTTGCAATGTTATCAAGTTGCAAATAGAGATTTGGTGGCAAAAGACCCTCCCATGATTGCAAAATTTTATGAATCACAGTAATCGTAGGGTTTGGATCATTATGCGCATTGGGATATATATGTGAAGAAAACCTTGGACTTTACGGTTCCATTGTATACCAAAGTGACAATCAAATGCATTTGCACAAGAACTTCATCTCCAATATCCTTACGAATGCAAGCAAAATGGGAGTGACATGTTTTCTTTTGCTCCATACCATCAATCAACAAAAACATATAACACTCTGGATTTTTGAGTGCTTTACTTTGATGATGAATTTCTTTCTTTTGTTCTAAAGCTTGACTCTCATGATGTTCTTTAGAAGGCTTTTGAAATTATCTTTTTCTTGTGGTATTGTGGCCCCCTTTGTCATGTTTTTGAAAGTGGCACAAACTGAGCAATCATCCATCCTAACTTTACGAGGAATACTCACATTGTTAAACTCTTCTTTCCATAATTGAATAAAATGTCAATACAGGAAATATTTCTCATTTTTACTTTCCATCTCTTGTTTATAAACTTGAAATACTTCTCAATGAGTAAAGTTATCTGACAAGTATAACCTTCCAATTGTAGGCATAACTTCACAATGCAAACTAAAATAGTTCATCATCCAACTCATTTCATGACGGCGAATAGAACCTTTGGTCTCAACTCCCTGATTGTATCAAAAATGAGATCTCCACATATTATCCCTTGCTAAATCTTATGTATTTTGCAATTCCCCATGCCCATCACAATTTTAAATGCAACCCTACAACATCATATCCCTTGACTAAAGTAATATTCAAAAGCAACATGTGTTACTAAAATGTTATCCTCAATCATTTTCATGTGAGAAACAAGGTATAAATCTTTCCTTTCACTATCTTAATGGAATATTTTTTCTCTTTGCTACATTAGTTCCTTCATTCCTAATTTATACAAACATTTCAAACCACAACAATGCTTCACAATGCCCAATGCAATTTGTCTATCTCAAGTAAAGAATTGAAATCTTTTTTGACTTACCTCATGAGGCCTTTGCTTAAAATTCCACATGCTTTGTATACTCTCTCTCTCTCTTTGCTAACATTCTTTTTTCCACATGCACTTGAATATGAAGAGAGATCAATATGTGGATTGGGTTCAATAGATGGATTGGATTGAGCATTGTTGCATTGAGAATCTAACTTAAATGAGTCAACTAAGAACATAGAATCATTCATACATTCTAAGTCATGGAGATCATTCATGAAAGGATCCACTGAAAACAACGAATTTGAAAGTCTATTGGCTAGATCACTAGAGACAGGTGCTGCCCAAGCATCTACCAAAAAGAGAGAGCTCATCTTCATGGACAGTGGAAGTGTAAGAGCATTCTCTTTATAATATACAAATAGTGGAAGTTAACATCCAAATCCAAAATCATAATCTAGATATTTATGAAGATAGATTGTGCCAAATATTATGGGTTGTAGGATTTGATTTTATGTCATAACGAAGAATCATTTAAATTCATTGAGCACCCACTATTCCGGTGCCATGACTTTATGTTCGTTGTTGATTCTCTTGCAAATTGTTTCTTACTACGAAGAAGAAATGGCAATCAGAGGTTCTTTTATTAAGCATGTTTGGGCAAGTAAACGAGTTTGATTAGTAACTAAAATTCACCTACTTCAACCTAGAATCATTCCAACTCTCTTGGTGGCTCTCTTAGCAGTTTGATGTGTTTTTAGAGCTTGGAGTTTTTGGGGTTCTGCTAAGATCTTAGTGAGTTTATGTAAGTACTTTTGTGGCATGGTAGATAGTGTTGTTTCTATGGCCAATCATGAAGATCCATTCCCCATGTCTAACTCTGGAGATTCTATGTGTAAGTAGATTCCACATGGTGATGCAAATCATTCCATTTATGATGTAGATTTACATGATTTACTTGTTGTTGAAAGGGCTGATATACAGGAGGTAAAAACTATTCCTAAATGGTTGGTGCAGGCTTTGAGAGATAGGAAACTAGATGAACCTCTATCATATCATACTCATTCAGGATATCATAGTGCCTCCTTTGCATTAGATATCTATGCAACAACTGCCTCTAGTCTTTCTGATGTGAATGAGCATGTTTCTTTTGATAAAGCATAAGATTTAGAAAATTGGATGGTCACTGTGTGGCAAGAATATGATTCTATTATTAAGAATGGTACCTAGTCTTTATCTGATTTTCTACCAACCAAAAAGGCCATTAGTACTAAGTGGCTATACATGCTGAAGTGTAAGTGTGATAGAATAGTTGGCAAGTATAAGGCTAGGCTTGTTGCAAAAGGTTATGCTCGAGAGAGAGGCATTGATTTTGATGAGACATTTGCATCCACTTGTTGAATGACCACCGTTTGTAGCATATGTGCACTTGAGCTCATCATGGTTGGAATGTACATGAGTTGGACATAAAAAATACATTTCTCAATGGTGACTTACATGAAAAAGTGTATGTATTTCAACTCCCTGGTTTTGTGCACAAAGTGCATGAAACAAAACATGCATTTAGGAAAGGTTACAATTCATGCATCATTTTTATTAATGACATAAATGATTATAGTCATACCCTTTTTGATGAACCTAAGCCCTTTATGAATTCTTTAAGGATTGTTTTATGTTCAATTATCCTTCTACACTACCACCATCTTGAGGATCCTTTGACCATAGTATAATTTAATTCCTCATAGTTATACTTCTCAAAAAGCACCATATACGCATGGACCTTTTCACCAAAAGTAAATAGATGGCTAAGTTAAGGATTTAATTCACAAAGGACTTATAAGGCCTAGTTCAATGTGGTTAGTTAATGCTCACACCATGGATTATCATTAATTTATTCATCTCTTTCTCACACTAATTCTCTTAGTTTCTCCATATGGCTATTATGACATCAAATAACAATATATGAAACACCAGAGGGATTGATAACAATATATAATGCTCCATCTCTAGATATCCTCTCAAGCTAAAAATAAGTGCCATGACATTTGGAGTATCACAAAAGCAAGATACATAATCAAGATGATCAAGACACTCAAGTCCTATTTCTTGAAAAAAAAGGCTCTTCGTAAGTGGGTGAATAAAATCATCATGAAAGCATTTGCGGAGATCACACATGCATATAAGGACTCTAATTAACTCTTGGGGTCACCCCTTGTCAAGAGATCTATACAATGGTCGATTGGGTGGACACTCAAAGGACATTCTCTCACGTGTGAATGAGCATGTTTCTTTTGATGAAGCATAAGATTTAGAAAATTGGATGGTCACTGTGTGGCAAGAATATGATTCTATTATTAAGAATGGTACCTAGTCTTTATCTGATTTTCTATCAACCAAAAAGGCCATTAGTACTAAATGGCTATACATGCTGAAGTGTAAGTGTGATAGAATAGTTGGCAAGTATAAGGCTAGGCTTGTTGCAAAAGGTTATGCTCGAGAGAGAGGCATTGATTTTGATGAGACATTTGCATCCACTTGTTGAATGACCACCGTTTGTAGCATATGTGCACTTGAGCTCATCATGGTTGGAATGTACATGAGTTGGACATAAAAACTACATTTCTCAATGGTGACTTACATGAAAAAGTGAATGTATTTCAGCTCCCTGGTTTTGTGCACAAAGTGCATGAAACAAAACATGCATTTAGTAAAGGTTACAATTCATGCATCATTTTTATAAATGTCATAAATGATTATAGTCATACCCTTTTTGATGAACCTAAGCACTTTATGAATTCTTATAAGGATTGTTTTATGTTCAATTATCCTTCTACACTACCACCATCTTGAGGATCCTTTGACCATAGTATAAATTTAATTCCTCGTAGTTATGCTTCTCAAAAAGCACCATATAGGCATGGACCTTTTCACCAAAAGTAAATAGATCTTGCTACAGACTAAGTTAAGGATTTAATTCACAAAGGACTTATAAGGCCTAGCTCAATGTGGTTAGTTAATGCTCACACCATGGAATATCATTAATTTATTCATCTCTTTCTCACACTAATTCTCTTAGTTTCTCCATATGGCTATTATGACATCAAATAACAATATATGAAACACTAGAGGGATTGATAACAATATATAATGCTCCATCTCTAGATATCCTCTCAAGCTAAAAATAAGTGCCATGACATTTGGAGTATCACAAAAGCAAGATACACAATCAAGATGATCAAGACACTCAAGTCCTATTTCTTGAAAACAAAGGCTCTTCGTAAGTGGTTGAATAAAATCATCATGAAAGCATTTGTAGAGATCACACATGCATATAAGGACTCTAATTAACTCTTGGGATCACCCCTTGTCAAGAGATCTATACAATGGTCTATTGGGTGGACACTCAAAGGACATTCTCTCACGTGTGAAATCTAAGTTCTTATAACTTGTAGTCACTTTGATAACACTTTTTAACTCAAAAATTATTAAAAAACCACATATACACCATAGAAACTTAATGGCCAAATCCATGCAAAAGAGTGGTGCAACTCAAAGATATACAAATGAAGAAATATGCATTGTGAACAATCTAGTAGCTTACAAATATTCAAAAAGCTTTTTTGTAATGGTTTGCAAACCTGATTTTTATTGATATGATAGAAATTTTTGCTTCTAGAGCATTATGAGAAAGTAATAAATGTGCCGAATGGCTTTGCTCATGAATTTTATTATGTTATAGAAGTGATGTCAACAAAGAGATCAATAAATGAAGCGTTCAAAAGGATTAGAATACGTATGATAAGGAACTATTAACTATTGTGCATGCTTTTAGGATTTGGAAACACTATCTTATGTGTTTTGAGGTCTTAATCCAAATAGGCCAACAAGCTATTAAACACTTATTAAATCAATCATTAATTTTTTAAATGGGCTTCTTTTATTAAAACTTTTTAGCCTATGATTCAATACCAACCTAGCAAGTTTAATATTCCAGCACAAGTTCTTAACCATTTCCCATCATTGTAGTCACATTGTATTTTTGTCCATACTATTTTTTCCATTCATATTCATTCATTTGAAAGCAAGATTCCTACGTGTGCTTCATATTTGTATTTTTCATGTGCCTGGAATGATTTTAACGATTCCACATCTTAAACTGATGAACATTATACCTTTCATAATTTTTTTTTTTGTATTTTCAATACAAATTATGCATCACTCAGACTTTTATAGATTTTTTTATGAAATAAATGCATGAACCATCTTATATGGGACATAGGACCATACAAAGCACAATAAGTTCTTGAAAATACTTCTTAATTTGGTGGCATATCAGAAAATATATTGCACATTATGTTTTGCAATGCATTATGTATCATTATGTTAAACATCATCAGGTTAAAGCATTTAGATTGTTAATGCCATTATCCATTCCCAATGAACCATGGGAACATATTTTTATCGATTTTATTACACTAAGAGAAAATTCTTTGTAGCATCTCCTTCATATCATAATATAAAATCCATTCCTATTGCCGCTACTAGAGAATCCCTTCCCTCCCTTGATAGGCTCCTCTCTATTCAATGTTGTTATGCTTGTTGTGCATACACTCCAATATCTCAGGGGTAAATTGAGGCTTCTACCGTGGTGAATACATGGGTGTCATTTTGCCCCAATGCCAGTGTAATCTTTAGCAAATGCATCTGTACCAAACCACCAGTATAGGCATCGCTATAAGCATCAGTATAGGCACCGGTATATGCATCCATATAAGCATTAGTATAAGTGTCAATATAAGCATCGATAATCACTTGGGCATAAGCACTAGTATGCGCATCAGTATGTGGCTAGGCATACCGGCATGCATACCGACTCCTATATGGGTAACCATATTTACAATTTTCTTTGGGTAGAGTTTGTTGTCTCTTAAAGTAGCAACATTACCATCCTATTGTGTAGCAAAAAAATAATACACTCTGCCCAAAAAAGAAAAAACTCAATACATGTGACATATACTCTAGTGCCAACGAAAACATGATTTGATAAAGCAAAACACTATCGGCCTCAAAACAGATGGGCAGAATGAGCCATGAACCATGTACAAAAGAGATATATATTCCATAAATGGAGCATGTACAAAAGTGTGGAAAACCATGGCCATATATGAGCCTAATACAAAATGTGGCAAAGCACTACCATATAGGAACCAAATACAAAATTCTAGTGCACCACTACCATATATGAGCCAAATATAAAATTGTGGCACACCACTGCCATACACATGCCAAGAGGGATCCAAACATCTATATCTGCAATCCTGTAACAAAGAACATTCATGAAATTAGACAAATTGATATTATATTTAACAAAAGCAATTAAAAACACCAAACCAAGTTTATAAGATCGCCTTATCATAGATGCTCCCATGAAACGATCGCTTCCACATCCCTCCAAGTCCTCCAATAGTGCAACCAATCCATGATGCTTTCTCGGTTTGTGTCGGAGGATGACTCACTACCAACCCCTGCAACAAATATGCAGAACGTTATATGAACATACATGACGTGCTTAAGACAAACAAATTCAATAATCAAAATGATACTTACAAATTCTTGATGCATAGTATCATATCTGCTACAACCCAAATGTGTCAGTTTGATTGTATCTACACGTGTGGCAGCTGCATCTCACTACTGGCGATATCGGTCAGGAGTCTGCTACTCCTCATTGCGAATCATATCCCACTCCTCAGCATGTAACCATACAGGCTTCCATAAGCCTACTCTAAAAGCATCATGAGCCTCGGATCGTTGATGGGACATAACCTCACATATCGTGTGCTGAATCCACTTTGAGGTGATAATAGGATGCCCATGTGCTGATCAGGAGATGAGTCAACGTGTGAATGAGACATAGAGATGAACGTAAGCATCGGCAATAGCGAGAGAGGAAGTTACAGTGTGTTCGAGAAAGGGAGAGAGATAGTTATAGAGAGAGGAACGACCATTGCCTCACATGCGTGTTGTCATGTGCTCCTGCAAACCGTGTAAAGAGACGGCGGAGCTGAAGGCTCCATGGACCATAATCCTTCAATGATCAATTGACCACCCACGTTACCAAGTATGGGCGAGAGAACGCACAGAATACGTGAAGCAACAAATCCTGTCTGGACTCTGCATCTCTTTCTCACTCCCTCTCTCAAAAACATACTGTCAGTTTCCGTCTCGCCCTTGTGCGCGCAAGTGGGACTGTGGGATAGGGAAAATGAAGGAACATAAGCTTCAGCAATTGAAGACGGTTATACGGAGGGCATTGATGTATTGGCACAGAGAGAGAGAATGTGCATAAATGAAGACGATTATAAAGAGTAGATTCATGAATATGGTCGAGTGCTACGAACAGCCTTCAAAGATATCACGTCAATTATTGGTAATTTAATGCATTCGAAAGCGATCATATGGTAAGGGACCTGAATTGCTCGGCAAGGGATCTGTACTCTTGCAGTACATCAGGAAAATTCCTGGAAAAGTAAAGGCCGAAGTTCCTTAGGAAGCAAAAAAACAGCTCTCAAACAACATTGGCCTTAAATTTCTTGAACGACAAGATCTTTGAAGCATGGACATGAGTTTTGTTGGAATTATTTATTGAATAGGAAAGCCAATTTTAGAACATCAATATACTTCCTATGTACACACTGCATGGCAATTTTGGCCATTTTGCCTAACCCACTTTTCTAGACGTCAACCCACATGCACGATTTGTACATTGTAATATATATATATATATATATATATATATATATATATATATATATATATATATATATATATATATATATATATATATATATATATATATATATATATATATATATATATGTATATAAAATTGATGTAAATCGCTTGTTTAATTCCTCCATATTGCGCTTCTATGCTTGATAGTTTGAGAATCAGTTGCTTTTTACCACTGTCAAACAACTTTGCTTCCATGCAAAAATCCAGATCCACTTGTTGACTTTTGATCTTTGACATGTCCAGATATGTGAGTATTGAACTTCTTTTTTTCATATCCATAATCATGTGGCTTGGACATATCTCAAGATTTGTGTAGAACCTTCGATAGTTTGTGCATAGACTAATTGATAAGACAAGCTTCCAATAAATAATGCATGAATCAAACTTCCAATCGTAACTTTGTACATATTTGCATGACTTAGTTATCTTCTCATAACCATACATCCATTTGCTAGATTTTCTAGCCATTTAAAGTTACACATGCAACTAAGAATATCACTCTTGAAATATTTTGCAACGTGAATAAAAGTTTTACTGTAGTCTATGTCATGTGTTTGTGTATACTCTTTTGCAACATTTGCTAGATTTTCTAGCCATTTAAAGTTACCCATGCAACTAAGATTATTTTGCAACATGAAATATTTTGCAGCATGAATAAAAGTTTTACTTTAGTCTATGTCATGTGTTTGTGTATACTCTTTTGCAACAAGATATGTTTTCTACCTTTCGAGACAACCATCTAGCTTACATATTGTCAATGTGCAGTATGAGGGGTAGAGGTATGCCTTTAATCAATCAATCCTCACTCACTACAACAAATGTAGTTGCACTCATAGGCTCTAAGTAGAGGTACGATGGGTAGGCTCCTTCTTGTGCTCTCATATGATTAAACCCCAACCCATGTGATCTTGCTCATATCGGCATGAACTTCATACAATGTCCTTGTCTATGCAAACATTGTACAAAGACGTCATCTGTGTGAACCTTGTACAAAGACTACACACGTATACACCTAGTATAAGAGATCATACACAAGAAACCAAAAACGTTCAAACACAATGAAACCCTCATAAAATTTGAGTAATCGCTCAACTTTCACAGAAGAACAAACATGCACAAATCATTCATTTTTTTTCGAACTCCACGACATATGTGGTGAACCCGGCGTGAAAGGAGGGGTTGAGTGAGTTATACAGCCACAAGGATTAGCATGATCAAAATGGAAGATCTCTTAGCCCAATTCATAAGTTTCCAGCAAGAGGATAGGCAGCGAAAAGCCATCCAGTCACTTCATGAGCGTTTAGTCAAGCGATGCGGATTTTTCAATGGGAAAAACATATCTAGGTTCTATAAGGAGTATGAACTCGATGCCAAATACCTAGGTGTCGGTTTGATTCCAATGACGGACCATGAGTTATGCAAAAACTTTGCCTATGTGTGTGAATACACTTTACGCGATCAACTCATGCAAATAAACCATATGCCATGATCGTAATACAAAGCGATGCTCCTCAAGCAGTTCATGATGGAGGGCATAGAAAAAGTGACTCGTAAGTCCTTCTTGAGGTGGGTTTATATGCCCAAGGACCAACCGATTCTAGATATCAAAACAGAGTTTGAGCAACAATATGATGATCTTTCTGAGCACGATAAGAGGTGCATAAGTCATGAAAAAGTGTCCTTGTTTCTTCAAGCAATAGACATCAAAGCTAAAGAGGAGCTAATTCCACTTCTCCAAGATATAGAATTTACTTGGAGCTTACAGAGGATTGGATGCTCGTCCATGAAACTATGAGGAGATACATGGAGAAACAACAAACAATAGAAAAAATTTTAAATGATTGGAAAGCTCACATTCATGCAAATGAAGAAGATGCACAAATTCCATGCATTTCACAAACTAAGAATAATTTGCAAATCCATAGAATAACACAAATCCCAATTGGGCATAAAGAAGCTATGCATGGAATACACGTATATTAGGGAATATTCCATGGAATATTCCTTTTATCATCGCATCGGGGGTGCTGCCCCTAGACCCCCACTAGGGGGCTTGCTGGCCCCCTGGGACCCCCCGAACCAAGGGGCCTGTTGGCCCCCTTGGACCCCCTAGTCGGGGCTGCTCACCGTTGCCTTAAACCCCACAATGGGGAACCTGGTAACTCCCTTTTCTTAAAATACATTACATGGTCCAATATGACCTTCATCCAACATACAAGTTGGGATTCCCATCAATTGGGTAATGCACGCTTGGCTTCTCCTCATAATGGGGGCCTTACAAAATGTGCATACAATCATGAGGGGTAGACATTGATCATATACTAACAACCCCCCTCAATGTTTACTGATGATAAATCAAGTAGGTCTCAATCCTATGCCCATCTGTTGAAGATGACTATTGAGCTGCTCTCTTCCAAGTGAGTGAATATGTCAACACAATTTGCCTTTGTTGAGCAATATTCTAGCTCCACAATTTCATCTTTAATTAGCTCACGAATGTAGTGGTACGATACTTCTATGTGCTTGGTGTGAGCATGAAATACTGGGTTCTTTGCAATAGCCATACAACTTTGAGTATCACACTTGAGTACAATCGCCATATTTGATGGAAAGCCTAGATCTGCAAGAATTCTCCTTAAGACTGCCTCACAAGAAGCAAAACAAGCTACTTTGTACTCTGCTTCAGTGGAAGAGAGAGTGAGAGTTGGTTTCTTCCTACTTACCTAAGAAAATATTCCTGAACCAAGTGAGAAACAATATCCAGACACTGATTTTCTAGAATCACAATCTCCAACCCAATATGAATCACAATATCCTTGAAGTGTATCACCTGTGATATAAAAAATACCAATATCCAAGGTTCCTGCAATGTACCTTAGAATTCGCATTCCAGCATTCCAATGACTCTCCTTAGGTTTGTTTGAAAACCTGCTTAACACTTCAACAGCATAGCAAATGTCTGGTCTAGTGTTTCACAGAAAAATAAGACTTCCAATGAGCTTCCTATACTTCGTAGCATCTACATCAGGCATGTTATCATTCATAGATAGCTTATGATTTACCTCCATAGGTGTGCTAGTTGGTTTGCACTCCATCATTCCAAATGCCTTGAGAATTTCTTTGGCATATTTTTGTTGTGAGATGAAAATTCTATCCTTCCTTTGCCATACTTCGATTCCCAGAAAAAAATGGAGTAGACCTAAGTCTATCATTTCAAACTCAATTCCTAAGTTGATCCGAGTTTGATTGATGAGTTCCTGATGATCTCCTGTAATGATCTCCTATAATGATCAAATCATCTACATATACAATGACAAAAACTAGCTTGCTATCTCTTTTGATCATTACATACAAGTTAGCATCAGAAGTACTTCTTTCAAAACCCATATTTTTGAACAAGTTATCTATCCATTGGTGCCAAGCCTGTGAAGCTTGCTTAAGTCCATACAAAGCTTTCTTCAACCTGCAAACTTTATTTTCTGAATTGGGCACCTCAAAATCTAGAGGTTGAGATATACCTCCTCCTTGAGGTGACCATTCAAAAATGCAGAATTTGACATCCATCTGGAAAATAGGCCACGCCTTTTGTGCAGCTACTGCAAGTACCGTCCGAATCGTTGTCATGCGTGTTGTTAGTGCAAAAGTTTCTTGAACATCAAATCCTTCGATCTGTGAAAAACCATGTGCTACTAATCATGCCTTATACTTTTCTAATGTTCCATCTGCTTTATACTTAGGTTTCCAAATCCATTTAGTACCTATTACCTTCTTCTTTGGCGGAAATTCCACTAGATCCCATGTATCATTTTTGAGTATACTATCATACTCAGATTGCATTGCCGCTCTCCAACCTAGATCATCAAGGGCTTCTTCAATGGTGGTAGGTTCCTTTATCGAGCCCATGATGTCTGCCATTAGAGCCATGTTAACAATGTGTTTTGAGGCCCTTTTTTGCTCCTCTATTCTCTTTGATCTTCGTAATCCATTCGAGGATGATTCTCGTACATCTACATGTGGATTATGATCATCAAAGAGTAGTTGTGCCCACTTCAGTAGTGGCTTATGCTGTGTAGCTACAACTGGTTGGCTTCTTATTGAGCAAATTTCCCCATTAGATGTTTCCTCCTCCTCAACTTTAACTTGTCTTTTGATAGGCACAAGGTGAGATATTTCTGCATTTGATGAGATAGTAGATTACTTTTATCTTCTACTAAGAATGGTCATTCATACAAACAACACATCTCGGCTGACAAAAATCTTCCTTGCCTCAAGATCCCACAACCTGTATTCTTTAGACTCTTCACTATATCCTAGGAAGACACACTTTTTGCTTTTTGAATCCAGCTTTGATCTTGATGAATCAGGAATATGTGTATAACAGAAACAACCAAAAATTCTGAAATGCAAAATTGAAGGCTTTTTACCAAAATATGCTTCTTGAGGAGTCATCCCCTTCAGTGATTTTGTGTAGCTTCGATTGAGAATGTAAACTATTGTATTGACTGCTTATGCCCAGAATGAATCAGGCATGTCTTGAGCCTTTAACATACAATGAGCCATTTCAACTAGTGTTATGTTCCTACACTCAACAATGCAATTTTGTTGAGGTGTATGAGCTCCAGTAAGTTGCCTTTTCACACCATGCTCCTTAATTATTGACTTCTCTTGACAAAAATTCACCTCCTATATCTATTCTGAATTTCTTTAGTTTCCTTCCTTATTCATTTTCCACATACTTATGCCACGTTTCAAAATTTTCAAAAGCCATTAGGGGAAAAAATGAACCCTGAATGGGCCTTTTAGATTATGGAGTGATTAGTGATGGACCAATCAGAAGAGGGTGGTGGTCATAGTCTATGCCCTATAAAATACTAAGCTGAAGGGGGGAGAGGGGACACATTTCTCCCTTATTTAATGAGCTGCCTCTAGAGAGAGAAGGAATCTCGTAACTCAATTGGGCCCAAAAATTCAAAATTTCTAAAAAGTTAAAAAACTCATCATAACACCTGAAAATGGACCCCCCATTACTTTTTAGGGTCAAAAGTACTCTTTTTGACCCCAAATTCAAAATCTGTGCATGTTTTGAGCTGAAAAAAATGGGTTTTTTCAAAAATACTCAAAAAAGAGTTATTTCCCTCCTAAACCTCACATTTTCATACCCAAGTCCCAAAAAGTCATCTTTTCCCACTACTTTCACTCTGTAGCACACCATTGAAGCTCTTGTTTCTACACTCCAACCTACCTGCATCTCCTATCTCAAATTATTGTTGCAGCTTGAAGACCTTTAGCTTCAATGGCAATAGCTAAAGCTTCTACGCGATCGAAAGATGAAATCCTCAAATTAAGATGTCACAATATCAAAGCCACAAATGGACAATGGCTATCACATGAGTACTCCAAAGGTGCATGGGTGTACATGCAACCCTCTAGAGTTCATCGAGTTAGAGATCGTGGAAACTTAGATCTTCATTGGAAGGGAAAGTTACTTGGCTTCAAGAAGCAGAGAGACAATGGGATGGTTGCTATTGTACAACATGTTTTTACAATGGCAACTATGAAACTTGTAAACTCTAGTAGAATGAGATATCCTGTGAATTGTAAGTATTACTCTACAATATTTTATGTTTTCTTGTTTTGGATATATTTCTGAACTATTTAGATATGTTTTTGTTTGTTTTAGATAAATTTCCTTCTACTTGGGTGGAAGAGCAACCACTTCATAGTCTTACATGTATTTTCTAGGCATTGCATGCAGATGTTGGTGCACTAGTCTTTCCAGAAATATCTCCTGCTCAACTTTACCATGATAGAGTTTTCTTTTACACACATAGATATGTTGTACCCTCTACAATGAATGGTTTTGGAAGGTTAGAAAGAATTGAAGTACATTCTCTTCTTAGCTTGGAGTGGCCAAAACCTGATATATGGTCCGTATCATCTTTGAAGCAAAAAATGGTAATGGATATACATAACTCTTTGAAATTCACCAAAGTGTCTAGGTTTGTAGGTTTACACAAGTGTTTTCCCATTCATTGTTTTGTATATTTATTCCAAGGATTCTCATTCCAAGAGACTTCCACCATGTTCATGTGTAAAGATATCACATATGAGCAAGTCGAAAGTCTTCTTGGTGAAAATTGGGGTTTGATAGAAGGAATTGCAAAAGGTGATAAATATCTTTGTAAAATAGGTGGAACAGGTATAGGATTTCGATATTTGAAACAACGTACTTCATTATACATCAGATTTTACTACGATCGTTGGATGTTCAAATGGATACCATTTCAAAGTTCAGAGGGATCTTTACATTCATTTGAAATAAAGCTTAGATTGCCCAATAATGAAACAGAAACTATTTTAGTGAATATTCATTAGACCTTGGCTAATCTGAGAGAACACTTGATGATTATGGGGTTTGAAGGACTAACTCAATCCAAATTCAAAATTCAAGGACATAAGGTGAGAAATGTTTGGTGCTTTTGTTAAAGTAATCTTTTCATTATTGTTTATTTTACTTTAATGACTTCAATTTCTTGCAAATTGATTACAGGTGGGCAGAAGAATGGAATACAAAATGAAAGTCCCTGTAGATTGGAGCAAAGATGGAACAAAACTCTCATTGTCATAGTTCTTTTGCAACCTGATAATGTCACTTCTTGGGCCCTAATCATTGTACCTCATGGTTTTTGCACTTTCAAGAACCTTGTAAAAAGTAGGACAATCTATTCATGTTAAATATTGTATATACCTTCTTCTCAGCAATGGTAATCTCAAAACTTTTGTAATGTCAAAAAGTTTGTTCACTACTTTGAAATGTGGTTGCTCATGTTTTTTTCTGTGCATTATTTTGTCATCAGAAACACATTTTTTGAAATTGCATTTCTTTATTCTATACTTTTAAAAGTGGACCCAGGCAGTTTAAAAACTTGAAACTGCTATAAAAATGGGTTCTATGTGCTCATTTCTCACATTTTCACTCTCAAAAGAGCTAGAAAGCACAGACGACCTAGTAGAATTCTCGTGCGCGAGCAATGGCTGCTAGCACTTCCACTCCCATGAAATCTCCTCGAGATCTATTCATGGAGTTTATACTGCAGACTACAATGGTCGTACGGATTTGTATGACCTAGTCTGTAGAGCCTAATCTTGAAGGGACAATAGCCATGAACTCCAATGTGATCGATGAGATCACAGATTTTATGGAATTCTATATATTAAGATATGCCATAGATATTCCATCATATGAGTGTAAATGGGTCCCCTGTGACCTCCTTTTCTACATTCATAAAGGAGATGAGGTCTTTGCGAAGCGATTAAAGCGTTTCATGGCTGTTGCTGAGAGTTCAGGGCACATGTTAGATGACACAGTGCCCTTAATTAAACAATTAAATAAGAAAAGGAAAATGGGAAGAAAATATCTTTCCTACATAGCAACAACCATCTTTTTTTGTCAATGAGGAGCCCGAACCTTCACCCATGGACCTACCCCATCTTGTTACTGGGGGTTTTGTAGATGACAAGAAGGAACCCCAGATAGAAGCTCTCAACTTATTAGAAGAGAGTCAAAAAAATTCTAGAGAATTTCCTCAAGGAGTAGTGGAAAAATTAAAGGAAGCCAGTACACAGAATAGTCCACCCTCCAACTTAGACCCCATGGAACCCACTCTACTAGAGGTAGAGATGGAAATGTTTTCAATTGTACTTATCGAGGGAGAGGAATTTTTGTTCCTGCACGATATTGAGAAGGCATTCGGTCTACGCCTCGATGAATGTCTTAGTATTTTCTATTCGACCTCGGATGTTCCCATGGACAACACTACATTATCGAAAAGGCAACAATTCCACTTGGTGACTCAGTTGGGACACCATTGCATTTGTGTGTGAAGAGATTTTGAGCCATGCCAACCAAGATGCCACTGAAGAAGATCTGGCCGCAGCAAGGGAAAGAATTTTGGAGAAGAAGATTCCAACATCCCCTGTTGAGGAGCAAAGTGGCATGGCCCATTCATCGATTCCACTAGATGCAATGGGAAGAGGAGAGGATGAAGATAGGCTTCAAGATGTAAGTCTCTAATGACATTTATGGTTGTCTCATATTCATACAAGATGTATCTATTTAATTTTATGATTGTCTATGTGCAGGAAACAATTGAAGTGGATAAATTTGCAGCAAGAAGTGGTGGTGACCATGTTTCCCAGGGCCATGGCTCTTCCTTGGCACATTACATTGGAAAATTGCCAAAGGAAGATTTTGTCATAATCTACAAGGACTTTTCCCCTCAAGGACACTTCATGACTTGGTGTCTGAAGGCCTTGAGCAAAGTTTTGTGCCTATCTACAATAATGCAAGGGACCAATTGTATATTTCTAGTTAGGAAGTCCCTTGCCCTTACTACCCTAGGAGCTAACTTAAGAGGAAAAATATTAGGTCAAATAGGAATAGCTTTAGGTCTTGGATTAACAAACCCTTAGTTAATATCCCAATTAGTTATGACTTACCAATTGCCACTGTCTTTTCACAGAAGAAAGAATGTAGTGGAGAGGCTCAAGGCCAAGAGCCAACTGTAAAAACTTTATAATACCAATTATTGTTTTTCCAATTTCCATGTGTAGTCTTTATGTTTTTGACAATGTCTTAATTTTTGCATACTGTAATCAGTCTTTTCCCAATCAATCTTGTGATTCTTGTTGCCAACAATGCATGGGATGGCCTAGGAATGCAAAAAAAGGCCTGCCATAGAAACGCGGGGATGGGCCCTGCAAAATTGCAGGGCCCATCCCCGCGTTTCTGTGGCAGGCCTTTTTTTTGCATTCCTAGGCCATCCTATGCACTAGGTTCCCTATATTGCAAGTCTATGTCCCTCAATTAGCACCTTCACTTGGGGAATTGTGGAAGACCAATCTTATGTGCAATAATTAGAGAAAGTTAAGACTCCTCTAGGTGCATATAAGCATGCAGCAGTAAATAAGTACATGTATGTTCATTAACATTGTTTAGCTATTGGTCAGAGAGTTAGCATGCAGTGACTCTATCTAACGCCAATTATATGCCCCAATGTGCATGGCATGTGTTTTCATGGCTTGGAAATGCCAAAAAAAGGCCTGCCACAAAAACGCGGGGATAGGCCTTGCAAAACTTTTGCAGGGCCCATCCCCACATTTCTGTGGTAGGCCTTTTTTTGGCATTTCTAAGCCATGAAATGCATTAAATAGCATTACCACTTACAAGAAGTACAGAAAAAAGAATGATACAACTATGAAAAACGCTTCAAAGAGGTACTAGAAAAAGACACTTAGAAACATAGGAGAAATAAATTTCAAAACATGTACACTAAGAGATAAATACTTGGGAGAGCAAATATAAGAAGACAAAGATTATATTCATCATTTGGGATTTACAAAATATTCATCATATGGGATATACAAAAGGTTCTCCAAACAAAGGAGTACAATTTTTTTTAAGGGTTATTCCCTCTAATTCTCCTAGCTAGCTGCAAATCTTTAGGTTATATTGTCACTCTCTTTGCATGGATGGCACACAGGTAAGAGTCCTCCAACATTTATATAAGATACGCCTCTATAGCTTCTTGGCGGGCTTCAATGGATATCCCTTGGATATGAAGTCTAGCGCAATAGCGTTGGATCTCTTCCTTCACAACTCTTGCAAATGACCTTCGTGGAATAAGAAGCTCCATAGACTTTTGATAGTGTCGAATCTCTGCAAAGGCTCTGGTTTGCTTTCTGCGCCTTTGTGGTGCTCTTGCATTTGGGGGGATGTTGGGTTGTGGTCGTTGTGGTCTACGACGTGGTTGATAATTCTTCTTTCTTCTTGGAGCACGCCTAGATGGTCTTGCCTCATCATTTACTTCCTCTGCCCGACCTTGCTCTCTCTCTTCATCGGTTGGTCTTTGTCCTTGTCTTGGGGGGAGTGTCTTACCTCCTTGTGTTACTCGATGGTTCACGGGGATATCATCATTGTTCCATGGTGGCTTGTTCATACTTTCTTCATCTGAAAAACTCGATAAATTTGACGTCTCAATGACAACTTGCCTATGTCCTCGTTGTTTGGGCCTTGCCTTGAGTGGTGTCCTCACTAGGGGCTCATCATCAGATGCGGGAGGGGAATAATTTATTTCTTGTGATACATCTCTCTCTTGTGAAGCTTCATCCCCCCATGATGGAATGCTACCAGATTGTGTCCCTGCACCTGAGTTTCGTCTCGAATATTGGCTTGTGGTTCGATGCTTCTTGTGGGGTGTCATCCATGTTGGGCACTGAGTACCTTGCACATGGCTAGGGTAGACGACATGATCCTTTCTAGTAGTCTGCTTTGTGCATGCCATTCTCTTAGGTTGTAAAGTGGTAAAATGAGGAAGGACACCTCTATTTATAGGCTTTCACTTAAGAATTGTCCTGTTCACATTTAAATGGATAAAAATTAGTTTTAAGACATTAAAAGTATATTCACAAAAACACTGAAATTTTATTTGAAGTGAATGGAGTTATAAAAACCTTGAAAAGTATAATGCATTTTATAAGTTTGGAAACTATTTCCAAGCAAAACCCTTGCGGAATCTTTGTGCACGCCATTGGGCATGATGTAGGGGTCTTGACGATGACATTCACTTCTCTCTTGCAATATCATGTTGTAGCTTTCGTGTAATCTTTTCTATTCGTGACTCACATGCTCGTTCCATTACATATTTCCTAGCGAATGTCGCACAAAAAAACCAATTGAACATTTCTTCTAAATAGTTTGATTGGAGTAGACCACCCTCATGACGAGTGTTTTTAAAGTAAACACCTCTAGCCCTCTAATGTGACTTCTCCATTCCTTGTGTACTAAAAATTTCCAGTCAACCATATGGATTCATAAAATATGGTCCATTTGCAAAAAGATTTTGCTATGATCTGGTCAATAAGATATACGCATAGTGTTTAAGACCAAACAAAAAAATGTAAACAGAACTTACTATGTAATGTGTAATGTTGCTTTCTCCCCAAGATAATATGAATGCCTGTGTAAACTCCTTCAAAGTCACTTCGAATAATTATCGTTGTGAAGCATCAGTGGAAACCAAACACATCAAATGTAACAATTGATCGAACGATGACCAAACCTTCTTTCGTTTGTTAATGAGATCAACCTGACTATCATTGTCTGTTGTAATTGAACAGAGGTCCTTCCAAAGCTCCCATTTCCCATCATCTTGACTATTCACATCTCTTTTAAAGAAACGCCTTGCCTTCTTCCTAGTCATTGAAACTTGTTGTAAAATCTCTTGAGACTCACCATACTTCTTAACAACTAAAGATACGTGGCATCATGACAACCTATAGAATTCAAAAGATCTTCTATTTTTTGGATTGCTATTGTAGACCTCTATAGTGGTTTCATTGCAAATGCATATTCAACATGGAGCTTCAAAAGCCTATCAAAGATCCTCATGAATGCATGTAAAGTACAAAAGTGAACATTGACTAATGGAAATGGAATAATGGGGTTCCAATCATTTCTTATTTTATCACGAGTCGGTTCCTGTAACATTGGACACCTCAAAAGTGATATCTCCCATTCCCTGTGATTCGATGAGTCTCTTTTGTTGGGAATGATGGATGGATACTCCAAGAGACTGAGTAGGTACTGCTAAACCTGCTTTGTACCAGCCCTCTTTTGCTTCAGAGTTGATGACTAGACCTCCTTAGCTTTCCAATGACACCATAAAATGTCCTATGTCCTTTGGAAATGATGTGTGCAATGATTGAATCAATACAGATAACTTTGGAAGTCACAAACTCAAGAAAACCTTCTATTTTTGTCTTGATACCTGCTGAGTATTTTGCTCAGTATGACCAGCACAATAGGAATTGGAAAACTTTCTTTTAGGGGTATCTAATTAGCTTATTGAGCTAACTATTCCAAGTTGAATGATGTAAAATGATAAACTATGATAAGAGAAATCAATTTAGCAAGTTACGTTATACCCCCGACTTTTTAGGACTGTAGCAAAAAATGACCAGAGTTCACCTAGACGCAGATTTCTCCAAAATGGCTGAATAGAATGTCTTCAAGCTTTGAGAGTATGTAGAATACTTCAAGCTGAATCCAACGAGCTTTGAATCACTGAATTTGGTGAAGAATTGGCTAAGCTATGCCCTTCACAAGTTGACAGACTTTTTAATAGACTAACAGAGAACTCAGAGATGGACAATATGAATGTATGTATTAATGAACATTTGTATACAACTCCATTGGCATGAATCTCATTGCCAAATGGTATAGAGAGGTGTGGGCTTAAGTGTAGACCTCACACACACTCAGAAATTAGTAATGCTAGGCTCGGGAGTGCTCTCTCTTACCCGCGACTTTTCATATCCATTTTTATAAGAGATGACTAAAAATTTGAATCCAAATTCAAATTACAAGAGATTCCAAGTTAATTTGACTTTTACAAAGAGGTAAAGTGGTAATTAACCACTAGCATATGTTCCTATGCTTCTTCATGTATGTATAGACTTCAATGCATCCTTTAAGCCAAATGTGTAGGCTTGTAATTTACACCAATAGCTCCCTCTCAAGCCAAACATTTTGGCTTAAGTCTTCATCTTCAATCTTCAAGTATATCTTGCAATCCAATCATGGATTTGAACTTGCAAAGTTTGGTTCCATCCAAAGCTTTAGTCAACAAATCTGCACATTGCATGTTGGTTGATACATAGGTTAGTTGAATTTCCTTGCTTATCAATTTTTCTCTCACATAATGGTAATGGACCTCTATGTGTTTGGTCCTAGCATGATAAATAGGATTAGCTGCAAGGTGAAGAGAACTTGTATTATCTCCAAAGATAATTGGTGACCTAGTATATATACCCAATTATGTATACAAAAGCTTAATCCATATTGCTTCTTGTGTGGCATTAGCCAGCCCTCTATACTCTGCCTCTGTGGAAGACAAAGCAATAGTAGGTTGCTTCTTTGAAGACCATGAAATTGGTTTGTCACCTGCAAAAGAATTATATCCAGAAGTGCTCCTCCTATCATCCTTGCATCCTGCCCAATCTGCATCTGAATAAATTTTTATACCAATATCTGAAGTGTAAGGGAAATACAAACCATGACTCTGTGTACCCTTGAGATACTTCAAGATTCTCTTGGCAGCCTCTATGTGAGGTATCCTTGGCTTGTGCATAAATTGACTTAGCACACTAACTCCATATGCAATATCTATCCTTGTTAAGGTAGCATAGTTCAAGCTACCCACCATACTTTGATAACCTGTAATATCCTTGACTTCATCACCTTCATGGGCACTTAGCTTTAGGTTTACCTCCATTGGAGTGCTTGCTACTTTAGCATCCTGCAAGTGAAACTTCTTCAACATATCCTGTACATATTTTTTCTGAGTGATATATATCCCTGAATTAGTGTAAACTAATTCAAGTCCCAAAAAATATTTCAATAGACCAAGATCATTGATCTTGAACTCCTTCATCATTTGACTTTTAATATATCTGATTCCATTGACATCATTACCTGTAATGATGATGTCATCAACATAAACACAAAGGTATATTACCTCTTCATTACTTCTCTTAATGAACAGAGAAGTATCTGCCTTGCTCATGACAAAACCTTGGTCTTGGAGGTATGTGGTTAACCTGTAATTCCATGCCCTAGGTGCCTGCTTCAATCCATATAAAGCTCTTTTTAATTTGCAAACATATGTTACCTTCTTGGGGTCCTCATAGCCAAGAGGTTGTGACATATATACCTCCTCTGAAATCCATCCATTCAAGAAAGCATTCTTGACATCCAATTGGTACATATTCCAATTTTTTGATGCAGCTACACTTACCAACACTCTGATGGTTGGCATCTTGTCCATAGATGAGAATGTCTCCTCATAGTCAATGCCTTGGGTTTGTGCAAAACCCTTGGCTACCAATCTGGCTTTGTACCTATTGATTGTGCCATCAGAATTTCTTTTCAGCTTATAGATCCATCTGGATCCTATTACCTTCATTGAGTCCTTCTTAGGTACTAACTCCCATGTGTCACTCTCTTTGAGAGCGTCAATCTCCTCATCCATAGCTTCTTTCCATTCTGATTTGGTTATTGCTTCTTCATATGATCATGGTTCTTCATTTGACAAATCTTTGGCAAGATAAACAGAATGTTGAATAACAAGAGATGTATCATACCCATATCTGATAGGTTTCTTGCTTTCTCTTTGTGATCTTCTAAATGGTTGAGTTGAGGATTCAGGTATGTCTTCAAGCTTCTTCATCTTCATTTTTCCTTTGGACTTCCATGCTTTGAATTCTTCAAGATTGATAGTGTCTTCATCATCTAAACTTGAGGCTTCATTCTAATTAGGTTCCTCCTTTGTAAGACTTGGAAATTCCTCTTCCAAATCATAGGGTAATTTGACCTTCCGACATTCATTCTCATACCAGGAATCATTTTCATCAAAGACAACATCTCTGCTTACCATAAACCCCTTATTGATAGGATTATAAAACCTGTAACCTTTTTTATTTAAATCATACCCAATAAAGATGTATTTTTCAGCCTTTGGGTCTAGCTTACCTCTTATCTGAGAAGGAATCTGTACATATGCTACACATCCAAATATTTTGCAATTGTCAAGTGAAGGTCTCTTACCATGCCATGCTTCATAGGGTGTCATGCCATCAAGAGACTTAGATGGTAACCTGTTTATGAGGTAAGTGACAGTATAAACACTCTCTGCCCATAGATAGTTAGGTAATTTTTCCTCATTAAGCATAGATCTAGCTGTCTCAACAATTAATCTATTTCTTCTCTCAGCTACCCCATTCTCTTCAGGAGAATACCTTGTGGTTATCTCTCTTTTGATGCCTCTGTCTTGCAAGAAGTCTTCAAATTCATTGGAGAAGTACTCACCTCCTCCATCTGACCTTAGCCTCTTCAAATTTCTTCCTATCTGATTTTCAACTAATGCAAGATACTTTTTAAAGCAATTAAATACCTCATCCTTGTGCTTCATGAAGTATAATACAGTCCATCTGCTATAATCATCAATGAAAGACACATAGTACCTTGATCCTGAGACTGAGGGGTCTTTGCTTGGTCCCCATACATCTGTGTGTACAAGCTCTAGGTAGTCTTCATGCATGTATCCTTTCTTTGAGAAGGGTAACCTGTGAGACTTCCCAAATTGACAAGCACCACACTTATAAATCATATGTTGCTTGGATACATTAGGTATCCCAAGCACATATTGGTCCCTGCACATTTGTTTCAAGGTTCTTTCTCCTATGTGCCCTAACCTTTTGTGCCAAATCTCAAGCTCTGAAAGTGTTTGATCTTTATAACTTTATAGTGCAATATTCTTTGTATCTTCCAATTCAAAAGTGAAAAGTCTACCTGATTTTTCTCCTTTAGAAATCCTCTTGAACCCATGTCTTGGATCCTCCACAGATGCTCCATATTGGTTGAATCTGACCTGCAAACCTTTCTCCACAATCTGACCAACACTCATCAAATTTTTGGTAATGGTTGGTACATAAAGTACCCTGCTCAACAAATTCTGATTTCCATCACAAGTCTTAACATTTCCAACTTTAACTACAGAATGTTGTGTGTCATCACCTGTTTGGACTTGATGCTTACCTTTTGGTTCCTCAAGATCAGAGAGTAATGCTACATTGCTAGCCACATGATTTGAACATCCTGAGTCAATGTAGAATAGGTGGTCATCATTTGTACCTGACTTTGAAGTCATGTTCATGATCAGAAGAGAGTCATCCTGCTCCTCTGTATAGTTGTTGTAATCCTTCCTGGATTTGAATCCTCCTTGGTAGTTGCCATTGTAATTATTGTTGTAGTTGTTGTTGTAATTATTGTTGTAACCTTGGTGATGGTTGAATCTACCTCTTGACTGTGAATAGCCACCTCTTTGGTATCCTCTTCATCTCTGATTCTTGTAATTCCTGAAACACTCATCTGTAGTATGATTTGATAAACCACAAAGTTGCATGGTGAGGAGTTATAAGATCTCCTCCTACCTGATTTACCTCCTCTACCCCTTCCTCTTGAAGATCTACCTCTCCCTGCATAGTTGGCTTGAGAGGTTGATCCTTCATGTTCCACCTTCTTGCTCTTGCCTTTATCTTTAGACTTCTTATCAGTGTATAGGGCAGAAGAGTTATTACCTTTGGATGTGTCTCCATTTTTGTTGATCTTTGCTTCATGAGTAAACAATTGTCCCATGAGAGTTGTAAGATCTGGAGTGTGCATGTCCATGTAGAGATCCATGGCAGTGGTGAAGCTTTCCGATTTGTCATCAGCCTTGATCCCATTGATCACTTGCCTTACAATCTGTTCTTCTTCAATCTCTTCTCCTATGCTTGCTAACTGATCTGCTACATCTTTAATCTTGGTCACAAATTCTGAAACAACTTGCTTAGGTTGCTTCCTTAGTGTTGTGAATTCAATCCACAAATGATTTTTCCTAGCACTTGTGTTGGAGGAAAAATATGATGACAAGGTTTCCCAAGTCTCTTGGGATGTCTTACAATTTCTAATATGTGGCAAAAGAAAATCAGATATAGAGTTGAGTAAATAAGAGCTTGCCAATGCATCCTTAGCACACCATGTGTTGAGCTTTTCATGTTCTTCCTTGGTTGGCAATCCTCTTGCTTTGAATGAGGGCAATTCCTCATCTCCTGAGATGTAGCCATAGAGACTCCTTCCTTGTAAGTAGGTCTTCATCCTTAGAGACCATGCTTGATAGTTGTTCCTGTCCAATTTATCAATGAATGAAGGAAAACCATCTCCCATTTTACCTTAGTTTGCTCTGATACCACTATTGGGAATGATGGGTGGATACTCCAAGAGACTGAGTAGATACTGCTAAACCTGCTTTGTACCAGCCCTCTTTTGCTTCAGACTTGATGACTAGATCTCCTTAGCTTTCCAATGACACCATAAAATGTCCTATGTCCTTTGGAAATGATGTATGCAATGATTGAATCAAAACAGATAACTTTGGAAGTCAGAAACTCAAGAAAACCTTCTATTTTTGTCTTGATACCTGCTGAGTATTTTGCTCACTATGACCAGCACAGTAGGAATTGGAAAAATTCCTTTTAGGGGTATCTAATTAGCTTAGTAAGCTACCTATTCCAAGTCGAATGATGTAAAATGATAAACTATGCTAAGAGTTTTCAGGACTATACCAAAAAATGACCAAAGTTCACCTCGATGCAGATTTCTCCAAAATGGCTGAATAGAATGTCTTCAAAACTTTGACACTATGTATATTACTTCAAGTTGAATCCAACAAGCTTTGAATCACTGAATTTGGTGAAGAATTGACTGAGTTATGCCCTTGACAAATTGACAGACTTTTGAGTAGACTAACAGAGAACTCAGAGATGGACAATATGAATGTATGTATTAATGAACATTCGTATACAACTCCATTGGCATGAATCTCATTGCCAAATGGTATAGAGAGGTGTGGGCTTAAGTGTAGACCTCACACACACTTAGAAATCAGTAATGCTAGGCTCGGGAGTGCTCTTTCTTACCCACGACTTTTCATATCCATTTTTATAAGAGATAACTAAAAATTTGAATTCAAATTCAAACTTTTGTTGGAGTTAGACGTCTGCGGAAGCACGCGAACAACACAAGGAAGAGGAAGAAGCTTGGAGCACAACACACAAGACTGAATGTATTACTAGAGAATGTACAAAGATAAGTAGCCCATTAGGGCAATAGGCGTATATACAAGCCGGGGGAAAAAAACCTCCTAAAGAGGGAAAAAAGTGCCCCGGCGGTCCTAGAGTGTTCACACACATCACTACCTAAATATATCAACAAATCCCCCCTAGGAGTAATGCGGTGAACAAGGAGCTCGCACTCATGTATAAGGAAGTGCCGAGCTATGTGGAAATCACTCCACAAAAGGAAGTAAGCCCAAAGCTTTGCGGAAAGCTTCAAACTTCTCCCTAGGCAGAGCCTTCGTGAAAAGGTCTGCAATGTTCTCCTGCGTGGGCACATATGCCAAGCTGATCTCCCCAGCAGAGAACCTCTCCCTGACATAGTGATAATGCACCTCAATGTGCTTAGTGCAAGCATGGAACACAGGGTTCCTCGCAACTGCCAATGCGCTCTGACTGTCAGTGAAGATGGTGGTGGCAGAAGACTGGCCAACACCCAAATCAGCCATAAGGCGTCTGAGCCACACACACTCAACTGTCGCTGTGAAAGCTGCCCTATACTCAGCCTCACAACTGGAAGTGGCCACAGTAGGCTGCTTCTTGCTCAACCAAGATATACATGAGCTACCAAGCATGAAGCAAAAACCACTGGTGGACACACGAGTGTCATAGCAACCAGCCCAATCTGAGTCAGAAAAAGCATGCAAATCTGGCGGTAGTGATCCCCCCTTGGGATAAAACAACCCAAGTAGCCGAGTACCACTCAAGTAGCGAAAGATGCGCTTAACCGCTTTCCAATGCGTGACTCCTGGGCAATGCGTAAACCTGCTCATCTGTGAGACAGCAAACTGAATATCTGGCCGAGTAATGCATAAGTAAATCAAGCATCCAACAGCCTGCTGATAGAGAACAGCATCAAATGCATCTCCAGCATCATGAAGACTCAATCGTAAACCTGTCTCCATAGGAGTGGCAATAGGCTTACAGTCTTCAAGGCCAAAACGCTGCAATAATGTGTCAATATATTTCGTTTGACACAAAGCCATTCCACCATCAACTTGCATAAACTGAATGCCCAAATAGTGATGCAAATGCCCCAAATCAGACATCTCAAATGAGGCATGCAAATCAGCCTTGAAATCAGCAATATGCTTCTCAAGAGGACCAGTGAGCAGCATGTCGTCTACATAGACAACAATGATCAAAAGCACATCATTAGCACGCTTAACATATAAGGTGCTTTCAGTTGGACTATTCTCAAAACCATGTGCAATCAGATAGGCATGTATTTTCTCATACCAAGCACGTGGTGCTTGCTTTAAACCATATAACGCCTTCTTTAACCTGCACACCTGGTTTTCATGCCCTTTCTGCACAAAGCCACGGGGCTGAAAAACATACACTTCTTCATGCAAGTCACCATTCAGAAATGCTGTTTTAATGTCCAACTGATGTACATTCCAACCATGATGGGCTACAAGTGCACAAATGCTCCGAACAGTAGTCATACGGCATGTAGGTGCAAAGGTCTCATCAAAATCAATGCCTCTTTCCTGCGCATAACCCTTTGCAACAAGCCTAGCCTTATACCTGTCAACTGTACCATCAGGTTTACGCTTCAGCTTGTATACCCACTTAGTGCCAATGGCCTTCTTGCCAGGAGGCAAGTCACATAAAGACCATGTACCATTCTTCATTATAGCATCATATTCAGATTGCATAGCAGCCATCCAATTTTCTGAATTTTGTGCTTCATCAAAAGAAACAGGCTCATTCTCATCACAGAGACTAGATGCAGCCATAGCATAGCAATCTGATGCAAAGGAGGTACTATGAGAGCCTGAACGAGTACGATATGACAAAGGTGCATCTAATTTGCTGTCACGCAAAGTCTGCACCAGCCATTTTGGCATAGTTTTTGCCTGTTCAATATCAGCTCTCTCATCAACAAGTGCATCATGTAAATCTGCATCAGAAATGGCATGATCTGCATCATCATATGAAACCTGCAAAGGCTGAGAAGTTGCCTCATTAGGACCAGCGCTAGCCTGTCCACCTGTAAAAAGAGGCATCAAAGTATCATACATGTCTTTGGAGCTAACAGATGTCTCCTTAGTACATGAAAGCAATGGCTGAATAGCATCTTCCACAAAGACAACATCACGGCTAACCAGAATGCATTTAGTCTGTGGATGATACAGACGATAGCCTTTACTTTCAGAACTGTACCCAACAAAAATACATTTTACTGCCTTATCATCCAATTTTCTGCGATGTTGTTCAGGCACTAATGCATATGCCAAACAACCAAAAACACGCAGATGAGCAACAGATGGCTTGCGGTCATGCCAAGCCTCATATGGAGTGATAGACTGCAACGCTTTCGTGGGACACCTGTTCAGTACATATGTTGCACACATGACAGCCTCAAGCCAGAAACTATGTGGTAAAGCCTGACTTTTGACCATGCACCTCGCCATCTCCATGAGTGACCTGTTCTTTCGTTCAGCAACTCCATTCTGTTGAGGTGTATACGGCACTGTACACTGGTGTTTTATCCCACGTTCAGCCAGAAATGCATTAAAATCTGAAGACATATATTCCCCCCCTCGATCAGAACGGAGGGTGCCCATTTTACATGCTGACAGATTTTCAGCCAAAACTAAAAACTATTTGAAGCACATGAACACTTCGGACTTTGCTTTGAGTGGATATACCCATGCATGCCTGGAAAAATCATCAATGAAAGTCACGAAGTAAAGGTAATTTCCAAAAGAGGGTGTCTGCATAGGACCACAGACATCACTATGTACAAGCTGCAATTTCTGCATAGCCCGAACTGAACCATCTTTTGGAAAGGAAGAACGCTGCATTTTGCCCAAAATACAGCCTTCACAAACATGTTTTCCAGGTGCCTCAAGTTTGGGCAAAGAGGACACCATTTCAGATTTCTGCAGGCGTAACAAACTAGCAAAATTCAGATGACCAAAGCGTGCATGCCAAAGCTTTGCATCTGACATAGCCTGAGAATCATGAACTGCACATGCCGAATCATTCACAGATTTTTCATAGTCTATGAGCTTATACAGCCCACGACATAAAATGCCAGAAGTAATAATCACATCGCCATTTGAGAGATCATGGACTGTACACTTGTCATCAACGAATTTCACAACCAAGCCAATCTTGGCTAATGCAGAAACTGATAACAGGTTCTTTTTGATCCCTGGCACAAATAAAGCATCTGACAAAGTGAAAGAACTACCATCAGCAGTAGTCAGAATGATCTTACCAACTCCCATAACAGGATAAGAGGAGTTATTGGTGCATGTGACAGTATTCCTTGTAGGGGCAGGCTCGAGTGAAGAGAAGAAACTGCACTGCGAGGTAATATGTTTGGTTGCCCCACTGTCAAAGTACCAAACATCTGAGTCTATTGCAGACATGCACTGATCATGAGAAGATGGGTCAAAACTGCAAACAGTAGTAAACGCCCATTCTTCTTCCTGCACAAGATTTGTAGACTCTGTTTTTGGTGTAGAGGCCTCTGCAACAACCATTCCAGCCTCTTTCTTCTTTGCCTCTTTAGCAGCCAGTTTTGGACAGTTCTTTATAATATGATCATTTCCTTTACAGTACTTGCAGAACAATTTCTGCTTTTCTGATTTCTTCTCATCTTTATCCTGGTTCTTCGATTGTGCAGCATTTGCAGATTTCTGCTTACTAGTAGAAGAGCTCCATTTTCCTTTGCCCTTCTGACTAGCCAGGAAAGCTTGATCTGCAACACGCATAATGGACCTGTTCTGCCTGGACTGATCTTCTTGCAACAGAACAGAGACTAATTCCTCAAATGACAAGGCATTCGGATTGCCTTTCATCATCAATCGAAGAGTAGAGGCAAAACTCTGATATGAATCAGGAAGGCCATTCAGAACGGTCTGCACAAGTGAGCTATCTGGTATAACCTCATCAACAGAAATCAATTGTTCCTTCAGGTCTTTGATCTTTGTAAGAAAACTGTCCATCGAATCACCTTCATTCATGTGCTCACTCTCCAACTGTTTTCGGAGGTAAGCAACACGAGCCTCATTCCTAGCCTGGTACAAAGTGGTAAGTGTATCCCAAGCATCCTTTGCTGTTCTGCAAGAGCGAATGTGAGGAATAATGGCACGTTTGACAGACAAAGCTATCAATGCATGTGCCTGGGCATCTCTGCCATCCCAACGAATCTGCTCTGCAATAGGTGCAACAGAAACAGCAGCACGAACAGGAATCTGCGGAATATCATCTTCGACACCATCTTCATCAGCTCCAACACCTGTATTTGCAGTACCTGTCGTTACAGGTGTAACAGGACGTCTTTCAACACCCTGCACAATGTTCCACAATCCTTTTGCAACCAATACATGTCGCATCATATAAGCCCATAATGGGTAGTTGGCACCATCCAACTTATCCTCAACAGCCAACATACGGAATACATCACTGCTTTCAGCCATGGCCGGTGACTAAAATATCTTGATGCAGAAAATTGACTGTATCTCAAAAAGTTGAACAGAACTGCCCAGATGAGTTCTGCTAGACCTGTAGCAGACTTCGAGACGCTTAAACTGGCGAACAGAAACTGGTATATACCTTTGGCACAAAAGGACGAAATAGCCTGCACAAGCACTACGATAGTGCGTTCGGAGGCCGAAACGAGCTCAGATTGCGATTTCGGCACCACAGAACGAAGCTGTTTTGATCTCGAAAACACCCTGAGTATGCTCACCAAATTTTGTGCGAATCTGAGACTGTAAACGGAGGAGTGTCGACGGCGCCCTAGAAGAATCAACGACCTGCTCTGATACCAATTGTTGGAGTTAGACGTCTGCGGAAGCACGCGAACAACACAAGGAAGAGGAAGAAGCTTGGAGCACAACACACAAGACTGAATGTATTACTAGAGAATGTACAAAGATAAGTAGCCCATTAGGGCAATAGGCGTATATACAAGCCGGGGGAAAAAAACCTCCTAAAGAGGGAAAAAAGTGCCCCGGCGGTCCTAGAGTGTTCACACACATCACTACCTAAATATATCAACAACTTTTGGCTCCCTATGATCAAGCTCCTAAATGATTGGAGATATTCTTTCAATCAAACAACTAATTTTCCATGAATCCTTTTGGTAGGTGATTACAAGAGATTCCAAGTCAATTTGACTTTTACAAAGAGGTAAAGTGGTAATTAACCACTAGCATATGTTCCTATGCTTCTTCATGTATGTATAGACTTCAATGCATCCTTTAAGCCAAATGTGTAGGCTTGTAATTTACACCAACATCTTTCATCAATTTCTTCAGAGTCATCAACTCTCATCAATGCCCTTGCAGGTTTAGACTGTCTCTTAGATCCTTTGTAACCTTGTGTACAATATGGGCAAGGATAGAGAGATGATGCTCCTTGTTTACAACCTAACATGCATCTTATACTCTTAAGGTCTCCACCCAAATGCCATTCTACCTCAAAATCACCTATATCATTTACAAAAAGCTTTTTCCCATGTATTTGAGAAGAGATTACTTCCATAATCCATGGAGTCCTACTAAAAATCCACGAAATATCATTGTTTATTTCTTTGGGAACTTCTATAGCACCTAACTACCAGATATCTCTCTCTGATTGCACACTGTAAGTCAAATGGTCCCTCCCTCCTAAAGTTTCATCACTCATTGCATGGTCCATAACTTCATTCATTAGCGTCACACTCAACCTTTCTAGTCGCCGACCCTTTATGATTTGACACTCATCAAGCTTTAGTATGAACTTTAACTTAACATTACAGTTTGAACAAAAGAGAAAACATTATCTTAATATGACACTTGAATGCAATAAAACATCAACACCAAATAAAATGTAGTAGGGGTACCTTTGATTGTTGAACTATAAAAGTGAACCATTGCTTGTTGAAGCTTATGAAGATCCACAAATATGTTGTTGAATTTAGTGTAAGTAAATCCTTGTGTAGATAGGATTTTTGATTGCTTCTTGGGAATATTTGGATGATAAACAGAGGCAGGCATAGTGTCTCCTATGAATAAATATTGTCCAATAGTACGAGTCACATCCTCATTTGAAGTTTTTTTATTGATAGACACTTTATATGAGCATGGAAATATACTTTGAGAAACACCTTGTGATTGTAAGGCTTGCCTGAGAAGGGTGTACATTGCAGTATACCCATTTCTACTGATGCCCGCTTCGTCACATATTGCTTGCACATCTTGCACTGTGATAAGGTTTTTTAACTTCTTTGAAAATTGAGCTTCAACAACAACTCTAATACACTTTTCTATGGGTGAGTCTAAAGCAGAAGTGATTTCTTTGGTGTTTATACAACTATTCATGAGCTTGAATTGGTCTTGTGTTGTTAATGAAGTAGTTATGACTTGAATAAACAACCTACACAATGAAAGATTCCATTACAAATCTTCATTAAAACATATAAAAGTAAAACAAACACTCACCTTGTTGCATATATATGTCGTTTGCGTGCTCTGCCACCTTTTGAAAGAGCTTCAAAGGATGACAATGCTCTTTTCCTATGTCTCATACTAAGTGGAGTTTCTTTCAGCTGCTGGAGATTCGCGGTTAACTTTGAAATTGTGTTTTTTTTTGCTTCAATATCCTGTTCCAAATCTGCAAGTAGTTTTTGTAAAGATATGATTGTGCTTTCTAAAGTGACCACCCTCATATGATGGATGTGATATTGTGGGAACCAATACTTAGCAGTAGCAAGTGAATGTGTAGATAATCGCTTGCAGTAACCTAATAGACCAGCTTCACCCGCACCAATGAACTGAAGTAAAGTTGAGAGGTTATGGAATGTTGGATGGTATGAAGATATTGGATCAAGAGGATATAGTGAACCATGAGTCCAAAGATCAATACTTTTCTCTCCAGCTGCACGACGTTCATTTTGAGAATTGGCATCATTATTGCATCGTGTATTTGGAGGAAACTCTCTACGCACACAAACATGGATACTTGTTGATGCAGGAGCATGAGGACATTCTACTGTGAAGTTTATGATACATGTCAACACCATCTTTGTTAATGACCAACAATATCAAAAACAAAGATGAAAAACTAGTTGGAAGGGACTCTAAAGCAAATGTTTTTCTCAAAAAATGTGTTTTCTTGTATGTGTATGGGTTAAAGTGTATTTTTCCACTGTGTATGGCTGAAAATGATGAAATTGGAAAAAGTCATTTTTTAGGGGAAGCATAGTCACGGATTCGATGATGTGCCACTTACTTTTGGAGGGAGTTTGAAAATTATACTTTTTCTAAAAGAAACTTTGAAAAATGGGCCCAAAAAAGTGACTTCTGACATATATATTAAAAAATAGGCCCTTTTAAGTTAATATACACTGAAAATGAGACTTTTTTAAAAAACTCATTTTTTTTTCAAATACATGGTTTGATGATGTGGAAAGTAGATTCTCTTTCTCTATCTCTCTAAAAGAAGAAAGAGAGAGGCCTACTGAAGCATAAAAAAGCTTACTCCAGCTTACTAAAAAGTGCCCTATTAAATGCACTTTGTCCCCTTAAACAAGAACATAATTAAGCTTAATCCAAGGGATCCTTACAAGGCCCATGTAGGGTTCATTTTTTCCCCTAATGCATCAACCTTCTCTCGAATGAAATAAACCCACATCTTTCTACTATAATCGTCGAGTAACAGCAAAAAGTAGAAAGATCCTCCCAAAGTAGATGTAGACATTTTACTGCAGGGATTAGCATGTACCAACTCTAGAGGAGTTTGAGATCGATTGCTGGTCTCTCTTGGAAGCAACCATCCCTGTTCTTTGCATCTCCTTCAAAAATGCAAATCCGAGATGTCCAAATTGTTGGTGCCATAACATGCTTACATCTTATCTTCTGTAGCAGTTAAGGCACTAAACTCATACAAGTTATCATGTCTTATGCCTTTACCTACTACATTACCTGATGAATCCATGATTTCTGCACCACTCTTATTGAAGTGAACTTCGAGTCCACGATCTATTATTGCAGAAACTGACAACAAATTTCTTTTAAGTGTAGGTACATAAAGAACATCAGATAACTTTTTCGCAACACCTAGAGACTTGATAAAAGCGATGGTTCCAGTTCCTTCCACTGGACACTTGGATTCATTTGCCACCACTACATTGATGGATTCCTATTGGATACCTCTAAATCTCCAAAGGTTTGATCTATACTGATTTAAGATCACATCTATATCAATTATGGACCAAACTTTACACAAATGTTATCTTCATTTACCAAAACTTTCAACTATCACTTCTCTGAGTGAAATTCTTCATCCTTCAATAGTCTCCTTGAAAGATTGACTTCATTACCTACACATATCTTCAGATTTCTTCAAACCAATGATACACATATCTCCACACTATCTTTGTGCAATCATATCAACCATTATTCCTTCAAAAATATCATTAAAACTTTAATTTGATCCTTAAGATCAAAAGTATGTCAGAAACTGTCTTCCGGAACAAGCGACTTTGACGTAGGTAACTTCTAAGGTTGATTTCTCACAACACAGATCCCGTTAAAGCAAAACACTGACACGAAAAAATGTGTGAATCTGAGAGGTCCACCTGCAGACTTTACATACGCATGTTCCTATTGATCATACTCACAGCGTGAAAGGATTTAAACCATGAAAATTTGACCATAGCTTCATTATCTTCTAGATTAGATGTGTACAAATGGATTTCTGATCCACATGATCAGACTGAAAGAAATCTACGAAATACTCGTCACTATTTTCTGAGAATGACTCTTTGCACATCTATCAAAATGACACTTGTCTTCTAATGACTCTCTCATGTATTTCTTTACATCATTGACTTATGTACATATGATTCTAGACTTATTGCGCATCTATTACATTATTCCTTATCATCCTAAGGATTATCTATACTGAAATTACAAGAATTTCCAACTCTAATGTACATATGTATACAAGCTTTACTTCTGAGATCTCTTCATTTTCTCAAATGACTTCTTCCACTTCAATCTGATCATAGACTTGCTTCAAGCTCTTTGTAATCATCAATTGGTGATTTTTTTGTTCCAACAGCTCCCTCTCAATCACGAATTGTGATTATTCCATTCTTCTTTACTCCTTCCATCTCTTTGAATCTCTGTAGCTTAGGTCCATCCAAGCTTTTTGTCAACATATCTGCAGCTTGATCTTTTGTTGGAGTATACAACACTTCAATCTCTTTATCAAGTACCTTTTCCCTCAAGAAATGATACTAAATCTCCATGTGCTTAGTCCTGGCATGAAAAACAGGATTAGCTACCAAATACAACGAACTCATATTGTCTCCAAAAATAATTGGAGTACTTTGATCAGTTCCAAAACCCTTCAACAAGGTCTTTAACCATATCACTTCTTTTGCAACCTCTACCATTCCTTTATACTCAGCTTCTATGGATGACAAAGCAACTGTATGTTGCTTCTTTGAGCACCAAGAGACTAACTTATCTCCAATATAACAGAGATACCCATGAGTAGACCTTTTATCATCTGAATCACTACCCAATCTGCATCACTAAACACTTTGATTCTTGTATCAGAAGTAAATCCATAATACAAACCTTCACTTAGGGTTCCTTTTGTATATCTGAGTACCCTTTGAGCTACAATCCAATGAGTCTTCTTTGGACAATGCATAAATTGTGATAACACACCTACTGCATATGATAGGTTTGGCCTTGTCAAGGTAGCATAGATTAAGCTACCTACCTGTTGATATATTTAGGTAGTGATGTGTGTGAACACACCAGGACTGTCGGGGCACTTTTTTCCCTCTTTAGGAGGTTTTTTTCCCTCGGCTTGTATATAGGCCTATTGCCCTAATGGGCTACGTATCTTTGTACATTCTCTAGTAGTTCATTCAATATTGTGTGTCTTGTGCTCCAAGCTTCTTCTTCTTCCTTGTGCTATTCGCGTGCTTCTACAGATGCCTAACTCCAACAATTGGTATCAGAGCAGGTCGTCGCTTCATCTAGGGCGTCGTCGATACTCCTCCGTTTGTAGTCTCAGAATCACACGAATTTTGGTGAGCATACTCAGCGTGTTTCCGAGATCAAAACAGCTTTGCTGTATCGTGCCAAATCGCGATCTGAGCTCGTTTCGGCCTCCGAACGCACTATCGCAGTGCTTGTGTAGGCTATTTCGTCTTGTTGTGCCAAAGGTATATACCAGTTTCTGTTCCCCAGTTTAAGCGTCTCGAAGTCTGCTAGAGGTCTAGCAGAACTTGTCTGGGCAGTTCTGTTCAACTTTTTGAGATACAGTCAATTTTCTACATCAAGGTATTTTAGTCACCGGACAAGGGTGAAAGGAGTGATGTATTCCGTATGTTGGTTGTTGAGGATAAGTTGGATGGTACCAACTACCCATTATGGGCTTATATGATGCGACATGTTTTGGTTGCAAAAGGATTATGGAACATTGTGCAGGGTGTTGAAAGACGTCCTGTTACACTTGTAACGATAGGTACTACAAATACAGGTGCTGGAGCTGATGAAGATGGTGTCGAAGATGATATTCCGTAGATTCATGTTCGTGCTGCTGTTTTTGTTGCACCTACTACAGAGCAAATTCATTAGGATGGCAGAGATGCCCAGGCACATGCATTGATAGCTTTGTCTGTCAAACATGCCATTATTCCTCATATTCACTCTTGCACAACAGCTAGGGATGCTTGGGATACACTTACCACATTCTACCAAGCTAGGAATGAGGCTCGTGTTGCTTACCTCCGAAAACAGTTGGAGAGTGAGCACATGAATGAAGGTGATTCTATGGACAGTTTCTTAACGAAGATCAAAGATTTGAAGGAACAATTGATTTCTGTTGATGAGGTTATACCAGATAGCTCAGTTGTGCAGACTGTTCTGAATGGTCTTCCTGATTCATATCAGAGTTTTGCTTCTACTCTTCGGTTGATGATGAAAGGCAATCCAGATGCCTTATCATTTGAGGAGTTAGTCTCTGTTCTATTGCAGGAAGATCAGTCCAGGAAGATCAGTCCAGGCAGAACAGGTCCATTATGTGTGTTGCAGATCAAGCTTTCCTAGCTAGTCAGAAGGGCAAAGCAAAATGGAGCTCTTCTACTAGTAAGCAGAAATCTGCAAATGCTCCACATTCAAAGAACCAGGATAAAGATGAGAAGAAATCAGAAAAGCAGAAATTGTTTTGCAAGTACTGTAAAGGGAATGATCATATCATAAAGAACTGTCCAAAACTAGCTGCAAAAGAGGCAAAGAGAAAGGAGGCTGGAATGGTTGTTGCAGAAGCCTCTACACCAAAAACAGAGTCTCCTAATCTTGTGTAGGAAGAAGAATAGGCGTTTACTACTGTTTGCAGTTTTGAACCATCTTCTCATGAGCAGTGCATGTCTGCAGTGGACTTAGATGTTTGGTACTTTGAAAGTGGGGCGACCAAACATATTACCTCGTAGCGAAATTTCTTCTCTTCACTCGAGTGTGCCCCTACAGGGAATACTATCACATGCGCCAACAACTCCTCTTATCCTGTTATGGGAGTTGGTAAGATCATTTTGATTACTGCTGATGGTAGTTCTTTCACCTTGTCAGATGCTTTATTTGTGCCAGGGATCAAGAAGAATCTGTTATCAGTTTCTGCATTAGCCAAGATTGGCTTGGTTGTGAAATTCGTCGATGACAGGTGTACAGTTCATGATCTATCAAATGGCGATGTGATTATTGCTTTTGGCATTTTATGTCGTGGGCTGTATAAGATCATAGACTATGAAAGATCTGTGAATGATTCGACATGTGCAGTTCATGATTCTCAGGCTATGTCAGATGCAAAGCTTTGGCATGCACGCTTTGGTCATCTGAATTTTGCTAGTTTGCTATGCCTGTAGAAATCTGATATGGTGTCTTCTTTGCCCAAGCTTGAGGCACCTGGAAAACATGTATGTGAAGGCTGTATTTTGGGCAAAATGTAGTGTTCCTCCTTTCCAAAAGATAGTTCAGTTCGGGCTACGCAGAAATTGCAGCTTGTACATAGTGATGTCTGTGGTCCTATGCAGACACCCTCTTTTGGGAATTACCTTTACTTCGTGACTTTCATTGATGATTTTTCTAGGCATGCATGGGTATATCCACTCAAAGCAAAGTCCGAAGTGTTCATGTGCTTTAAACAATTTTTGGTTTTGGCTGAAAATCTGTCAGCAGGGGGGGAATATATGTCTTTTGATGTTCATACATTTCTGGCTGAACGTGGGATAAAATACCAGTGTATAGTGCCGTATACACCTCAACAGAATGGAGTTGTTGAATGAAAGAACAGGTCACTCATGGAGATGGCAAGGTGCATGGTCAAGAGTCAGGCTTTACCACATAGTTTCTGGCTTGAGGCTGTCATGTGTGCAGCATATGTACTGAACAGGTGTCCCACTAAAGCGCTGCAATCTATCACTCCATATGAGGCTTGACATGACCGCAAGCCATCTATTTCTCATTTGCGTGTTTTTGGTTGTTTGGCATATGCATTAGTGCCTGAACAACATCGCAGAAAATCGATGATAAGGCAGTAAAATGTATTTTTGTTGGGTACAATTCTGAAAGTAAAGGCTATCATCTGTATCATCCACAGACTAAACGCATTCTGGTTAGCCGTGATGTTTTCTTTGTGGAAGATGCTATTCAGCCATTGCTTTCATGTACTAAGGAGACATCTGTTAGCTCCAAAGACATGTATGATAGGTTGATGCCTCTTTTTACAGGTGGACAGTCTAGTGTTGGTCCTAATGAGGCAACTTCTCAGCCTTTGCAGGTTTCATATGATGATGCAAATCATTCTATTTCTGATGCAGATTTACATGATGCACTTGTTGATGAGAGAGCTGATATTGAGTAGGCAAAAACTATGCCAAAATGGCTGGTGCAGACTTTGCATGACAGCAAATTAGATGCACCTTTGTCATATCATACTCGTTCAGGCTCTCATAGGGCCTCCTTTGCATCAGATTGCTATGCTATGGCTGCTTCTAGTCTCTGTGATGAGAATGAGCCTGTTTTTTTTATGAAGCACAGAATTCAGAAAAATGGATGGCTGCCATGCAATCTGAATATGATGCTATAATGAAGAATGGTACATGGTCTTTATGTGACTTGCCTCCTGGCAAGAAGGCCATTGGCACTAAGTGGGTATACAAGTTGAAGTGTAAACCTGATGGTACAATTGACAGGTATAAGGCTAGGCTTGTTGCAAAGGGTTATGCGGAGGAAAGAGGCATTGCTTTTGATGAGACCTTTGCACCTACATGCCGTATGACTACTGTTCGGAGCATTTGTGCACTTTGCAGCCCATCATGGTTGGAATGTACATTAGTTGGACATTAAAACATCATTTCTGAATGGTGACTTGCATGAAGAAGTGTATGTTTTTCAGCCCCGTGGCTTTGTGCAGAAAGGGCATGAAAACCAGGTGTGCAGGTTAAAGAAGGCATTATATGGTTTAAAGCAAGAACCACGTGCTTGGCATGAGAAGATACATGCCTATCTGGTTGCACATGGTTTTGAGAATAGTCCAACTGAAAGCACCTTATATGTTAAGCGTGCTAATGATGTGCTTCTGATCATTGTTGTCTATGTTGATGACATGCTGCTCACTGGTCCTATTGAGAAGCATATTGTTGATTTCAAGGCTGATTTGCATGCCTCATTTGAGATGTCTGATTTGGGGCATTTGCATCACTATTTGGGCATTAAGTTTATGCAAGTTAATGGTGGAATGGCTTTGTGTCAAACGAAATATATTGACACATTATTGTAGCGTTTTGGCCTTGAAGACTGTAAGCCTATTGCCACTCCTATGGAGACAGGTTTACGATTGAGTCTTCATGATGCTGGAGATGCATTTGATGTTGTTCTCTATCAGCAGGCTGTTGGATGCTTGATTTACTTATGCATTACTCGACCAGATATTCAGTTTGCTGTCTCACAGATGAGCAGATTTATGCATTGCCTAGTAGTCACGCATTGGAAGGCGGCTAAGCGCATCTTTCGCTACTTGAGTGGTACTCGGCTACTTGGGTTGTTTTATCCCAAGGGGGGATCACTACCGCCAGATTTGCATGCTTTTTCAAACTCAGATTGGGTTGGTTGCTATGACACTCGTGTGTTCACCAGTGGTTTTTGCTTCATGCTTGGTAGCTCACGTATAATATCTTGGTTGAGCAAGAAGCAGCCTACTGTGGCCACTTCCAGTTGTGAGGCTGAGTATAGGGAAGCTTTCACAGCGACTGTTGAGTGTGTGTGGCTCAGACGCCTTATGGCTGATTTGGGTGTTGGCTAGTCTTCTGCCACCACCATCTTCACTGACAGTCAGAGCACATTGGCAGTTGAGAGGAACCCTGTGTTCCATGCTCTCACTAAGCACATTGAGGTGCATTATCACTATGTCAGAGAGAGGTTCTCTGCTGGGGAGATCAGCTTGGCATATGTGCCCACGTAGGAGAACATTGCAGACCTTTTCACGAAGGCTCTGCCTAGGGAGAAGTTTGAAGCTTTCCACAAAGCTTTGGGCTTACTTCCTTTTGTGGAGTGATTTCCATATAGCTTGCCACTTGCTTATACATGAATGCCAGCTCCTTGTTCACCGCATCACTCCCAGGGGGGATTTGTTGATATATTTATGTAGTGATGTGTGTGAACACACCAGGACCGCCGGGGCACTTTTTTCCCTCTTCAAGAGGTTTTTTTCCCCTGGCTTGTATATACGCCTATTGCCCTAATGGGCTACTTATCTTTGTACATTCTCTAGTAATACATTCAGTATTGTGTGTTTTGTGCTCCAAGCTTCTTCTTCTTCCTTGTGCTGTTCGCGTGCTTCTACAGATGTCTAACTCCAACACTACCAAACTCTAATATTTCTTCATGTCATTAAACTCTTCATCTCCATACCTGCTCAATTTATGATTTACCTCCAATGGTTTGGTTGAAGGCTTGCAATCTTCCATGTTGAACTTGACCAGAAGATTCTTCAAGTATCTCTCTTGTGTAACATATACTCCATGTTGGGTATACACAATCTGCATTCCTAAGAAATAAGATAAGTTTCCCAAATCACTTATCTTAAACTCCTTCTCTATTTGTTTCTTAAGCTCATTGTTCCTTGAGCATCTATACCTCTGACAATAATATCATCAACATAAATACACATGTATATATATCCATTTTCACTTGCCTTCACTAGCAAACTACTATCTGCCTTTGATGCTTGAAATCCACATTCATTCAAGAACTTAACAAGCCTGTAATTCCATGCTCTTGGGGCCTGCTTCAAACCATACAAAGCTCTCTTGAGCTTACACACATAATCTGATCCAATTGAATCCATGAAGCCTTCTGGTTGCTCCATGTACGCTTCATCTGCAATGTATCCATTCAGGAATGCATTCTTCACATCTAATTGTGATAACTTCCATCCTTTACAAGTAGCAATAGCAATCAATGATCTAATTGTAGACACCTTAGCAATAGGACTAAAGGTTTCATCATAATCTACCCCATAAGTTTGAGCATAACCTTTGACCACAAGTCTAGCCTTGTATCTAGACACTTTACCATCTGCAAACCTTTTTGTTTTATACACCCACTTACATCCAATGACCTTTTGATTCTTTGGTCTTGGCACCAATTCCCATTTTTCATTTTCAATTAGAGCATCATACTCTTCTTGCATTACCTTCTCCCAAATCTGTTTACCTTTAGCTTCTTCATATGTAATTGGATCCTCTTCTGTCTTCACAATGTAAGCATAATCTTTTGTTGTTAGGAAAGATGTATCATAGCTATACCTGATAGACTCTTTTCTTTCTCTCAAGGATCTTCTGACCTCTGCACTTCTTGAATTCTCAGCCACATTTGATTCTGGATCAAATCTTGGCCCATCTTCAACATTATCCTACAATTTACTTTTATAATCAACATCATCAATATCTTCTTTATACACACTTACTATGGTCTTCCCTTTCCTTTGTATTTCTTTAACATCTGCATAATCATTTTTTGATCCTGTATACCATGTGCTTTTGCTCATCAAATGTAACATCTTTGGTAATAAGAAATTGCTTTGTGGATGGACTCCACAATCTGTAACCCATCTGTCTATCATCATACCCAATAAACACATACTTCTCTGCTTTGGGTTCTAGCTTATGTCTCAATTGTGAAGGAACATAAGCATATGCTAAACATCCAAAAACCTTACAATGATCAAGAGTAGGTCTCTTACCCCACCATGCTTCATAAGGTGTTCTTCCATCCAAAGCTTTCCAAGGTAACCTATTCACAAGATATGTTGCAGTGTTGATAGCTTCTGCCCATAGGTAGTTTGGACAATTCTTTTCCTTCAGCATTGCTCTTGCAAACTCTACAAGAGTTCTATTTCTTTCTTCTGCAACTCCATTTTGTTGAGGAGAGTACCTTCAAGTTACTTCTCATTTTATACCTGCATTCCACATATAATCATCAACTCTTTAGAGAAATACTCTCCCCCTCCATCTGATCTCAACCTTTTGAGCTTTTGTCCTGTAATCCTTTCTGCATAAGCATGATAATGCTTGAATGTCTTGAACACTTCTGATTTGTCCTTGATTACATATAAATTAATCCATCTGGTTGCATCATCAACAAACAACACATAATATCTGGATCCATTTATGCTATAGTCTCTTGAAGGACCCCACGCATCTGTATGAACCAATTCAAGCATATTTGAATACGTGTACCCTGATTTATTGTATGAACTTTTGTGTGCTTTACCTAATTGACAAGCTTCACACTTGTACACCATGTGTTGTCCTTCAACATTTGGCATACCAAGCACCACATCATTCTTTAACATTTCCTTTATGGCTCTCTCATTAAAATGACCTAGCCTTTTATGCCATAGGTCTAACTCAGACATCTTTTGACTTCCATAAGTAAATAAAACATGTCCCACATTACCTTGAACTTTGAGAGTAAGCATCCTTCCTTCCTTTTTACCTGCAATAATATTTCTATATCCCTAATTTGGATCTTGCACATAAACACCATCATTTGTGAATCTGACTTCATATCCCTTCTCCACAATTTGTCCTAAACTTATCAAGTTTTTAGGAATAGTAGGAACATAAAGTACCTTGCTCAAGTGTGTACTTCCACTCTTTGTCTTTACTGAACCAATGCTCTCCACTTTATGCTTGATGTTGTCACCTATTTGAATTGTATGTCCATTCACCTTTGCTTCCATATCAGTCATCAATGATATATTGCCACTCAGATGATTGCTACATCCTGAGTCAATATAGAACACCCTTTGGTCTTCTCCTACTGCTTCATGAGTTGCATTCAAGATGAGAGTCATGTCATCCTTATGATCTGATGCATAATTATAATAATTGTTGTTGTAGGACTGAGATTGAAGTTGCCTCTTTGATTTCTGCCTCCTCTACCTCTTTGATTGAAGCTCTGGTTATTACTTCCACCATTTTGATTGTTATACCAACAATCATTTGCCAAATGATTGGTTCTGCCACAAATCCAACAAGCTTTAGTATTATCTTTGTTCTTACCTCCTCTTCCTTTACCTCTAAAATTCATCTTTCCTTTTGTAAAGTTAGCTTGACTTGAAGTTCCTTCATCATCAGTTGACCGCTTCCCTTTGCCATTCTTTTTCTTGTCCTTGGAGTATATAGCTTGACTTGCACTCCTATCATTGTCTTCCTTAATCTCCTGCTCAAAAGTTAGCATGTGTCCATGAATTGATTAAGATCAGGAGTAAAGTGATCTAATGACAATTCTATGGGCAATATGAAATGCTTCGACTTCTCATCTCCTCTCAGACCTATAAGTATTTGCCTTACCAACTTATCCTCTTCAATGTCTTCATCTACTGCTCCCAAGCTATCTGCAATATCCTTCATTCTTGCCACATAATCAGAAGTTGATTGTGAGGTCTTCTTCTTGAAGGTTGTAAACTCTGCCTGTAATGAGGACTTCCTAGACTTGGTTGTGTTTTGCAAATGCTCTTCCAAAGCATTCCACACATCTGTTGCACTTTCCAATCCTCTGATGTGAGGTAGAAGATAATCATTTACAACCATGTAAATGATACTCCTAGCTTGAGCATCCTTTGTCATCCAATTCTTCAAATCTGCATGTTCTTCCCTAGTTGGAATACTAGGATCTCCGAATTCAGGCTTTTCTTCTTCTCCTGTGATAAATGCCATCAAATCTTTGCTCATGAGGTGTGCCTCCATCCTCATAAACTAAGCTGGATAGTTCTCCCTATCTAGCTTATCAATCTGCAAGCTTTCTCCCATCTTTGATCCTCTATGTCTACAATTACCAAGATTTATGATGATATAATATACCTTTTGTATAAAGCTTTAATCCTTCTTGATCCTTTGAACTCGTGCTTGGTTCTCCTTCAGGTTGTCTTCCAAACTTTGATCCTGTGCTCCTTCAATTTGAAAAGACTTCAATGTCTGCAACAGTCCGGACTTCCAATGCTCTTTACTTCACTTGTACTGCACATTTTGCTCTGATACCACTGTTGGAGACCTCTAAATCTCCAAATGCTTGATCTATACTGATTTAAGATCACATCTATATCAGTTATGGACCAAACTTTACACAAATGTTATCTTCATTTACCAAAACTTTCAACTATCACTTCTCTGAGTGAAATTCTTTATCCTTCAATAGTCTGCTTCAAAGATTTACTTCATTACCTGCACATATCTTTAGATTTCTTCAAACCAATGATACACATATCTCCACACTAGCTTTGCACAATCATATCAACCATTATTCCTTCAAAAGAATCATTAAAACTTTAATTTGATCCTTAAGATCAAAAGTATGTCAGAAACTATCTTCCTGAACAAGCGACTTTGACATAGGTAACTTCTAAGGTTGATTTCTCACAACATAGATCTTGTTTTGCTCAATGCTTTTAGCCATAGCTTCCTTACCTTCTAACTTAGATTATAAATGCTCACTCATCAAAAACTTTACACTATGCACTGAGATCTAAGCAAAACACTCACACGAAAAAATGTGTGAATCTGAAAGGTCCACCTGCACACTTTACATACACATGTTCTTATTGATCATACTCACAACATGAAAGGATCTAAACCATGAAACTTTGAACATAGCTTCATTAGCTTCTAGATTAGATGTGTACAAAAGGATTTCTGGTCCACATGATCAAACTGAGAGAAATCTACGAAATACTTGTCGCTACTTTTTGAGAATGACTCTCTACACATCTATCAGAATGACACTTGTCTTCTAATGACTCTCTCATGTATTTCTTTACATCATTGACTTATATACATATGATTCTAGACTTATCCCACGTCTATTACATTACTCCTTATCATCCTAAGGATTATCTATACTCAAATTACAAGAATTTCCAACTCTAATGTACATATGTATACAAGCTTTACTTCTGAGATCTCTTCATTTTCTCAAATGACTTCTTCCACTTCAATCTGATCATAGACTTGCTTCAAGCTCTTTGTAATCATAAATTTGTGATTCTTTTGTTCCAACAATTCCTACAGAGGCATTAGGGAACTATACCAATCCTTTTTACTGGTCATATGGCGAGAAGATCCACTATTTAAAATCTATGGTTCATCAACACCAACTTGAGCATATGAGCATACCTTTTCAATAGCTACCCATAGTTCTAGCTTTGTGTTTTTTGCAGACTCTTTGTTCTTCGATGATGATTTTAAAGTCCCATTCCGTTCATCAGCTTGCTTCTTTCTGCAGTCCTTGATGGCATGGCCTTTCTTTTCACAATAGAAGCCACTTCCCGTGAACTTTTTCTTCTTTGGCTTCTTCTTTGATCCATCAGAAGAGCCTTTACCTTTTGCATTTGCTAAGAATGTAGCATCACTTGTACTTTGTCAATTCTTCAGCCGCATCTCTTCTTCTAAAAGCATAGCACAAAACTCTTCAAATGTAAGGGGAGTTGGTTTTACTTGAGTGTTAAGGGTTGTTACTAATCCATCATACTTTGCTCCAAGAACACGTACACATCTTCGAGCTAGCTCTTCTGGTGCTATAACAATACCAACTGCAGCCAATTGATCTTGAAGATGTTTTATCCGTTTGATAAAATCTTCAGCCTTTTTTGAATTAGAATTATTTTCATTTGCCAACTAATTTTCTAAATTCTGTATCCTAGTGTGGTTATTGGTCTCATATTGAGGAGACAATATGCCCCAAGCCTCATATGCTTTAGTAGTATGTTGAACTAAAGTAAGCATAGAATCACTTACACTAGTGAAAATTGCACATAATGCATTAGCATTCTGCCTCTTCCAAACTCGTAGAAGATCTGGATCTTGATGAATCATCAATCTTGAATTTGTTGGATCTTCAACTGGTATAGGCTCTAGAAGCTATTCGAACCTTACAGATCTGATACCATGTAAGACAATAGTTACCCAATATAACACAAGATCAGTAGCAGAGAAGATAACAGATATATGAGAATCTTAACAATTTTCTACTAGTAGCAAGTATGAAGATGATGGCGTTGTCCACCGGTGCGCTCTCAAGGTAGAGCTTAAATGGTGATCTAGACAACTCTAGATAGGGAGATACAAGATAGAGATATGTTGGTTCAAATTGATGTCTCTTGTAGTGCAGAAGTCATGTATATATAGGATCATGGATGGCCTTCCGTGGACGGATTTACATGGGCGATAGAGTATGGGCAGCCACCGCCCGCGTAATTGCCATACACGTCTTAGACCAATTGAACCGACCTAACAAATATAAATGATTTCTGACTCCGATAGGGAATATTCCTTTTACCGTCACGCCGAGGGTGCTACCTCCGGATCCCCACCAGGGGGCCTGCTAGCCCCCTTGGACCCCCCAGCTTGGGCTGCAGCTCACTGCTGCCATGGACCCCACAATTGGGGACCATGGTAACTCCCTTTCCTTACAATATCTTACATGGTCCAATATAATCTCCATCCAACATACAAGTTGGGATTCCAATCAATTGGGTAATGCACGCTTGGCTTCTCCTCATAATGGGGACCTTACATAATGTGCATACAATCATGAGGGGTGGACATTGATCATATACTAACAGCAAGATATGATGATAACCAAGACTTAAAGATATCTACGGGAAGTCAAGATGATCAGAAAGAGATTGAAAAGAAAATACCTCAAGATAATCCAATGAGTTTGTGTGAAGATCAAGCACAAGATGGTTCCTTAACTCATGAAACCAAGCAATATTTGATGAATTATTTGATGACATTCAAGAGTGAAAAATCTCTTTAAGCATATGATTCAAATATGAATTATGGCCAAATGATTGATTTGTATGAAGAGAATGCAAGTGAGCATGATGCAATCAGGAGGGCATGCAAATGATGAGTCATCTAGAGAGTGGTATGTATGCCGATGGTGAAAAGCATGATACTAAACCTATGGATAGTCTAGATTAAGATCGAGATTGTGAAATACTCTTGAGTGATGCCACATCAAATGAGTCCTTAGAGGTATAAGAGAGTGATCCTAATCATGGGAGTAAGAATGAGTTGTTGATTGGGCATCAGTATAATGACATATATTTGAGTGATGTCGTACTCTGTGAAAAGATACATTCTGATGCAAATGAAGATTATGATGAGTTCACTCTATATGCTGAAGAAATGGGCCATGAGAAGGAGAATCAAACATTCGTTGAAATGCTTGAAAAATATGATATGGGTACATTATCAAGTAAAGATCAACAAGAAAAGATAAAATTAAATGGTTGCATTGTTGAAGCTAGATGTGAATATGAGATAAGTGAAGATAAAATTGATTTGAATGTATATGTTGAGATTCTCACACATAATGAAATATTTGAGCAAGAATCAATTACCAAAGTGACAAGCGTGGCAAAAGCACATCTACAAAAGAGAATGAGCAAGAATCTAGTGATGTTGAGAACTTGAGTAATCTGAGTTTTGAAGAAGTTAGTGAAGCAAGTGTCAAGGCTTTCCACAAAGAGGAAGATGGGACACTCATCATTGACTCTTCATGAGTTGAGAATATTCTCACTAGAACTCCTCAGGAAGTAGGAGGGAGTGAGAGAGATGAGGCTGATTTAGAGAATACTAGAAGTCATGATGAATTCTTCCGAGCATAGTCTTTTGCATGATGAAGAGTTGAATATATGTGAAAAGTTATCTAATGATGATGAGTGTAATAAATGTTTGAGTTTGATAGATTGTGGAGAGCTGCTTTAATGGGTATGCATGAAAATCTATTAGCTCAAGATGAATTTGTTAATTTCATGTTTGCTAGTTTGAATTTGCATAATTTTGAGTGTGAACAGTTAGATGAATTGAATGAATCATCTTCACAAAGTGAATGTATGTTGGATGAAAATTTTGAATTTAATTCAAATCAAACAAATTGACATAGATTTCAAATGAATGAATTTTTTTCAAATAAGGTTATTGAATATGATGTTTCTAATATCTTTTATGAGTATATGAGTACAGGTACGAATGATTGGAAACCAATTGAAGATCTTGAGTTTCATTGGATCCTACGAAAGGCAACTACTTTCAAGTTACTAGTTCATGTTTTATTGCAGATAGATTTTCAAGAAGTTCTTTCATGGATTGCATGTATATATGGTTGTTTGGATTTAATTCTTTTCATCTTTTGTTTAATTTTATGAGTGCAGGGAATGATCAAATGAACAGAATGGAGATGACAAATGAAACATGGAGTCCAAGAAATTTTTTTTGTTAGTTTTTCTCTTTTAACCTTGATCTCTTTCACCATCTTTGAGTTGCATTGCATACAAAGTGTGCATATTTTAAGTTGAGAGGAGCACATGTTTTAATTCTTGTAGGTGCATGTTCATTTGCACATGAGAGATATTTGTAAATATTATAAATAAAAGTATATTGAGCCTTGAGTGAATATGAGAAGAGTTGTGAGTGAGGACAAAAGTAATTGCATTTGAGAATGGAGGTATAAGTGGAGAGGTTCCTTTAGTAGAAACCATGAGAATCATTTCCATGCTTGCACCATGATTGTGAATTGTTGCATCTAAAGTATGCATGTATGAATATGTATGCGCACAAAATTTTGAAGCCCATAGGAGCACACCCAACTGCACATCAAATAAATTATGAGTGCATGATGAGATCTTGAGCTTGAGTTTGAGTGAGAATACCTCATCATCGGATGCCCAATACCTTGCCTTTGCATCCTTGTGTTTTCTTATTCATTCCAAGTATGCATGTATGGGGTCCTCTACATGGTCCTGCATAGGCACATATGTTTCTAACCCATGCACTTGTTTCTTCTCATCCTACTTGAGTTTTAAAAAGACTTGCAAACGTAGAAACAAAGATTGGTGGTGGTGGTGTGTCCATAGGCCACACATGTTTGGAGGGGGTGGATGTCGTGACGATTCCACCCATTCAAGTTTTTTATGCCTCTGTGGGACTCATGGAAGATAACAGCATCATGCATGTGCATGGCAAGAGAAGTGAAATTATTCGCTACTGTCCTTTGATGTTGCTTGAGGAGCTTTAGATTGCACATCATGATTTCTTTTATGCATTCTGTTCATAAGGGAGCATTGAAATGACATCTATATGGTCATACATATTAACGCAATGGATACAAGAAAATAAAAAGAGGAAGATCAAGAGACAACGTGCACAATTTTGGCATGCATGTAAGATAAGAGAACAACACTCCAAAAAGGGAAGGAGAGGAATGCAGTAACGGCAGGTCACAACAACGATTATCCAACTTTTTGGGATGCCGCGCTTGAGCTCAAGGACCATACTCCAAGATGAGGAATTGCTGTGTCTAGATGCAACGAGTTATAGATATGTGGCACGCTTATCAATCACCGATGTTATGATGCTAATCGAGTTTATATCACAGGGAATGGTCGGCTCCTGTGTTGAGGGGGGGCACTGGAGAGAAAACATGTGGTCTTCATCCGGTGGGCCTTGATCTTTGATCACTATGTTGGAGGTTCATCTTGGCTGTAGAAGATAAGGTACAAAGGATCTTGGCTGTAGAAGATAAGGTACGAAGGTAATGGCTGCATGCACCCTTGCGGAGGTATAGGAAGGTAGAAGCAGTTCATGAGAGCGGTGGTAGAGCAGAACAGGTCATCCATCTCGGACTAAAGTTTTCCATGAAAAGGTTCAAGCACTGGAGGATGATATATCTCAGAGAGAGCTTTCTATTCTGACGGACTCTAGCAGACACACGTACAAGGAGTTTTAATTCAGGATTTATGAATCGATGAACAAATACTGAAATAGTGGTGCAGATGAGTCATTATACCGAAGAATTATTCGCTACAAATTGTTACAGGGCTGCTGCACGTTCAGAAGCAAATTGAGGACCAAAGTCGGATGTGAAGTTTGCTAGATATTATATGATAGATTTCACAAATTGGAGAAGGAATCAATGATAACTCTATGTAATAGAAGCCACGGGAGCTGTGTATGATTTCATGAAATCCTTCGTAGCAGGTGGAAGCATGCATTACAAAGTTCATAGAACTTTCTGACATCTACCATGCAAAAGTACTCATGATGAATGGAGAATGTAACAATCAATCTATGCAAGATCGAAGTTGTACATTACTGAATTCAACGCATCTGGGGATATAAATTACAAAAATACCGCTACAAAAAACCTGATAGACTGGAGAATCCACTTGATTCTGTCAAAATGGATGCCCAGATTTAAGATTATGTGGGAGGACTTCTACCAAGTTGTTCACATGAATAACTAACTCCAGATTTCACATGCATATTTTGGAAGATGATCTGTGTATTGTGATGGGTTCTGAAGCTAAAGTTCAGCTTGGAAGATTTTGGAAAGGTTGCAGCCGTCATTTCATATTCATGTTGCTCTGGATATTTTTGCCATGAGAACTGGTGTTAATGCTTTGCAAGTGTATAGAGGAGTGAGCTCTTGTCCCGAAGATGAAGCTATTTTTCTCTCTCCATTCAACTACTGAAAGTAGAGTTGTTGCAGAGGAGGGAGAACTGCAGTGGAAGCCACGCACAAGAAGAGGTCTTATGGTATCTTATGTAATTTGAAATAGGAAGATTAATGGGTGGGGGACCACCGGAAGTGTTGATGGTGAAGCACGGCTTATGAGAAAGAGAGAGCCAAGTGATGGTGCTGCTCTAAAACGCCCAGCTTAGAAGAAGCTTTCAGAGAAAGAAAGATGGTAGATACAGAAAGGAGAAGGTTTGGCCTTTGATCTCTACTCCGATTTAGGCACTGCCACTTGTTGGTGTATATGTTTTGGCCAAACTTGAAGATCATGAGCGGAGAATAATATAATAGGGACTACCAAACTTTACGCCAGATTCACAGGGAAACGTTCATTTTCTACATAAATGTGTCCGCTGGTATGTATCGCAAGCTTACGTTTTATTGGCATTAAAAGTCCTCCATATCTCCCCTTTCATGGTTGTATAGCCATTAGATGTATATATATTTAAGTAGTTTTTTTTTAGTTATTCCACGATCAGAGTTAACAACAATTTATTCATGCAAAACAAACTCAGGAGGATGTTGAAATGTTTTGCACATTTACTTAAAATTTGGATTTAATAATAGGATTATCATGTAATGACACAGGGAAGAACTCTCTAAACATTGAACTTTTGCTACCTTTAAGTAGTGATAGTGAATGGATACATCATATAAGTGTTAATTGGTCTTATACCTAACTTGTTACATGGAATCTCACGTTTCTAAATTGAAGCTTAGACTCGGTCCAACAGTACAACCTTTCAACCTCCAAGTCGCATTCTATCGTGACTAAGACTGGGTTAGAGTTTCTTGTTCAGCAATGGATGCTCTTTGATCATTAATTATATGATGATCCTCATCGGTTGAGATGGTTAGAGATGCCACGTGCTTCTGGATACATAGAAGAGTTATATGATGCGATGTTGATTATTCCTAAGAAATGCAAAGTAAAGGGTGGCTAGCAATGTTTCCCATGTTAGAAAAATCCCAAAAATTATGCCCCTTATGATGAAGGAATTTGAGGGAATGAGGACATTGCAAGCATATGCCATTAATGTTTATCTCAGTCTTGTGTTTCCTTCTTGAATTTATGATCTTTGTGATAGAATTAAAACTGAGTACTCCAGGATTTTCCAATAGAAACATTGGAAGAAAAAGTTCCATTTTTATTCGAACAAAGCTCTAAAGTTTTTCAACTTTAAACATTTTTTTCATCTTTTCCATCCTCCATTTTTTTTTCCGAACTCCGTGACATCGCGGTGTTGTTTTGGTGGAAGATGCAATTCAGCCATTACTTTTATGTACTAAGGAGACATGAGTTAGCTCCAAAGATTGTATGACACTTTGCTGCCTCTTTTTATAGATTGAAATTCAAGTATCAATCCAAATGAGGCAAAAAATCAATTTTTACAAGTTTCACATGATAATGTAGATCATTCCATTTCTGATGCAAATTGACTTTTTATGTTTTTGATGGAACCACTAGCTAAAGACTAGAAGGAAGATGACCAAGATGATCAGTACAGTCAAATAAAAACAGAATGATAAGTATTGTTTTTAAAATGTATGTTGTTATTGGGTTAATATTTATGATGAATTGACTAACCGAATTTTGAGATTGAGATAGGTTTTTTGACGAATAGAAAAGAATGGAAGTTATGATTTTATATTTGAACAAGTAAAGAAGGATTGAAGGAGAAATAAATGAAGACAATAGCTTTCAATGAGTTTTTCTTAGGAATCCAAGCCCAGATTTTAAATTTTTTCACCATTTGAGTTGCATTGCATCTAGAGTATGCATGAGTGATATGTATGAGCACAAATGTTTTCTATCCAATAGGTGCATGTCGAATTGCACCAATCTGAACTGTAAATGCATGATGAATTTTTGAAATTGAGTATGAGTTTGGGAGGAGAAACCTCATCATCAAATGCCTATTACATTGTCTATGCGCCATTATGTTTTCTGATGCATGTAAAGTATGCATATGGTAGGGTCTCACTTCATGACCTTGCATCAAGGCACCTTGTGAGCTTTGCATATGCACATTGAGTGATGAAAGGATTTATGTACAGAAGGCAGGTGACTCTTGGCCATCAAGGATGATGTGCAGGTATGATGGGGATGAATGTCGTGAAGATTTGTATCTTCATGACTATCGTCCAAAGACAAGGAAATGCCCTTATGTTGTCTCTATCTTTTCAAGTAGTACTTGGTTGAGAAGAGTAGGAGGTTTGGCATATATTACCATTGCATGTGTAAGATCTCCTATGCAGAAGTTTATGGGATTTCCTTGGTATATTTAAGCTTATACTTATCACTTCGGAACTATAAGATAGTTATCTCAAGGTACATTTAGCAAACATAGTAATGGTGCTCATGGAGGAAGTTTCATGAGCATTAGAGGAAAGCAATGCAAATTGTGGTATGCTGGCTTATGTCCATTGGATTATTGAAACAAAAAGAATTGAAAAGTAGTGATCTGTATGTATATGTTTACATCAGTTTCTAATACATTTGAACAATTGGGAGCATCGACTTGTTTTATGCGGCACTAGGAGATTTTCCATGTAAAGGGAGGCTACAAGATTGAAGTTAACAGACACGATTGCATGAGAAGTCATGGGAGGAAGCGATCCTCATGGAGAGCTGAGAAAAGAACATCATGAAGGCAGAAAGTATGGAAAATGTGTAGTCGATAAATATAAGGACATTTTCTTTTCTGGTATCATGGAGTTCTACAAGAGCGCATTAAGAAGGACAAGAAGAGCACTTTCACACAAGGGGGATAACTAGAGTTGAACATGGAGTGTGTGCATAGCAATTTGCAACGTGGTGGGGAGAAAGTTATGCACGAGGGGGCACCGGGAGGGAGGGATGCCTCTATTCGTTGAAAAAGACCTCATATCACAAGGAAAAAATGATCGTAAGTCTCTTTCTTTTCGTATAATAAAACGGGATATGATAGTTGCATCTGCATGGGACAAATGGCAAAATATGTCCAATTTGCCTCATTTGCGCAATCAAGAACTTGATAGAACAGATCCAGAAACAGATTATCTGAATAATTTTGATTCAGATAACAATACTTTTGGAAGTTTGCATGATCAGAAGAGGGGCATCCTTGATAAAAGAGAGAATAGAGAGTATGTTTGGGAGGACAGAAACGCGTGCTATAGTTCTTCAAAGAGGAAGGGAGTGATGTCCAATTAGGCGCTTCTCCCTCAAATAGGACCATAAAAGAAATTGCCGTCAATAGTTGTTCCTAGTCCAAAGCAAGAGGTACGGACGTAGAGAGTGAGAGAGAGGATGCTAGCGGATATTGGCTAGTAGGTATGGATGGAAATAGATAGAGAGCGCTGAAGCACGAAGTATAATTCTTCCTGAATTTGCTGATGATCTCTAAGGAAGTAGACATAGTTGAATGAAGATTGGGAGATTGAAGGACAAAAAACATAAGCTGGAAGGGGATTAGGTTGTAGATTTGAGAGAATATGGGTTCAGATCACACCTTGCTTGCTAAGGAGGTGGGAAGAAATTATGGAGGAAGAGATATCAATGCTACTGAAGTAGTTAGTCTATGGTGATCCATATGTGGAAACATTGAATACGCATCGAGCTTACTGAGGTTTTGAAGGATAGGAAAGTTTGAAGTAGTTAGTCTATGGTGATCCATATGTGGAAACATTGGATACGCATCGAGCTTACTGAGGTTTTGAAGGATAGGAAAGTTATCAGATAGAAACGAGAGTCAAGAGCATAGTTCCTTGAATTACTTTTGAGTTAAACTTCCAATCTAGGATAGGATCATAAACCCAATGGTTTCTCTTTCTTTGCTTACCCTCACTGGAGCATGTGAGTGAGTTGGAGCTGGCTTTATGAGCCTTAGACTTCTTTAGATACACATTACGATCCTAGAAAGATATAGAGTCAATAAAGTGGAACCTATCCTCTTACATATGACATTTAGTTAAACTATCATGGTGGAAGGGTCATTCGGACTGGCTTTGACCAGTAGAATGCTTAGCTTGACATATCACAACACTCATGTACATGTATTTTGTTACAATATCTTTTAGTTTATGTATCTTGACTCGTGTCTCTTAGTCTCTTATGTGTTTTTACATGTCTCCTTCTATCTCTTTCTATGCGTGAGAAGACTCTACAGTCTTTCATTGAACAAGTGAGGATGATCCATTGCAATTAAGAGAATAAGGTTCTATTTATTCATAAATCATGACCCACATGTATACATACAATCCACAAACACCCATGCATGTGTTTCAATTTTAAAAGTATATAAGAACTCAATTCTTGGATCATTCTTCCTTTTGAAATCGACTCATGTGCATGGTTTTGTTTTTTTTCTCATCATGCATACATACCATCCAAAAGAACCCATGCATATGAATTAAATTTTGAAAGTTTATAAGAAGCTTTATTTTTTTGGATCATTCTTCCTTTTGAAATCGATTCATGTAAATGGTTTTCTTTTGTCTTCATCATTCATGTTCATGGGATTATCTTGAATTCATATGTTCCCCCTTCTCATAATCAAATCATGGCATCTCTCTTCTCCATACCCAACTTCATCTTCACCTTCACATTTTGATTACAAAAACCTTCCAACACTCACTAGCTTCACACATTCTTCATGTGCTCCGACCGGACTAGATCCACCCAGATTGCGATCACCTCCAGAACGTGTGATGGAGAGAAAGAGAGAGAAAGAGATGATATGGTGTTGTGTGTCATACACACACAGAGATCTAATGGATCCTTGGTTATCTAGAATCTAATCCATGGCTCTTCAGGAGGACGAGTCCGCTTTGAGCTCTAGCTCATAGCTGTCTCTAGCTTATATGATTTTCTGCAAATGTAATTACATTGAGGGTGAGGTGGGCACACATGATGTGTAAGATTTTTCATTCATAGATGGGAATTTCTCTTTGAATTTCACAGAACCAATGCAAGTATCAAAAGATGTAAGTGCCAAACTACCAAATTCAGGGACCACTAATGGGTTTTATTACAAGTATTCTTTTGAATGTCTTGATGCGGCACAAAAAAGAAGGGAGAGGGCAATGATGCATAATCTTGGATGCTCAGAGAAAGACAGAGCTGTGCATGGAGAAATGGAGGGATGCATAGAGGATCAACAGTGAAGATGTCATAGAGAGAGAGAGAGATGGACCCAAGCATTCTTGATCTGTTTTGCATTTGGTTGTTTTTGAGATTGCTTTTGTGGCTATGCTCTACCATCACAAGTGCTTCTGATCCTGAGAGAGTGACAAAGACACAGAGAAAGAGAGAAATGAAGCAAGAAGCTCAATCATGAAGGGACTAATGAGCTGTGTTTGTTTAGAGGAGGTCCATCGCTTGATGAGCTCGAGACGTCGGTTGCTTGAGTGGTTGAAAGGAAACAGGCTGCAGAGGACGATGAATCTACACCCAAAATAGATTTTGCTAATCTTGTTCAAAATAAAGAATGGGTGTTTAGTACTGTTATAATTATGACTCATCTTCTCATGAATAATGTATGTTTGTAGTAGACTCAGATGTTTGGTATTTTGAGAGTGGGGCAAGCAAACATATTACCTCATAGCAGAAGTTCATCAGTTCACTTGAGCTTGCCCCTATAGAGAATATTGTCACATGCACCAACAACTCCTCTTATCCAGTCATGAGAGTTGACAAGATCATTTTTACTAGTGCTGATGGTAGTTCTTTCACACTCTCAGATGCTTTCTTTGTGCTAGGGATTAAGAAAAATCTATTATTAGTTTCATCATTAGTCAAGATTGGATTGGTTGTGAAATTTGTTAATGATAGATGTACAATTCATGACTTGTTAAATGGCGGCATCATTATTGCTTCTGGCATTCTATGTTGTGGGCTATATAAGCTCATAGATTATGCAAAATCTATGAATGATTCAACATGTGGAGTTCAAGATTGTCAGGGTATGTCAGATGCAAAGCTTTGGCATGCACAATTTGGTCATTAGAATTTTGCTAGTTTGATATGCCTATAGAAATATGAAATGGTGTTCTCTTTTCCCAAAGATGAGGCACCTAGTAAACATGTCTATGAAGGCTGTATTTTGGGAGAAATGTAGTATTTCTCCTTTCGAAAAGATGGTTTAGTTTGAGATACTCAAAAATTATATCTTATTCACAGTGATGTATGTGGTCCTATGTAGACACCGTCATTTGGGAACTATCTTTACTTCATGAGTTTCATTGATGATTTTACTAGGCATGTATGAATGTATTCATTGAAAGCAGAGTACAAAGTGTTTATGCGCTTCAAAGAGTTTCTGGTTTTGATTGAGAATCTATGAGCATGTAAAATGGTTACCCTCCATTTTGATCAATAGGGGAATATATTTCTTTTGATTTTGATGATTTCTGGCTAAACATGGGATAAAATATCAGTGTACAGTGTTGTGTACACCTCAACACAATGGAGTTGCTAGGAGGAAGAACATATCACTCATGGAGATGAAAAGGTGTATGATCAAGAGTTAGGCTTTACCACATAGCTTTTGGCTTGAGGTTGTTATGTGTGCCACATATGTACTTAACATGTGTCTCACTAAAACATTATAGCCCATCATTCCATATGAGGATTGGCATAATTGCAAGCCATCTATTTCTCATCTGCATATCTTTGGTTGTCTTGCATATGCATTAGTAGTGCCTGAACAACAATGTAGGACATTGGATGATAAAGCAATGAAACATATTTTTTTTGGATACAATTCTAAAAGCAAAGGCGACGGTCTATATCATCCATAGATTAAATGCATTTTAGTTAGCCATGGTATTGTTTTTGTGGACGATGCACTTCAGCCACTACTTTCATGTATTAAGGTGACATGAGTTAGCCCTAAAGATGTGTATGATACTTTGCTGCCTCTGTTTACAAATGGAAATTGAAGTACTAATCCAAATGAGGCAATAATTAGTCTTTATAGGTTTCACATGATGATGTAGATCATTCCATTTTCGATGCAAATTTTTTTTTTTATGTTTTTGATGGAACCACCAGCTGAAGACTAGAATCAAGATGACCAAGATGACTAGTACACTCTAGTAAAAATTGAATGATAAGTATTGTTTTTGAAATGTATGTTGATATTGGGTCAATGTTTATGATGAATTCACTAACCAAATTTTGAGATTGAGATAGGATTTTGACGAATGGAAGAGAATGGAAGTTACGATTTTATATTTGAACAAGTAAAGAAGGATTGAAGGAGAAATAAATGAAGAAAATAGCTCTCAATAAGTTTTGTTTAGGAATCCAAGCCCACATTTAAAATTTTTCACCATTTGAGTTGCATTGCATCTAGAGTATGCATGAGTGATATATATGAGCACAAATGTTTTTATCCAAGAGGTGCATGTTCAGTCGCTCCAATTTGAATTATAAATGCATGATGAATTTTGAAACTTGAGTTTGCGTTTGAGAGGAGAGACCTCATCATCAGATGCCTATTAACTTGTCCATGCACCATTACATTTTCTAATGCATGTAAAGTATGCATATGGTAGGGTCTCACTTCATGACCTTGCATCAAGGCATCCTGTGAGCTTTACATATGCACATTCAGTGATGAAATGATTTATGTACAAACACATAAAATGTATGTGAGTGGGCGCACAAACTTTATCATCAAATAACATTTACCATGTCTTTTGAAACATGTTTTTTTCCATGCATTTCAAAGTATGCACTTTCTAGGGCTACATTAATGGCCTTGCATAGGTACTTTCTTATTTCTCATGCACATGAAATTGACTTCAACTTACATAATCATAAGAGAACCGAATCTTCTTTTGCAAACAGAAGACAAGTGACTCTTGGCCCATCAAGGATGATGTGCAAGTATGGTGGGGGTGAATGTTGTGAAGATTTGTGTCTTCATGACTATCATCCAAAGACAAGGAAATGCCCTTATGTTGTCTCTATCCTTCCAAGTAGTACTTGGTTGAGAAGGATGGGGGTTTTGCATATATTACCATTGCATGTGTAAGATTTCTTATGCAGACGTTAATGGGATTTCCTTGGTATATTTGAGCTTAGACTTATCACTTCGGAGCTATAAGATAGTTATCTCAAGGTACATTTAGCAAACATAGTAATGGTGTTGATGAAGGAAGTTTCCTAAGTGTTACAAGAAAGCAATGCAAATTGTGGTATGCAGGCTTATGTCCATTGGATTACTGAAACAAAAAGAATTGAAGACTAGTGATCCTTATGTATATGTGCATATCAGTTTCTAATACATTTGGAGAATTGGAAGCATCGACTTGTTTTATGCAGCACTAGGAGTGCTTCCATGAAAAGTGAGGCTACATGCTTGAAGTTAATAGACATAATTGCATGAGAAGTCCTCGGAGGAAGCGATCCACATGGAGAGCCGAGAAAAGATGGGGAAAATGTGTAGTCAAAAAATATGGGGACATTTTCTTTTCTGGTATCATGGAGCTCTACAAGAGTGCATTAAGAAGGACAAGAAGAGAACTTTGACACAAGGGGGATAACTAGAGTTGAACATGGAGTGTGTGCATGGAAATTGGCAACATGGTGGGGAGAAAGGTATGCATGAGGGGGTGCCAAGAGGGAGGGATGCTCTATTCCTAGAAAAAGGCCTCATAGCACATGGAAAAAATGATCCTAAGTCTCTTTCTTATGGCATAATAAAAAGGGATATGATAATTGCATCTGCATGGGACAAATGGCAAAGTACCTCCACTTTCCCTCATTTGCACAATCAAGGACTTGATAGAACAGATCAAGAAACAGATTGTGTGAATTATTTTGATTCAGATAACAATACTTTTGGAAGTTTGCATGAACAAAAGAGGGGCATCCTTGATAAAAGAGAGAATAGAGAGCATGTTTGGGAGGATAGAAACGTGTGCTATAGTTCTTCAAAGAGAAAAGGAGTGATGTAGAATTAGGCACTTCTCCCTCAAACAGGACCATAAAAGAAATTGCCCTCAATAGTTGTTCCTAGTGCAAAGCAAGAGGTACGGATGTAGAGAGCACAAGAGGATGCTAGGGGAGATTGGCTAGCAGGTATGGACACAAATAGATAGAGAGGGTTGAAGCTCGAAGGATAATTCTTCGTGGATTTGCTGATGAGCTGATGATCTTGAAGAAATTAGACATAGTTGAATGTAGACATAGCTGAATGAAGATTGGGAGATTGAAAGACATAGCTGAATAATGATTGGGACATTGAAAGACATGGCTAGCAAGTATGGATGCAAATAGATAGAGAGGACTGAAACGCGAAGGTTAATTCCTCTTTAATTTGTTGATGATCTTGAAGGAAGTAGACATAGCTGCATGAAGTAGGCATAGCTAAATGGAGATTGGGAGATTGTTGATGATCTTGAAGGAAGTAGACATAGCTAAATGTAGACATAGCGCAAAGGATAATTCTTTCTGAATTTGTTGATGATCTTGAAGGAAGTAGACATAGCTGAATGAATATTGGGAGATTGAAAGACAATGAACATAACCGGGAAGGGGATCAGGTTGTAGATTTGAGAGAATATGGGTTCAGATTGCACCTTGATTGCTAAGGAGGGGGAAGAAATTTTGGAGGAAGAGGATATCAAAGCCACTGAAGTAGTCTATGGTGAGTCATATGTGGAAACATTGGATACGCATCGAGCTTGATGAGGTTTTGAACGCTAGTCAAGTTATCAGATGGAAACCAAAGTCAAGCATAGTTCTTACAATCAATTTTAAGAGAGACTTTCAATCTAGGATAGGCACATAAACCCAATGGTTTCTCTATCTTTGCTCACCCTCACTAGAGTCAAGTGACACACAAATGATTATTCATTTATGGAACTATGAAATAAGTTGCACATGTGAAGATAATTGAAGGTGCTCAACGATATCTTCATGAATAGGTACCAAAGTATAATCAAGAAGAGGTTTGTCAAGCAAAGACTTTGAAGCATAGTTTTTTGGAAGAGTACAAATCCAATGAGGTGTAGAGCAAAGGTTAATATATAGTGTTAAGTGCAAAGCTGGTCATCAAAACTTGGAATACTTCGATGGTCAAGTTGTACAAAGGTTCTCTCATGGAAACTTGCATTTGGTTGCATTCAATTTGATGGGCATATAGTTTAAATAAGTCGTATTTCCATAGTTCTGAAGTTTATGGATATTTTCATCTTTGTGAATGGTTACTTTTGACTCATATCCAATGGGTAAATTGATGATGGGTTTGTGACATTAATGGTTAGTCGCATAAGTGAGAGATCGACATCTCCTCTTTTGCTTATAGCTAGTCCATGCCTCAGATCGACATTATGTTCGTTGAGTACATCCATGTGCATGATTGATAGATATGTGACTCAATACCAAATATCATAAAAGATTTTCTTTTTCTTTACGACATGAGAACTTCCGAAACTTGTAGTTCACTTAAATTGAATACTTTAGAAACTTCACATCTTGAACATCTTGCCTAACAATTAAATGTTTTACAAACACGTATGTTATAATTTTGTGCAATGCTGATTGTTAAAATGTATGCTTTGTTATGATTTTCAATGACGGAATTCTTACCAATGATGAGCTTGCAATACAGATGACAATTATTTGATGCAATTAAAAATGAACTATTAAGCTTTTCTTGAGTCTTCATAAATTGAGGCTCCACTCACCTAAGAGTCCTTGAAGCACCCAACATGCATTGTATCAGTGGAATACCGGTGGTTGACTTGATCCATCAATCGAGCCCTTTACCCCGATAGCATGCATTCCAAAGGTTTGCATTTAAGATATCTTGATAATCTTGAACTGCACATGTTGAATCACAGATTTTGCATAGTCTATGAGCTTATACAACCCACAATATAAAATGTCAAAAGAAATAAAGACATCATCGTTTGAGAGATCATGAATTGTACACCTACCATCAAGAAATTGTACAAACAAGCCAATGTTAATGTTGAAATTTGCAATAGACTTTTCTTGATCCTTGACACATACAAAGCATCTGACAATGTGAAAGAACTACCATTAGTAGTAGTCAAAGTTATCTTACTAAACCCATTACAGGATATAAGGAGTTTTTTGTACATGTGATAGTGTTCTCTATAGAGACAGTTTGAAGTGAGCTGAAGAAACTACACTATGAGGTAATATAATTGGTTGCCCCACTATCAAAGTACCAAAAATTTGAGTCTACTACATACATGCACTACTCATGAGAAGATGGTTCATAGCTGTAACCAATAGCAAATGCCCATTCTTCATTCTGCACAAGATTAGCAAACTATGTTTTTGATGTAGAGGTCTCTACAACAACCATTCTAGCCTCTTTCTTTTTTGCCTCTTTTGGAGCTAGTTTTGAACAACTCTTTATGATAGTATAATTTTCTTTATAGTATTTGCAAAAGTTGAACTTTGAGGTTTGCAGAAGCACATGAATAGCACAAGGAAGAAGAAGAAGAAGCCTAGAGCACAACACACAATACTGAATGTATTACCAAGAGAATGTACAAAGATAAGTAACCCGTTAGGGTTATAGGCTTATATACAAGTTGGAGGAAAAAAGCTCAGAAAGAGGGAAAAATTATGCCGGTGATCTTAGTGTGTTCACACATATCACTACCTAAATATATCAACAAATCCTCCCTGGGAGTGATGCAGTGAACACGGAGCTGGCACTCATGTATAAGGAAGTGCCAAGCTATGTGAAATCAATCAACAAAAGGAAGTAAGCCAAAAAACTGATCTCTCTAACAGAGAACCTCTCCCTGACATAATGATAGTGCACCTCAATGTGCTTAGTGCGAGCATGGAGCACAAGGCTCCTTGCAACTACCAATGCACTTTGACTATCAATGAAGATGGTGGTCATAGAAGACTAACCAATACCCAAATCACCATAAGAAAGAATAATTGATTTGCCAATCTAATCTCTATGAGTAGATGGTAATTCCATTTACTATATAGTCCTTTATTTTGAGGACATTAGAAAATGGTACTTAGGGTTTATTACCACCCTTGAGTTTTACCTTCTCTTCATGCCTTGCATTTGCTTGGAAGAAAAATGTAAAGCTCCAAATAGTTCTGTAGTTCTTTCAAACAAAGAACTTTTTTGAACAAAAACACTAATACTTTCGTCTTCCCATACTAAAATTCTGTTATACCATATTTTCTCTTACTTAGAGCTTTGAGAAGATAATGCTCCAAGTTACCATGATTGTATCGTGGTTTCAAGAGAGAAAATATTTGTACTATGGCCTTGCTGATCAGGCATGCCATGGGTTTTTTATGGAGTTTGATGCTCCATAAGAGGGATTTTAAGCTTAAGGTATCTTGCCAATGTACTATTTCTTGGCTTATAATAATCCAACTATATAGAAATAAATGGTAGTTTTTCTTATGGCCAAATAGCTCTACTACCATTATTTCCACAATGGAAATTCTAACCATACTTAAGCTAGAATAAACCAAACCTCCCTCTTAACCTTAAAACCCATGTAATATATTTCATGTGCATAGTGCTTGCCAAATGTTTAGACCTTTATTGGAAAAGGTGTAGCATGCATAAGTTTCAAAGTTGAACCCCTCCTTAAAGCATGTAAAAGTTCCAAATTGGAACTTTGTTGAGTCAGAGGATGGTGCTAGATTTTTGTGCATCTTTCTTTTTGTGCATATTAGTTTCCATAATGCATACTTCATAGACCATTTTCCATGCAAATGCACAACCAATCTTTCTTTTCAAATCAATGAAGTGGATGCATCGTGCAAGTTATTTTCATGACTAATTGTCTATGTGGCCAAAGAAACCCGACCACTTAATTCTATGCATCCACTACTCAGTTCATTTCTCTTACATTATGTAGTGCATGCTTCATGGTTTGAAAAGAAAAGAAAAGAGGGAAAAAATTATCTAGAAATTAAGCTTCATCCATCCCAAGACTTTGCTTGAATGTTCTCGTGGTGATGAAGTAGGCTTGGGCCCTTGCACTCCTTCCCTTCCATCTTGGCACTTCATGCATACTTGAGTGTTCCCATGGTGATGGAATAGGTTTCGGCCAACCCATCTCATCCATTTTGAAGTCTTTCTTGGGTACTTGTATACTTACTTGTGTACCCATATTTATGCATTTATCTTTATGCATTTTAAGGGGTAGAATCTCTATGTAAAATTAATGGATGCCATGCACATGCCTACATTATCCTTGGCAAAGGAACTTTTCAAAAATGTTCATGCCTTCAGAAGTCTATGCACTAGTTTGTAAAGCCACTCTTCAGGCAAAAGAGATTTATGCATAAAATATCGACTCATTCATGTATAAAATTTCACGGAATTTGTGAGAGAAGAAAATAACTTACTTTCTAACCTTGTTCTTTCCATGATCTTGGTGAAAAGTCTCTCTTGCCTTTGAATTTTGTCCCATGGAACTTTGTTCCATAGTTTCTCTCACACCTTTCAAAATCTCTTATAATGAAACTACACATTAGTGGGTTTATTCACATGTAATAAAAAAAATAGCTCATATGAGCAACATTACAGCAAGTAAACCTATATGCAATATGTAAAATGACATTAAAAAATGTATAAACTTATCTTCTCAGATTTCTTATGCATCCATCAAAAATTGTCGAATAGGAGCTAGAGGTGGGCTCTTCATCTCGTCTCTCCCGCTTAGCTCGCTGCTGCGCCTCGCAGTAACAAAAGGTGGCGGAAGAAGAGGAACATTGCCGGGAAGCAACACCTCTTCGTTCTCGATCCTTTTTTGTTGTGAATGAAGAAAATACATATCAGAAAATAAACGTGGCCTTGTTCGCATTCAATATTGGAGGCTCCCGTACTGAGAGAGACAAACCATCCGAGATTCATGATGGTTGCGGTGTCCGTTGTCCCAGAAGCCTGGTTTAGTGGTTGAATCCCTCGCCTCTTGAGGCGGGGGCGTGGGTTCAACCCCCCTGTGCTGCGGGACACCTGCGCCTTCGGGCATGATGCTGCCTTCGGGCCGTTTACCTGTGCCTTCGGGTGTGATGCTGCCTTCGGGCGTGATACTGCCTTCGGGCGTGATGCTACCTTCGGGCGTGATGATGTAAGTCCTTCCCGGTCTGAGTCTTACCCCTGTTCTTGTGGGATAAGGGGGGTCCCATGGGTACTATGCCCTTCCTTGTACAGTTGTAATTTCAAAGTTAAAGTCCGGGGGAGTAAGCCTCGGCCGAACCTCCATTAAAAAAAAAAAAAAGACGAAGATCTTGAACAAAACTGCATCACGGTGAAAAATAGATGGAGTTTCTACCCATCTAGATGATGAGGTGAGATAGCAGAACGATCGTAGAACTGTAGCAGTCTTCTATCACGTACGAACTGTAGAAGAGGTGAGGAGTTGTCGACGTGCACACAAATCCCCATTATAATGTATATTATGAAGTCTCAGCTATGGAAGGTTCTGATGCTTGTAGCTTAATTGGTTGCAAAACGAGAGAATCGTACAAATCTAGATAATATCCCATCGCCGGAGATAGGCACAAGCAAGTTTCACACTCTTCTTCCCGTGCTCTGAACGTGAGCTAGCGCTCTGGCCTGATCGCAGGCTGAAAGTCACGTACGCATGGGAGCAGCCCCAGAGAATTCACGTGGAGTACTGAGTAGGAAGTCAGATCAGATGCGACTGAGCCTAAGGGATGCGCGTCGTCTGTGCATTATCCCACATATGCAAATATGCTGCTCTAAAAGGTCTTCAAATAGCTGCGCGCAACCCTTTTCTTAATGAAAAGCATGAGCAGAGCTCACGTTCACGTGGTCTCTCGTGGCTCTGTCACTCTACCCGACCGGCTCAGCCTGCCAGAACAACGCTAGTCCGGGCCGCTTGCCATCGGTGACAGCTTATCTAGTTAAGGCTTGCGCCCCTTCTTGGGGGAACTCACTTCCCTTCGTCCCGGTTCGCTGGCCTGGTGGTTGGGCCTCTCGCCTCTTGAGGCGGGGGTGAGGGTTCAACCCTTGGCAGCAACATGTAGGGACATATAAATTCCAGGAACTGATGTATGTGGCTGTTGGCCACCGTTTGACCATCCCCGCGATAGTTGTGACCGCCGTTTAACCCAGTTGTAAACCCCTGTTCTTGTGGGATAAGGGGGGTCCCATGGGTACTATGCCCTTCCTTGTACAGTTGTATGCCCTTCCTTGTACAATTGTAATTTCAAAGTTAAAGTCCGGGGGAGTAGGCCTCGGCCGAACCTCCATTTAAAAAAAAAAAACTCACTTCCCTTCTAGGAAGGGGGTCACATGCACGTACTTTTGCTTCCCACAAGGGGCAAAACGTAAATCTTCTCGATGTCTGCGAGCTAAAACCACAGTGCTGAATTCGAAATTAAAATCATAGATAAAAGCATCAATGCATAGCTCTGATACCACTTTGTGGAAGGACTCCATAGCCTTCACACAAGACTAACTAGCAAGACCACACCCTAGAAAGAGAGATGTGCTTTCACCCAACCAACCCCTCCAATATATAGCTCCAAGACCAAGGGAGTAAGTCCTTCTCAAGAGGACATGTGTACCTTCCATCACATGGGTCCCTAAGGTGTTCACATGGTTTCCAAGCTTCGGAAATCACATGAAATCACATGGCTTCTAAAAGAGGACTCTCCAAGCTAAGTGGCTAGGAGAAGCTTCCAATTAAGCCTAAGGTAATCAACCTTAGATAATTAGCCCTAAGGTTCAAGACCCATCTAAAAGGGGTAAATAAACCCATAAATCCAAAGGGTTTCACACCTAGAAACCCAAGGGTCTTACTCCTTAGACCCATGTAATTATACAACAAGTAGGTACCTCGCATGAACTCTCTGGCTTTTGGCCTTGGCTATCCCCCGAGCAAGGAACTTCTCGTTCGTCCAAGCATGTACATCTCTCGAATATAACATATAGGTCCACGCAAACACGTCCCCATATTCCCTTAATAAAGCCACAAGCTCTACTTCTTCTTGTGCACTTAGGTGTTCTCCTATGTATGCACATCGCTCTTTGTTCTCTTCAATGTTTACAACTATTGTTTTGGTCTTTTCTTTATTATCATAGGCTTCTCCTATAATGGCCTCTCTCTTAGGCATTCCTACCCAAATTGTCAGGTCTTCAACTTCATATTTCTTGAAATTCTCTCATACTTCAAACAATGATTCCTCCTCTTCTTGTTTCAATGCTTTTCTTTTGTTTTTCTTCTTACGGCCATCACCTTCCTCCTTGAATTTACCGTCTTAATGCTTGTGAGGGGTCCTTCTTCATTTTGGGTATATACTCCTAAATTCTTTAGATAGTGCTCCTCTGAGTCAAAGCAACTCTCCATCACAATGGACTCTAGATCATCATCATTCCCTTCTTCTTCTATGACATCACTAGGGTCACATTCTTCTAGCAAGGGCTCACACATGAACAAAGAGATATTATAACCCTCCTCATCATAATGAGGCATCCATTGTTCTTCATTGACAACAATGTCCATGGTAGCTAAGATTTTTGCCCAACCATGAGGCGCAAATTCATCATCTGGAAAAATCATTGGTGTGTAGGCTGGGTCTCTAACTGGTCTGGCTTCTTGAGATGTTTCTTCTTCTCTAGCTTTTAGGCATCTTTCCTCTTCCTCTACGACCTTGCACATCCACAAATGAGTATGTTCATGCATCCATGATGGATCAAAAGAACCTTCAGAATGCATAGAGATTGAATCCTCTTGCGTCTTGTGGATATGATTCCATTGTAAGGGTGGTGCATCTCTAAACATGTAATCCTTCAGATTGACCTTGGTTGTGATCCCTAAATGCTGCAAGTACCAGGAGTTTGTTCCCCAATCTTGTACTATTTGTAGTTGCCATGGGAAGGGTCTTCTTAGGATCATTTCGACATTATTTTTTTCAAAGTTAGATATAGCAAAGGTGTGGTCAAACTCTACACCACAAGTAGTTAGAGTTATCCCTTCTAGCAATCCTAGAGGTCTTTCAATATGGGCCTCTGCCATTTGAAGCTTCATTCTAGTTGGTCTTAATGTGGGTTTACCCCATTGCTTCCATAAGGAGGCGGTCCCAATCGCAACACCTACACCTCAATCTAAGATAGCTTTGGTTGTGTAACCTTGGTAAGTGATTGGAAGATAAGTATTACCTTCTTCACCTTCACTCATGTCCCCTATTTTGTCTAGAGGTATCTTTAGTACTTTTTTATTTGATCTTGCTTTCGACACATTGGAATCAAGTTCTAGAACTTGATTTGCCACATGTTTCCATAGCTTAGGTTTTACTTTGAGTAGCTCTTCTAAAGTGAGATGACACTACATCTTAGTGTTCTTCACGAATTCAGTGTTTCTTGGAACTGCCAAGTCTTCATTTCTTATCAATATTGTGGGAGCTCTTATCTAAAGAGATTGTGATTCCGAACTAGTTGAGCCTGTGGGGGTAAAGAAGTCTGTGGCTTGTCTACCAAGTGCTCTAATCTTTCTAATAAGCCTTGGAAATGCAAACCCTATTTGATAGAATTTGTATAATTGAACAATTGATTGGTCTCTAGCATAACCTAAGCTAGTTCTACCGTTTTCATGCAAATTTTTGTCTGTTCAATCTCTAAATCTACTCTAGGGTAGCTTTTGTCTAGGTTTGCAGCTATTGGCCCTTTTTGAATTTGAGCCTGGTAGGCCTTGAACATCATGTCCAAGCCTTTTGGGGTTGGATTTGTGAGAACAGATCGTGGTTGTGGTTCATTTACAATGGGTGGTGAGGTGGGATGAAGTGGAGTGTATGGAGTTTTGGCATGCGAGGGGTTTTGAGATGCAATGTCTGCTACTTTTGTTTTTGCGTCTCTCAAGATTTCTTCTATTTCAAATAATTTTCTAGCCCACTTACGATTGACCTTTTCTATGGTATCCTTTTGTGTTCTTGTTTTTCTCATATTAGGCTCTCCCAATTCACTTGACTCTAATTGTTCAGCTAGTTTAGCCTATTTTACAACTTGTGCCCTAATAACGGCATGTATAGAAGCCATGCTAACACTACATGAACTTGAATCCACCACTTAGCCTACCACATTAATTGGTGTAACCTTGGGTGCACTAGAGGAGTTCCTTGGATAATCTCTGGGGAGATTGTCGTTGCCACACTTAGGATAAAATCCTTGTATTGTGATGTTTTATCCTTGTCCTAGAACTAGAATCACATTGGCAAGAGGTGGCGATTGGTTTCTTAGGACCAATTTGGGCCTATGTGGGGCCTAATATTGCTGTTGGTATTGAGGTTGATATAGTTGTTGTGGCCTATAATATGGCTCTTGGTATTAGTTCTGATACCTACCTTGTTGGTAAGGTTGCTGATAAGTTTGTCTGAGAGCGTGCCTATTGTATGGACAATTTTGAGCCGTGTGGTTTTTGTATTTTCTCTCAATAGTGCAATATTGGCCACTAGGGTTTCCTTGGGATTGAGCCATGATTGGGAAAACATCAGCCATGTGGTCTCCTCCACAATTGTAACATCATTTCTGATGGAGAAGTTTAATCTCCAAAAGATAAGCTATATTTGAATTTAAAACACCTCCATGTCAAGCATAGCTCAAGAACCTTATCAATTTTCGGAAATCTTTGCCAAATTATAGACACTTAATACTTCTATGAGCTATGACTTCACTCAAAAAAGTTTGCCTCACAAAACTCACTCATTGACTAATGATGATTAACATTATCTATGAAACCTTAACACAACATTCTGGTAATGTTTGTGCAACTATTGCAAGTGTTTCAAAAGAACTTACAATCTAGATCCTATTTGATCAAATGCTTTTAGACATAGGTTTCTTACCTTCCAAATTAATTTTTGAATGCTTTTTTGTGCAAACATTTACATTATAGACTGAGATTTGATCAAATCATTGACCATCGAGATTGCACCTATTTCAAGAGTCACTTATCACCTGTTACACATATGAATGGTTCTACACACAATTCTCTCATCCTGATTACAATTAGACTCTCCAACTTTGATCATAGATGCATCAACTATAGACTTAGAAACACAAAAAAGGATTTCTCGATTGATTAATCATAGAAGGAGAAAGAAGAAAAACATCGAGGCACAACTTCTTGAAAACTTCTATTCTAATAAGACATTCATATGATGGATGTTACACATTCAACTTATGATCTAATCATACAATTCTCATCTAGTATTCATCTCTCATACATATCATGTCTATCTATAAGTATATGTATAGATATGAGTGTGGATTCAACACTATTTCAAAGTATATGTGAAGCATTTACAAGATTAATGTACATGTGTATAAAGATCATCTCTTCCTTAACCTCCACTTCATTTCACACTTCAAGCTTCAACCTTTTCTTCATTTCTTCACTCCTAAGCTTCATGTAATCATTGATTGATGATTTTCTTGCTCCAACAACTCCCCCTTAATCATAATTGTGATTACCTACATCTTCTTTATTCCTACCATATCCTTAAATCTCTACAACTTAGGTCCATCCAAGCTCTTTGTTAACATATCCGCAAGTTGATCTTTTGTAGGAGTATGCATGATTTCTATCTCTTTATCAATAACCTTCTCTCTCAGAAGATGATATTGAATCTCAATGTGTTTAGTCCTAGCATGAAACACAGGGTTAGATGCCAAATACAAAGAGGTCATGTTATCTCCACAAATGATAGGAGTACTCTGATTGATATCAAAACTCTTCATGAAAGTTTTTAGCCATATGACTTCTTTTGCAGCTTCTACCATACCCTTATACTCTGCGTCTATAGATGACAAAGCAACTATATGTTGCTTCTTAGAACACCATGAAATTAATTGATCTCCCACATAACACAAATACCCATGTGTTGATCTTCTATCATCAAAATTTCTGATTCTTGTATCTCAAGTGAACCCATAATATAAAACTTCTTTAAGTGTGCCCTTGATATATCTTAGCACCCTTTGACCTGCAATCCAATGTTCCTTTCTAGGACAATGCATGAATTGAGATAGAGCTCCAACTGCATATGATAAATCAAGCCTTGTCAATGTAGCATAAATCAAGCTACCCACCAAACTCTGATAGAGCTTCATATTTTTGAATTCTTCTCCTTCATATCTACTCAATTTATGATTCACTTCTGTTTGAGTTGATGCTATCCTGCAGTCTTCCATTTTAAATTTGATTAGCAAATTCTTCAAATACCTTTCTCGATTCACCTATACTCCATGTTGAGTATATGAAATCTCCATTCCCAAGAAATATGACAAATCTCCAAAGTCACTGATCTTGAATTCTTTCTCCATCTGCATCTTAAGCATTTGTATGCCTTTGTTATCTATACCTGTAAGTATTATATCATCAACACAAATACAAACATAAATAAATCCATCTTCACTTGCTTTGACTAGAAAACTACTATCTACCTTTGATGCTTGGAAACCAAGTTCTTTCAAGAACTTCACAACCCTATAATTCCATGCCCTTGCAAAGCCATACAAAGCTCTCTTGAGCTTACACATGATCTGGATCAAATTGATCTTTAAAATCATCTCGTTGCTCCGTGTAAACTTCATCTAAAATATAACCATTTAAAAATGCATTTTTCACATCTAATTGAGACAATTTCCAACCTTTGCATGCAGCAATAGCTATGAGAGTTCTTATGGTTGTCATCTTTGCACTAGGACTATAGGTTTCATCATAGTCCACACCATATGTATGTGCATATCCTTTTACAACAAGTCTAGCTTTATAGCTAGACACACTTCCATCTACATACCTCTTTGTTTTGTAGACCCATTTGCATCCAATAAATTTCTGATTACTTGGTTTGGATACTAAGTCCCATGTCTCATTCTCAATGAGTGCATCATACTCTTCCTTCATATGTATACCTTAATTGAGAAGGAACATAAGCATAGGCTAAACAACCAAATACTTTGCAATGATCTAATGTAGGTCTCTTACCCCACCAAGCTTCATATGGTGTCATACCATGCAAAGCTTTACATGGTAGCCTATTAACCAAGTATGTGGTTGTATTTACAGCCTCAACCCACAAATAGTTAGGGCAATTCTTCTTTTTCAACATTGATCTTGCCAAACTCAACAAGAGTTTTGTTTCACCTTTCTACCACACCATTTTGTTGAGGAGAGTACCTGCAAGTAACTTCTCTTTTTATACCTACATTCCAAAAATAATAATTGAATTCATTTGTGAAATACTCTCCCCCTCCATTTGACCTTAATCTCTTCAATTTTTGTCTTATAACCCTCTCTCTATATACATGATAGTGTTTAACTATGCTAAACACTTCTAACTTATCTTTGATCACATAAATAGTGATCCACATGGTAGCATCATTAACATAAATGACACTTGTTACACATATGAATGTTCCTACACACAATTTTTAACAAGTCTCCTAATCTTTAATCACAATCCCCCACCGAAGAATAGACTTCGGCAAGTTAACCAAAACCCCCAAAATCAAAATGATTTTGTGTATGGTCCTCGTAGGTGTCCTTGGTGTGATTCGTTAGAGCACTTTTTGAGAGATTATGAGCTATTGAAGGCCACTAAGGAACAATGACTAGTAATAGACATAGACAAGAAAATATGTGACTATCGATCTACGCTACCTTTGCAAGGAAATTATGGTAAGGGTGGAATGAAAAACCACTATGAAAATATAACCATAACGGATGCAAGAACTAGGGGAGTGAAACTAGAAGCTCTTGATGAACAAGAAGTAGAATCATGTTAACCCACAAAGGAAGTTAACTTTTCTAAAGAGGCTTTAGTAAGAGCACAAGATGCGATTATGAGAATAACAGCTTGGGAGTCACTGATAGAAGATCAATCTCTTATTTGTCGCATATCCAATGTAGAAGAAAAACAAAAAAGAGATGAAGTTGAGCCTAGTGAAAGAAGAGTGACTCGAAAACAAACTTCAGAGGGAATAGAAACCATCATAGAGCAAGGGGAAACATCACAACCCAAAGATAAAAAACAAGAACCACAACCCAATGAACAAAAGCAAGAGTAGAAACAAAAAGGTAAGAAGACAAAGCAAAGAAAAGTGGAACCAAAGCCTTTAGAGAAACAAGAACAATCAAAACAAACTCAAGACCAAACACAAGAATATGAAGAAAAACAAGATCCTGAGCAAAAATAAAAGAAACCAAAGAGAAAACCTAAAGCCATCTTTATTTCAGAAATTGAGAGAAAAATAGATCCTATGGAGATTTTAGGTGACATTTTGCTTAAGAGTCAAGTGACTATGTCTTTAGAACAAGTTTTCTCTATTGCAAAGCGTGTTTTTAAAGATAAATTTATCAGCCTAATTAAAAGGAAGTGGTTTCTGCTTAATCTAGATACTAAGATGCAAGATTCTCTAGATCAAGATCAAGCTATGAATGAAGCCTTGGACTTTGATGAATCTGATGAAGAGGATCTTGACGATGATGAAGTAAATGTTAATAAAAATTTCTTATGACCTATTCAACTTGACCATGAAAGTCATGAAAACAATCGTGAAAGTCACTTTAAAATAAAATTTTGGTCTAGAGGTACATCAGAGATGCATGTTAAAATAGGAAATGATAAGAACGTTATCACTATAAATGCATTAGTAGATTCCGGCTCCAAAATTAATGTGATTTCAAGAGAAGTCTATGATAAGTTTCGATGGCCCATAGATAAAGATTGTGGATGGCATATGAGAACTGCAGATAATGATGTAGGTACCCTATAGAGCTTGTGCTAGTGTGCCCATATCCATAGGAGGAATCACATAAGAATTTCACTTTTTTATTCAAGATATGTGCTCCTATGAAGTTCTCTTAGGTCAGCCCTTTATTTGTGAGAGTCATATGAAAACTAAATCCATGGATGATGGGTCTACCTATGCTAGAATTAAGTCTAAGGATGGAATGCAATCACTTCAAGTCATGATGGTAGGAGTGAATCATCCTATGAATGGAGTGTCAATTAGAAAGAAAGCTATTGTTACTCAGGGTCATGAGCATGCTTGTAGTGATTGTGCACCTCGATTCATGTTTGGAGCTACATATGATCAAAATTTCGAATAGAATCCATTGTTGAGCAGGACAACAGTGAACATTGGTTTGACATATCGCATCCAACCAACCTGTATAATAGTTTTTCACTTTATTTTCCACATTCTACATTAGATTTTCTTCATAAGGGTCAATTGTCCAAGTCTTTTATCCAAAAAACCCAAAAAAATTATAAAACCAACAAAATCATGGAACATGATGAGTACATTGAGTATGTGATTGAGACATCTCATTGTTTCTCTACTCTCGAGGAGTTAGAGTTATGACTTTAGCAAAATTCTAATTCCCATATTATTCTTCTTTCTTCCCTTGATGAGTATGCTATAATCCAAGAGTACGCTCTCAATGTTGACAAGTGCTCAAAATTTAACCAAACACATGATGCCTTAGTTGAAACAAAGTACAAAATTATAGACAAAAAAATCAAACCATAGCTCAACCATCACCCCAAGGAAGTAATTAAAAAATTATTGATGTGAAAAACGATACAATTCTTCGGGATAAGAAAAACATAGGACATATATTCACATATGAGACAATCAAACAAGTGAAAATTGATAGAGATGATGACTTTCTTTTGCCAGTAGAGAGAGATAAATTTCAGAGAGTCATATGTAGCCATGGAAATGCCTTTACTATGTATCCTCATGAGACTGGTTACATAGATCCTAAGCTAGTTCCACCCATGATAATCTTTACTATTCCACATATTCCATGGAATCTTCACCCTATATGAGTTCCAAAGGCTCACTTACCTGAGCTAATGAAACTACTTAAGGAGAAGATAAACATGAGAATTTTAGAGCCATCTTTTTCACCTTACTTAAATAGATGGTTCACTGTGCCCGAAAAGAATGGGAAACTATGTTTTATTCAAGATCTCCAACCTATGAAGAAAGTCACCATAAGGAATGTAGGAACAAGACCCATTGTAGATGAGTTTTCTCAATCATATTTAGGACATTCCATCCATTCAATGGGTGATTTATATTCGGGATATGACCAGTTCCTTTTGTGGCTCATATGCTGAGTGCTATGAATATGGTCTTACATGATTTTATCCCTCATATAATCATGCCATTCATTGATGATATTCCAATTAAAGGGAGTAAGGAACGTGTAAAGGACATTACTTTAGATTCATCTGGATGCCGTAAATTTGTTCTTGATCATATCTCTGATTATGAACAGATATTTCAACAATTTGAAGAGGTAGGTCTCACATTTTCCCTAGAAAAATCTATTTTTGGTGTAAACAAGGTTCTTATTGTTGGACATTTATGTGGTCATTATGGTCGAAAGCCTTAGCCACAAAAAGTTGATGCTATTAGCAAGATTTCTAAAACATGTAACAACATGAGTGAGGTACGCAGATTTCTTGGTGCTTGCATCTTTTATGTTATTTGGATCCCACACTTTGCTCATGTTGTTGATTGTCTCTATGACTTGTTGAGGAAGAAACGAAAATTTATTTGGACTGAGAAACACACACAAGATATGCGTAAATTGAAGAAATTATTGCTTGAAGCTCCCATCCTTAAGCATGTAGACTATTCTGTTTACAAACCTATTATATGGACGGTTGATACTATTCCTATTGGTATAGGTTGGGTCATAAGTCAAGATGATAGTGACAGAAATAGATATGCAATTAGTTTTGGGGCTAAAAGTTTACATGAAACACAATGAAAGTATCCATAGATCAAACGAGAACTATGGGGTATGGTAACAACTTTGAAAACAAACAAAGAATATTTCATAGGTGCCAATGTTAAAGTTGAGACTGATTGTTTGCCTCTCATTGGAATGATAGCCAATTGTTCATCTCCTGATATAGCCACGCTTAGATGGATCTCATATATTAAGTTCATAAATCCTGAGTTAGTTCATATTTCAGGTAAGTCAAATTCAATTGCTGATATGTTATCAAGAGCTAGATTTGATGATGATCTTGAAAGTGATCTAATAAAGAATGTGGACTTAGTTGACTATGTTCCACATATATATGAGTATGAGCAATTTCATGAGTCTGAGTACGAAGATGAATGGAGAGACATAGGAAAGTATATGAGTATAGTGCAACCATTACCTAGCTGGACTATGAATAGATTCCATAACATTAGGAAATGAGCTTTTAATTTTTCCCTATGTAACCATTATCTTTGGAGATATGCTAAGGATAAGGTTAAGAATCCACAATGAGTCCTAGGAAAACGAGGTCTTTAGTTGCAAGTAATGAAGGAAATGCATGAGACATTATGGGTGGGTCATAAAGGATTTTTTGGAACATATGAAAAAATTAGAAGTACCTATTATTGGCCCAGGTCTATGTTGACATTAGTAGCTCTATTTCTACATGTTCTATTTTTCAACTTCATTTGTTAGTCAAACATAGAGATCCATTACATCCTACTTATCCACCCTGTATTCACTACAAGTGGGTAGTAGATCTTGTAACTATGCCTAAAGCTATTGACAAAATTCGTTACATTGTACTTGCAAGAGAAGACTTAACTAATCATATAGAGGGACGTCCACTACAATCTAATTCTTGCTTGAATATTTCATAAGTCGCTTTGGTACATAGAGGAAGTAGTTTCCGACCATGGAGAGTTAAATGCGAGAGAAGCTAAAGAGTTCTTTGAAAATCACGGTATTCGTTTCTCTCTCAGTACTGCATATAATCCAGAGGCCATTGGTAAAATAGAGAGAGGGCATCCACCTATTGTGAAAGCCATATCTAAAGCATGTAACGGTGACATCAAAAAATGGCCTAGATTCTTACATTTTGCACTTTGGGTAGATAGAATGATGTGCACACGTAATAGTGGGTATATGCATGCTGAACTCATGTACTATAAAAAAATCGTTGTTTCCAATTCACTCTCATATTTCTGCATGGTCAAATTTTCCTTGGTCTAAAAACATGTCTACTGATGATTTTTTGAGTTTGCGCATTAAACAATTAGAACAAGGCAAATTAAGACTTGATGATGCTAGTAAAAAATTAAGAGAATCTAGAATGAAGGACAAGCATTATTTTGATAAAACTCATCGATCGTGTCCTAAGCCAATTGAAGTAGGAGATTGGGTGCTCATTTATGATAGTACATTTGACTCTCAATATGACGCATGCAAAAAGCTCACTCAATGGTGGTTTAGGCCATGCATTGTATCAAAAGTCAACAATAATGGTACGTATTCTCTTTGTGAATTAAATGGTGTTGCACTAAAAACTTTGATTGCAAGTAAAAAGATAAAGCTATTCAAGAAACGTGACAATGACGAGTACATTTTGGATGAGGACATTGAAGAGATGACAACAATGAGGATGATTCATAAACAAGAGCATCCATGTATAAATTTAAATATATATATATATATATATATATATATATATATATATATATATATATATATATATATATATATATATATATATATATATTCATGTTGCTTTGTTTTCTTCAAGTTCATTCCACTTTTTTTCCATTCTTGCTTGTTTGCAATTTCACTTCATGCATGTTTCTTTTCACTCTTTGCATTGCATTGCATATCCACATCACTTGAGTCCAAAAGGGGAAAATGATGATTTCTCTACTTGTGTAAAATTGTATCTTAAGTAGTAATTTGTCTACTAAGAAATTGATTATAATCTAGGATTATGGAAAGATAGGGCATGTAGACTTGGAGCTTTATTTTGGTGACATGACTTTCATATATAAACATGTATATGTATCTTGTATCAAAAGCATAATTGTTGAAGTCCTAGCTCCTACTACTACATGTTTCTACATCCTTAGTCCACCTCACAACACTTTTATCGGAGTTTAAACGACTGTTCTCCATCATCAAAAATGGTTGTACCTTGTATTGGGATTTAATTTTTCCTCGTCATAAAAAAAAAGCTGCTACAAGTTACCAAGAATTTTACACTTTCTTCCATCCCAAAAAAGTGAACATAACCATAAAGTCATCGAATCATCATTCAAAAAAAAAAAAGAGAGCAAGCCAAAGGAAGCTAAGTAGGCATAGCAGAATAAATCACAGGCTATATGACAGATTTATGCATTGGTGGAGTTTAGTTAGATTTCCTTGTTTGTAAGTAGAGAAAGAGCATATTCATATTTATGTAAAAGATGAAAGATGTCTCTTAAAAATCCTAAATCTTTGTTTATAATCGTATTTAAGGTAGATTACTTTATGAAAAAGGTACAAATTTTTCTTCAAGATGAGAGGAACTAATGCCTAAAATGAATCAATACATTTAATTCCACTTCATATTGATGCTTGTTTGTTTTCTTTCTTTACATGTTGTCAATGTTGCCTGTTCATTTGCATATATGTTGCATATTTGTTCATGCATATTGATATTGCCTATTTCAATTTTTTCTTTTATGCAAATTTTGCTTCATGTCATAGTGCCTACTCATTTATGCATATGATCAATTTTTTCTTCCATGTTTTTTTATGTTTCCTATAAAAGAATTTGATGCCTGGAACTTTTTTTTTTTCAGAAAGCCTAGAGTGGCGCTTCCAGAGGAATCGCAGGTTTAGTGGGGGCGAATGTCGTCAACATTTTCTCTTCTCTCTCATTCATGAAGGCCTACACAAAACACATTTGGTGAAGGTAGCCATAATTCCTTGAGAATTCCAAGATGCATCAAGGATGTCAAAGGGAGTTCACATGCAAACTTTGGGAGAAATCAAGCAAATCCAGGGTAGCAGTCAAAGCTGGTCAAATTTTGGAAATTAGGGCAAAAATTTCAATGTCTCCAAATCACATGAAAATTCATATACTTGTAAAGCCTATAAAAAGCACTCAAACCATATAGACTCCCCTCCAAACTCCTAGAACATCATTGTTAGGCATCCATAGGGCCCTTGCTAGCACATGGTTTCCTTGAGACGATCACCCTCAGTTGAGCGTGTGAGGATCCAAGGTGGGCTAGTAAGAGCATAGTTCCTATTAGACTTCCTCTCTAGGATAGGCTCGTAAAACTAATTTCTCTTTCTTTGCTCACCCTCAGTGGAGCGTGTGAGTGAGTTAGACTTGGTTTTATGAGTCTTAGACATCTTTAGAAACACATTACGATCCTAGAAAGACATAGGGTCAATGAAGTGGAGCCTATCCTCTTACGTGCGACATTCGATTGAACTGTCATGGAGAGAGGGTCGTGCGGACTACCTTTGACCAGTAGAATGCTTAGCTTGACGTTTCACAATATTTATGTATATGTATGTCATAACAATATCTTCTAATTCATGTCTCTTGTCTCTTGTCTCTTAGTCTCTTATATGTTTTTACATGTCGTCTATCTCTTTCTATGTGTGAGAAGGCTCCATACTCATGTGTTGAACTAGTGAGGATGATCCATTGAGATTGAGAGAAAAAGCTTCTATTCATTTATACATCATGACCCATATGCATTCATACTACCCACAAAAACCCATGGCTAGGATTCGGTTTTAAAAGTGTATAAGAAGCTCCATTCGTGGACCATTCTTCCTTTCTAAAATTGATTCATGTGTGTGGTTTTCTTCTGTTTCTCATCATGCATACATCCACAAGAACCCATGCATAAGAACTGATTTTCAAAAGTGTAAGAAGCTCCATTGTTGGACCATTCTCCCTTTCAAAAAATGATTCATGTGTGTGGTTTTTTTTTTGTTCTCATCATGCATACATCCATATGTTCCCCCTTCTCATAATCAAATCATGACATCTCTCCTCTCCATACCCAACTTCATCTTCATCTTCACATTTTTATCACAAAGACCTTTCAACACTCACTAGCTTCATACACTCTACGTGTGCCGTGAGCTGACCTGATCCACCCGGATTGTGATCACCTCCACACTGGAATCCAACTCCGCTCTGATACCACTTGCAACAAGTCTCCTAATATTCAATCATAATCCCACACCGAATAATAGACTTTGGCACAACAAGATATAAAGAAGATAAACAGAGTATATGTAGAACAAGAAGAGAGAACTTTATTATCTTTGCAAATTTACAAAATAGCTCTGATCTACGTTACAAAATCTACCAAATAGCTTCAATGTGAAGCCTCATCCACCCGACCACCCCCAAGCTGATCTCAATCCCAATATCAATCATAATCACAATCTCAAAAGCTAAAAATGATCCTGATAAATGTATGACCATCCTCCTTTTCTATCTCTCAGTCTTCGTCTCTTTCGATCTCCACCTTTTTGCCAGCACACGACCAATCACGCCTTCCTAGACATGCACTCTTAGAATTTGCATGCTCCAAGATAGCGTCTTTTTGCATGTCTCATGCAAGACTTCCAGACCACCCATGCATCTACTTTTTATGTCCACCTCAAGAATTATACCTACAAAAATAGAGGTGATCCATGCAACACACTCACACACACGTCAATCACCCAAAATTAACCCATATACCCATGTGCATTTTTTAAATCCATGAACATGAATAAGATGAATCAAGGCTTCTCTTTTTTCTTTTTTTTTTTAATTATTGGAAAACGCCACTTTTTCGAGCCTTGTAACTCAAAAATGGTGATGAATTATCTTAAGCTTGTGAGATGCAATAATACTCAGTTATTCAATCTATACAATAGTGTTAGAGATGCCTTAGGTCCCAATCCACTTCCAGACATCACTTTTGGGCCATGCAAAATCAAAACTTCTAGAGAGAGATGAAAAAACATGGAAAACCTCTTCGTTAACCTATCTTCATGTGGCCAAATGAGAAATAAAACATAGGAACTACGAAAAATTTAATCAGGTAAAGTCTTTCTACTAAGAGTACTCTACTTTTCTCTCATACAACACTTTTTGAGATTCCTTCATCTTTATTCTCAAATTTAACACACAAATTTCATGCGATAATTTTTTAGAGAGAGAATGTAAAATCTTATTGCTACCAAATTTTTCAAACATAATGAGAATATCCTAAACATAAAATTTCATTATTATCTACACATCTTTTTTTTTGGGAAAATCAATGTGGCATCTTACAATTCTCCCCCTCTTTTAAGAACTCTATCCTCAGAGTTGGAAAGAAGGATAATGTTCCATAAACTCATCTAAGCCAACCCAGGTCGAATCTTCAATAGGATATGCAAACCACTTAACTAAAATTTCCACTATTTCATGATTCCTAAGATGTCTTATTCTGTTATCCATTACAACTTCTGGTTCAAGCTCAAAAGTGGCATCTTCCTTCAACTTAGATTTGTCTTGCAAAACGTGATCAACATTAGGAACATACTGTTTAAGTAATCCAACATGGAAAGCTAGATGAATTTTCAAGTGTTAGGCAAGTCAAGTAAATATGCAATAGAACCAACTTTCTTAAAGATTTTAAAAGGACCAACATAACGTGGAGACAATTGATGAGCTTTGCCTAAAACCAAATTTGATTTAGAGGGATTCACTTTCAAAAAAACGAGATCATTTGTTCTAAATTCCAAGGGTCTCTTTCTGAGATCATGGTATAATTTTTGACGTTTTTGTCCATCTTTCATGTTCTTCCTTACCTTATTTAGCTCCAAATCCATGTTTTCAAGCATTTTTTTGGATGCCTCAACGTGATTTTGTGAATTAAAATGTGAATGAGGCAACAAAAAATTATAGCCTTACATTGCTTCAAAAGGTGTCATCTTAATAGACAAATGCCATGCACTATTATATGCATACTCAACCAAAGGCAAATATTCAATCCAATTTTTTTGCTTATCATTCAGATACATACCTAACATATCCTCAAGCACCTTGTTAACCCTCTTGGTCTCACCATCAGATTGAGGATGAAATGCAGTACTCATGCGTAATTCTCTTCCTATGGATTGAAATGTTTTTTTTAATTAGATGTAAACTTTGCATCTCTATCAGAAATTATACTTTTAGGTATTCCATGTAACCTAAAAATTTCTTTTATGAAAAGTTTAGCAACATGCAAAGTTATATCAGTTTTCCTCATGGGAGGAAAATGTGCCATCTTTGTAAGACAGTCCATAGCAACAAAGATGGTATCATGCACACTTCTGCTCACAGGCAGCTTTGTTATGAAATCCATAGAGATGGATTCTCATTTCTGATAAGGCACATCTAATGGTTGTAACATACCAGGACTCCGTTTAAATTCAAACTTAACATGTTGACATTTCAAACATTCTTTCACATACCTCTTAATATCATATTTCATATGTGGCCAATAATATGAAGCTTTCATTTTTGCATAAGTCCTAGAAAAGCCAGGATGTGCAGAGAAAGGTGCATCATGACAGTCATGCAGAATCTTTTCTTTCAAAACAGATTTTAAAGAAATACATAAACAAGGATTACAATATAAATCATTATTTTTCAAATGAAATTTTCCCTCAAACATAGAACCTGGATTCGTGTCCAAAATTTTCAAGATTGTTGCATAAAATAAATCTTTGTTTAGTTCTTTTGCAATATTAAAATCAAAGGATAAAATAGAAATTGAATTGCATAAAGATTTACGGTTCAAAGCATTGGCCACTTTGTTTTCTTTTCGTTCTAAGTATTTAATATCAAAATCATATTCACTTAACAATTCGATCCATCATTTTTGTCTACTGTTAAGTAAAGGTTGAGTAAATATATATTTAAGGCTCTGATGATCGGTTCTTAATTCCAAATTTACTCCAAGTAATAAGTGTCTCCAATGTTTAACTACATGAAGAACCGCAAGCATTTCTAAGTCATGTGTTGTATAATTTAATTCATGTTTCCTTAGTTTCGTTGACTCATAAGCCACTATGCTTCCTTCTTGTGAAAGTTCGCATCCGATTTGACTTCCACTAGCGTAACATGGAAAAATAAATGGCTTATCTAACTCAGGTATCTTTAGCACAATATTTTTGATAATTTTCTGTTTGAATTCTTCAAATGCATTTTGACACTCATCATTCCACGTGAAGTCTCTATTTTTCTCTATCAATTCTATAAGAGGATTTGCAATTCGAGAAAAATCCCTAATGTGTGCCCTCTCATATTGTGCCAAACCAAGGAAGCTTCTCACATCTCTCAGACATTTGGGTGTAGTCGAGTCAACTATACTTTCAACTTTCTTAGGATCTATGTGAATCCCTTCCTTAGAAACAAATCTCCCCAAATAAGTCACTTCTCCCTTTGCGAAAAAACATTTACTCATCTTAACATATAGTTTATGCTCTCTGAGTTTCTGTAAAGTCTTCTCGAGATGCAATGCATGTTCATCATCATCCTTAGAATACACAAAATATCATCAAGAAAGACTAATATAAATTCATTGAGATATTCATGAAACACATTATTCATCAAACACATAAATGTTGTAGGAGCATTTGCCATTCCAAATGGCAAAATTGTGAACTCATTATGACCATATCGTGCTTTAAGAGTGGTTTTGGATATGTCCTCAAACTTTACTCTAATTTGATGATATCCTAATCTTAAGTCAATTTTAGTGAATACTATGGCACCACTCAATTGACTCAGCAATTCACCTATGTGTGGAAGTGGATACTTGTTCTTAATGGTTTTCTTGTTCAATGGCCTATAGTCAATACAAAGTCTATATGAACCATCTTTCTTTTTCTGAAACAAAACACGTGCTTACTAAGGTGAAACACTAGATCTTATCAACCCCTTCTTCAATAGATCATCGAGGTGGAGCTTCAAATCTTTAAATTCATCAATATTGAACATATAAGGTGGTCTAGAATAAGGCTCACTTCCTGGATAGAGGTCCATAGCATGGTCGATTTTCCTAGGAGGACGCATGCCCAATACATCATCAGGAAATACATCTGCATACTCATCTAAACGTTATCTAACATATTCAGATATTTCTTCTTCTTTCTTCTTCTCTTGAAGATCATTCACATAAACCAAATATATCTCACAACCTTGTCGAATACCCCTAATCAACTTTATAGTAGAAATAGGAGAGAAACCTGAATTATGCTTGCCTACTAGATTATGTTCCTTCCCTTCTATTTTCAAAGTAAGGATCCCACTTTCACAATCAATCACGACACTGTTATGAACTAAACAGTCAATTCCAATAATTACATCACATTGTCTCATTTCAGTTACATGGAATGTACCCAAAAACTTATGTTCTCCTATCATAAAATCAAGATTCTCAATACAACCTTGAGTATAATGTATTCTACAATTAGCCATCTGTACAGTCTTTTGATCTGCATCTCAATATATAATCCTAAAGCCTCTACCAACTTAAGTGAAAGGAAACAATTTGTACTACCCGAATCAATCAAGAAACTAACCTTACATGAGGATATGTCCCCCATAATCCTAATCACCGATGTCCTTGAATGAGAAGAGGTTGTCATGCATTGAACTCTAGGGTTAGATCACTTACCTTGATCATCGGCTTCATCAATTGTTATGTTTTCTTCTTGTAGATTAGCTACCTTTGCCTGCATAAAGAACGGTTGATGGCCTTGTTTGGACATTCAAAAGTGTGATGTCCTTGTTCTCCACATCGAAAGCAAAGTCCCAATCTTTTAGCCCGCTCCAAGAAATCAGAATCATGTTGCGAGTGCACAGGTTCTGGCTTCTTAGGCATATCCGTCTGCTTTGGCTTAGTTTTTTCTCCTTGACCATTAATAGAGTTAGTGGATTTCTGTCCATTCTGATTTATTGAAATGGGTCTTGGGGATCGATGCCTGTTGAGATAAACCTTGATTTGGATGCCTTTTTCATAGTAAACTTCTCCATCTTCATAAAGTTTTTTGCTTTTGCGACTGCATCAAGAAAATCTACACATCCAGACCCCTTGACTTGATAGCGAAGCTCTTCTCACAAACCCTCAATAAATTTTCTCTTTAGGGCATCTCCAGAAACTTCTAGTGCATACTTATGCAAATGAAAGAATTTCTCCTTATATTCTTCAATAGACAAGTCATGTCTACCATCCACATATTGCTTGAAGGAGTAGAATTCCATTTTCTTTTCCGTCAGATAATGTGGAGGATAATAACCATTCTCTGCTTGCTCTCGAAACTCTTTCCAGAGGATTGGACATTCACGTGTTCTTGTCTGCATGTATGCTTTCCACCACAGTTTGGCGACTCCTCGCAGATGCAAAATTGCCACCTTTTAATTCCTCACTAAACACGTGTAGATCAAAGAAATCTTCAAGTTCCTCAATCCATGCTTCAAGATCCTCTCCAATTTTCTTCTCACCATCAAATTCATTTAATTTTTCTCTTTTGAAAACTTTCTAAACATATCGGGAACTCGAGAGCAAAACTGAACATTTTTGCCTGTGTTTGAGTATTGTTTGTCTTCTGTCGAGCTTGCGCACACGAACCGAATTTCCACCTGCATTGTCTTGTGCACACACACACACACACACAAATCTCTCTCTCTCCACACACACACACTCTCTCTGTTTAGATCTCGCATCTTGGTAAGTGGTGCACGTACTCTTAGCCTTCGTCTTTCTTTATGCTTTAGGTCTTATAATTTCTCTTCTCTTTGATTTTGCAGAATCTCTTTGGTATCGATTCTTTGGAAGTTACTTTGTTTTTTATGTGAAATGGTTCAAAGTAGTCACCTTTGGAAGAAACGCAACAGTGAGGCAGGATAAAAGCAGTTTGCTTCAAGTCGACTCCACAAAATTATGGACGGATGAAAGAGATACATTTGTACTTCCCAAACATTGTGAGCAAGTTGTTTTTATACCAGATTCAAAAGAACGAGAGTTGCTATTTGTTTGACAAGTCACCCCATGTAGTAGACAAATTTGTGAGAACATAGATGTAGAAGAAATTCCATCTGTAGTGGACTCAGAGATTCATTCGATAGTCGAGGAGGAAGAAATCATTGTTCGAGAAGAAGAGGTCATTGAAGAAGACGAAATACAGGACAAAGTAATAGATGATGATCAGGAAGAAACCAGCATAGAAAGCAATTTAGAAGTCATCAATATAGAGATAGATACTCTCGGTGCATCAGATCTCCAAGAGGATGCTAGACTAGAGGATTTTTGAATCAAACACTTGTACATACTAATTTTTGTTTTTTTTTGCTAGGTTTTTTTGTACACTACCATTTCTCTATATTACCTTTATTATCACATGCTAATTATTTGAGTTCTTTTTTTATAGAGCACGATGGGAGCCACTCCTCCAGTCACTCCACATTCCTTGATAGAGGAGCAGTTCTTAGAGTTCATCTCTCAGGTACCTCACGCGTATATGGCCGCTGCATCACAGTATTGGATCACTTGTGGTAGCACTCCTCCACGAATAGGATCCTTAGATAAGTGTTGGGTAATGGGTGAGCTATGGGTTTAACCTTCTTTTCTACTATTTTGTATCTAGTATCAATCTTGACTTCATGTTCTACTAAGAAGTGAGCAATCAACTGATATTTCTTAATAGAGTCAAGAATGGTAAGTTTTGAATCAAGTTTTTCTTAAAGAGGATTCTCAAGTTGTTCTATCAAGGTAGAACTTTTTGAAAGCTCAATCATATATTCAATATTTTCTTCAAGTGATATTAATCTTAGGGTTTTGAAATATTTTTCATTCTTTTCTAAATTTATTTGTAAGTTTTTCTTTTCTAATGAAATGTAAACTAGTTGTAGGGGTGCAAACTAAAAAGTTCTCAAAGCTATATACATCATCAGGTGAGACATCAATCCATTGTCCACTACTGTCTCACTCAATAGTGGAATCTAACAAAAAATTTGATCATAGTAGGCACCAAATTCTCTTACACATGGCGAATTTTCACACTCATGATTGTAAGAGTCAATGGGGTTTTTTGGCAGGTTTTGTCTATTTCTTGAATGATTGGGATAGAGTATGATTACTTGCAAGGAATCCATTCCAAATTTAGAAGAAATTCTTGTATATACTAACCCATCATTCATAGCTTTCATTTCCATCCCCATCTTTGCTATAAACCGTTGTCCGAGTATCACTTCATATGAGCAATTATCCTACACAAAGAAATGAAACTCCTCTTGGACACCTCCTATCATAATACATATAGGATCACATGCACCTAGCAAGATTCTTAACCCATTGTCGGCTGTTCTCATTCTCGATCCATGATATAATGTTTATTTCTCAGCTGAAATCAATCAAGGCGAGAGCTAAACATGATTCTTTTTTGTCGCCAATCTAAATTTGGACTTCTAGGGTTCCTCGTGCCTAAAAAATCATATTAAAGAAGAATTGGTCCAAGAAAATGTATGTTTACACTTCCTATCACAATATCTTCCTCTTCTTATTATCGCTATCACTTAACATGACAGCTTCATTCATTGCAAGGGTTTCCTTAGCAACATCTTGCATGTCCTCATCCTTAAGAAGTGGAAACCATCTCTTTCTTACCAATCTTACAAAATTGTCCTTGAGCTTAGGTTTTGCAATACCTATTCAAGGGATATAGTAGCTTGACTTTTTAATAATATGTCATTTAAAATCTCTCTAGCATCATTTTTCTTTTCAAGCTCTGAGATCATAATTGATCTCGAAGTCTTTATCACTTTATTCTTCTCTTTTTCCTCCCATTGTCTCTTTTCATCATTTTGATCATTTTGGTTTGTTTGATTGTTCTCATTTAGAGGTTTCTTTCCATCTTTAACAACTTTCTTCTTTTCTTCCTTAGTTGGGGTATTTTGATTTTCTTGTACTTGAGTATTCTCATTTAATGGTTTGTTTCCTTATTTAATAGCATTTATCTCTTCCTCCTCAGTTAGGATTATAGTATCTTTGAACTGCACTTTCTTTTCATTATTTGTATTTTTCTTTTCATTTTCCCTAGACTACCTTCTTGTCACTCTTCTATCTCCCTCATCTACCTTGTCTTGCATGTCATCCCATCTCCATTTCTACTTGACATTGGCAATGTGAGAATATATTGAGAATTGATGAACAGGAGATTGCCATGCAGATTTATGCATGATTTCATCCCTAGCTCATACCAATGCCTCAATATACTAAGGACTTTGACTTGCAACTAATTGAGCCCCTTCTTCAAATGGCTCTAATCTAGTTGTTTAAGTACTGGCAAATGCATTAGAGATACTTAAGTTTATATAATTTTTTCATACCTTCTTTGCCCCAATTAACAGCCAAAGGAAGTCGCGTTCTAAAAAATCATATAATTTTTTATCAATTTCAACTACAAGTTTATTACCTTTAGGTTGCTTTACTTCTTCACATGCATAAGTAGCATGGTCTTGATTGTCACACCAAACACATTGTTTATTGCCACCAGTCCCTCGTTTTTTAGTATTTCTTTGAAAAGCTGGTTGAGTAGCTATCTAAGTAGGAGAATTTGGTTGATAAACTAGTTGAGGAGGAGGAGTGAATTGTTGCATTATAGGTTGTATTGGTGGAGCCATATTTTCTTGTCCCAATCCACTATTATCGGCCCCAAGCTCATGCAAGCTCATGGAAAAAACTTTGTTATAAGTGTGAAAGCTCTTTCGAAAGAGATGCTTGCATGTCCATCATGTTCTCCTTTTGCTTGCATAAAATATTGAGTTGAAATTCAATTGGAGTCTTAGGGACAACTGTAACATTAATCGTAGCCACAATTGGAGGTGCTGATAAGTTGGAATGCATAATTGTAGGTAAGTCTCTAGGTTGAGCGAAAACTGGCTTTCCATATAACACAGGTTGATGTTGTCTCATCTGAGCAACGACCTCTATTTCATATTTAACAGTTTGCCAGTCATGTGTCAACCCGTACCTTTTCCTAGGCTCCTCGATTCTACATCCTACTTGAGCTCTATTCTTTGGGCTTAAGATCTTCAAGAAATGGATGATAAGATTTGGGTTTAATGCATTTGGGTAATTAACCTTCTTTGTAATGTCATCTAAGCTCTGTAAAAGCTTCCCCTGCTTTGTGGGATTTGGGGGGTCCCGTGGGCACTAGTCCCCTTCTCTTGTACTTTTCTTTATTTAATTCAAGTCCGGGAGAGTAGGCTATTGCCGAACTTCCTTTATATTAAAAAAAGTTGAGGAAATTGTCTCATAAAGTCACCATGCAAGTGAGTTAGAGACTCACTTGATTTAGAGGAATTAACCCATCTTAAGAACCCTTCCTGACTATGTTCGCTGCAATCTTCAAGAAAGAACATCTTATGAAGCTCTTTCCTAAAGTTAGCCCAATGTTTAGTTGCATGTTCATGGGTACTTTCTAGAATAGATCTAGAGATAACTCATCCAAAGTATTGTACTAGTATATCATCAGGTAATCCCTAGATCTGTGCTTGCTCCTCAAATGCAACCAAATAACCAGTAATATTAAGACCAATGAATTTACCTTTTTCACACAAGATTTATTGCACTATTGGTGTATCTGGCTTTTCAATTATCATATTTTTAAAATATCTCTTCCATTTTATGCTCTTGATTTTGCCTAGAGTGAAGTATTAAGTATATGATGACAAGTTCTAAAAACACTCTGAATTGCCTAAAACTATCACTATATGGGATAGCCAAGATATTGAACTTTGCTAAAACTTAGGCTTTTGACCTGTCTTCTTTTTTAATTTTCTTTGATTTTTCTTGTTCTTCTATGATTAATACTTTTCTAAGAGAATTTATTTTCCTGTTTTAAAGTTTATTACTCTTATTTTTGGCTTCCTAGATTTACTTTAATTTAAAATGAAACCTTTTTTTGTATTCATTTTGAAGGTTTTCTAATTTTTTTTTAGAGGTTTTGAATAGTAATAAAAAACTGAAAGTAAAAAATAACAAAGTAGAGAAACTAAGTGTTATATATTATGGAATCATGGAAGGTTAAACTTATTTTTAATGTTTTAAATGTCTAGAAGGTTTTAATGTAGTTGTGTTTGATCTAGCAAGTGAAGAAGCATGAGGGCGTGGATACAAGTGGATGCATGTAAATAAATAAATTTGAAAACTAAATCGAAGACTTCTAGAATAGTTAAATTTAGGTTTATCTTGTTGTAAAAGTAGTGGTTCGCTTTAGAAAGCGATGCCTTTCGTAAATAAAGTAGTTTTTCTTAAAAGATGCTTCTAAAAGTGACGACCCTCATGTAGCTTCTATATTCAGGATGTAATAGAAATAAATGGGGGAGATTGCACCCAATATTGCGTCGATTATTTCTCTGTTTTTGATTCCTGTTTCGTCGTCTTTTTGCCTATGTGTGTGTGTGCGTTGAGGGACCTGATAACAGTGGTATCAGAGCTTGACATGTATCACTTTGGAGGGGTTTGTTTGCATTCTCTATTTGCAATCTGAATCAGAATTCACATCCATGTTAGTTTCCGTTTTTGCTTCTGCTTCTGCATCTGTCTCTATCTTTGTGTCTGTCTCAGTTCCAGTTCTAGTTCCAAAACCAGAACCTACATTTACACCTACGTTTACACCTACATTTACACCTATGTTAACACCTATGTTTACTCCTTCGGAATAACCAATGCATCGACTAAGGCAAAGAACTTAGGCAATAACGTAGGCAATACATTGGCAACATTGGCATCCAAGGCTCCCTTGGCGACCATTGGCAGAGGTTGGATACGTGCGAGGCAATTTTAATTTTGAGTGGCAATAGAGAGTTTTAGATTCCCTTAGGTAGGAGGATTTGAACCCACAACCTTCTACTTACAAGGGAAGTACTTTAACCACTACTCCATATCTTTGAGTTATCACTCTATCTCCCTTTTGTCATATTTTTTCATCAACTTTCACCTCCCTCTTCCTTTTACAATTCCCAAGTTGAGCTCACACATGTGGAAGTGCCCGTCGATTTTCTAGAGGAGTGCATCAAAGAATAGCGCATAATTTACAATATATAACTCGGATTTGAGCATATAATATATCGTTGGAAAGCTCTCAGAACAAGCTTTTTAACTAACCTATTAGATTGAGGATCCAACATAGTTTGAAAGAGGGGTTTTTTCTCTAGATATGGACCCTACAACAATGGAGGACTTAGGCAAATCACCTCTACCGAAGGTCACCCTCGAGCAACAACAGGAGCTCTTGCGGCAAAATTACGAGGTGCTCAAAACGAGATCCGTTAGCATGACCAGATACTCGAAAAGATGCAAACTGATGAAGACAACCTTATGGGGGTGGTCAAAGCTATTGTCTCTGCCCAATCGGATGGCATGCATTCCAAGATTGATGTTAAGAATTACTAGTTTTTATGGTTTGATGGCCGGAAGGACGGCCCTTTTATCCTTTCATGGCTTTCACAGTTTGATGATTTTTATACTGATGAAACATATGCCGAAAATGAAAAAGTCAAATTTGCCACTAACTATTTAGTTGAAAAAGCTCAGCTTTGGTGGAATGATCTTTGTCATAGTGCAGATTGTCCAAGCACATGGAAGGCCTTTCAAGAATAGTTTAAGGATTCTTTTCTACCCTTACAGTTCAACCTACATGTTCGAAAATTGTGGACTAAATTCACATGGATGGAAGGTGATACATTTACAACCTATACGGACCGGTTCTACCAATACTTAGTAACTCTTCGCTTGCTTGAAGATGTTTCCAACGATATTATGAAGAAGAAGTATGATGATGGGATGGATAAGGAGGTTCAAGCAAAGCTTCACTCATGCCAGCCTACATCGCTTCATGAAGGTATTGCCTTTGCTCATGATGCGGAGAATGAGTACCAATTAATTTGAAGAGGATCCATTTGTAGCAGCCACATCAACAACAACAATCTTTTTTCTAGTTTAATTTTCTTTGATTATATGTAATGCATTTACACATAGAATTTAGTATGTAGGATCATTCTTTAGATATACTTTTGAAAATGAATTAGAATATTGACTTATTTAAAACACAATTATCACCTCATTATGATCATTTAATTTCTGCATATCATTCCCAATTACATTAAACTTTCAGGTTTCAGATTCCATGCATGTGTTTTACATGGTTCATGCTTAATATTGTTCAGTGACGGGACATGGGAGTGATCATTCATGTCTATTTATCAAGTGAGGTGAGTTGCTTGTCAAATAGGAGGCATGTTGTATATTATAGAATCATGGAAGGTTAAATGGATTTTTAATGTTTTAAATGTCCAAAAGGTTTTAATGTAGTTGTGTTTGATCTAGCAAGTGAAGAAGCATGAGGGAATGAATACAAGTGGATGCACGTAAATAAATAAATTCGAAGACTAAATCGAAGACTTCTAGAATAGTTATATTTAGGTTTATCGTGTTGTAAAAGTAGTGGTTTGCTTTAGAAAACGATGCCTTTTATAAATAAAGTAGTTTTTCCTGAAAGACACTTCTAAAAGCAATGGCCCTCATGTAAATTCTATTTTTAGGACGTAATAAAAATAAACCTATAAATATGTATACTCTGAGAGACTCATCCATCAGAGTACACAAAGGGAGATTGCACCCAATATCGTGTTGATTGTTTCTCTGTCACTGATTCCTGTTTCATCATCTTTTTGCCTCTATGTGTGCGTGCACTAAGGGACCTGATAACATTAAGATATTACTTAATGCAAGTGAAAGAATATATTAATCCAAGTGAGATAAAGTCTACAATAGCAACAAGAAACCTTTCTTTATGGCCTAAAGTACTTACAATGAACAAATGTTTCTAGTGCAAATAAAGTGATTTCTCATGCAAATTGCAAAGCATTCTTTTTTTATGTGTTTATATAAATAAAAGAGGCTTAAAATCTAATGTGCATACAATGGCTATCTTTTCTAATGTAAGTAAAAATGAAAACAATTCTTTTTATATATTTTATGCAAAACAATGCAAATGCGAGTGATGTATCTTTTTTATGTTGAATTTAAAGAACTTGAAACTATTACCATAAGTTTCTTGATGTAGAGGATTTAATGTGCACGATGATATTTTATTTAAAAATTTTCATAAATAAGTTCTAAGTACAGAAAACTAGAAGTGAATCATGCAATAAAGAACGTCTTTTATATGGATGGAGGAGGGGGGGGAGAAGTGTCAAAGCTTCTTCTTTTTGAATGATCCTCTTCCCATGGAGGTGCTCAGTTCTCTAGGGGACAATCCTCATCACTAGGGAAAAGGATCTTGGATAGCAAGGACTCGACTCATCCTTCTTTCTCCATATACGTGCAAGCAAGAAGAATGCAAGGATTTAATCTTTTGTCAACACTAAAGCATGCCTAACAATCCTAAACACACAATTTCCACGCTTCATGTTGGGTTCACCAAGGATGTCGGGGCTTGAAAGAAGACCATCCAATGGATTAGTTTCAATTTTTCAACAGGTCCTACTATGTGAGTACACGCAAGGTGTTTTTTCAGTGCGCTTTAGGACTGAAGTCATGAAAACAATGCTGTGAAAAGTGTTTGTCTATATTCTAGTGGCCTATGCATAAGGTAAACATCATTTGGCTACATGTAAAAACTTTTTCCTTTTTAGATGAAGTGGTAATGTAAAGATGAAATGAAAACAAAAATAACGCTACATGCATGTAACATTCAAGTTTGTAAAGATGAAGTGAAAATTGATACAATGAAATAACTACAAATTAGGCAAATATAAGTACACGTTGTAAGACAATTTTTAGTTCATCTAGATGAGGTGGTAACATTCATGTTTTTAAGGATCAAATGAAAACTCATATAACAAACAACCCTATACAAATTATGAAACTTTAAGAGTACTAAGTTCTAAGACAATTGGATTTAAATTTCATCTGCTAGAGAAACCTAGATAGAGGGATTCCAGGGATGACAACTTCGATTAGCATCTACTCTGTCACTTTTCATCTTCTCATTTGTAATACTCATCCAGATCAGGTACTCTTCAAAGTTTTGCATTTAATTATGCAAAGATTAAATCAAATATAAATTATATATTAGTTATATTTACTAACTTAAGTCAACTTATATTAAATTGAATATATTAATCATTAGCTACATTTATTAATTTTTATGTTAGTCAATCATATATATTAATTCTAATGTGTCCACATATACTAACATATATTAACATATATTAATTCAATTGGTAATCATATATTAACATACATTAAAACAATTAAGATCATATAGTAACATGTATTAAATCAAACACACACACAGATACACACACACACACACACACACACACATATATATATATATATATATATATATATATATATATATATATATATATATATATATATATATATATATATATATATATATATATATATATATTTATTTATTTATTTATTTATTTATTTATTTATTTATTTATTTATTTATTTATTTATTTATAGTCACATACACATGCATAGCCATATATCAGAAACATACATACATACATAGGTACCTCTTTAGCACACATACATATAGATAGTCATACATAGATTCAGAACACATTCATTCTTAGTCACAAAAATACAAACACACAAATATACATAGATAAGAACATATAGACACATAGACATTCATTCTTACCCACGCATCTAACATTAATGCATATGAATGTACATGGGCACATGCTCAATTATACTAGGTACACACATACATAAGCACATATGCACAAGGTTAAATGCTCTTTATCTTATGATAGTCTTTACAAAATCATGGGGTACCCTACACACATCACTTAGGTACCTAGGGTATACTCACATGCTCTTAGGTTTATATCCATATCCGCATATGTACCCTTAGAACACCTAAGCTTCTAGAGACTCACATAGGCATACATAGATATTGACACTTATGGAGCACATACAAACATCAATGACTATCCATACACAGATGTGTGGATAGAAATTTATTCACATTAACTTGATTGCTCTCATACACACAAGCTAACTCATATGTAGGGTTGCCCATCTTTCGGACTCACAAGAAAATATAGAAAGAAATACATTTATCTAAAGCTGAAGTACACACTTAGGGTTTTCTCATTTATACATATATAAAAGTTATGTTTAGAAGGTGTAAATAAAGATTAAGTGAAAGGTTCCAATGAAGGTTAAGTGATCTCCTCCTATTCCGATCAAGGCATATATTCAACTTCTTCAACCTACAGGCAGTTAAAGAGAGGGATTGGTCAATTCAACAATTCATATAAAAAAGAGTTTTTAAGAGTTTAGAAATGACCACGTTGGAAGAAAAATTTTAATCATTCTGAATGACGGTCAGAGTGATGAAATCCTTCTGACACCGACTTTTTAAGAAATAATAGTAACATACCCTAAGTGAAAGAATGAGCTCTATCTTACTATAGGAGGGAAAGAATAGTAATAGACCATGAGTGGAAGAATGAGCTATATCTCACAATAGTAAAGTAAAAATAAAGTCTTGGATAAAGTGAAAAAAGACACTTATACCATTAAAATGAATCCTTAATTTGGAGCATTGGACTTCTAAGCAAAGAGGACCAAGCTCTACAAGTCTGCTCTGAAGAGAAAGATGCAAAGAAGGGGCACTAAGGAAGAAGATGATTCAAAACTGATTTTATTCACTCTCCTCTTTAGTAAACGTTTGTAGATTTATTATATACACTCATACAAGTCTCCTCTTAATGTTCCGGGAATCCCAACAATCAATTTTTTCTCACCTCGTGGGAGTGATTTTGGTGTGAAATGTTTTGTTTTCCTACAATCTAGGAAATGAACTACAAGGTCACATCTAATTTGTGATTGATTTGTATAATGGTGGGAGAATCCAATCACTTGTGGCTAAAGGCTTCAATTACAACCTTGAATAAATACTAATGATATGGTACAAAGAATAAATTTTCAAATATGTGATAAAGCCACATAATTCTGCCACACGAGTAAAGTTTATTTCAAGGAATAAACTTGATTTTTCTTGATGAGAGCTTTAAATCCAAGCATGTTGAAGGTTTGATTGTCGAACAATTTACAATCACAACCTATGAGATGCAAATGCACTTGCAAATAGGTAGCTATCATGTTTTATGTGATGCATGCATGCAATATCATGGGAATCATTGTATCAACAAAAGCCATGTGCATCCTTGGACTAACCATCTTCTACCACCGTGGCCAAAGGACAAGAACCAAGATAATGACTCTTCCTCATATCAACAGGATATAAATGGCTACGATGGCTTCAAATACAAAGGTAATCATGATGCACGAAGTATTCCTTTGAGTATTGGTGATGTAATAAAGTAAGCGTCCAATCAATTCAAATAGATATGAAATCGGACACCCTTTGGTCACTCATGTGTACGTCCAAAGATCTCAATACTAGACTTATGTAGAAGGTCATGTGCTCTTTTAAACAAGTGATTCAATTAGCCTAGTGGTTAAGTCTCAATGGTGTGAAGGTGGTCTCAGGTTCAATCGCCATGGGGTACATGGGGAGAGTATTTTGCCCAAAGAGCTCCAGAACCTTCTAGAAGCATCCACTTGAGTTAACTCCAATTATGTGGCCACTTGGTGCACATGGAGTTACATGGATGATGCATGGATAGTTAGAATCCACCTGCCCAAGAAGGCAATCCCTTGGAGAGAGCTATATGTAGAGGCATATGGTTGGGAGGAGTCATCTCCCTAGAAGGTGGTGGTTGTAATTCTTTGCTTCTTGCATTGGTATTGAAGTTTGCCCAATTATTAGCAATTAAACTTCTTTAGGGAATTTTTTACTCAAATTCCATTTATCCAATGGAAAGTGTGAAAAAAGTAAAACTTTAGTAAGAAAGGAATCTAAAAACAAAAAGTGAAAAACTTTTGTCACTACAAGTTGATTTAGTATATTAACTTTTTTTAGTATATTAACTTTGTCACTACAAGTTGTCACTACAAGTTGATTTAGTATATTAACCAGTCATACTTTTTTTTTAATATAAAGGAAGTTTGGCATTAGCCTACTCTCCCGGACTTGAATTAAATAAAGAAAAGTACAAGAGAAGGGGACTAGTGCCAACGGGACTCCCCAAATCCCACAAAGCAGGGGAAGCTTATACAGAGCTTAGATGGCATTACAAAGAAGGTTAATCACCCTCTCATCACCCTCATGTGGGGCCCACTTGGGTTTAAGCTTGTTATTGATCAAAAGGAGTACTTGATGATGCCTGAATGGGGGGGATTTCTTACAGTTAAGATCCTTTTGCCAAGGAGGAACAACGATTTCTCAATAGACCACTCTTTGGCGGAGTCACCGAAGTTGAAAGCACATCTTTCCCGCCAGATTTTCCATAGGACCTCCCCACTGATGGCGTTCTAGAGAGTCGCGGAGCAACCGATCGCTTCACCCAGCAGGGCTTGCTGCCAACTGAGATGTTTCTAAAGTCTAATTTTCTTTCCAACCGTTTGCCAGAGTATGTAAGAGTTGGGGCAGGTAAAGAAGATGTGTGAAACATCTTCGATAGACCGGTAGCAACGTTTGCACCAGGGAGGAATCCCACACAATTTGCTAGCCTTAAGGTTGGTCCAAATTCCATGATGAAGAATTTGCCATAAGAGGACAGACTTTTTGACTTTAATGAGGGGATGCCAGATAGCCATGAACTTCATGTCCCACCGAAGCCGCGCCCATGATAGGCACCACTTCTTGTTGAGGTTAACCTGATAGTTAATCGTTTCTTTGACGTTCGGGATTTTTGATAGGCTATTCCCATTGTGCCATTTGAGACCAAGCGAGCTTGACGTGTCGTGTCCCATGAGAAGGCAAACTTTGTGTCGGTCCCAGGCGAGACATCTGCTTTGCAAAGTGTTCCATTCTTCATACGATATGTTGACGCAAGGGTCAATATCCTCGAAGTTGATCCAGCGGTTGGTGTCTTGATTCCAGAGATGTTTCCATTTTTTGAAGCCTTTGTTCCATAACTTCTTGGCATTTTGAATGTTCCACAATTCCACACTCCGGATGCCATGGATCGGAAACTAGATAGATTCATTTTGTTTGATACCGGCCGCCCACTTCCAGTCTTCGCTAATTCTTGTGTAGCTTTTGACTTTATTCCAACTCTTCCAAAGGGATCTCACGAGATTAGAGCCTTTGGGGAAGACGGGGATCGGGGAAAACAACAAGGTCAAGATGTCAAGATTCTTCCAATTCGGGAAACCCATGAGAGCTAATTCATTCTTGTTTCTGAAGATCAACTTAGCCCACGAGGCCTCCCTGTTGCACCAAGCCTTAATCATCCATTTGGCCACCAATTTGTTAGCCATGCACCCAATGTCTAGGATACCAAGTCCCCCACTATCTCTATGGCTGGTGCAGATGGACCATCTAATTTTAGGCACCCCCCTCGTATTGTGGCCGCTCGTCCAAAGGAAGTTTCTATAAATACTATCTAGTTTGGATAGATCTTGCTCTTTCGGTCTCCAACAAGACAGGAAATAAATGGTAGATGATAATAGGAACGTGTTGATAACCATAGCACAACCAGCAAGATTGATTTGCATACCTCTCCAATAGTTAAGTTTGTTTTCGAGTTTGGCCAGCACCCAGTTCCACCGTTGATCCATAGAGATGCCAAACCCCAAGGGAATCCCAAGAAGCCGAAAAATTTGGCCCTACGGAATGATTTGACAGCCATGATCAATGAGAAGGTCGGGTTGTGACCCAACAATAGCTCTAAAGGCGGTCTTAGAGTGGTTGATTGTGGAACCAGAGGCTTCACAAAATTTCTGTTCTTTTCCCCTTTTTTGTGTATTAGCTTGATAATGCCATTGTTGAGGCAAGAAGGAAGCGCACCAAACTTGAGTGCCTCTTGCCAAACTAGAGGAAGAGGGGTGGCAACCACCAACTTGAAGGATTTAAAGAACTCATTAGTGAGGCCATCGGGTCCCGGGCTTTTACTAGAAGGGAGGGCATCAATGACCTCAATGATTTCTGCTTCAGAGATAGGGGCATGTAGTTAACCAGTCATACTTGAATTTGTGCAATTCAAGTATAATTAATGTGTATAGCACATTAATCATACTTGAATTTGCAAAAAATATGCTAGTAAGTAATGGCAGTTACTTATGCTAAATAACATAAAAATTTTATCAATGTCGTTCATCACTTTTATTTCAGAATTTGTAGTAGCCAACATTGTTCACTTTGACTAACGTAAAAAAAAATTAGTGCATTAAATAACTTTTTCTACAACAACAAAGATTTACAAATTCTTTTGCAACACAGTGAGTGAAAACAAGAGACAAAACGAACTCAATTACATCATGTGGTGATTCAATCCTTTAATTCTATTTTATTGAATATTCTAGTGCATGGAAAGATTGTTTGGAGTTTTTTGAGTTTCAGCTTCAACAATATACGAGAATAATAGCAGATATGATTTTAGGCGTGAAAATCATACCTAACGTAGTTAATACGCTTTACTATCTTATATTGCTCACGTAATACCATCAATGCTTTCACAACATCTTTGTACTTGTTCATCACCCGTAGGTGGGTTGGTTTGGCACTAGGTTCTTGAGGTGGAGGAGGTCTTGTGTTGAATCTCCGGGCTCGAGATGTAATGGCTTTGGTTAGTCTAAACCAGTTATAACCTTGTCTAACTTGTCTAACCTCTTCTTTGTGAGATATGAGAGGTCTGGCGGGTACTATGCACATTCATCTTTAGAGCTGTTTTTTCAAAATTAAAGCTATGAAGAGTAGGTGCTTGCCGAACCTCTATTTAAAAAGAAAAAGCAACATCTTTGTATTCATTCATGATCTTCAAAACTTTGAGCATTTTGCCTGATTTTCCAAAATGATTTTTCGAGCTTTACTCCAAAATGAAGGAAACAATGCCATCTTCCTCTGCGGACATGGCTGCTGCTGTACTCCAACCTCGCTCGATCTTTTGGTTCACAAGAACAACCCTCTCAAATCACCAAAAAAACAGAAGCCTAACATCTGCACTCTTCTCCCATGTTCTCTGCCACCTGCTCTCGCTTCAACGCCTACTTTCCCCAAATGAACCACTCTCCAAAAAGAACAATCAAATAGAAGTTTTCCTCACAACTCCTTCACTTTTTTTTTTCCTCTCTCTTCGTGTCCCCTTCTGTTGCTGCTCGCTCCTTTGAAATCTCTTAGCAGAGAAAAGCCCCAATCCTCTAAACATAGACACACCACTTCACATAAGATGCTCACGCATCATGCATACATTCATGCACGCACACAATATGTGTACACAAGCACATCACATTCAAAACATATACACATACAAGCATCAACACACATAAAATGCTCGTATGTTATTACGTAAGCAATGTTTTAAGCACAAATACAAATGTGCATTAAAGCATATATTCATATACACTCGCATGTATACACCCACATACGTATTTATGGATAAATACATATGTATACACTTATGGATAAATATACATATGTATACTTATGCATACGTATTTATTACCATCTATGCTCATTTATGCACACATGATGAACAAACATTTATGCACACATAAACATTTATTGTCATCTATGCTCATTTATGCACACATAATGAAAAAAAAATACATATTTATTCATCTCTGGAGATTTTCAGAGTTACGCTTTGAGTCGTCTTCTTTCGAAAAGAAAATATTTAGACAAAGCAAGAAGAGTTAAAGAGAACCTATCTTTCAATTAGTTGTTTGGTTTTAAACTGCCTTTTGAGTCTTTGTGGCAATAGTTTTGTAAGGAGTGGTTTTCTCGTGGCTTGATTGTCAGCAAGTGTGAGTTCTTATCAGCTAATCACATGGTCTTGATTTTTGAAAATGAAGATATGACCTTCCAAAGTTTGCAAAACCTAGCAGCTATGGAGAACAACATTGTGCCTTTTTGAGTGGTTTATTGAATTTATTCCAAATAGGTCAAAGTTGTTCCACTATCCACTTTGGATAGAGCTCCCAAACATGCCTTTTTTCTTGTATGGTTTGGTTAGGGAAATTGTGCCACCCATCAATTGGCCTCTTGCCTCTAGTGAAGACGTTGAGGGTTTCATCTATCAAGATGTGAAATATGCATTCAAGACTAGATGACACCTGCAGATTTGTGTCGAAGTAGATCTTAACCAAGATATCCCCTCATAAATTTCCATACACATTGGAGACGGGAAAACCATTGTATAGTAGATTTCATACAAGACCTTTCCAAATGCTTGCTTTCACTATGGTTTGTAGAGCCACATAACTAAAGATTGACTTGTGGGATAGAAATTCATTAAGAACAAATAAAATCTAGAAAAGCCTAATTTAATAAAGAACAAAGAAGCTACAATGGCCCAAAGTGATGCCCCATGGATGTCAGAGGATCATCCTTTGGATGTGAGAAAGTGAAGGAAACACAAGTCATGGAGGAAAACATAGAAGGCTTCAGGAACGTGAGACAAAGATGGAGAAAAAGTACTAAGGGTAATATAGAGAAAATTCCCTCTCACATAGATACAAAAGAAAACATTTTTTGTAACTTGGAGAAGGAAATCAATGACTTAGATTACCCACGATGATGGGAAAACTCAAGAAGATTCCACTTGCAAGGAAGACATCCAAGCAGGATACATCACTAGCAAAGATGATAGCTTCCCCACCAACATTGATGATAACCAAGATAGCCAAAGCTCGATCCTTGGATCCACAATTCCCAATAGAATATGGGATTCCTTTTCGAAGAGGACTTCTCACAAAGGAAAAAAACCCGTTGAGATACCATGGAAGAGCCCCCTTAAAGGTAGACTCCTTTTCCAAGATCCCTCGACCTCGATGAAAAAAGATGATGAGAAAGACAAGAAAAAAAAGGACAAAGCCTCTCCCCACAAAGAATGTAACCTCCCATAATGATCGTCATTTCCTTCAATGTTAGAGCCTTATTTGACCCCTTAAAAGTGGTCGTTATCGACCACTGGATCCATGATAAAAGCTTAAACCCAGAATTTATCTATCTTCAAGAGATCAAAATTGATGGTGAGGACCTTCGAAAGGGACTGAAATAAATTTCATCATCCCATGTGTGGCTCTCTGTTGTGCACCCAAGGGGAAATAGTGGCTTGGCTAACAACATTAAAAGTAGTTGGTACTCTAGACTTACGGATACCCTTGTGGATTAGAACCATCGGTGGATGAGGACTTCCTTTGGGGATCCTTTGTCATAGTCTCAGTGTATGCTCTCAATATTGATTTCGAAAGACTTGCCACTTGTCAATCATTGGGCTCTATGTCCCTCAACATCATTCTTTGTGGAGACTTTAATATGGTGGAGGTTTTTTCTCACAGATGGGGGTGTTATTGATGGTCGAGAGAATGATTTTTGCGACCAAGTCAAGCTCCATCTTGATCTAGTGGAGATCAAAGATGAGTTTGGTTTCTCCTGGTTGAACCTCCCATCCAAAGTTGACTTGAGGAAAGCTAGACTTGACAAGAGCTATATTACACAGAATATCATCAATAAGTGTGCAAGATTATGACCGCCACATGCTAGAGAGATGACTCTCCTCCCAACCAAATGCCTCAATATATAGCTCTCTCCAGGGGACTACCTTCTTTGGGTAGGTGGATACTAACCATCCATGTGTCGGCCATGTAACTGCATTTGCACCAAGTATCTCAGTTAACTCGAGTTAACTCAAGTGGATGCTTCTGGAAGGCTCTAGATCTCTTTGGGCAACATACTCTCCCCATGTCACCCATGGGGATTGAACCCAAGACCTCCTTCATATCCTTGAGACTTAACCACGAAGCTAAGTGGATCACTTTTTCACAAGAGCAGAAGACCTCCTAGTAAGTCTAAACTGGAGATCTTTGGTCATACACATGGATGACCAAATGGTGTCCGATTTCAGATCCATCTAAACCAGTCGGACCCCTAGATCATAGAAATACATTATTACATTCTTCCTCCCTTGGAAAATATTTTTGTCCTAAAAATATATCTATTGTAGGCAACCCTCGAGCCTCATGTTCTAAAACTGGAAGAACATGGTCATGTTCTAGAACTAGAAGAACATGTCTCATCTCTGTGGTGGCATCCCTGCCCAAATGATTCAAAAAACTATCTCGTTTTTCATTTTGATAAATTGATCAAAGTACAAAGTAGTGAATGAATAATAAGGGTGGATCTAAAAATATCCCTGGCCATTTCACAGTTTCTCAATATGCGATCTAGACACAAACATGTGAACTAGATAGATTCAAATTACTAGTCCATTTCTAGGCATGACTGGTGCATGGACTTAGTAACGAAGGCCAAACTCTTATCCCTCCCAAGGCTTTGAGAACTCTTGACTCAATTAAATTTGACTTAGTACACTTAAATTTTGGTTGTCTTAAACATCTAACTTGGATATTTGTTCAATGGTTTACTCTTATCCAATAATTGCTCGATTTCTTCACCCGACTAGAGAACTACTTTGTCCTAATGAGTTTGAAAATCCTATGTAAAATATAGGAGAAGGTTTACCATTTTTGAGTCAACCAAACTATAACTTGACCAATTCAAATTTAAAATGAAAATTGTCCAACTTAGCACACTTTTCTCAAAGACTTTAGCTAAAAGCTCTTGAGCATTTCTCAATCCCCATGTCTCCCATGGGGATTGAATCCAAGACCTTCTCCTTCACATGCTTAAGACATAACCACTAAGCTAAGTGGATCACTTGTTCACAAGAGCATAAGACCTCCTAGTAAGTCTAAACTCGAGATCTTTGGTCATACACACAAATGACCAAACGGTGTCTGATTTCAAATCCGTCTGAACCGATCACACCCCTAGATTATAGAATTACTTTATTACAAAGTGGGCCCCCCTTCCCTCTCCCAATGTGTGGATCTTGTTGTATGTGATTGCTACCCTTGTGCTTACCTTCCAACCATATGTCAATCTTAAGGAAACCCCCTTGTTTCAAGCTATTCTGACAACCTTCCCATTCCCCTCGATCCAATAGGAAATTGTCGCTACCTAGGAGTAGAACTTTACCACATACTCCTCTGTGGCCAAGTGTTGGAGGATGGCGGTCATGAAGACACAACATATCTTGGTCATGACTCATAAGAATCTTCGTAACATTCATCAAGCTAGAAGGGAAAATCTTTGTCCAAGACTTAGGTTTCTTGAGAAAGAATTCAACAAAGGCTAGTCTACCAGGAAGGGTTTCAGAAAATGAGAAGCATGTTGAGATACAAAGAAGAAATTCAAAGAAAGGATCTCCAAATATACTTTAAAGATTGGAGGGTGGGAAAAGCGGGCAAACCTACTAAAGAGATGGGGGACCTCCTTAAGAAGTAGTCAAAGGAAGCAATCCCTTTCATGATGGATATCGATGGTGTTGAGTGCAAGACAGATGAAGAAAATCCTATGTTGATTGTCAATCACTTCACCTAGCTTTTGGGGGTTTTCCCACCTCCTTGGCATTATAGATGTGATAGCATGGTATCCATCTATAGAATCAAAACCAAAACTATTCCATAAAATATGAATCCTCTTTTTTAACCTCCCATTTCGGATAGTGAAATTTTTGAGAGGGTTGAATGGCCTTACTAATGAGTTTTTCAAGACCTTCAGCTCATGTTGGGTATTTCATTACATTTGGTGTGGCAAGAGGCCGTATCTTTTGACATGGTGCTCGAATGCCTCAATGAAGTCTTTATCAAGGTTATTCATAAAAAAGGTAGCAAAACTAGGATTGAAAATTGGCATCCAATTATGATGTTACAAACTAGTTACAAGATCCTGACTAAGGTTATTGCTAATTGCATTGCTTGTGACCTTTAAAAGTGGATGAGTGAGGATCAAAAGGGATTCATCAAAGGGAGATCCATCCTCCAGGCTATCATTGATGTGTGGGAAGGTTTGGCTTTTGCTAAAGATTCTGCTCAAGATATCCTCTTCCTTAAGATTGACTTCCACAAAGCTTATGACAGACTCGAGTGGGACTTCATTCTCCAATCCATGAAAGACCTTCTCTATAGCCATAAATTTATTAAGATGATATCTATGTTGCTAGGAAATTCTTCAGTTTAGATAAATATCACTAGCTAGCTTTCTCAAGCTATTCTTTTAGAACATTCTATCAGACAAGGATGCCCCTTGGCTCCTCTTTTTGTGCAAATGTTGTCGATAGTCTTAGTTGCCTAGTTAAACATCATGCACACTTAGGTCATATTCAAGAGCTTGTTCTTCCCCTCAATCAAGACCACATGATCATGAGACTCTTTGCCAATGACATGAATGCTTTTATGCATAATGATCCAACTAGCATTGATACCTCTTGGTGTTTCCTACATACTTTTTGTGAGATTGGGCTCCAAAATTAACCACTCTAAAACCACTTTCAAGGATATCATTGGGAATCCACAAAATTTTTGTTGACCATGCATGTGAGTTGATCCACAGGGATCAAATCTTTTGCCTGTTAGGTATTCTGATGGGATTCAATGTTGTGGTGGGTGAGCATTGGGACTGGGCTCTTTCTAAACTCAACAAGAAGTTGGCCCATTGGAAAGGTATGTACATTAACCTGGCGGGGTGAGATATGGTGGTTAACACCTTCCTTTCCTCAATTATTTACTTTTTATCCTGCTCTAGAATCAAGGACCAAGAGATTTACAAATTGGAAAGAATTTGCAAAAACGTTCTTGAGACGGGAGAAATGGGCATCTGATATTAGAAAAAATGATTTGATCTAGTTCCCTATCAAAGGCATCAAGGGCATTGATTCATGGAACCTCAAAAACCTACGAAGCTTTGGAACAAAGGGTTTGGTTCATGGAAACAACAATCTAATGGATTAGATTTGAGGACATTGACTCAACTAGAAGAGTGGACTATGAGGATTAATGCCTCTTGTAAAGTAGAATCAATGCTTGGGATTGCTCACTCACCTCCTAATCGGGAATGACCCCCTATGCCTAGAGGGTCTAAGATGGCACAATGACAATAGTCTTGACCAATATTCTCACATTCAAGAAGAGTGTGGGATTTCATACCATGCTCAATAGGAGGTGGCATCTGAATTGGTTAGGTTTAAGGTGGGATTTTAAGTTCCAATTTGTTTGGCATCCCCTCATTGAGATTAAAAAAAGGGTTCTTATTGGCAAATCCTTCATCGAGGAATTTGGACCAATTTAAAAGCTGACAAAATTTGCGGTGCTTCTCCTTAGTGTAAACATTTCCTACATGGCAATGAAGACCTGGGACACCTCTTCTTTTCATGCCTAGAAGAATCATTTTGCCATAGGGACAAATCAACTAAAAGGAAGTGGTTCTGGGTGAAGCAATTGATTGTTCTACAACATTATGGAATGTTATAAGAGGTGAGGTCCTCTAGAAGATATGGAAAGGGAGGTGTGCTGCCAACTTAAAAAACCCTTAAAAAACGGCCAAATGAAAAATCTCTTTCACTTTTACAAAAAAGAATTTCCAATTGTATGAAATCCCCACCATTTAGACATCATAGAGTGTTCTTCCTACAAAGCAACAAGATTAAATTCAAGTGGGCCCCATTGAAGCTCAAGGTCAAAGACAAGCGTAATAAGTGCATCAAGGAAGTGGACACACAAGAAGAAGGAGCACATAGGGAGCTCGAAGAAGTGTATGTCAAAATTTCAGAAGAAATCCCTATAAAATAGTGATTTTCATCACTAGAAACCATTGTAAATATCATTTCACCTTTTTGTAGCTCCATTTTGTGCAAGTCAAGGAGTCCTCAAGCTTGAGGAGCATTAGAAGTATCATCCTACCAATTTTCATAGTTTTTACACTCCATTTGAGCCTCCAAATAAGCCCTAGAACCTAATTTTTAACTATGTTGGACACTAGGTCTAGACAAGGCTAAAACTAGTCCAAAAACTATATAAAGAGATAGAGAGCTCAGTTTTTAGGTTAGCTTGTTAGAGAATAGAGCTTTTGTAATAGAGTTCCTTTGCAATAGAAAGCTTTGCATTGTTCCTCTCTTTGATCTTGCCTTGTGCGGTGTGTGTGTATGTGTATGCATGCTTCTGTTCTTTGACTCATGCACTTGTGCCTTCACTCGTTCATTGTCTTCATATTGGTCCTGAAATCTCCACGGATGGACAAGTAAAGGAGGTGGTGCTTACACTTGAGCTAGACCAAATTTTGGGGCCGTTGCTAGGGAGAGAGCTTTGAGGACGAGTGTTGTGATGGTAAGATCGTAGATTTGCGACATTGGAAGGTAAAAAAAACTATCATTTTTATTCATTTTTTGATTTTTCTTCATCATCATCATCATCATCATCACCATCTTCATCCATCTTCTTCTTCATAGAAATTTCTTGTTTTAGTGCATTTTCACCATTTTCATACCATTTTTCATGCATTATTGTGCGAGAAGGTTAGCAAGTGCACGAGAGAGCAAGCGCCTGTGTTTTTTCATGACTTTCTCCACATATGGAGCTCGCCATTGCTCGACGCTCAAAAATTTGAATTTCTCACCAAAAAAACATGATTCTGACTGAAAATCATGATTTTCATAAAATTCATTTTTTTTCAAATAAATGCGATTTTCTATTTCCCACCTAAAAGATTCTTGAAAAGACCATGATTTTGAGGTCATTCTTAGAATCATGATTCTCTAGTTGTGCTCAAAATCATAGTTCTCTAAGATTCTCAAAAAACATGATTCTGAGGTAAAATCACAATTTTCATATCAAAAAACACGATTCTGAGCAAAAACACGACTTTGGGAAAAACACGAATTTCATTTGGCTCAAAATCGCGATTTTCACAAATCACGATTTTCAGTCAAAAACACGATTTTGGGAAAACATGATTCTCTCTTGGCTCCAAAATCAGGATTTTCAAAAACGCGACTTTCATCCAAAATCGTGATTTTCACTATTTTCAGAAGATGATTTTCATTAAGGTACAAAATCACGATTCTCAGAACACGATTTTCAATCAAAATCACGATTTTTTGGTCATTCTCAAAATCGCGATTTTTAAGCCAAAACACGATTGTGAGCAAAACACGATTTTCAGTCAAAATCACGATTTTCAAGTAAAAACACGATTTTGAGAAAACACGATTTTGAGAAAACACGATTTTCAATCAAAATCACGATTTTCAGTCATTCTCAAAATTGCGATTTTCACAAAAGAACACGATTCTCACTCAAAATCGCGTTTTCCACGATTTTCACTCAAAATTGCATTTTTCACAATTTTTAGCCAAAATCGCATTTCTTGGGGAATTGCTGAGGATCACGATTCTCACTCAAAATTTTGATTTTCAAGGTTGTTCAAAATCGCGATTTTCGCACAAATCGTGATTTTTCCAAAAGGTCCTATTTGTCAGTTTTGACCCCTAGGACCTTGATTTGACATAACTTTTTCATCAAAAGTCCATTTTTTGAGCTCTATAGCTCATTGGAAAGCTCCTTTCAAATCCTACACTGGGAAGGATTTTCAGATAGAATAATTTGAAGTTGACCCTCAGGCGGGAGTAGGAACCCAAGGGGACTACAAAAGATTTTGAACCACACCAAGGGGAAATTTGGACTCTTTACCAAAGCTTATGAACCTGAGATCTGGTAGATACCTAGGCAAGGATAGACAAAGCATAAGATCTTCTAAGGCTAGTGTCAACCATACAACTAAGTCTTGGGCATAATAACTAAGTGGTTATCCTTACATACTAAGTTCTAACACAAGTGACTCAAGAATGTCTTTTAGCATGGAAAAACCTGTAGGTGGCTCAGGAATTGCCTATCTACAAACACTAGAAGGTCCATATAAGACACAATTGGAATATATTCAGACTAATCGATTAGCTGCTCGCATCTATGAGGATGGCCTGAGGCAATCAGTGGTCCAACTCAAAAATCTAGATCAACCCATTGGACTTGAATATCCAGTAGTCAAGTTTGAAGAGGGTTCATACATTGAGATAAGGAAGGAACCATGTATGTGGTCACCAACTTACCTGATAGGACAGATGAGTTTGGAAACATCATTCCTTAGAGTGAGATAGGAGACCTAGAGCAAGGAGATGTAGGACGAGAACCCAAGACTCCTAGAGGCAAGTCAATTTTGACCAGGGTGATCACTCTTGATTGGATACCTCAAGACAACAAAAGCATAGAACTATGCTTAAATAGAGAAACGGAGGAAGCCTTTTGGAGATTCAAGCTAGATCAAGCTAGCCAATTGGGCATAGTCATCATCTACGAGTTCAAGGATTCGGAGACACCATGCAAATTTGTCTACCTGGATAACACATCAGAGAAAATGTTCTTGGTATCAGAGCATGATAGGCATGCATATACTTGGCAAGGTAAATTGATCTTTTCTCCACCAAGATCTAGTGTTTCCCATGGTCTCCAAGGAGAAGGATTATCCAAGATTCATGAAGCCCAACAAGAAAGGACTAGAGAGAGACCTGAGGTAAGCTTTACACACAATGTGGGTAGAGACACATCAAGACTGGAAGGTGAAAGACATGAAAGAGAGAGACATCAAGCACATAGGAATCAAAGAAATAAATAAGATTTTCCATTGCCTAGATCCCGAGAGTACCCAAGAACCCTTAGATCCTCTCAAGTGGTCAAGACAATGAAGAACTACTTTGACAACTCAGGAGATCCTTATGATCATGTGGCCGAATTCAAACAAGTGTTAAGAGCAGAACAGGTTGAGGACTTGTTCATCCAATTCGAGGCATTTGGTTTGACTCTCAAGGGCACTGCCTTAGCTTGGTTTCAACCACTAAACAGTCCCAATTGTCGAGATATAGGTCAACTGTTAGATGAATTCATTGTAGAATTTTCCAAGAGTGGCATCAGGCATAATACATCATCCTTGATCTATAGCTTCAAGTAGACACCCCAAGAAACAGTGCGACTTGTAGGATGACAATTTAGGCAGTACTTAGAAAGATGCCCTGTTCCAAAAATACCCACACCGGCCAAACAAGTGGCCTTGTTTCTAGATGGCTTACAAAGCACAAATTTAAGGTCATATGTGTACTTGAAAGAGCCTACATCCATCGAAGAGTGTGTGCGAATGTGTATTGACATAGAAGACAATTTGGGTGAGGAGTTAGGACTGTCAAAACTCTACAAGGATTCAGACTGTTCTACTAGTCATACTTCCAAAACCTGCACTGAGATAGATGAGATAGTTGATCAGGTTGCCAAGAGTAACCTCATTGAATCGAAGTTATACTTGTGGAGGGAACCACATGGCTAACGTTTGCCCAATGCAAAACTAGAATGTGAGAGAAAGGGATGCCCCATATTGCACTATTGAGAGAAAATACATGAATCATACGGCTCAGGATTGTCCATACAATAGGCAGGCTACTAGACAAACTTATCAGCAACCTTACCAACAAGGTAGGTATCAGAACCAATACCAACAGCCATACCATCGACCACAAGAGCAATATGAGGCACCATATAGGCCACAATTAGTCCTAGAAAACCAACCACCAGCTCCTACCAATATGATTCCAGTTAAGTATGCAGTGGCAAAAGAGAACCTTAATAGAGCATTGGTTCCACTAACCCCATTGGCCTCAGAAAATGGCTCTCATGCTCATAGTTCAAACTACTCCCATGAAGATAGTCCACATGCTTATTACACAGAGTTACCTGAGTATAATGAGAGTTACTCGTATGAATATGAGACACCACCTATGGAACAAAATTGGGAGCCAGAAACCTCCAATGTCATGTACACAAATCCTAACCCTAGGCCCCAATTGAGACAAGTGAGACCCCAAGCCCCTAGAGGACCATGTTTTAAATGTCACGGTGACCATTTCATTCGTGAATGTCCCCACTCACTAACTCCGAGACAAGGAAAAAACATCACAATACAAGGCTTTTGTCCTGAGTGCGGCAAAGAACACCTCCCAAGAGAATGTCCCAAGAACCCCTCTAGTGCACCCAAGGTTACACCCATTAATGTGGTAGGCTTAGTGGTGGATTCAAGCGCCACTAACAGTAACGTGGCACCTATACAAGCAGTCACTAGGGCAAAAGCCTTAAAACAGGATAAGCCAGCTGGATAATCAGAGTCAAGTGAATCAGGAGAGCCTACTAAGCAGAAAACAAGGACATGGAAGGATACCACAGAGAAAGCCAATCGCAAGTGGAATAAAGAGTTATCAAAACTAGAAGAAAGCCTAAAAGAAGCGAAAACAAAAATAGAAGACATTGCATCTCAAAGTCCCTCACATGCCAAAACTCCATCCACACCACCTCATCCCACCCCACCACCCATTGTAAATAGACCACAACCAGGGTCTGTTCTTGAAGATCCAACCCTAGAAGGCTTGGACATGATGTTCAAGGCCTACCAGGCTCGTGTTCAAGAAGGGCCAATAGATGCAAACCTAGACAAGAGTTACCCTAGAGCACATTTAGAGATTGAACGGACACAAATGTGCATGAAGATGGTAGAGCAAGTTCAGGCTATGCTCGAGACCAGTCTATCATTCGATCAGACAAACTCTATCAAACCCGATTTGCACTTCCATGGCTTATTAGAAAGATTAGAGCAGTTGGTAAACAAACCTCATGTTTCTTTACCTCCACGGGCTCAACCTGTTGTCGAGAGAGAAAGCTCTCTACCAATGAAAGCTTATGTTCCTAATTCCACGGATGTTGGAACACCTCTTTCAATTCAAGAGTACTCTCAAGAGTTCTTGCGGGAAATACAAGAAGAGAAGTGGCCAAGGAGAAGGGTAATCCCCCTCCTATTCCTGAGATTGATGATCTTCATGATCAATTTCCCCAAGACAATCCGTCTATATATGGAGACCAAATAGAGCAACAAGAAGATGAAAGATTAGATTTTGAATCTAATTCTTTACAAGAGTTGCCACAATTCATAGGCCCATGGGAATCTGAATCTCTCCAGATCAGAGCTCCCACAATACTGGTAAGAAACGAAGACTTAGTGGTTCCAAGAAACAGTGACGTCGTGAAGAACACTAAGGTTCAGTGTCATCTCACTATAGAAGAGCTGCTCAAAGCAAAACCTGAGCTATGGAATCATGTGAAGGACCAAGTTCCAAAACTTGATTCCAAAATGCCAAAAGCAGGCTCTAAGCAAAAAGTTCTAGAGATACCTCTTGATAAAATAGGAGACATGAGCAAAGTGAACCTACCAGGGTTACACAACCAAAGCAATCGTAGATTCAGGTGCTGGTGTTGCTATTGTGACCACCTCCTTGTGGAAGCGATGGGGCAAACCTACATTAAGACCAAGTAGAATGAAGCTTCAAATGGCAGAAGGTCATTTTGAAAGACCTGTAGGATTGCTAGAAGGGATAACTCTAACCACTTGTGGGGTAGAGTTTGAGCACACATTTGCTATATGTGACTTTGAGAAAAATAATGTCTATGAGATGATCCTGGGAAGGCCCTTTCTACAACAATTGCAAATAGTACAGGGTTGGGGAAACAACTCCTTGTACTTTCGGCACTTAGGGTTCACCACCAAGATCAATTTGAAGGATTATACCTTCAGAGATGTACCACCCCTACAGTGGAATCCTATCCACAAAGCGAAAGAAGATTCAATCTCTGTGCATTCTAAAAGTAATTCTGATCCATCTTGGATGCAAGAAGATACTCACTTGTGGATGTGCAAAGTCGCAGAGGAAGAGGAAAGGCACTAAAAGGCAAGAGAAGAAGGAACTCCCCCAGGAGATAAACCAGTTAGAGACCCAGCCTACACACCGATGATCTTTCTAGATGAGGAATTTGAGCTTCATGGTTGGGTGGAGATCTTAGCCACCATGGACATTGCTGTCAATGAAGAACAGTGGACACCTCATTGTGATGAGGAGGGTTATGATATCTCAGTGTTCATGTGTCAGCCCTTGTTAGAAGAATGTGATCCTAGTGAGGTCATAGAAGAAGAAGAGAATGACGATGATCTAAAGTCCATTGTGATGGATAGTTGCTTTGACTCAGAAGCACTATTAGAAGACATAGGAGTATATAACCAAAAGGAAGAGGAACCTCTCAAAAGCATTAAAACTGTAAATTCAAAGGATGGAAGTGAGAGCAGTCAAAAGAAAAAGAAAAGAAAAGCAGTAAAACAAGAAGAGGAGGAATCATTGTTTGAAGTACCAGAAAACTTCAAGAAATATGAAGTTGAAGACCATAAAATTTTGGTACCAATGCCTAAAAGAGAGGCCATCACAGGAGAAGCGTATCGCAATCAAGAAAAGACCAAAAGAATTGTTGTAACCATTGAGAAGAACCAAGAGAGATGTATATACATAGGAGAAGACCTAAGTGCAGAAGAAGAAGCAGAGCTTGTAGATTTACTAAGGGAATATAGGGATGTGTTTGCGTGGCACTATAGAGACTTAAAGGGGGTAGATCCGAGAATATGCTCTCATATGATTCCCATGACTGTTGACGGCAAGCCCACCAAACAGAAGCCCTACACATATAATGATACATATGCAGCCAAAATAAAAGAAGAAATTGATAGGTTGACTGAAGCTGTATATCTATGAGATTGAGCATACAGAGTGGGTGTCCCCCATTGTAGTGGTGCCCAAGAAGAATGGAAAGTTGCGAGTGTGTATTAACCTTAAAAAAGTTAATGCTGCTACAATCAGAGATAGCTATCCGCTTCCAATCACTGAACACTTATTGGAACATGTTACAGGCAAGGAATTTTATAGCTTCCTTGATGGATTTTCACCTTACAACCAAGTAGCCATTGCCCCAGAAGATCAACACAAGAAGTCTTTTGCCACCGAATGGGGAACCTTTGCATTTTGTGTGATGTTGTTTGGGCTCACTAATGCACCTGCAACATTCCAAAGGCTCATGTTTCATGTCTTCAAAGAGTTCTTGCGAAAGATCTTAGAAGTATATGTGGATGATTTATGTGCTCATTCCCAAGAAAGAAGACTTCACATCCCTGAGCTCAGACAGATCTTCAACAAGTGTAGAGAATATCGAGTTTGTTTGAACCCCGAAAAGTGTGTATTCATGGTACGACAAGGTAAAATCTTAGGTCATATTGTTTCTAAGAACGGAATATCAACAGATGAGGATAAAGTTAGAGCCATAGTAGAGCTGCCAAGGCTGAGGAATGTTAAAGAGGTACAAGCCTTTATGGGCCATTGTGGATGTTACCGTAGGTTTATCCACATGTATGCGATCATAGCTAAGCCTCTTTATGCCTTGTTGACAAATTTTGAGTGGAATGATGAATGTGAAAACTCCTTCAATGAACTGAAGAGATGTTTGTGCACAACACCAATACTGACCACTCTTGATTGCAATAAGCCATCCCATGTTCATATGGATGCCTCCAATCATGCTATAGGATGTGTGCTAGCACAACCCACAGGTGAAGGAAATCTAGATTTACCCATAGCATATGCTAGCAGATAGCTAACTGCAGCTAAACAAAACTATACCACAACTGAGCGAGAGGGCTTAGGCATGGTATATGCTGTGAAGAAGTTTAGACACTGTTTATTGGCCAACAAGTTCAAGTTGTTCATTGATCATCAAGCTTTGTTATATTTGGTCAATAAACCTTGCAATACAGGACGCTTAGTAAGATGGTTCCTCTTACTAATGGAATATGATTTTGAAGTTGTTGTTAGGAAAGGTAGAACCAAGCTCAGGGCAGATCACCTTTCTCGCATTACTTCACGCGAGCCACCACAAGGAGTGTCTGATGAACTACCTGATGCTTATCTGTTAAATTTAGAAGTTGTGCCTAAATGGGCAAATAAGTTGGTACCTGTCCTAACCTTCGGACCCATGCATAAGGATGTGAGAACAAAGAAAGAAGAAATTGTAAAATCACAAAACTATAAAATATTGGTAGGAAGCATGTACAAATAAGATACAGAAGGTGTACTAGGTTGTTGTGTCGAGGACGATGAACATAGCAATTGGCTGCAACAAGCCCATGAAGGAGTGCTAGGAAATCACTATTCCAAACAACAAATATGGCAGAATCTAAAACATTTAGGAGTGTCATTAGGGAAAAATTGAAGCCTGCATGGGCTTTTTGGATTAAGGAGTGATTAATGATGGACCAATGAGAGGAGGGTGGTGGACACAGTCTATAGCCTATAAATCACTAGGCTGAAGGGGGATGAGGGGACAAGATTCCCCTATGTTCAGGTTTTGCCTCTAGAGAGAGAAAGGAATCTCGTAACTTACCTAGGCCCAAAAAAATCAAAATTTTCAAAAAGTTATAAAACTCATCATAACACCATTTAATGGTTCCCCAACCACTTTTTAGGATCAAAAGTGCTATTTTTGGGTTCTAAATCAAAATCCGTGCATGAACTGAACTGAAAAAAGTGACTTTTTCAAAAATAACTCAAAATGCAACTTTCTCCCTCCAAAACCTCACATTTTCATACCCAGGTCCCAAAAAGTCATCTCTTTCCACTACTTTCTCTCCCTAGCACACCATTGCAGCTTTTGCATCTCCATTTCTTTCTCTGTGCATCATCTTCTTTGAATTCCTACTGTCACTTCCATAGCCTGAACTCCAGTGCAGAAACCTAAATCTCATAGACGTCCAAAAGATAAGATTATCTTGATAAAATGTCACAATATCAAGGCTACAGAAGGAATTTGGTTTGGACAAGAGTTCTGCAAAGGTGCATGGGTGTACATGCAACCCTCTGGTGTTGCTCCTCACCGTGTAAGAGATCGTGGAAACTTGGATCTTCATTGGAAAGGGAAATTATTAGGCATCAAAAAGCTCAAAAATGGTGAAACTGTTACCATTGTACAACGTTTTTTCACAATGTCAACCATGAAATTGGAAAACTCAAACAAAATGAGATATCCTATCAACTGTAAGTATTACTCATTGACTTTTGTCCAAATTTCATAATATAACTAGCTAAGTTGTGTAGTTTTTTGTTGTAGACATATTTCCTTGTACCTTGGTGGAAGAACGACCACTTCATAGTCTTATAGGTACTTTCCAAGCATTGCATGCAGATGTTGGGTCGATAGTCTTTCCACAAGCTTGTCCTGCTCAGCTATTCCATGAGAGAGTTTTCTTTTACACACATACATATGTTGTACCCTCTTGATCAAATGATTTTGGCAGGTTAAGAGGTTGGAGGATAAAATTAAAGTCCTTCCTGAATGGAATGAGGATGGAACTCAACTTTCATTGTCATAGCTCAAGAACTATTTGAGTGCTAGAGTGTACACACAACCTATGTTCCATGTATAACTTTGTCTGCAACAATGTATTTAACATGCAAGACATGTAGCATGTAAAATTTTCTGATCTCAATATGATGTACAATTTGCCAAATCTTTGATTTTTCCAATGGCAATTTATTATAAAAGTTCTGAGAATTTATTTTTTCTATTGTGTAGATGTGGTGTATCTTATTCTGGTTAATGATTCTGTCCAATCTTTTTTATGAGCCAAAGCTTTTTTTGAGAGTTTTGTGCATGACTGTGTTATTTGAAGGTATTAGTTTTAGTTTTTTTTTTTAAATTGAAACTACTATAAAAGCAACACTTATTCTCTCATTTCTCACTTTTGCAACCAAGAAGAGCTAGAATCACTTGCAGAGCATGCACACAAGCTAGCATCACGCGCAATGGTTGTCGCATCCTCCAGTACCCTGCAACCCAAACGTCCACGTGAACTCTTCAATGAGTTCTTGGAATCAACTGAGTTCAAAGGTCAAAACCATTTGTATGACCTATTGTCTAGAGTCCCTGATCTAGACAAAACAATTCAACTAAACTCTGATGTGCTCGAGGAAATCATAGAGTTCCTTGAGTACTACATCTTGCATTTCTCTATAGAAATACCACCTTATGAGGGTAAATGGGCCCCATGTGACCTTCTACTCTACATACACAGAGGCGATGAAGCCTTCATAAAGCGCCTTAAGCGCTTCATGGCAATTGTTGAAAGTGCAGGGCACTTACTAGATGACTCTTTGCCATTAGTAAAAAAACTTAACAAAAAGAAGAGGATGGGTACAAAGTACCTTTCCTACATTGCAACAACATATTTTATCATTAATGAGGAGCCCGAACCTACACCTGTTGAGCTCCCCAACCTTGTCACTGGGGGTTTTGTTAAAGAGAAGAATGAGCCTCAACCAGAGGCCCTAAATTTTTCCAAAGAAAGCATTACAATCCACCAAGAATTTCTTGGTGGTGTTGAGGACAAACTACGTGAGCAATCAAGCATGGAGGAGGCCCCCCTTCAAATCTCAACCCCTCTCAGCCCACATTACCAGAGGTGGAACTTGAATATCTCTCCAGCATCGTTGTGGCTAGAGAGGAATTTATTTTACTTCATGACATTGAGAAGGCATTCGGCCTACGTCTAGATGAATGCTTGAGTATTTTCTCCACAATGTCAGATATTCCACTTGACAACACATCTGACATACTTGAAAAGAAGGCAATCCCACTCGGGGATTCTGTGGCAGACACCATAGCAATGGTGTGTGCTGATATTTTAAAAGATGACAAGAATTCTACTACAAAGGAGGAGTTCAGTGCAGCATGGGAGAGGATAATGAAGCAAAAAATTCCTATATCCCCCGTAGCAGAGCAGAGTGGCATGGCCCACTCTAGCATTGATCTTGATGCCCCTGGAAGAGGGGAGGAAGAAGACAAGCTTCATGATGTAAGTGGTAATTGAATTAAATAAATGGATAATTTAAGATAACATTGTAAGAGCTTGAAGTCTCATTTTTTCTTAACATGAAGCAATTGAGGTCGACAAGTTCGCAGCAAGATCTGGTGGGGATCGAGCTTCTCGTGGGAGTGGTTCATCCTGGGCAAACTACATCAGAAAGTTTCCAAAGGATGATTTTGTTATCATACACAAAGACTACGGTCCGGATGGGCACTTCAGGACTTGGTGCTTGAAGGCCCTTAGCAAAATTTTGTGTTTATGTACAATTACCCAATGCACTAGTTGTGTCATTTTGGTTAGGAAATCATTAGTTCTAACTACATTAGGACTTAATTTTAGAGGAAAAGTATTAGGGCAAATAGGTATCGCCATGTGTCTTGGAATGCAAGACCCCCATGTAATATCAAGATCTGTATTGACTTACCAGTTGCCTCAATCTCTCCAAAGGAGAAAGAAAGTTGTAGAGAAATTGAAGGCAGCGCAAGAGTTGAAGAAAAGAAGGCAGGAAGGGGGGGGAGAGAGAGAGAGAGAGAGAGAGAGAGAGAGAGAGCATTTGGTATTGCAGTTTTCAAATGTTGATGTTTATTTTGTGAATCTACTCTTTGAGCACAAGGTGTCGCATAGTGTAGCTTGCAGTTGCTGTGGCAGTCGATATCATCTTCCTTCAAATGGCTGGGAGTTCGCCATCCTCTCAATATGTCGTCAATGTTTTTGATGGGAATAACCATCCATCAGGTATGTACTCAACTCCCTTCAAGTAGTCTCTCTCTCTCTCTCTAAATATATAATATAAATAATTTGTATATATTGTATATATGTGGTAGGTGTAGGGCATGTGTATATGTTTAATAATTATATATATGTGGTAGGTCTAGGGCATGTGTAGTAGAGTTAGGGTTTGTATGTATATATAAAAATGGATCTATAGAAAGACATAGGATTAGTGTTGGAAGATTTCAAATGCTTCTCTCATGGGTGTGTTCATGTGTGTGTCTTCTGTATATCCAGGAACTACTAAGATGCAATCAAAGGCAAAAGGAAAGGTTGTAATGGATTCAAGACCTAAGAGAAAATCCATTTCTGATTTTTATTCACTTAAAGGAGGGATTGGAGGCTCGAATGTCATGGGCTCTTCATGTGTAGCGAGCTCATCCCTTGAGCCTAAAACTTTACCCCCAATTGCATGCTCTAACATCTCTGTGTCAGAGTCGAAAACCTCGAATGACACTTCTTTGTCTAAACATATGAAGAGAGGGAAGGGTCAATGGGATATAGGAAGGACTTTTAAAATAGATTGGATAACAAAGTTTCCTTTTATTGAGCCTTTGATAATTGAGGGTGAAGAAGAACCAAAATTTGCCTTTTGTATACCATGTAGTTGGAAATTAGGTAATCAAGTCAAGTTACAATTGAAATTAGATACGATTGAAAAACATGTGGGTAAAATGTATGAGAAGGTAGAAGTAGAAGGGAAAATGAAAAACATCGTTAGATGGAAAACGAAAGATGAATGTAGGCATCTACAGAATGTAGATGCCTATAATCCTCATTTATTGCTTTTGGAGCAAAGTAATGAGAATAAAACATCCTTTATGCATCTATGGAGTAGCTTAACTTTCATAAGAAATGTAACAAGAAATAGATTGAATAAAAACTTGGATACATGTCTTAGATTGTTTTTTTCTAAGAGTGACCTTGAAACTTTCCCTTTCAAAGAAGCTTATGCCATATGGAAAAGTCAATGTCAACAACGAAGTGAATGTGTAGTATCAAGCCAGAGGAAACACATGGAGGATGCTGAGCATTCTAATATTTTTCAAATCGACTGATACTAATTATAAAAAGTAACTTTTTTATTTGATTTCTTTTTGAATATTATGGTGAAGTATAATTTATACTAATGTTTCTTATTGTTTTGACAGGTTTTGAATATATCGACTTCAATATTTGTCGATTTTTGTTTTCTTATTTTTTTTTAATATATGAAATGATGAGATTCAAAGGTTCCTATTTTTCAATGACGTTCATGCCTATTTATGTATCTTTGTATGTATGTTTGTATTCTTGTATTCGTGCATGTATGTATGTGTGTATGTACATATGGATGCATGTGTGATGCATGTAATATGTATGTGTGTATGTACATATGGATGCATGTGTGATGCATGTAATATGTATATGTGTGCATGGGTGATTCTTGCATGTGAGATGCTTACATGTGTGCATGTTTGTATTCTTGTATTCGTGCATGCATATATGTATGTTTGAAATTTGAAAGTATGTGTGATGCTTGCATGTATATATTATGTTTTTATCCATGCTTATATGTGTGTATGTATGTGTGTACACTGAACAATCCTTTTAGAGGATTTGAAGGCTTGCACATTGAACTTCTTGGAATTTGGGACCTATCTCTGATGAGAAATTCGGTAATCTAATGTTGTTTCCAGATAGATGTGTGTAGAAGTATGTATGCACATGTGTGTGGTTTGTGTGTGTGTGTATGAAATATATGTTTATGTGTACAAGTGAATGTATGTACATGTGTGCATGTGCATGTGTGCTACTGCTGGAATGTATGTGTATGTGTGCATGCATGTATATACATGTGTGGCTACTATCGGAATGCATGTGTATGTGTGGTTGTTGTTATGTGTATGTGTGCATTTTATGTGTAAGGTATGTGTGTATGTGTGAAATTTGCATGTGTATGAGATCTTTCATCATCCAGGTCCTCAACACAACAGAGAGCTTCCAATCAATAAAGTGCAAGGAGAAAACCACAGGTTGTACAGTGTACTTCATCATTTCTTCAGGTTGTATAGTGTACTTCATCATTTCTTATGGATGTATATAGTCTATCAAGGGGAGCATTGGTGATAGTTGCAATGCTTTTGCAATTTAATAATTAATTGAGTTACAGATTGTTCTTTTTTTAGCAGTACAGGTATAGAGCCTTCATGTTGGTTGAGCCTTCCATTGGAGTCTCATTGTACTTAGTCAAATACCTGCACTGCTAATGCCAATTGTCGCATTTCAAATGCTTAAGAAAATGCCAGAGACAGGTGTACAACCAAGGAAAGCTACTTTGTTGGGCATGCTGAAAGCATGCACTACTTTATGTGGTATTCAAAGCCTCAGATTAGTGCATTTGCATATGAAAGGGGTCTAGAAATGGATATGGAAGTAGGGAATGCATTAGTTGACGTTTATGCAAGATGCAAGCTTCTAGATGATGCATATGCAATATTCATGAGGCTTCCAGATAGAAATGTCATGACATGGGATGGTCTTATTTCTGGCTTCTTTGAGTGTGGAGAAACTTCAAAGGCATTCGACCTATTCAATGGATCACTTTTTGAAGGCATACAGCCAAGTGTTGTTACAAGTTTGTGTGTCCTAAAAGCTTGCAGTAGAAATGTGGCCATAGAAGGTCTTTTAATCCATGCGTGTTGACTAAGGTTTTATTGCACTAAGCATATGTACTCATGCAGTAAGCATATCCACTCATTCCTTGGTTGTGTCTAATGTTGTTTAGGCTTTCCATTATGTTTCTAATGTGTTCATTGTTTACATGGATAGTAACAACAGTGTTTTGATATTAATTGTCTACATTAGGGTTTGGTTATGTTTAGGGGTGAGTCTGATTAGTCTGATCAACTTTGATGGGTGGAATATGAAAACAATAAACATTTTTAAAGAGGTGTGAGTTACATAGAGTTGTTATTAAATAACATCATATGATGTACTTGACTACCATCATGCACACATGTATAGGCATTGTTATGGAAGCTTGGAATTGAACCTGATCAGATGGGACTATGGAGGAGGAAAGACCTGATGTCTTTTGTCATTTTGGAAGTTTTGTCCACCTCGAGTAAAGATGCGGATATAGTCAAGGGAAACTAATTGGAGAACATAGCTGATAGAAATAGTTTTTGTGTATGATCACTCTAAATAGATGCTAATATGCCTCTAGACTAACAGAGGATCTCTACCACATTAATATGCATCTGCACCATCAAATCAAATGTTGGAGTGGTTGATATGAGTTTCATGTTGTCTATGATCATGCATGATGAGTTGCTCCCACACATGGGGATTTAACTATCATACTTGTTCATGGAGGTTCATGACCTTAAATTTCACAAGCACTACCCTTTGATCAATGTGGAGCATGATTCCCTCTCACTCAACACTTTCACACCATTTTTCCACCCTTAGATAATATGTATACAATCATTACTGAAGATTCTATGAACAGGTTTGGCTGAATGACATATCAGAAGGGAAGTGAGTGAATAATTGGCAATCTGCTCTACTCAACTTAATTATTAGTTAAGTGAGACCTGTGGTGTGCTTTATATGGGTTGGAATCGCTTTATCCCTTTTTTTGTGAAGTTGAAGCTAGCAATCTTAGGCATGATGGAGGCTGTGTGCAAGGTCTATGGATGCAATTCACTTTTTCACCATCGTGTGATCCTATACTACCTAGCCATCTATACGAATTGTCTGTGTAGCAAAGCTATTATATTCCATACTTCAAGTTTTTTTATAACGTTTGTGCCTAATCATCAACTTATTTAGATGTGTAGTGTCAGAATGCAAGTTTTAAAGGGAATCACAAAGGATTTTTTAGGTTACAGTGAGAAGGTTGCAATGATGAAGCGTATTGTTGACAATCTAGAGAAGGTGAGAGATTTTTACTTTGGAAAGCTGCATCATATAGAAATCTTAGGCCATAGCCGTGAACTTGATTAAATACCAATATTTTTAGTAGTTTAGAAAAATCTTTATGTTGCTATTAACAGTCCAGAGGTGATGGAAAACTGGACATCCTGATGTGTAAAACTAGACAACCTGATGTGTATCAATATCAAGCAAAATTGGACAACCTGATGTGTGTAGAAACTTTTGGAGTTCTTAATCTATCAGCTAGTAATGTAGTAATTAAAGTATATTTGGAGTTTGTCTCATTCTACTTAGTGGTAGTACATGTCACAAACTTCTAATAACAAATTGTTTCCTGGGGTCTGCTCAAGTAGTCAAGTTCTTAATGTATTTGGGGGACAAATGAACTACATCATGGTATATGAACTGCAAATCTATGAGATTTCAAATGTATTGGGGCCTACATAAGTGGCATGTCTCTTGGAGGCTTCTCCACAAGTCTGTGCGTTCTTCAACTACTCATAAGTTATAGAAGTGAGGTGCCCTTTGAAGTCTACTCAACAATGTACGCTCTTAATCATCAAGATTTGTCCTTTAAATGAAAGGCCTGTTAGGTATATGGATTGAGTAGCCTGCTTTTGTGTTGCAACTTGGTATAGTTTTGATGATTAAAGGTATGTCTGTATCTATCATGTCTTTTGTTACTAAACTTGCACATATTATAACTACAATATTGGTGTAGGGTTGAAGGGTCTTCTAGCAGCATTTTGAATATGAGTGCTTTCATGTGATACCTTGCGAGTTCATGCTCATGGTGTGTGTGTGTGTATTGTGGGGTCCATGTATGAGCATGCATTCAATCTTAGTTCTACACCTACTATGGCACAATGATGAATGGTGGGGATGACATAGTAGTCTTGTGGTTAACTACCATGAGTTTATACTTCCAGTTTCATTGGAAGATAAATTTGGGGTTTACCAAGACTCAATCGAGTATATATTTGGCATCAACCATCTTTACATAGGATAATAATAGGTATCGCTCACATGCATTGGTATGACATTGCATGATAATAATAGGTGCATTGGTATCGCTCATAAGCATAGGATAATAATTGAGCAAATAAAGTTGAAGCCTTTCCTACTGTTATGGCTATTTCTATCCAAATGTCTGGGTTGGATTCTATTATAGCTGTGAAGTCATGAAATTACATATTTGGGCAACAAGAGTATTTCATTTTGATGGGGAAGTCTTGATAAGATGATTCATTTATTTGATGCACACCTATCTTATCCTATTTGATTACTTGATTTTTTACACTGTATGATTTGAAATGAAGAAGATTACAAAGAAAAGATAGTAGAAGAAGTGATTTAGGATAGCGAACCATATGAAATACTCAAACATTTGTATATTTTTGAGGGAGCTTATTATAAAAAATTTCCTAATTTTTATGTTTAAAATAGAAGTTATAAAAAAAATTCGCCAACTTCTCTATATTTCAAATGGAAAATATTGTAAAGATTCGCCAAAATATTTATACTTATAATATGAGATACTTAGAGAAATTCGCCCATATTTATATACTTTTGAGTGAGGGGGGTAGTCTTATTTTTTTCCCTGTTTCTAGCATGGTTATTTACATAGTGTAAATATTTTTTTTACTTGCACCTCCCTACCATATTATGATTTTAAGGATGTGCCGTTGTAGGGCTTAAACTTTCATATGAAAAAACATGTGATAATATTTGACTTTTCCTACCAAAAGGCATTGTAGGAAGGATGGCTAGTGGCACAAAGGATAGGTGAGTTATTGTGATTGACATCATCTCGCACTGTGAGAGTAAGCTGGAACCACCAACAATTCAATAGGAAATGGAAGATTGAGGAGGACCTGATGGAGCTTGATCACCCCAACTAAGATCATTGAAGTCTCAAGTTTCCAAAACCTAGAAGGTACTGTGAGACTCCTAATCACTTCGCCATCAAAATGGGTGAGGATTATCGAAATCCTAAGACACTAGAGTTCAATAGTAAATGAAGCCTTCTTTTCAAATTCTAGATGCCTTTTTCTACGACACTTTACGAAATGTTCAATCCATGAAATGTTTAACAAAGGTTTTTCTATGGCTAATAATTGATCCACTGACCTTGAAGTAAGTCTCTAGAGCTCATTATAAGCATTCTAGGCATTTGATTTTATTAGAAAATGTGGTACTAGTGTCATCGACATAAGTATGAAAGATGAGGTCTCTAATGCCCCTAGGGATGGAGATCTAATGTGGATTCCCTTTCAAGTATTTGGCATGAAGGAGCCTGACGTGAGTATGTTTGGAGGACTTTTTGCTCTCGTTGATTAAGCAAATTGGCTTGACATAGCATTAATTCCTTTCATTGGTTCGATTTCATCCCATCATCTGGTGCCTATCTATGATCTGCAAAGAAACTTAATTCATAGGCCACCAGTCTTGCATTAAGGTTTGAAGACATTTTGGCAAAAATTTCTGAATCCATTTCAAAGAAGCCTATGAAAAATGCCTCTTCAAACGTCTGCATGTAAGTACTTGGTAAAAACATTAGCCTAGAGTATATGGCCATGAGCATTAACTAGCTAGGTATAGTTGATAGATAAAAAATGAGAGCGTTTGATCCCTGATTAATGCCGATGAAGTTCAAAAATGTGTATTGTGCATGTTGAAACACCTTTATGGCAGTAAGTAACATCCTCAAAATCTTATTAGTCATCTTGACTGCTAAATTTGGTACAGTTGCATAGCGAGCAATCCAAAATTCCATGGTTTTAACCATGTATTCTTCGGTTGGTAGATAATTACGAGGTGGACTTGGCAGTAATGGATAGTTGAGCCACTGATTATTGATGCTTCCCTAGTGTTGTCCTTCCCAAAATTGCATCGAAGAGCATCTTCTGGGTACTAGGCAAAAAGATGGATTTACTTAAAGTATATATGGTGATGATTCCCATTGTACCCGTAGAGTAGGATTCTTCTCCAAAAATTTCCTCCTCCATATAGGATCAACTTTGTCAAATTCCTCTTGTGTGTAGGTAAATGTTTGCATGCTAAATTGGAGTTGCTATCTGGGTCTTTATTTGTTGTGGAATTTATGTACTACCATGCTTGCTTTTTAAGTAATCCATATGGTATATAGAATGGTCTCATTACCTATTCCAGATTTCTGCTTTCAATCTTTGCTTCCTTCATGACTTTGATTACTTGATCTTCAAAATCTTAAGTAAGCTCGAACACCAGTAGTGCCCGCTCTTGTCTGCTTAGTTCTGCAATATCCCGAGTGTAACTTTTAGTGTGGATCTCCGTGTCCTCCCTTATCAGTGAATGATGTAAGGGGGGAGAAAGAGGATGTACCTCAATCTCCTCAGTAGCCGCTATGGAGTGTGGAACTATTGGTGTCCCCTCTTTGACCTGCTCTGCTAATTGACCTCGCAATTGCTTTATTAATTCATCCTTCTCTTTAATTTCTTCTGTGGCTTTCAGAATCGTTTCCTTGTTTTAGAGAAGCTCCTCTCCTATGACACCGAGCTCATCAACATCTTTGTTGCATTGTACTATATATCGATTTTTTGCTACCTTCCACTTCCTTCGCAGTTTTGTGGTATCATCCATATACCTTTTCTCCCAATCTGCTATGATGGCTTGCTCCTATTTCAGTTGATCTTCATACTTTGCTATTCTCTCTTCCAATGCTCGTGTGTCTTTCTCTATTACTTTAGAAGCTTCTATTGGTTGGTTACACAATAGGGCTTTCATTAGTGCTTTGTTCCTGTTTCTTAAATTATCAGCCTCATCCCTGTACACCTTGAGTTGAGATTCCAGAATTTTGCTTCTAGTGTTCATTCGTGCCTTCTTTGCTTCGCTAGGTTCATATCTTCTTTGTAATTCTTTTAATTGTTCTTTTAGCTTTTGATTTTCCGTTTCTAGTGAGTTGCATTGATGCTTGGTTTCTTGGACTTCTGCCTCTTTCTCTACTATTATGTTTTGTGCTTGACTTGATTGGGCAGATAGATTCTCACCTATTTCTTGAAATTGATTCTTTTCTCGCATTGCTTTGTTGTAGTCCGCATCAGCCTCAAACATTAGTTGTTGAGTATTCATTTCAGTTTGTATCATTTGTTGTACTACTGGCTTGAGCTGAGCCACATCCACATTTAACCATGTCTTAGGAATGCTTTAAGCTTCCCTGATGTGTACGTCTTTCCTTGATTCACGTGTAAGGTCTCGTTATGCGGTTGTCGTATTTGGAGCTATACTTCATGTTCTTTTCTTTCCTCTTCTTTATTAATAGACTTTGTTGCACTCCCTTGAAATGTGACATCCATAGGAGAAGGTTCTGCTACAACCCTTATTGGTGTGAAGGGTTCCGATTCTTCAACTGTATTTTCAATATTTTCTTCCTTGGGGTTCTTGAAACGGACTTCTCCCGCTAACAGAGTCTCTTTGAGTTGGATATTAGATGTTTCATTCAATTTGATAATATGTACCTCTTCTTGAGACGCAACTTGCTTTGTGGGTTCCTTGATATTGTCATCCTGTGTTTGATCCTCCTTTGCCTCTTCCATGCCAAAGTCATCATGCACTTGATCTAGTTCTTCCCATTGGCCATCATCTCTTGAATCACTTCTAATATCCGCATTTAGCATGGAGGTGTCTTGTTCTTCTTGTATGTCTGAGGACGAGCTTGAGTTCATCAATCCCAGCTCTCGGTATCTGTGAACCTTGGTCAACCTCTTTCTTTGTTCCAAGTCTTGATGGCCTTGTTGGTAATGGTGCCCTTGCACTGAGAGGTTTACCTGTCCCTCCACATATTGGTGAGTAGCTTCCATTGCTTTTGTCAATTCTTCTTCCATAATCGGTGGATTTTCTTCAAGTCTAGTCCTTGGAAGTACATGTGCTTTCTTTGTAACTGGAGCTTCTACTTCCGCGTGCATCATTTCCTGTAGCCTTTTTGTACCTCTCATTCTCGATTGGGAGCTTGTTTCTGGTTCCTCTATGATCTTGACTCCTTCCTTTTTTCTGGGAACAGTAGCAATCTTTGGATACTTTGCCATTGCTTTAGATGATAACATATCTTTCAAATGTTCTCTAATGCCTAGAGCATGATATATCAATATGGTTAAGGTGACGCTTCTGTTTAGGAACTTCTTGTGATTCCACTGCTTCTTAGCCTCAAAAATCCATTCTTGAATGTATGGAGTCATATTCATTTGATTCCCAATTTGTTTGATTGCATATGACAACATTTGCACTATGATTTTTTGCGGAGGAGTATATCTCTGCATGTTGGGAAAACAAAAGTGCTGATGAATGAGTCGCACTTCCTCTTCTATATCAATGTGATTTATATCGGTGAACGTTGTCGTCTTTGCTCCTTGACTTTCCTCTTTCAAAATGGTGTTCCCATCCTTTTCCCATCCAAAAGCTTCCTTAATTAGGTCGTGTGTAAATTGGATAATGACCCACTCGCCTACTGCATCCATGACTCTAGCTTCCGACACCAATGGATCATGCAATGTTGGCTGCAAGGTGTTCATGACTTGCGTACGTCGTTGAAAGTCAAGTTTCATATATCGGTAATTCAAAGTACGTGTAAATGCCCGCTTTCTTCATATGTCCATCGTCGATGGAAGTTCATGCACTACCTTGAAGTCTTGGGACATTATGGGGAACTGATGATCAGTGTCCATAATTTTGATTGTCACTAGGAACAAGTAATCCCCTACTGGTTGATCTTCTCTAAACTAGCAACCTTTTGCTTCAGTCATGCATTGTAGAGGGAATTCCAGCACTTCCTCCTGAATGGTCGCTTCAGAGTCCTCAGAAGCCATTTGCACTCGTAATGAAAAGAGCATTATCTTCCTATAGAAAGCAAGTCTTTAGTGATGTGTGTTGTAGTGACATTTCATTCGTTGTGTCACTCTGTTCCCCTTGCTTACATATGTAAGATCTCTTACCACATATTTTTTCATTTTCACTCCTGAAAGAAAACAAGAATTAGTATAGCCGAAGCATTTATTTATGTACATAGTAGGTCCATTCCTATGGAAGTAGAATCTATGACCTATTCCCAAGTGGGGAATGTGTACCACTAATTTTGTTACACTTTTCATGTGCCGAATGCATGGCCTCATCTGTCATGCATACTTTAGGTGCATTCGAAGCTTCATGTGTGCAAACGAAATCCTTTTGGTTCTGGTGTTCCGATCCTTGCTGGTTCTTTTTTCCATATCCATTTTGTAGTTGAAGTTTGAGGCCTCATCTTCTCTTCTAGGTGGAGGGATACTGTAGCTTCTCCAATGCATTCTATGACTTGACCCCCAACACCTATCATGTGTGCTTTAGTAGGTGTTATGATCGTTTCAAGCTGCGTGATAATTGTACTTCGAGTGCAACTGAGTGCTGCTCTTGAGTCTATCAAGGCATCTATTATCTGGTACTCTGTGGTTCCGATTCCCTGATAAGTATGCTTGGGATATGCTGAGGTTGTTTGTGTAGGACTTGTGAACTTGATAGTTAGCCATGGGAATAGGCTTTTCTCCTTGTAGATACCGTTCATCCATTTGCCTTATCGACTCTTTCCATTTCTTGATACGCTCTAGGGCTTCTTGCCTTGCCTCCTCTCTAATCCTCTCTTTTCCTATTTTGTGCACCCACAAGTCGTGCTAACATTTGGTCTATCAATGGTTCCATGTAACGTTTCACTCGACAACCACTTATGTAATTAGGAAGAACATCTCCATCTAGAGTAGCTAGATTAACCACTCCACTCGTTGAAATCCTATTGATTATTAGAGGTCCATATCCGCGCTTTTGTAGCTTCTTGGCGTGTTGCTTCAAGGTGTAGACCAGAACTAAATCTCCTTCTTTTAGTCCTTTGTCTTTGATGTGCGCATCATAATATGCTTTTTGTCTTCTCTTAGCCGCTCATGCAGTTTCTCAATTTGGTCTGGTTGCTTGGATAATTCATGCCCCATCCATTCATACTATTGGGCCACTCTCAAAGTGGGTATTAAAAAATCGATTGGCAATATTGCGTTTTGTCCATACACTAGGTTAAATGGTGTAGTGCCAATGGCAATCTTGTAAGTGACACGGAAGGCCCAGCTTGTGTGATGCAATTGTTTGTCCCAATCTGACCTTCCACTATTGACTATCTTTGTCAACACAGTACACGACACCTTATTGGAACTTTCAGCTTGCCTGTTGGCTTGAGGATGTTAAGGGGCTGATCTTTTATGGATCACTAAGAACTCATTCATTAAGGACTCTATTACTTCATTAATGAAATGCGTTCCTCGATCACTCACTATCTCTATAGATAGTCCAAAGCGAGTAAAGATATTCTCAAAAAGAAACTTAGTGGTGGTCTGAGCAGCATTATTTCTAGTAGCCTTTGCCTCTACCCATTTAGTCAGGTAATTTGTTGCTACTATTATGTATTCGGCATGTGATCCTTTGGTTGGTGGGTTAATGGGTCCTATGAAATCAATACCCCATGTAGATAATGTTCTTGCACAAACCATGGGTCTCAATGGCATTTCATCTTGTCTAATCAGATATTTGGCTCTTTGGCAAGTCTCGCAACTTCGTACATAGGTGTCTACATCTATACGTAGAGTTGGCCACCACAGGCCTACAAAGAGAATCATTTTTATAGTTCTTTCAGCTGAGAAATGTCCTCCTCTAGCACTTGCATGTGCCATTTCTAACATGGGTAAGTATTCTCCTTCATGTACACACAACCGTAGTTGATTATCTTTCCCTCGTTTGAATAATTGTCTCCCCATGATAACGTAGTCCTTACTCATTTCCTCCAGGGATTGTTTCCTTGCTAAGATGATTCCTTCTTCATGCTCTCGTTTCTTTAGGAATTGCACTAACTTCTTACTCCAGTTGGGTGCTATTGTAGAGAAAGGTAAAGATGTATGATCGTCTGGAGTGGTTGCCTGACATTCCGTGCAACCATTGACATATTCATGGACATCCTTAGGCATATCAGGCCAATATGCCCCTAACTGCTTCAATTCTCTTAGTGTTCCATGAGTTCCCTTATGCATTCTCCATTTGTTTATGTGGGCTTGTTCAATCAACTTCTTTTGTTTGTCTTCCTGTACGCATCTCGACGGTACTCCCTTGGATTCCTTATAATACACACTTCCTGTTATAATGTGTAAGTTACGTGATTGTAGGATTTGCTTTTTACTCTCCTTATTAATTGAATGTTGTGGTCCATGAGTGAGTATTAGAATTAGCTTTTCTGCCCACTTAGGACACACCTTCAAATTGAACAAGTAAGTGTCTAGCAAATTGTCGGGTACTCCCTTTGGTGGTTCTCCATGTGTTAACCTAGAGAGATGGTCTGCCCTCACATGGGTATTTTTTTCACAATTACCTCAAAATCGAACTCCATTAGTAATAGAAACCATCTCACAAGTCTTCCCGTGTTGCAAGGCTTACTGACTAAGTACATTAAAGCTTGATGATCTATGAAGAACTTGAACTTATTGGCTAAGAGATAGTGTCTGAATTTCTTTACAGCGTACACCATCCCTAATCCCTCTCGCTCTGTAGTTGTATAGTTTCTCTCGGCTTGATTCAGTTTTCTACTTGCATAGACAATTGGATGGTCCAGTTTTCCTTCGTATGCTGGCTGAACTAAGATGCATCCTATTCCGTAATTGGAAGCGTCCACATGAATATGAAAAGGCTTGTTCCAATTGGGTGTTTTCAAAATTGGAGCTATGCTAAGCCGTTTCTTTAGCTCATTAAATGCCTTCTCACATTCATCTGTCCACATGAATTGAGTCAACAATCCATACAAAGGCTTGGCAATTATAGCATACATGTGGATAAATCGACGATAGTATCCACAGTGACCCATAAATGCTTGCACTTCTTTTGCATTATTTGTTCTAGGAAGTTCTAGAATCACTTTGATCTTGTCTTCATCAGTAGATATTCCGTTCCTAGATATGGTGTGTCCTAAGATTTTTCCTTGCCTTACCATAAACACACACTTTTCAGGATTTAGGCATACTCTATATTGTCGACATTTATCAAATATTTTTCACAACTTCGGAATATGTTCCTGCCTACGATATGAGTATGAACATAGGTCATCTACATATACTTCCATACTCTTCTTTAGAAATTCTTTGAAGACATGACACATCAACCTTTGGAAAGTGGTAAGGGCATTAGTGAGCCCAAAAAGCATCACTCTAAAAGCATAGACCCCCCATTCAATCATGAATGAAGTCTTATGTTGATCCTCAATAGCAATGGCTACTTGATTATATCTCGAGAATCCGTCCAAGAAGCTATAGACTTCTTTACCTGCAACTCTTTCCAAAAGGTGATCGGTGATAGGTAATGAGTAACTATCACGGATTATGGTTGCATTGACTTTCTTTAGATTAATGCACACTCTCAATTTTCCATTCTTTTTGGGCACAATAACTAATGATGACACCCATTCGGTATGTTCTATCTCATAAATGAATCCAACCGCTAATAGGTTGTCTATTTCTTCTTTTATTTTTGCCGCATAAACCTCATTATATGTGTAAGGGCATTGTTTTGATGGTTTTGCCTCTGGTGTCATTGGTATTCTATGAGAATAGATGGAGGGTTCCACATTGAGATCCTTATAGGTCCATGCAAACACATCTCGATATTCCCAAATCAGCCTAATCAATTCTTCTTCATCCTCTAATGACACATCCTTTCCTATGTATGTACATATTTCTTCTTTATCTTCTACGGTTACTATGATTTTCTTCGTTTGTTCCTTATTGTCATATGCCTCTCCTTCTCTTGCCTTTCTCTTAGGCATCTCAATAGCTATTTTCCTTTCCTCTACTTCGTATCTTTTGAAGTGTTTGGGAACTTCAAAAAGATCAAGGGTTGGTTTGATCTTACTCGTGCTTTCCTCCTGCTTTGGTACTATAGGGGTTGCTTCTATTGCTAACACTTTGGTCATTCCATACTTGTCTCCAGCTTGAATGGCTTCTAGATAACGTTCCTCCGAATCAAACTCAAGTTCCATTTCTATGCTCTCATATTCTTCTTTCCATTCCTTTTCTAATATTTCTCCGGCTTCTACCTCTTGAAGGACTACCATGTACAAGTTTATGTCATAGCCTTCTTCGTCCACACATTCATTCATGGTCAATACTTCTTCATTTACACATACATCTAAGGTTGCTAGGATCTCCATCCGATCGTGCAGTTTGAATGCTTCATCAGGGAAGACTTGAGGCATGTACATTGGGTCCTCTATGGGCCGATAATTTATATGTCCTATGGGCCATAACTGCATCTTGTTATCCTCTTTCTTTGTTTCCTTACACATCCATAATTGGGCATCCTCATGCATGCATGATTGATGACTTGATCCAGCACTATGGATAGACAAATCGTCTTCTTCCTTATGTATGGGGTTCCAAGGTACTTCTTTGTATGCAAAAGTATGAAAGTTTATCTTGGTCATGTTTCCTTGATGTTGGGGGTATAATGAGTCTCGTACCCAATCTTGCACTACTCGGAGTTGTCTTATGAAAGGTCATCCTAATATCATTTCATAATTATTTGCCTTTCCAAATTGGCAGAATCTGATCGCTAATGTATGCTCAAACTCGACTCCACAAGTGGTTAATTTGATCCTTTCCAATATTCCCAATGGTTTCTCAACATGGCCATGTGCTAATTGAAGCTTCATACGAGTTGGACGTAGGGCTGGATTTCCCCATTTCTCCCAAATCTCTTTGGTGGCAATACCTACTCTTGCTCCTGTTTCTAGTATGGCCTTGGTCATGTATCCATTGTACATGACAACTAAACATGTGTTGCCCTCATCTCCTTCACTAAACTCTCCAACCTTATCCACCGGGATTTGTACCGTAGAAGGTTTTTCATTTTCCTTGCTTTCATTCTTGCGCTTCTCCTGCTCTTACTCTAATTGTCTCGCTAATTGTTTCCATAATTGTGGCTTTACGCGAAGTAATTCTTCCACAATCAATTGACATTGTACTTTGGTCTTTTTAAGTTCTGTTAGATTGTGTGAGTTTTCATCTAAGGTCCGCTTTTCTTTTCCTCGTGTTGTGGGAGCACGGAAAGTCATGGATTCCTTCTCATATTCCCCCATATAGTTTGGTAGGGTAGAAATGCTCTCGGCTTCCTCCCTGTTTTGGTCTAGTCTAGAAACTTCTCATAGTATTGCAGGTCATAAGCTTGCTCATACTCTATCATACTGGCGTCATAGGAATAGTAATCTCCTTGTGTTTGCTCATATCTTGGGTTCGTTGATTCTACACTAGCTATTGGTGATGCTAGCACTATGGCTCTTTCTAAGTTTTCCTCTGGTTGAGCATATTTGACAGGTACTATGTGTTGAGGAAGTGGTGGTTGTGGTCCTAACACTGGCTGAGGGTTTCCAAATCGTCTTGCTCATATGGTCTAGGTGCTTCTGGTGGTCCTGGATAGGGATTATACCTGGGAATCTCCCTTCCTGGCTCTCTAGGTGGGTATCCATATGGCCTATACTAAGGTTGATTCAACGGTCGTGTCTGTCTGTTGAAAGGACAATTCTTAGTGGTATGATTGGTGTATTTTTGTCTATGTGGCAATACAAAGTTGTTCCTTGATGTGGCTGCCTATTGTAAGGGTAAGCTTGAGGCAAGCCTGTTCCTCCTCTTATGCACATGTGAGTTGGATGGTCTCCTCCGCATAAGCTACATCTTCGTAGCATGTGTATTCTTAGTGACGGATGTTGGTAGTTTCTCTGTCCATGGAATCCTAACTTCTTCACTACCAACTCTGCTAACTCTTCTACGTTACTAGAGTTGGATGTTACTGTGCTTCTAGTGTCTTATAATTTCGTAGGACTAGGTGTACCTTTGAGATCATCTGCTAGGTTGTCCTCTAGGTCAATGCACTCTTGAAGACATTCACTCAACATCTGTAGCCTCTTCACATAGACTAAAGTTCTCAAGGTTCCGTTTGACAGTCCGTCCAAGAATAATGATATAATTTTTTGTTGCGTGGGTCTTTCTGCTACTAGGCACCTATCAACATATTCATTGAATCTTTGAGCAACAGTTTTCACAGTTTCATTTGGGTTCTCTTTGAAGCTATGGATTAAAGATGAAGAGTTGTGTTTAGTCCCTCTCTTAGTGAATTCCCCTATGAATTCCTGAAAGAATTCCTCAATATCTCCAAATTGGTTGGGATCTAGTAGCTGGAACCATGTCAAAGGCGTTCCTGTGAGGGTGAGTCCAAAGGACTAATACTACATAAAGAAATCATCCACTTGTTCAGGTCTTAGAACTTTTTTAAATTCAGCTATGTGGTCGTAAGGTTCTCCCATTCCATCATAATGGTTTCTCATACACTTAGGCACTTGAATCGGTCTCAATCTTCTTATGGGTTATGGTTGTCTAGGCACTCTAGGAATTGCGGGACTCATTGGAGGCATTCCAGGCTGCACTCCTAGTGGTGGTCTTGGCCTCACTGGTAGCGGATGTTGGTTGCCTAGTCCTAGGTGAGTTTGATTGTGTGCTTGCAGTCCTAGCATTGTGAATTGCACATGTGTTCGGTTTGGCACACTCTGATGGCTTGTCTGTCCTGACATTGTATGTTTTGTCTCTTGTTGTGTCCCAAAGGGATTTTGAGAGGTAGTTTCCTGTTCTCATTGAGGGAATATAGGTAACCCCATATACTTCAATCAAGCCCTATCAATGGCATCAACAAGCTAGTATCTTCTTTGGTTCTTGTTTAAGTATGTAACTAGACTCATCTTCAAGATCTTTTAACTCATAGAAGGTAATTGGACTTTCCTCTTACCTGCATGTAGGTGAGTCAATTTGTAACTATAAGTCGGATCCATGAATCAAGTAGACCTCTAACAGGTAATCGTCTTGAGGTATCAAATCCCCTCGCAAGACTCGAGTCACTACTGATTTGCCTCTAGGAGTGGTTATCAACTCTTCATGGTCCGATCTTCCTGAATTTTCTTGTCCTTCCAACTCTCCTCTCTCATTGATCCGGTCTGGGTGTTTTGTTACCACATAGATGTGATCTAACTTGTCCACGTACACTCCTCTTTCATACTTGATTGCCGGTCTCAACACTATGATTGAATCAGTTGCAGTTACCATCCTGGCTACCGACATATTTAAACCATCCAAGTAGATGGGAATCTCCTCGGAATTAGTGGACACATATTGCAGAGAGGTATGGTATTCCCCTTCTATCATGGTCATGAAGTTTCTCCTGGGGATAGAATCTTGCATGTCTTCCGAAGCCATTGGTATCTCTTCCTCTGAGTCGCTAGAGGTGTCAGAATAGATAGAGCGGTGACTTGCCTGAGTTGCACTTCCTACCGATGAGATAACACTTCTCCTGCTACTTAGCACTTGCCCTGACCTCAAGTTCATCTACCCTCCTATGGCTATTTTGGTTCCTAACTATCCCCTAATTGTCTCCTCAATCGCCTCAAATTTTGCCTTAAATAGACTCAAAATGTTCTGGGCAATACCACCTTGGCGATACTGCACTGGGTGATACCACTCTCACCACGATACGATACCACTATTTACCGCGATACGATACTTTTGCAGGTGATGATATGATACTTGGGTAGTCGACAATACGATACAACAATCCTCACGATATGATACTGCTTTCTTGATGGAGAGTGTTAATCTCCAAAAGAACAAGTTATCCTTGAAGTTAGAGCACCTCTATATCAAGAATAACTTAAAACCTTCACCAATTTGGAGGATCAATACTCAATTTCCAAAATCTTGAACAAACTGTGAAGAAGGTGACTACACAGAAAGTCTTCTGCACATAACTCACTCATTGACTTATCAAATGTGTAAAGTTTTTTATAAAACTTTGCAGAGGGTGTTGCCCATAGTTTACACACCTTTTCCAAGTTAAAACATTCCAAAAGACTTAGTAGATCTTGAGAAATGATCTTAACAATTCACCTATGTCTAAAACTATAGTTATTTACAATCGACTTTGACACATGCAACTTCTAAAGCTTGGTTCTCCCAAGCTATAATCCATTTAATCAAATGCTTTTAGCCATAGGTAGCTTACCTTGCAACTTAAAGAATGAGTGCTTGCTTGCTCAAAACTTTACACTGTGGAAGGAGAACTAACCAAAACATTAGCATCAAATTTTGCGCCTCCTGCAACTTCTCTTCTTTACATTTATACATGTAAATGTTCCTACACTCAATTCTCTCAGCCTGATCACAATTAGAAGCTGAAAATTTGTACAGAGGTCAAACAACTATAGACTTAGACTTGTGCAAAAGCATTTCACAAAAGACTCAACACAGAAGGAGAGCTCTCAGAAATATCGGGTGCAACTTTTCTTCATTTCTAGAAAATTTTACATCTGAGTGATAAGAGAGTTCTTACTCACTTCTAAAGTGTCTAATGAATCATACAACTTCTAATTTCTCTATTCACATGTCTCTCATATTTGCCCCAATATTTTTCCTTGTATATATAGGCAAATATGTACAAGTTCATGACCACAAAAAGTATAAGTGAACTAACTCTAAATTAATGTACATATGTATACACATTTTCATTCTCTGAACATGTACTTTCTTCATGCTTCATGACTTGATCTTTTCTTCAATCCTTGACTTCAAAACTTCATCAAAACTTCAATTGTTGATTGCCTTGCACCAACATTTCTACACGATACCAGTGCACTACATGATACGATACTATGTGGCTTAGGCGATACGATACCACCTAAATGCACGATACGATACTGATGTGATGAACGATATGATATTTGGAATCCTCACGATACGATACCAGTGCAAGTCACGATACGATACCACAAACCCACACGATACGATACTGGTTGGGATGATATGATACTAAAATTTGTCACGACACGATAGTAGAAGGTTCAACGATACGATACTGAGTACATGATATGATACCAGTATCATGGGCGATATGATACCGCTCGGTCAAGGATACGATACCATAACTGGGATGATACAATACCAAGTGGACTGCGATACGATACCACTTGTACATTGCAATCGCGATACCAACTTGACGATGTGGAGGTGATCGCAATCCGGGTGGATTGGGTCCGGTCGTGGCACACACAGGGTGTATGAAGCTAATGAATGTTGGATGGTTTAAGGACATGTAAGTGAAATTAATGTTGAGTATGGAGAAGAACCGAGGGTGATCGTCTCAAGGAAACCGTAAGCTAGCATGAGCCCTATGGATGCCTAACAATGATGCTCTAGGAGTTTGGAGGGGGGTTTATATAGTTTTTTGAATGAATTTGGGCCCTTGGATCTAGAGAAATCAACTCTCAACTCTAGTATCACTACTTTCGATTACAACCATTTGATTAATCAAATCAATGCCTTGGAATTGTTCTTTCTATCAAATCTAGTGTAAAGGAGTGAAATTTAGGCGCCTTCATTCTCCACCATTGGATCTGGGGATGATCTGGATCGTCGGATCAGTGCTGACATCAGCTTGGATAAGATAAGCCACTATTTTTGGAGAAAAGCTGCATTATTGATCTTTGATTGTCAAAAAAATATTCTTTTATAGAAAAACTCGTGGATCCTTCTTGCTTTAAGAATAAGTGCATCTCCACCCTTGAATATGAGCTCATCTTGATCGTACAACATGGCTCAATCAGCTTTCGCCATGTGGTGGCCCTTCAACCCTTCAATTTGCTTAAACTAGAAAATTGCGGTGATCCTGAAAACTGAACTTTGTACTCTTTGACCCTCCAAATAGGCTTTGATGAAGATGAAACTTTGTAGGACAATGTTTCCAAAGATCTCCTTCAGGAATATACAGAAAAAACTCCCATCTGAATCTCCCTTGTACAAGTTTGACTACATTTGGAAGCTTGCAAGGTGGCATTAAGGTGTCTAGGGAGCTCTGATAGCCTTGAAAATTTGTACAAATATGTCGCCACATATGATCTTTATACATGCCAAACCATATGGCTAACATAAATTTCTATACAAGAATTTGTAGGGTCAAACTAGAAAAATTACATTTTTACAAAATGAACATAGCATATCAATGTGCTACAAAATCCATTTTCTGCTGAAATTTGGGCTATAGACTGCCTTTGACAATCTTTACAAGTATATGAATTTTCATCTAATTTGGTGACAATGAAATTTTTACCCTAATTTCCCAACTTTGACCAGCTTTGACCAGCTTTGACCGCTACCATGGACTTTCTTGATTTCTTTGAAACTTTGTATGTGAGCTTCCATTTGACATCCTTGATGCATCCTGGACTTCTCGGGGAATTCCGGCTACCTTCACCAAATATTGCTTGAACAGGATAATTAGGATTTTGATAAGGCAATTGATGTATTTGAGGAGCTTGGGGAGCAACATGTGGTACTTGAGGTGCAAGAGGAGTTTCCATATTATACGGTTGATGATTTTGAAAATTTTGATTTTGAGGATTTTGAAAAGCTATTTATGAAGCTTGAGGATACATGTTTTGACACATTTGAGGATTTTGCACATGAGGATGAGGATTTTGCATTGAAGGATTATGCATTGGAGGAACTTGATATGCTTGAGTAGGAGCCACTTGTGGATTTTGATTGGTAGCTATAACATGTGGATTAGGCTCTTGAAAAGACATTGGGCTCATTTGATTTTGGAAAGTTTTGGTGTAATTAGATTGTAGAGCATCTATAGTCTTGGCCAAATTGGATTTTGTAGCAATAAGACTTTCCATTTGCTTAGTGAGAATTTCCACTTGAGATTGTTCAACTACACTTTTATTTGGCTCTACTTTAAAACCTTGAGTAGGCTCCATCATTTGAGGAATAGGAGTAGAGTCAAAATTCATAGCATGGGATTGTTCTCTAAATTGCTCCTTAATTTGTGGAAGGCTAGCTTGAGGAAGACTAGTTTGCTCATAAAGCATGGATTGTCTTTGATGTCTATGGGCTACAGCCTCTACTACTTTACGCACTTTTTGCCAATTGTCAGTAAGACCATAGCGCTTATCCGGTTCTTCTAATCGTCGTTCAACTTCCCTACAAATTTCAGGATGAAGAAGCTTAAGAAAATTGATCACAAGATCAGGTTCCAAGGTTATCTTATCCTCATCAGGAAGTTGTTCATAGTGTCTAATATACTCATTTTGTAAGTGAGTAATAGAGCTACTAGGCTTCGGTGAATTGACCCATCGTAAGAATCCATCCCGATTATGTTGGCTATAATCTTCAAGATAGAATTCTTTGAGCATCTCCTTTCTAAAATCACTCCAAGGAAGACTATCATATTGAGTGACACGGTTTATGATAGAGCTATCAACAATTTGTTCAAAGAATGATATCAAAAGATCTTCGGGAAGACCAAAAATCATAGCTTGCTCTTCAAACAAATCTAAGTAGCTTGTAATGTTGATGCCATTGAATTTTCCCTTCTCTCTCAACATAGAAAAGACTATTCTTTGGCCTTGTTTCTCAACAATAAGGGATTTGAATCCTTCCTCCATCTTATGTGAATAAGCAAGTGATGTATGATGCTCTAGATCTCTCACAAATGCGTTTACTTCACGACGAAGATGTGCACGATATTGTGAGAAATCCAGTGTAACACTCAAGAATGATGATGATGATATGATGAGGATGAAAAATATGAAACAAAGGATATGGATCACAACCTCCCAACAAGATCAGAAGCAAATGCCACGAAGCGTTTCACGTCGGGTTCAAATGTGGAGGTGATCGCAATCCGGGTGGATCGGGTCCGGTCGTGGCACACACAGGGTGTATGAAGCTAATGAATGTTGGATGGTTTAAGGACATGAAAGTGAAATTAATGTTGAGTATGGAGAAGAGAGAGATGTTGAAATGATTATGGGAATGGGAAAGTAGGAGTGCAAGTTAGATTTATGAACATGAATGATAAGAATGAAAGAGAACCATACACGCGAATCAAATTTGGAAGGAAGAATGGTCCATTGAAGGAGCTTCTTAAACACTTCCTAATTCTAATTCATATGCATAGTCTTCTTTGGATGATATGTGTGCATGACGTGAATAGATGGAATCCTTACACATAAACCAGTTTCGAAAGGAAGAATGGTCCAATATTGGAGCTTCTTATACACTTTCAGAAACTAATCAATATGTATGGGTATGTATGGATTATATGCATGCAAGTGAATTATGAAGAAACATCCTCACTGGTTCAACGCAATACTCCAGAGCCTTCTCACACATAGAAGAAATAGAAGACATGTAAAAATACTTAAGAGACTGAGAGAGGACACAAGAGACAAGTGAAAAGTGACATGAATTAAAAGGATTTGAATTAAGATACATGTATAAGATCGTCGTGGTACATCAAGCTAGGAAGTCTACTGATCAAAGGTGGGTCCGACCCTCAAACCATGACAGTTCAACCGAATGTCACACGTAAGAAGGTGAGTTCCACTCCAGTGACCCTATGTATGTCTAGGCTCGTAACATCTAACTAAAGAAGTCTAAAACTCATTAAAATCAGCTCTAACTCACTCACACGCTCCACCGAGGATGAGTCAAGATAGAGATGCTGGTTTCAAGAGCCTATCCTAGATTGGAGTTCTAACTTAAATTTGAAACTAGGTACTATACTCATACTAGCTCACCTTGGATCCTCACTCGCTCAACCGAGGGTGATCGTCTCAAGGAAACCGTAAGCTAGCATGAGCCCTATGGATGCCTAACAATGATGCTCTAGGAGTTTGGAGGGGGGTTTATATAGTTTTTTGAATGAATTTGGGCCCTTGGATCTAGAGAAATCAACTCTCAACTCTAGGATCACTACTTTCGATTACAACCATTTGATTAATCAAATCAATGGCTTGGAATTGTTCTTTCTATCAAATCTAGTGTAAAGGAGTGAAATTTAGGTGCCTTCATTCTCCACCATTGGATCTCGAGATGATCTGGACCATCGGATCAGTGCTGACATTAGTTTGGATAAGATAAGCCACTATTTTTGGAGAAAAGCTTCATTATTGATCTTTGATTGTCAAAAAAATCTTCTTTTATGGAAAAACTCGTGGATCCTCCTTGCTTTAAGAATAAGTGCATCTCCACCCTTGAATATGAGCTCATCTTCATTGTACAACATGGCTCAATCAGCTTTCGCCATGTGGTGGCCCTTCAACCCTTCAATTTGCTTAAACTAGAAAATTACGGTGATCCTGAAAACTAGACTTTGTACTCTTTGACCCTCCAAATAGGCTTTGATGAAGATGAAACTTTGTAGGACTATGTTTCCAAAGATCTCCTTCAGGAATATGCAGAAAAAACTCCCATCTGAATCTCCCTTGTACAAGTTTGACTACATTTGGAAGCTTGCAAGGTGGCATTAAGGTGTCTAGGAAGCTCTGATAGCCTTGAAAATTTGTACAAATATGTAGCCACATATGATCTTTATACATGGCAAACCATATGGCTAACATAAATTTCTATACAAGAATTTGTAGGGTCAAACTAGAAAAATTACATTTTTTCAAAATGAACATAGCATATCAATGTGCTACAAAATCCATTTTCTGCTGAAATTTGGGCTATAGACTGCCTTTGAAAATCTTTACAAGTATATGAATTTTCATCTAATTTGGTGACAATGAAATTTTTGCCCTAATTTCCCAGCTTTGACCGCTACCATGGACTTTCTTGATTTCTTTGAAACTTTGTATGTGAGCTTCCTTTGACATCCTTGATGCATCCTGGACTTCTCGGGGAATTCCGGCTACCTTCACCAAATATGTTTTTTGTAGGCCTTCACAAGTGAGAGAGGAGAGAAAATCTCGACGACAACGATATGATACCAAAAAATGGTATCGTGATACCTCAAGTGGTATGCGACGATACGATACTTGGCGAGTATCGTGATACTAGGGAATTTTGGTATCGCGATACCAAAACTCGACCGATCGCAATACTACAGCCAAAATCGCTCCAAATACAAAAACTTTTGTACCCCTTAGATTATCTCTCACTCCTCTTCACTCCTGACCCTTTGTCTCCCTCAAAGAACCCCTCAATACTCTCTGTTCCTCCCCGCGATACTGAATACGTCTTTAATCACGTGTAAGTGCATTTTTACATTACTTTTGATGTTGAAATCTTAATGTAGCTTACCTTTGGGATAGCTTGCTTAAGTCTTGAGCTCACAAGGTAGCTTTTTGGGCTTGTAGGGCGCGATACTGCTCAGGTGATACCAGTCGCTGTCTACAGACGATACCAGTTCCAGAGCAAGTGTCAAATGAGCTAATTTTTTTGGTTTTTATAGTTTGTGATCCCTGAGACCTATTCTAAACTAGCTTGGAAATTTTTTGGAATTTTTCTTGGTGATTTCAACTTACTCCTACTCCACTTCTCTCCTTGACCTAACCCTAACTCTTCCTTCTCTCCTCCTCTCCTAACCCTAAACCTAAAAACTCATTACACACACCTCAGGGATGTGAAGTAACAAGTGCTGAAGTGTGTGACTACTTGCCACTGAACGAATTCACTCCTACAAGTATGATTCCTTCACTCCAGAGCTATAACCATCACGAAGGCACCTTGGTTGAGTGTGTTCTCCGGCAACGGTGCCAAAAATGTGTGTACCTAAGTCACGAGGTCTTAGGGACTTGTGTCAAAGAGGCTAAATCTCATTTGCCACACAAGTGTGTATAGTGGTGGATTGACACACGCTTAATTATCAATCCGAAGAACCTCGTGAACCAAGTGTATGAGGACGTGTGTGCACATGACGGAAAAAAGTGGTTCAACTATAATGCATGAGAAAAGACTAAACTACCTCTTCCACTCACTTAATCTCTAAAAGTGTCTGCCACGATACCACTTACAATAGTAATTAGAAATTCAAATGTTTCTCCCAGCTCCGAACTGTGGATATGGGCAATAGTAGGTTCATTTTGAAGCTTTCGATAAGTCAGGTCTATTTGAAGTATTTTCCTCGAATTTGACAACCAATTTTCAAGTCATGACCAAAACAGTGAATGGTGGGAACCACCCACACTCACTCCACAACTCGTACTTGCTCACACACATCTATTTGTAGTATTTTCACTCGAATTTGACAACCAATTTTCAAGTTATGATCAAAACAGTGAATGGTGGGAACCACCCACACTCACTCCACAACTCGTACTTGCTCACACACACACTATAGTAGTTCAAAAGTGATGGGAAGGGATTGACAACAGTCCTACACACACATTCCAAGCTTCAGACACACACAAAAGATCATAGAGAAGATGAAAATCTGTAGGAAAGATGCAAATTCGAAATTTTTGCTCTCCTTCTTCACAATGGCAAAAAGTATTTACAAAGAGTCACAAAGTGACTTATATACATGTGCCCTAAAAATGGTCCTTTCACAGAAGTGACCGGTACTTTATTGGTTAATATCTAATTTCCTACTATTTTACAAGAATTATATTACAATGAGTTGGGCTTATGCATCTAAAGGACTCCTCTAGTGCATTTACATAGCTTTTGAGGGAATTTCCTAGGATTTGAAGAAGAAAATTATGCCCATTATTTTGAAAATTTTGGGGCTCCTCTTTTGTGTCTCTTTTCTCTGCCACAGATAGGAAGCCAAGTTTTCATAATCTTGTGAAATTCCTAATCATTAGGGATTCGAGAGGACCAATAAAATTGATCAAACTAGGGAGCCCCAAGAGATCACCTTTCTAATTTTTGGTCCAATTGAAACCAATACCCTGCAAAATGTCCTTAAGATGGAAGAAATTATTGCAAAATTGTCTAGTCCTTCCTTTCTTATCCATTATAAACTTGTCCATGTGTCTCTAAGAGTAGCAAGAGACCATATTGAAATCCCTAGCAAGAATGACATGAGGAGGTAGAGTAATGAGTGACTTCCAATAGCACGCCATTGGTGAGGCATAGTTGGCAACATATAGCAAGGCAACGCAAGAACTATCTGGTTGTCTCAATTGGACCACAATCTAGCACCTGTTCGAATTGGTATAGTATGCTCTGATATCGTAAGCCAACACACGGTTAACTCAAATGCAAGAACCTCCACTTCCTAGCATGTGAGTGGCATTAAGCCAAATAAATTCTAGACATATAAGCTTTTGACTCCACACTAACCTTTCATCATGTACTTTAATCTCGTAGAAACAAATAATGCTAGGTGACTTTGATTGCATGTACCTTTTTTAGAGAATCCTTTGGAATTGATAAATTACTTCAACCAACATTAGAACAAGTAGATTTTGTAGTACCTTCTTTTAGTCCCTCTAGTCCTTCAACAAAGTTGGAGAGTTCAATATGGAATCTATCCTTGCATTTATTTCTACAGCCCATGACAATGTCAACAACAACCATATTTTTAGTCTTCTCTATGATTTGCAAGTCTTCTTTGAGAGTCCAATCTTGCATGTCAACTTCTCTATTTAGCTAATTGAATTGGGTATGTCTCCTTACTTTATTTGTATTAGTTTGTTCCAAAACTAGTGCATTAAAATGGTTATGGCCAGAGACAGGGGGAGAGTGAAGATCACAATGAGTCATGATGTGGTGTTTAAGGAGGAGCAACCACATGCACTGGATGAGGGAAAGAGATTTTCCACTTTATCATCAAGCGAAGGGGAGATGAAATTGGCCTAAGAACTATCCTTGTACACATGACAAGGAAGCATCATCTTTAGATGATGAGTCTGAAAGTCAACAACCTGTCATCACCCAAGTGGAATATCCACTACAACCTTGGGTGAGATAGCTCTATGATTCTACAAACTCCATCCCATAGTCACAGAATAGGTTGTAGATGGACCAAGTTGATCATAGAGAATAGAGGATTAGAGAAGGGTAAGTTCCCATATTGTAGATATAGCTGCAAATAGAATACAAGAATATCATGAAGAATGGAGCTTGTTAGGTAGTGGATCGACCCCTAAGCACAAATCCATTGGCAGCAAGTGCATCTAGAAGCTAAAATAAAAGGTTAATGGTACTTTGGAATAGTACAAAGCAAGACTTGTTGCACAAGCCTACTCATAAGTTGCATGGTATCGATAGATGGATAAGTATCTCTTGGATCTAGGTTTCAAAAGATGTGCTTTTGATGCTAACTTGTATGTTCTAAAGAGAGGAGGGCACTTGTTCTTGTACTCTATGTAGATAACCCTGTGATTAAAGGAAATGATGATGCTCTTCTTTAACAAACAAAAGAAGCCATGATCTTAGAAATTGAAATGATAGTTTTGGGCTTAATGAATTATTGGTTAGGCCTTGAAGTACGGCAAGGACTAGGAATATTTTTATCTCTCAACAAATGTATGCAAGACAAATTTTGAAATCATTAGACATGGAGGATTGTAAGGAGATTTCTACACCTATGGAGGTCAAAATAAAAATCTATTGAAGGACCTCCAGTGGATATTGGAAGATACAAGAAATATGTTGGAAGTCTCATCTACTCGTACAATAGAAGACTAGATATCTCCTATGAGCAAGTTTTCTAATAAGCCTTGCCAAACGCATTAGAAGGCAAGCATGCAGATACTTAGGTATCTGAACGGAACCATTGATTATGGTATTCTCAATGAAGAAGGATCTTCTATGGTTTGATACTATGATTCAAATAGAGCAAGGGATATTGATACCAAAAACTTAATTTCTAGATATTACTTTTCTTTAGGATCTAGGATTTTCTCTTGGATGAATAAAATCAATCGATTATAGCATTATCTTCTACTAAAGCTGAGTGCCAAGAAGCATGTGTCAATGAATGTGAAGCAATATGGTTGAGAAGGATCATATGACATATAGGAATGCAAGGGCAAGAGGCTACATGGTTGTAGTGTGACATTGAAAGTTGCATGGCCATTGCCAAGAATTCTATTTTCCATGCACATATCAAGCACATAGAAATTTAGTATCACTATGTGCATGAGTTGATCAAGGATGTGGTAATGGAGATAATCTATTGTCCAATTGAAGAATATACAGCAAACATATTCACCAAGGCTCTCAGGAGAGAGCAGCTTCGTTGACACTTTTTGAAGGTTTGCATTGGACCAAGGAGGTAGTTCACCACAGGTTGGAAAATGAGGGGGGTTGTTGAATATACTCAATATTCCACGCTCAAGTGACCACAAATGATCCATCGTGCTCTAAGTTGTAAGGCCTCTATTATGAGGAGATGTCACTCTGAGAACTCGTACATTTATGGAACCTTAACTTCCAATTTAGATGAGATCTATGTGTGACTATTGATGGTAATAGATTATCTTTGTGAGCCCAGCGATTAGATTAGCTAGTGTGTAAACATCCAAGCCATTGGGTTGCTGTTCAAGGAAAACGTAAAGGCCTCATGGCACCATGAAATTTTTCTCTATAGAACCTTAATGGGGGGAGCACGATGGTAGGACTTTTGGTCATGGAGATATTGATGGATTGTATATTTTTCTGACTATTTTGTCTTTCTTGACTACATTTATCTATACCGACTCTCATTTTAAAAGCTATATAAGCATGACCCATTTGTAGCTCTACATAGCATTGCATTGTAGTGAGCCCTTCATCTAGAGTCTCTCTAGATACCCATCTAAGCTCCACATTGGGAGCGTATGGGTGGACAACACCATCTTTATAGCTGCATTATTCTTTGCAATGTGAGAACCTGAGTTCATTATCTCTTAGTCTACATCTCTCTTTCTTTGTGTTTTTTTCTCAACTTTGTGTATTGTTCTATTCCGATATACTATTAGTTTCTTATAGTCCATAATGAGAGAGGCAAGTTATTATTATGTACTCTCAGGCTCCTAGAAAATTCTTATTTATTGGTCCAACTACTTCTTTCATTGTTCCAAATTCGTTTCTTATTTGAAAACCCTTGAATCATATTTGTTCGCCTTGTGAGATGCGCTTGAGAAAATGGACTTGTACCTACCATAGGAAACTAGACAGAGTCCTTTTTTCCAAAGGCTCTTCTTAATCCCTTACAATGGATGTTCTAACGTATGATTTTTCAATAGGACTATCTTCGAATTATGAAATATTTCTTAGTTATGCGTAGGTATCCCATACTTGTTCCATCATGGCATTCAGTTAAGTACTTGAGTTTTAGTTATGTATTACTTGAGATATATATCTTTACATTGCAAAACATGTATTCAATACTTAAGTCTTGCAAGTGGATGTCTTACTTGAGCGTTTATTATGCATATTTGTATGCGTGATCTTCCATGCATGTAATCTTATATATATATATATATATATATATATATATATATATATATATATATATATATATATATATATATATATATATATATATATATATATATATATATATGTGTGTGTGTGTGTGTGTGTCTATGTGTGTGTGAAATAAATGAGCATCAATAGCAGGTTAACGGATTATCCACCACGTTAAACTTTTCTTCTCCATATCAATCTCGCATTCAAATCCTTGATGAATCTTAGCATACCTTACCTTTATAACTCTTATTATTTCATGTTAATTAGAAAATGTTATAAAGTAGCTTGGACAAGGTTGAGATCAAGCTAAGTTTATAATCTTTAGGAGTCATAGACAAGCAATTAGCTTAGCCTAGTTGTTAATTATAGTAGGATGAGGTCTTGGTTCAATCCTATCCCGTGCATTAGGGAGCGTGTTTTTCCAAAGAATCTGTAGAGACTTCTAGAATCATTCACTCTTGTTAGACGGAGTTAATTCAAGTAGACTAAGTAACATCATGGATTTATCACACAATGGACTCAATTGAGTTGGAAAAACCTCTAGTGAGTAGACACCAAAAGACTAGGACACTTGTCTAGATGTGCTTACCCATGCATATGCTACTTGAAGTTAGCATCAGATTACCCCTCTAGTCTAGAACCTATATAAAGAGACATTTGGGAGGAGAATGAAACTTCGTCTCTCATGGTTTATCACCTTTGTTCCAAAAACTTATCTTGTTGGGGAGGGTATTTGTCCAAATACTCTCTAGAGCCTTCTACCTCAATTTAACTTGATCGAATACACTAAGACTAAGCTTGAGTATGCTAGTACACTAACATGTGCAAAATCTAGTCAACTAGGAGACTTTTCCGATTGAGCTTTGTTTTTAGTTACACATGCAATAGTGGGGGTTAAGCATGCACATGCAATCTTCAATTCACTCTAGAGACCACCTCAATTTGGATTATAATAGCTAGTTGGGTGTCAAGTTTTATGTCATTTCTCATTCATTGGAGATATTCTTCACACAACTCTTTGTAGATATCAACAGTGGCTTCCAAGATCGATCCCATCTTTATGAAACCTCCTTAGTCTTTGGGGAGCCAACTTTGAATGTGATTTGTGATGTTGTTCATGATGGTTTTCACAATAACCATGTATCTCATCTAGAGCATGGTTATGGGTTCCAATTACGGAAGTCGACCTTCATGTCTTTCTTATGGGTCAACTTGATCAATCCTTCATTGATGCATCTGATTAAGGTACTAAAAAAATTATAACTTATAGATATAAGATGCTAAGTGGTCCTAATAGCCCTAAATTTGTTAGTTAGACTATTGAGGCACAAAATTTTCCCTATGAAAGGAGCCGATGGCATCCGTTAATTTCCTCTTAGAAAGTGCTTCTTCCATCTAACTGTGAAATATTGAAAGGAATAATATTAGTCCTTACACGTGATATGTATGACGTGCACTCTTTCCACCTCATAGTCATTAGGAAGAATACCCCATAACTTCTTTTAAAATTGCTTAATATTAAGTCACGATTGTCATTCTTTGATGAGCACTCAATCTTGGACTTCTTGATCATATGTGAAGAAAATCTTTCATTTTGTTTTTCTTCAAGAGCTTGCATATCTATTTTGAAGGTCTGTATGCCTTTTGTGTCCATTTCTTGTAAAAAAAGAGCTTAAGCCCTTTACTCTTAATTTCCTCTTTGAGCTTGAACCTAGTCATGATTTTCACGATCCCTAATTTGAGCTCAGCTTTTCTTTGTTCATTGCTACTATGAGAGTAGTTAGCTTTTTGAAGAGTTTCCCTCTTCTTTCCTTTCTTATTCTTTCAATTTATTTTTCTGATCTTTGAAATATGTTTTGAGTACTCATGAATAGTTTGCTCCACTCGAGTGATGTTCTCATGATTTTGTGCCCTTGTTTGGAAGAATGATGGATACACCAAGTGAAAGGTAAAAATTATATAAGTATATTCTAATTTAAGAAGTAAATGTGGCTTGTTTGTGTAGGTCTATTGAGTCAAAGACAAAGAAAAGAAGAAGAAGATAGTCAGAATTATTACATATGTATGTGACTTCTTGTTGTTTGCTTCATATGCCTAAACTTGTATGATAAGAGAGTTGGAATAGAATCTACACATAAGCATATGCGCATGTTCATGCGCTTGAATCCATGAGATCCATATATGTATTTGTGTGTATGCATACTATCCATATGTATATATTCATGAATGAATGTGATGATTAGAAGTGTATAAAAACATGTAATCAAGGATGTGTGAATGCATGTATGTGGATGCAAGTATGTGTGATTAAATTTGATTTATGGATCTGATGGTATTGTATAGTGCATGTGTTGGTATAGGTGAAGAAGATGCTAGCTATTGGAAATACATATATGTGTAAGGATTTTTTTTTTAACAAGGAAGGTTGGCTACAACCTAATCTCCCAAGCTTTAATTGATAGAAAGAACAAATTCACGATTGAATGGGCCTTGCACCCATGGGACCCCTCGAATCCCACAAACCAAAGGTAGCTAAACAAAACACTTGCTAGAATTAGAGAACATTCCAAAGAAATTTAATAAGCCGTTTGTCCCCCTTATGGGGGGCTATAGCTCAAGGCACCACCTCCTTTACTTTTCAATCCGTGGAGATGTGAGGACTGGTATGAAGACCATGAGCAAGTGAAGGCACAAGTGCGTGAGTGAAAGCACACAAGCATGCACACACATACACAGACACGCACACAAGGCAAGACCAAAGAGAGGAACAATGGAAAGCTTTCTATTGCAAAGGATCTCTCTTACAAAAGCTCTATTCTCTAACAAGATAACCTAAAAAATGAGCTCTCTATCTCTTTATATAGTTTTTGGACTAGTTTTGGCCCTGTCTAGACCTAGTGTCGGGCCTAGTTAAATATTAGGTTCTAGGGCTTATTTGAAGGCTCAAACGGAGTCTAAAAATTACGAAAATTGGTAGGATGATACTTCTAATGCTTCTCAAGTTGGAGGACTCCTTGACTTGCACAAAATGGAGCTACAAAAAGGTTAAATGATATTTACAATGGCTTTTAGTGATGAAAATCACTATTTTATAGGGATTTCTTCTGAAATTTTGACATACACTTCTTGCAGCTCCCTATGTGCTCCTTCTTCTTGTGTGTCCACTTCCCTGATGCACTTATTACGCTTTTCTTTGACCTTAAGCTTCAACACTCCCCGCCCCTCTCAAGTCTGTCGTCCTTGACAGACCCTTGTTGTAATGGTTTTTCTAGGTAGTGCTTTGGGAGGTAGTGTCCATTCAGTAGGAACCAAAGCCGTCTATCTTCCAAATGTGGCAGGGTTGGTTGTCTGGTCCTTTGTTTTTGACTGCGAGCCTTTGCAAGTTGTACTCCCTTGGTATGTGCTTCTTCCTTGGATTCCAGCATGATTTTGTCATTGTGAGTCTCCATTGATGACGACTAGATCTTCCAAAGATGATGTTCATAGTAGTCATGCCAAGTACTCATAACCCATAATGAATGATGGGTAAGTGTGTTCGTGCATGGGTTGAGGAAAATATGTGCCTTGTGCACGGCCTTGTAATGTAGCCCTATGCATGCTTACTAGGAAAATGCATTGGAAAAAGTATGGTGCAAAAACTAGGGGGTCTTGAGCTAAGTGCAAAAGGGTATGCCGACGAAGAGGTTTCCCAATCTATCATGGTTATGGTGTTGCTAGAGTAAAAATACTTACCATGGTGAAGGGTCGATCAATGTTTATCTCTTTGTGTTGTACACCTGGCATTTATGATGGAACATTGTCGATGAATGTCCATGTCAATGGTCCACTAATGAAATTTTTTGAGTGCCTAATCCTGTCTCCTCTTTTCAAAGCAACATTTGCCAAATACTGAGAATTGAATTTCTTTATATTCCTTGACAAACAACATTGGGTAACTACACCAGGCTTCGTTTCACATATTCTCTTTAGCTCACCATAAGCAGGACTCTTCCCATCTAGTATACAGACAAGGATTTGTAGGGTACCAAAACTACCCCTTGCAGATACCACCTTGGATGCTCTCGGACATACACTGGTTAAGCATCTCTCAAGTTGTGGACCTTCGAGATCTTCCCTCCTACCATGGTAAGGGGAAACAATAGTTGTGGATGCTATGTTCCTTCCAAGTTCTTGATGTCTACCAGATAAGGTAGCAATAACATCGTCTGCCAGCCAAGACACGCTTCTATCAAAACTGATATATGCCCACTCATCAACGGTTCCACCTTCAACTAGGCATGACTCATTCATGCTCCATGAGCCAAAATTGGGACAAGGTTTCTCTCTCTCTTTTTTCTTCTTCTTCCTTTTTTTGTTCTTTTTTTTTACAAAACAATGTCACAAAACAAGAAGATAATTGTTAGTATCAGAGAAAAAAATAGTTGACATATGTCAATGTGCTCTTGTGCCTGGAATTCTCAATTGTGTCTATGCACGGCCGTGTAATGTGGCCCTATATTAATGCATACTTTGGAAATGCATGAGCTGAATGGTGCAAAAGACAGGGTTGTGCAAGGAGCACATGGTTTTCACTCGTTGAGGCTTTCGATGTTACTTGCGAATGTTGATGTCATCTTTGTTGGAGGTATCTCTTTGACATTCAAATTATCTAAGCACTTGATTGTTGAATGACAACTGATCCTTCCTCTTTATGGGTATCCATTTGAGAATGGTCTTCGAGGGTTTAGTGATCTCCTTTGCCTGCTTCATGTTTGGATGGTTTCTTGAGGGTTTGATTCTTCGTGGTTGGCTCTTTTGTACTGTGGCTTATCCTATCTCTATGGTCACAAAGGGACGTTGGTCAATTATTTGAGAAGTAGTTATGCCCGATTTTCGGCACATGTCCATGTGATATTTTGGGGCTTTTGGGTTGACATCTAGGCCTAATCGCCTTACTTATTTTTCCTAATGTGCTCTCTGGAATTTGCCTATGCTTCTTCTCTCACCCTTAACTCTTCTTCTTTTTGTTTGGTAAGATATCTCCTTCTAAAGTGGCCAATTGAACCGCACCACTAGTGAAAATTCTATTAATGATCATGGGTTCATATCCTCTTTTCTCCAATTTATGGGCATGCTGCTTTAGTGTATAAACCAGCACTAGATCTCCTTCTTTCAATCCTTTATCTTTGATGTGTGCATCAAAGTATGCCTTTTGCCTTTTCTTTGCAGCATAGATGCCTACTGCCGCTCGTAGCTGCGTCTCACCTAAGCATTCTAGATCAAAGATCTTGGATGACAATTCATGTCCATTCCACTCGTGCTCTTGTGCTACTTTTAAAGCAGGGATTAGGAAATCTAATGGTAGCACCGCATTCTGTCCAAAGAACATCTGAAATGGGGTGGCATTGATTACCATTTTGTAGGTGACTCGGTAAGCCCAAACAGCATGATGAAGCTGTTTGTCCCAATTAGAGCGTTTATTATTGACCAGTTTTGTCAATACATTACATAGGATCTTATTCGTACTCTCGGCTTGTCCGTTAGCTTGTGGATGATATGGGGCAGACTTCTTATGTATCACTAAGAATTCTTGGAGAAGATTTTCAATGACTTCATTCACGAAATGCGTGCCTCTATCGCTCACTAACTCTATTGGTAATCCATATCTTGTGAACACATTCTCAAATAAGAACTTTGCCATTGTTTGAGCATCATTCTTTGTAGTGGCTTTGACTTCTACCCACTTTGTCTGGTAATCTGTGGCAGCAATAATGTTCTCTGCATGGGAGTTTCTAGTTGGAGGGATAATAGGGCCTACGAAGTCTATGCCCCACTTCGAAAATGCACATCCTCCCATCATTGGCCTCAAAGGCATCTCGTCTTTTCTAACCGGATATTGTGCACGTTGGCATGTGTCACATTTCTTCTCATAGGTATGTGCATCCATATGAAGAGTGGGCCACCAAAGTCCTGAGAATAGAATGGTCTTGATTACTCGGTCAGGACCAAAATGTCCACCTGCAACACCACTGTGTGCAGTCTCTAAGACTTTCAAATAGTCTGATTCGTGAACACACAATCTTAGGTAACCATCTTTGCCTCTTCGGTATAGGTTATCTCCTACTAAGGCGTAGTCTTGAGCCTCTTGCTCCATGCTTCGTCTTCTTGCTAAACTAGGCTCACTGGGTAATGTTCTTGATCTCAAGAATTCTACCAACGGAGCACTCCAATATGGAATTAATGAAACATGATAAAGGGTGACATGCTCCACTGGGGGTTTCTCGTGGCACATGGGACAGTTCTTAATCCATTCATGTATTTCTTTGTCCATGCTAGGCCAATACATCAGGAAAAAAAGTGAACCCTGCATGGGCCTTGTAAGGATTCCTAATTTTTAGGGATTAAGCTTAATCTTGTACTTTGTTAAGGGGACAAAGTGCATTTAATAGAGCACTTTTTGGTAGGCTGAAGTAGGCTTTTTTTTAGGCTGAGCTAGGATCTTCTCTCTCTTCTGCACATAGAGAGAGAGAAAAACCACTTTCCATCTCATCAAATCCCTCCATCTTTATGAATAAAAAAATGACTTTTTTAAAAGTCTCTTTTTCAGCTATTCTTTATTCAAAATGGCCCATACTTTTATGTATATGTCAAAACTTAATTTTTTTAGTCTTATTTTTATAAAAAATACTTTAAAAAACATAATTTTCAATACCTTCCAAAAGTTAAGTGCCACATCATCAAACTCGTAACTTTGGTTGCCCCAAAACATGAATTTTTGAAAAAAAAGCTCATTTTCCCTCTAAGACACTGAAAAAAAGTCATGTTGACCTATCCACATACCAAAACACACTTTTTTTCTTGCACACAGCTACTGTACTAGCCATTCCAACCATCTCTGTGCTTCTTCCCATTCGGTACTGGAGTTTTGGAACATCATGGTGCTCAAATGTATTACGAATATGACACCAACACCAGTGCGTGCTCCTCACACAAAGAGTGTACATGTTCGTGTTCGTACAGAATTTGCACCAACAACTAGAGATAGCAATGACATAGATTCTCAAAATGCGCGACGTGCAGCTGGAGAGAAGAATATTGATCTTTGGGTCAATGGTGCTTTGTATCCCTTAGATCCAATGGCTAATGTTCATCCTAGATTCCATAGTATCTCCACATTTCTACAATTCCTTGGTTGCGGTGAAGATGGACTGCTAGGCTATTGCAAACGATTGTCTAACCATTCTACATCTATAGCAAATTATTGGATGCAACAATGTCATCACAACCATTTCAAGATACACAGTTTAGACAGTGCTATACACACTTTAGAAAGTGCTATCAAATCTTTGGATGAGCACAATAATAGACTCCAACAATATGTGGAAGAAAAGGAGAGCACAATTACAAAGTTAAAAGCCAATCTTACACAACTAAAAGAGACTCCACTTGGGTTGAGATATAGGAAACGACCATTATCATCCTTTCAAGCTCTTTCAACTGGTGGTGGAGCACGGAAGCGACATATTTACGCACTTAGGTATGTGTTTCCCTTGTTTATTTATGTTAAAAGACTTTTAGATTGAGTTTCTTATTGTGTAGGTCATTTGTTGAAGATGCAAGTGCTTCCTCAACAATTGAGGATCAATTGAAGTTTTTGAACTCTTGTCTTAGCATCAAAAATGTGCTTATGATTTTGGATTCACCAATAGGAAATCACATCAAAACCCAAGTGATTAAAGATTTTGCAGGCAACTTAGAAGATATTATTAGTCCTAGTGAGGTACAGATGGTATGTGATGAAGCAGGTGTTAGTACTAGAGCGTACACTGCATTGTACAATCTTTTGAAGCAGGCTCTACAAAACAAAGGTATTTTCCAGAGCATTTTTCCATGCCCTTACAAGGTATCTTTGAAGAAGAAGATGACCAATGAGGATGTAGCCAATACTCTTGGCAATTACCTACATATAGAAGATGTTATGCCTACATCCATTTATCATTCAACTACATCAAAGAAAGAGTTGAAAAACACCTCTAGAAAGGGATTCATCTACACAAAGTACAACAACATATTTGTGAATTTAGAGAGGCTTCAAAAGGAAATGGTTAAATTTTACAAATCCACAATTCAAGGTATATCCATTGTTTTGATAATGACATTCATAGTATTTTTAATAACATAATGTTTGTTATTTGATGTAGATTGTGGTTCCAAACTCAAGTTTGTATTGAAGCTAGACGAATGTCAAACCATAAAGGGATGCCGTATGGAGAGACTTAGTGTGACACTCATGAACGAAGTTATGGCCCATGCTATTATTGATGATAGTGAAGAATCTACCCATCACTTTACATATAGTGTCCAATCCGAGAAAGATATATGGTGGTTAGGTGCTATTGAAGTACCTAAAGAACCCAATGATGTTCTTACATGGATTTTCAGTAGGACCCCATGGATCACAGAGGTGATAACTTCTCAAATTCATGGTGCCAAAATCACTGTAGAAAGTCTTGGTGATTTTGAAGTAGAGTGGCACTTAGGTGGAGACTTAAAGACTATCAAATGAATGTTAGGGTGCAAACAAGGTGCATCTACTCTCTATCCTTGTCCATATTGCACACGAGGTTATAAACGAACAAAGAGAAAACAAAACAACATAGATGATTTAGTTGATGATACAGATGCAACTCCATCTACTGAATGGGATATACCTTTAATGAGGTGTCCCATGTTAGGTACACCTAATCGTGACATGTCAGATAAGGATTGGAATCTCATTATTCCATTCCCTTTAGTCAATGTCCACTTTTGCACCTTGCATGCCTTCATGAGAATTTTCAATAGACTATTAAAGCTCCATATAGAATACGCATTTTCCATGAAGCCAGTTGATAAATCTATTCAAGCTATAAAGAAATTGGAGGAACTTCTTAATTCAATTGGTTGTCTTGGTGGAAATGTAACCCTAGTTGTTAAGAAAGTTGGAGAATCTCAAGATAGCTTGCAACAAGTATCAATGATAGGGAATAAAGCAAGACATTTTTTCAGAAGAGGTACTAACACTCAAAATAATGAACATTATGAGCTGTGGAAAGACCTATGCATGATCACAATAGACAATGACTCTCAAGTTGATCTTTGTAATAAGAGAAAGAAAGTTTGGTCGAGCTTTGATAAGTTGGTAGGCTTAATGGGTTTAACTAGGTCTAGTGCTATTCAACGACAAATGTTTCAAGAAACATTAGTGGAGTTCACCAAGTGTTTCATTCAATCCTGGGGAGAGAGCAATATAAAACACTACATGGTAAGTGTAATCTTCTTCTACAAGTGTTCATTGCACTTACCTTTTTCCAATGTACTTAACAATTTTTAGCATATTTTGTTTGCACATGGAGCTTTTTTCATGCATCGATATGGGTCATTAGAGATTTTGAGTACCCAAGGAATGGAAAAGTCACACTACAAAGTGAGGGGTGTCTACTTCAAAAAACACCCGACATGGTGGTGGTCCAATGCAATCAAACTACATGGATGAGATGTTTAATTGGTTTTACCACACTACATTCTCGAGAAAGTTTTTTGTGGAATGACTTAGGGATTCAAAATTGGCAAAACTTGCAAGAACAATGCAACACAACATTGCCAGTGAGAAATGGAAGTCATCGTTAGGTCCTCTTCATCATGCTTAGTGGCGTGCCAGGAGACAACGAGAAGGCTCAGCTTGGAAGTAAAGTGAATTCTTTATTTCCCATTATGTGGTAAAACCTATGATTATTGTAATCTTGGTTTCAATGTGTTATTATTTAATTTATAATATTCTGTATGGTTTTAAACAGGTTCTGTCCATTCTAGTGTGAACAAACAATTTTTTAAGAAACTCTATAAATAGAGAGAACTCACTTCATTTCACACTTTTTGCAACTCAAGAGAATGGCACGCACCAAGCAAACTTCAAGGAAAGATCGTGTCTTCTTTCCTAGCCCTCATATAGGGACACAACGCCCACCATGGTTGCAGCCCCCCCAAAGACCACGAAGTGGTTCCCAGAGCACATCTGTGCTTGTGTCACACGATGGCACACCACCTGGGAGCAGTTCAGCACGAGAAAATGAAGTGTCCAATAGACAGGAGTATTTCACGAGATGATCAGAGTCCATTTCAGATGATGAGCCACCAACAAGGACACCCATCAAGGCAAGACCCAAATAGAAGTTGATCAGAAGGAGTGTACCAGAGAGCGAAGAGGAGTCATCCCCAAACGACGAAAGCAGCAATCAACCACCATGGAATGATATGCAAATTCCAATGAGCCATAGGGTGACACATGGAGGTAAGAGACTTCCACAAGGACAAGGGCAAATACCAACAGAGGAGGAAAGAGGGCAAAGTCAACAACCACATCAACAACAAAATGTGCAAGATGAAGCTGGGCCCTCACATCGTGTACATCGGAGAAAAAAAAACTATCAACCACGACATCGACCTCAACGCCAGCCAAACATACCTCCCAACACAAGAGCTCCACAAAGAAGAAGGAGGCACTGCAGGGATTTTGCAGAGATACGACACTACGAAAAGTCCGTTGAACTACTCATACCATGAAGAGCTTTTGCAAGGGTAGTGAAAGAGGAAGTACAAAGCTACCGTGCAGGTCTACGAATACAAGGGATAGCACTTGAAGCACTTCAAGAGGCAGCTAAGGCCTACCTCATCTCCATGCTTGAGGACTCTAACCTCTGTGCTATCCATGCCAAGAGAGTAACCATACAACCGAAGGACATTGAGCTAGCAAGAAGAATTAGAGGAAATAACCCATGATGTGTATATTATACCCTATGATAGGCCTACTTTCCGATGTAATACAATGGATAATAGAAAATTTTGTTTTAACCTATATTCTTGGTCTTTTTTTTTCTCGCTCTCACTCTCTCTCTCTCTCTCTCTCTCTCTCTCTCTCTCTCTCTTAAACTCCCAGCATAATTGTATGCAACTAACTTTTCTTTCAGTCAGTTATATATGGATTCAGTTAAACATGCATGCACTTGCCTATTGTTTTGTGACTAATTATGTTCCTTTTGTACCTATTGATGTCCCACATGTCATTTTCATGCCAAAAAACCCCCAGCCACAGAAACGCGGGATTCAGCCCTACAAATTTTTTGCAGGGCTGAATCCCGCATTTCTGTGCCTGGGGTTTTTTTTGCATATTTTGGTCTTGTGTAAGCATAAAAGGTATGGCAGAGATGTAATGGTCTAGTAATTCAGAGGTTATACCCTACATGTAATCATTGTATGCATAAAAGGTATGGATGAGATCTTTGGTCTAGTTAATGCTGAGGTTATACCCTACTGGTACTCTTTGGTCTTGATTCTACCAAAACCAACTGATAATGAAGATTTACATAATTTCCTATGCTTTGTAGGCCCTAAAAACACCAGATAAGGCCAAAAAAGCCCCAGCCACAGAAACACGAGAAACAACCCTGTAAAATTTTTGCAGGGTTGTTTCCCCCGTTTCTGTGGCTGGGGCTTTTTTGGCCTTTTTTTTTATGCGTTTAAGTATACAAAAGACCAAAGGGACAATACAAAGACTTCAAATTAGATACAATTTGTGGAAGATAAGTTCAATTTATTAGCACATTCATATACAGGACTAGACAAATGATGAAAAAAAAATTTGTATTATCAAAACCTTTACATCATTTCTCATTCAGTTCATTTCACAAATCACTCCATGATGCATACGAAACCTGTGCAACACCAAGAAACCTGTGCATCTTTTGATTTCAATCATATGTCTGACCTAAAGCACTATTGGGTAATCATGGTTATTCCAGAATAAGATCTGAGAGTTGCATTAACATTGCTACATTTTAAAGCTTGAAATCTTTCTTTAAATACTAACTTCAATAGCACATTGAGAAAGCAGATTTTTAACTCAAATTTCAGCGACAAGAGTTACATTTGCATCGAAATTTTATAAGTGAAAGGAACGATCATTGAAATTTCAACAAACATAGAAACAAATCAGAATGCCACAATGACATGAAAAAACTAAAACTCCAATCCGTTTATAATACTGAAAGAAGAGATTTAAAAGCTCAAGCAGAGATTTATAATTAGGCATCCAAAGATATTCTACTGACTTGCCCAAACTAGCCGAACACAAGAAATCAAGGGCTATAAAATCTGCTCTATAAAAAATATCCTCTAAAAAATCATATGAGCAACAAAATTCACTACTATCGCATTAAAAATTGAACAAAATTCAACGGAAGCTTTTGTTTATACTTGATTTACTTTAAGTCAACAAACACTGCCCCATGCATGTGGCAAAATCTGTAGTAAACATAATGTCTAGATGACTAAGCATATGATGAGTATCTAAGCTCTAATGCAAAACCACTACTCTATAAACTTCATTTCAACAGAAAGATATTTATTGAGGCCAGGAATATTGGATTAATGAAGTAGTGAAAAGCCTTCATAAAAACGAGTAGCATATACATTAGTGCAACCACACTATCATCATTATCAGATGCTCCTCAATGAACCTAAAAAACATAACCAAGAAGAGGATGGAGAACTCAAAAATGGAACATGCGGACGTGCATTTCCATTAGCCACCATGTTACCATCATTAAAAGGCGCTCTTCATAATAGCCCAGGCTTTGTAACCAAAAAAGGGCAGATAACTGAAAAATGGGATATAAGCATGTAGTCTATGCAAATGCTCTATCATCACTATTAGGTGCTTTTCTTAACAGCGTCAACAATGTATCCAAGAAGAGGTCAAACAAATGAAAACATACACACATGACCCATTCAGAGAGAGAGGAAAGGACATCCTCTCAATTCTGCACATTGTAGACGATCGCAATAAGCACTAAGCTCGTTGAATTGGATGGGGAAAAAACTTCTGTGACTCGGACCCGTTGATGGCGAAAGCTTTGCTTTGTTGAGAACTCCTAAACCTGAACTCGGACCTGCTGATGGCGAAAGCTATGCTTTGTTGAGAACTCATAAAGCAATGGAGATGGCGAATGAAAACCCTCACTGCGAGAATACGAATTCGTGAATCTGGCAAATATAGCCAGATCATCGACTTAGGGTTTCTTGAAATTGGGCTATTTTAATGCTCCTAATTTTAACCAAATATAGCAAATACTTTTTCAGATCAGTTTAAATTCGCCTTTGGGCTAATATTTGCCCTTAAATATTTCACTGGCTAGAAATATCATGATTTATAATTAGGAGTCATCACATCATAGAGATAGGAGAGGAATAGGAAAATATATTATTATGCAAGAGACTTAGGCTACAGAATGTGCAAAGAAGGTTGCATGTGCATAAGGCAGAGAGAGAGAGAGAGATGTCGCGGGAACAATAAGAAGCATTAGAGAGTTTGCGAGTAGATGCAACAATGCAATAAGGGCATAGAGCAAGATCGAGGAAGATATCATCGTGCTCAAGGAGAAGATAGGACGTATGGAAGTGGACGGAAAAAGTAGGAAGTGGGGAAAGTCTTGAAAGAGAGGGCCAAGAGTTGTGTGCAGCAGAAGATGCTCGGAGAGAAGTGCACATAGATGATAGTTTTAGTGCATAGAAAGATAGAGAAAGAGAGTAGAATTCAAGGCAGAGGCTAAGATGTTCAAAGAGCTGGTGAAGGAAGCCAAAGTGGGGGCAGCTCTGGGTCGGAAAGAGTAGTTGACTTCTCTTTATGATATCTTGCGAGATAGTTCACGTGTGCAAAATATTCTTTATAGTCTTCCAAATTCGAATCAGAGTTTTGCTTCTATCCTTCAATTGATAATGAAAAGGCAATCCAAATGCCTTAATCTTTGAGGAGTTAGTCTTTGTTTTGTTGTAGGAAGATCAATATAGGCATACATCAATGCATGTTGTAGATCAAGCTTTGTTAGCTACTCAAAAGGGCAAAGTCAAATGGAGCTCATTTACTAGTAAAGAAAAAATATACTTATGCTATAGAATAAAAGAAAGAATAGAAAGTGCGAGACAGAACGAGAGCATGGAGGTAGGATAGCAAGCTGCATGTTGCCTATCATGCGTAGTTCACTCCACTCTATTGCATGCATGTAGCTGCCTTTTCATCACTATGAGTTAACTACTTTGATTGTGGCCCTTTGTGGGGGTAGGGCGTGATGAACCCTTTGCATTTTGGCCAAGTCTTAAGCAAAATGCCAAACTTTGGCAAGAACACCCAAAAGATGCAGAGCATTGGAAGCATCATCATGTAGAAAGGGAAAGCCATCCTTAGAGAAATTGCACAGCGACATCAAGCAGTAGACCAAGTGATGATACTCCATGTGCAAGTAACACATCAAGTGATGATACTCCATGTGCAAGTAACACATCCTCCCTCCCTGGCAACAACTTTTTGAGTTCCCTTATAATGAAAGACATGAACTATGTAAGCCAAGAACACGTGAGTACGTACGAAATTCCTCATGGTAATGAGGAGTGTATCATGACCTCCTTGAGGACCACAGAACATGATCAGGGTACTGATTCAAGTTCCCCAATATTCACTAAGAGCTTGGCCAAAAATGATGGGAGTAGGATCTCCCTTCCCTCTTAGGATACGATAGGCCCCCACGGAAATGGAGGCTGCAATAAAATACTTAGAGGAAATGACTCTAGTTTTCCTTTGTGAAGTCCCTAGGCCCCTACTCAAATACCCATGTAACTATCTTAGAGATGCATTTGGATCACTTGACCTTCCCTCCTGAAGAATTCAGTACCAAGCTAGTGGATAGTTTTACTTTTTCTTTGAGAATGTTGCACAAGTTGATCTTGTCCTTAAACAACGTAGCTGGATGATCAAAGACACTCCTTTAGTTTTTTTTAAATGGTTTCCATAACTCAACCCACTTACAGACAAACCTAAGAAACTCACCATCTAGAATTTTCATACCTTCCCTTGTGTTGGAGTCACAATATCATCGGGATAGCAAACACTCTTACCTCGGTTCTTAGCTTCAAGGAGACACCTTTGATCAACCCGTGATGGAATTCGGAAGTCCTTGAATTAGATTTATAAAATAATCTCGACACAAAAATAGAACTCATTGACAAAAGAGGGTAACCATATCCAAGAATTCGTATATAAGAACCTCCCTAATTCCTATTTTGTTTTTCATAACCAAGGTCACTTTGTGAGAGATTGCCCTCTTCAAAGATAGAGAAAACAAGAAAACAAGACCACAAGGCTATTTGATGAGGATGAGTTCATAGTGATTGGCAAAAAAAAGGCCCTAGAATGCGGGAGGATCATCTTCCGCCTAACCCTCCGATCGTTTTTTTCCCACAATCATTTAAGCACCCTAGTTGTGGAAGAAACTAACTCAATGGTTGAAGTAATGTCTTTCAATTGCAAAGGATTCTCTGAAGCGATCAAGGAACAAGGAATCAAAGTTACCTAGAATTATTTGTTTCTAGGAGATTAAAGTGCAGGGCAAAAGGTTAGTGTGGGACCAAAAGCTTCTATGTTTGGACTTTATTTGGTTTAATACGACCCACCTGTAGGGTAGTGAAGGTTCTTGCATTCGAGTCAACTATGTGTTGGCTAATGGTATCACAACACATTACAGCAATTCTAACAACTCGTAGATTGCAGCGCGATTGCCATATAATTCTTGCATTGCCTCAATATATGTTCCCCATTCCAAGGGCTTGTTGTTGGAATTCTCTCATCACTATGCCTCTAATTTCATTCTTATTGGTGATTTCAATCTGGTCTCTTTCTACAATGAGAAATACCTGAAGCGTGGGCAAGTTTGTAATGGATAGCAACAGAAAGAGAGGAGAGTCTTGCAACAATTCTTTCATCTCAAGGATATTTCATACGGTATGGGTTTCTCTTGCATTAAGAATTAGAAAGGTGATATCTTTCAGGCTACCCAGTTGGACTAGTTTTACTGGTCATCTGGGCTTGCTAAGGATTGGGAATTTCACACGAAATTTTCAGAAAACCTTGGATTTCTCTCAGATCTTTGTGTTATCATCACAAAATTCAAATCGCAAAACCCTCAACTGTGGATGGTTCCACATCAATGCAAGAATATTAAACCTGGAATACATATGCATGGAAGTGAACAAAATAATTGAGAGGATCAATAAAGGCGAGTACCCGGCTAGTCAGGGGTGGTTTGAGATTGTTAGAGAATGCCAAACATTGTTTACGAATCCAAAGGACACATAAGAGAATATAGAAGTCAAAAGGCCCAAATTACTCATGCTGCTTGGCTCAAGGCAATAGAAGATAATAGAATCAAAGAATTTGTCATGTTAAGAAATAAAAATAGAACTCTTTAGTTTTTTTTCATTTATTTTTTTTTAAATAAAGGAAGTTTGGCCTTAGTCTACTCTCCCGGACTTGTATTAATTAAAAGAAAAGTACACGGTGTCTTGTATGCGAACCACAATCTGCAGCATTCAGTCACGAGTCCATCCAGAACTCTTTAGCTTATCAAATCTAACAACATATCCCACAACTCAAAAACCTTCTAGGAAGAGAACTTTGGGAAATCTAATAAAGCAATGTTCTCATCGATAGGGAAAACGAAAGACAAAAAATACATCCTTGAACTCAAGTGGCATTTGGGCGCAACCGAACATGACAAAAAGGATGCTAATCCACAAGTCTCTTCCATTTTTTTTTATTTTTTTTTTTTTTTTGAGAGAACAAAGAATTGGAAATACAACCTCTTAAGGTAGAGGCACCCCTTTATGAAGACTCATGGACGTGTCCAGCCGGGACTTGAATTCAGGTCATCTGCCTGCAGCTTCAAGGCGTCAGCCACTAGGCTACGTGGGCTCGGACATTATCTTTTTGTTCAGCAACCAGATAATATTCTTGAGAGGGGGGAAGCCTGTCCAAAAATTCATCTTGTAGGAAAAAGACGATTAGCCCGAGACTTCAAAAATCACTTGAAGGACCACTCAGAACCTATGAGCTGTTCGAGCCCATCCATTTGAAACCTCATAAGACCCCTAGTCCTGATGGCCTACCCACTGAATTCTTTCAAACTTTCTCCTTTCAGACTCGCCCCTTTCATCCATGAAATCTGGAATGACTAGTAAGTTCATAAATCAAATTATTATTAAGCTGATTCACAAGAAAGATGACAAGCAAGTGCTAAGAAATTGGAAGCTTATAACCTGTCTAGATGCTATGTATAAGATTATTGCTAAGGTCCTTGCAACCAAGATCAGCCAACATATACGCTTCATCATCAGACCTGAACAAAAGTTTTCATTCATGGAAGACACATTATGGATACTCTTATCACCCTATGGGAAGGAATTAAAGCAAGCTCGCTTTGAGGACCAATTCTTTGTTTTTTTTTTTCAAATTGATTTTGACAAAGCCTAACTAGGACTTCATTTTTGTAGGTCTTACATGAATCTTAGTTTGGAGCTTCATTCATTTGTGCGGTTCATTGCCTGCTCCAAAATGATTCAACAAAGGTGGCTCTTTGATATTTCATTTGGAAAGGAGAATTCTTAAACTTAGGCGTGGTCTTGTCTATAAGGAGTAAGAGTCCACCTCCTCAATTACTATGTCATATCAATGGAGGGAATGATGTTTTTGGGTATTTTCTTGTTCTTAAAAATGACGAATCGAAGAAAGATAGTAACTAAAAAGTTCATAGAGGTTTAAGCACATGATGGAAAGATCAAAGAAACACATTGCGGTAGTGTGAGAGTAGGAAGCATGTCTTTACTCTTTTTCTTCTTCACACCATTCTGTAATTTGAAAGGCAGAGGAGAGTTGGGGAAGATAGAGGTGCCAGCCAAGATTGAAGGGGGAATTCCAGGAAGAGGCATGCTAAAGAGGGAGAAAGACAGACGAATAAATCCCCATTATGGAAGAGGGAATGTATGTGGGTGTGTGAGAACGATAGAGAATTCTTTTGGTAGAGTGTACCAAGAAATTTGAAGAACAAAATCTTCAAGTGTGCATGCAAAATGATCATCTGTCTCTCGTACTATAGCTGGGAGTTATTCCATTCTAAAGCTAATTGCAGTATCATCCCTTCTCTATGTGCAACTTCATGGGAACATACGAGGGGGGAGAACATGGCACATAGGGCTTGAAGGAGTGAAAGTTTAATCGAAGGACAAGAAGGTAGCAATAAAAGGAGAACAACATCCCATGCGCTAGAAAAAGGACCACCCAATAGAAGATAACAAATGGGCGGAGCTGCTCTTGAACTCACTGAGATTTGTGGTAGTTGTGATGGAAAAATAAATGAGTTTGGGTGAAACAAGGGAGAGAGGGCAATATGCTGAGAGAGCGCAATATGCTTCATCTCATGGCAAACAAGTGAGCAGTTAAGAGGATTGTGGGCTAGTGCTTTTTTACTTCCGAGTTAAGAAATTAAATATTGAACTCCATTGGAATTGAGTGTGGTTGTGAAACCCATATTTATATCAATACTTTCTAGAAAGAAGCTTCAATCGCCTAAAGCTTTTGTGCGTTGATATAAGGAATTCAAGCATATGAGTTGCACTTTAAAAGGAAAGAGGTAATGAGTGAGAGAGACAAAACATTCCCCAGGGCCAAATTTTCTGGCTTCTTGGGATTCCCTTGGGTTTTGGTATCTCGATGGAGCAGCATTGGAACTGGGTACTATCTAGACTCCAAAACAAGTTAAATTATTAGAGAGGTATGCAAATCGATCTCACTAGTTGCACAATCGTTATCAATACGTTCGTCATCTCGTCGACCATTTACTTCCTCTCTCATTGGAGACCAAAAGAGCAAGAGCTACCCAAACTCGTAAGTATTTGCAGAAATTTCCTTTGGATGGGTGACCACAATAGGAGGGGGTGCCTAAAATCAAATGGCCCATTTGCTCTAGCCAAAGAGATAGTGGGGGCCTTGGCATTCTAGGCATTGGGTGCATGGCTAACAAACTTGTGGCAAAATGGATGATTAAGGTGTAGTGCAACAGGGAGGCCTCATGGGCCAAGTTGATCTTTAGAAACAAGAATGCATTGACATTCATGGGATTCCCAAATTAGAAGAATCTTGACATTCTAACCCTTTTGTTCTCTCCAATCTTGGACTTCTCGAAAGGCTTGAATCTTGTGTGCTCCCTATGGAAGAGTTGGAATAAAGTCAAAAGCTTCACAAGAATTAGTGAAGATTGGAAGTGGGGTGCCGGTATCAGACAAAATGACTCTATCTAGTTTTTGATCCATAGCATCCAAATCGTCTGATCTTGGAACATTCAAAATGCCAAGAGGCTATGGAACAAAGGCTTCAAAAAATGGAAATATATTTGGAAACAAGACACCAACCAGTGGATCAACTTTGAGGATATTGACTCTAGCATCAACATTACCTATGATGAATGGAATACCTTGCAAAGCAGATGTCTTGCCTGTGACCGCTCTAAATTTTGCCTTCTCATGGGGCATGACACACCGAGCTCACTTGGTCTCAGATGGCACAATGGCAATTGCCTAACAAAAATCCCGAACATCAAAGAAACCTGTTGGAGTTAGATGTCTGTGAAAGCACGCGAACAGCACAAGGAAGAAGAAGAAGCTTGGAGCACAACACACAATACTGAATGTATTACTAGAGAATGTACAAAGATACTTAGCCCATTAGGGCAATAGGCGTATATACAAGCCGGGGGAAAAAAACCTCCTAAAGAGGGAAAAAAGTGCCCCGGCGGTCCTAGTGTGTTCACACACATCACTACCTGAATATATCAACAAATCCCCCCTTCGAGTGATGCGGTGAACAAGGAGCTGGCACTCATGTATAAGGAACTGCCAAGCTATGTGGAAATCACTCCACAAAAAGAAGTAAGCCCAAAGCTTTGCGGAAAGCTTCAAACTTCTCCCTAGGTAGAGCCTTCGTGAAAAGCTCTGCTATGTTCTCCTGCGTGGGCACATATGCCAAGCTGATCTCCCTAGTAGAGAACCTCTCCCTGACATAGTGATAATGCACCTCAATGTGCTTAGTGTGAGCGTGGAACACAGGGTTCCTCGCAACTCCCAATGCCCTCTAACTGTCAGTGACGATGGTGGTGGCAGAAGCTTGGCCAACACCCAAATCAACCATAAGGCGTCTAAGCCACATACACTCAACAGTCGCTGTGAAAGCTTCCCTATACTCAGCCTCACAACTGGAAGTGGCCACAGTAGGCTGCTTCTTGCTCAACCAAGATATACATGAGCTACCAAGCATGAAGCAAAAACCACTAGTAGACACACGAGTGTCATAGCAACCAACCCAATCTGAGACAGAACAAGCATGAAAATCTGGCGGTAGTGATTCCCCCTTGAGATAAAACAACCCAAGTAGCCGAGTACAACTCAAGTAGCGAAAGATGCGCTTAACCGCCTTCCAATGTGTGACTCATGGGCAATGCATAAACCTGCTCATCTGTGAGATAACAAACTGAATATCTGGCCGAGTAATGCATAAGTAAATCAAGCATCCAACAGCCTGCTGATAGAGAACAGCATCAAATGCATCTCCAACATCATGAAGACTCAATCCTAAACCTGTCTCCATAGGAGTGGCAATAGGCTTATAGTCTTCAAGGCCAAAATGCTGCAATAATGTGTCAATATATTTCATTTGACACAAAGCCATTCCACCATCAACTTGCATAAACTGAATACCCAGATAGTGATGCAAATGCCCCAAATCAGACATCTCAAATGAGCCATGCAAATCAGCCTTGAAATCAGCAATATGCTTCTCAATAGGACCAGTAAGCAGCATGTCATCAACATAGACAACAATGATCAGAAGCACATCATTAGCACGCTTAACATATAAGGTGCTTTCAGTTGGACTGTTCTCAAAACCATGTGCAACCAGATAGGCATGTATATTCTCATACCAAGCATGTGGTGCTTGCTTTAAGCCATATAATGTCTTCTTTAACCTCCACACCTAGTTTTCATGCCCTTTCTACACAAAGCCACGGGGCTGAAAAACATACACTTCTTCATGCAAGTCACCATTCAAAAACGCTGTTTTAATGTCCAACTTATGTACATTCCAACCATGATGGGCTGCAAGTGCACAAATGCTCCGAACAATAGTTATACGACATGTAGGTGCAAAGGTCTCATCAAAATCAATGCCTCTTTCCTACGCATAACCCTTTGCAACAAGCCTAGCCTTATACCTGTCAACTGTACCATCATGTTTACACTTCAGCTTGTATACCCACTTAATGCCAATGGCCTTCTTGCTAGGAGGCAAGTCACAATTAGACCATGTACCATTCTTCATTATAGCATCATATTCAGATTGCATAGCAACCATCTAATTTTCTGAATTTTGTGCTTCATCAAAAGAAACAGGCTCATTCTCATCACAGAGACTAGATGCAGCCATAGCATCGCAATCTGATGCAAAGGAGGCACTATGAGAGCCTGAACAAGTACGATATGACAAAGGTGCATCTAATTTGCCATCACGCAAAGTTTGCACCAGCCATTTTGGCATAGTTTTTGCCTGCTCAATATCAGCTGTCTCATCAACAAGTGCATCATGCAAATTTTCATCAGAAATGGGATGATCTACATCATCATATGAAACTTGCAAAGGCTGAGAAGTTGCCTCATTAGGACCAGCACTAGACTGTCCACCTGTAAAAAGAGGCATCAAAGTATCATATATGTCTTTGGAGCTAACAGATGTCTCTGTAGTACATGAAAGCAATGGCTGAATAGCATCTTCCACAAAGACAAGATCACGGCTAACCAGAATGCGTTTAGTCTGTGGATGATACAGACGATAGCCTTTACTTTCAGAATTGTACCCAACAAAAATACATTTTAGTGCCTTATCATCCAATTTTGTGCGATGTTGTTCAGGCACTAGTGCATATGTCAAACAACCAAAAATACGCAGATGAGCAACAAATGGCTTTCGGTCATGCCAAGCCTCATATGGAGTGATAGACTACAGCGCTTTAGTGGGACACCTGTTCAGTACATATGCTGCACACATGACAGCCTCAAGCCAGAAACTATGTGGTAAAGCCTGACTTTTGACCATGCACCTCGCCATCTCCATGAGTGACTTGTTCTTTCTTTGAGCAACTCCATTCTGTTGAGGTGTTACACTGGTGTTTTATCCCATCTTCAGCTAGAAATGCATTAAAATCAGAAGACATATATTCTCCCCCTCGATAAGAACGGAGGGTGCCCAATTTACATGCTGAGAGATTTTCAGCCAAAACCAAAAACTGTTTAAAGCACATGAACACTTCATACTTTGCTTTGAGTGGATATACCCATGCATGCTTAGAAAAATTATCAATGAAAGTCACGAAGTAAAGGTAATCTCCAAAAGAGGGTGTCTGCATAGGACCACAGACATCACTATGTACAAGCTCCAATTTCTGCGTAGCCCAAACTGAACCATCTTTTGGAAAGGAGGAACGCTGCATTTTGCCCAAAATACAGCCTTCACATACATGTTTTCGAGGTGCCTCAAGCTTGGGCAAAGAAGACACCATATCAGATTTCTGCAGGCATAGCAAACTAATAAAATTCAGATGACCAAGCCTGAGAATCATGAACTGCACATGCCAAATCATTCACAGATCTTTCATAGTCTATGAGCTTATACAACCCACGACATAAAATGCCAGAAGCAATAATAACATCGCCATTTGACAAATCATGAACTGTACATGTGTCATCAACAAATTTCACAACCAAGCCAATCTTGGCTAATGCAGAAATTGATAACAGATTCTTCTTGATCCCTAGCACAAATAAAGCATCTGACAAGGTAAAAGAACTACCATCAGCAGTAGTCACATTGATCTTACCAACTCCCATAACAGGATAAGAGGAGTTGTTAGTGCATGTGATAGTATTCCGTGTAGGGGCAGGCTCGAGTGAAGAGAAGAAACTATGCTACGAGGTAATATTTTTGGTCGCCCCACTGTCAAAGTACCAAACATCTGAGTCCACTGCAGAGATGCACTGCTCATGAGAAGATGGGTCAAAACTGCAAACAATAGTAAACGCCCATTCTTCTTCCTGCACAAGATTAGCAGACTCTGTTTTTGGTGTAGAGGCTTCTGCAACAACCATTCCAACCTCCTTTTTCTTTGCCTCTTCTACAGCTAGTTTTGGACAGTTCTTTATGATATGATCATTCCCTTTATACTACTTGCAAAACAATTTCTGCTTTTCTGATTTCTTCTCATCTTTATCCTGGTTCTTCGAATGTGCAACATTTGCAGATTTCTGCTTACTAGTAGAAGAGCTCCATTTTCCTTTGCCCTTCTGACTAGCCAGGAAAGCTTGATCTGCAACGCACATAATGGACATGTTCTGCCTCGATTGATCTTCTTGCAACAGAAAAGAGACTAACTCCTCAAATGATAAGGCATTTGGATTGCCTTTCATCATCAACCAAGAGTAGAAGCAAAGCTCTGATATGAATCAGGAAGACCATTCAGAAAGGTCTGCATAAGTGAGCTATCTGGTATAACCTCATCAGTAGAAATCAACTGTTCCTTCAAATCTTTGATCTTCGTTAGGAAACTATCCATAGAATCACCTTCATTCATGTGCTCAGTCTCCAATTGTTTTTGGATGTAAGCAACACGAGCCTCATTCCTAGCTTGGTACAATGTGGTAAGTGTATCCCAAGCATCCCTAGCCGTTTTGCAAGAGCGAATATGAGGAATAATGGCACATTTGACAGACAAAGCTATCAATGCATGTGCCTGGGCATCTCTACCATCCCAAAGAATCTGCTCTGCAATAGGTGCAGCAGAAAGAGTAGCACGAACAGGAATCTGCACAATATCATCTTCGACACCATCTTCATCAGCTCCAGCACTTGTATTCGCAGTACTTGTTGTTACAGGTGTAACAGGACGTCTTTCAACACCCTGCACAATGTTCCATAATCCTTTTGCAACCAATACATGTCGCATTATATAAGCCCATAATGGGTAGTTGGTACCATCCAACTTATCCTCAACAGCCAACATACGGAATACATCATTGCTTTCAGCCATGGCCGGTGGCTAAAATACCTTGATGCAGAAAATTGATTGTATCTCAAAAAGTTGAACGGAATTGCCCAAATGAGTTCTGCTAAACCTGTAGTAGACTTCGAGACGCTTATACTGGCGAACAGAAACATGTATATACCTTTGGCACAAAAAGATGAAATAGCCTACACAAGCACTGCGATAGTGCGTTCGGAGGCCGAAACGAGCTTAGATCACGATTTCGGCACCAAAATTCGTATGATTCTAAGACTACAAACCGAGGAGTGTCGACGGCGCCCTAGATGAAGCGATGTCGGGAAGATTTGCATCTTCCAATTGATGGCCGAAAAATTAAAATATTTATTGGTGAATTCTAAACCTCTTTTTCACTGTTGATCAGTTGTTCTGGATCGAATTAACTACTTTTGAAGTGTTTGCAGGTATAAGAAATGATGAAGAATATGTGTTCATATTAGGGTTACCCTAATTACTCAATTAATGAGTATTTCATATTTATTCATGCTTGATTCATGGGTTTTCAACTCTAGGTTTTCATAAGTTTATATAAGTTAAGTCAGTAGGATTAATCCAAAGGATCTTAAATGATTCCATTGGGTTAATGTTAAGGGTTCATATGATTTATCATGGGTTAGAGATAGGGTTTTAAAGGGTTTTCATGAGTTTCTGATGGGTTTAAGTAGGTTTTCTAGGGTTTTAGAATGTTTTAAAGGTTCAAACAATTAATATTTAATGAAATTAATCTATATCTAAACATTGGTTCAATAATGAAAATTAAAATATGGTTTAATTAATTATTTAATCATGTATGTGCAATTAAATCCTAAGGTTTGATTTAATTAAAACTTAAACTAAGGTTAATTTAAATGATTTATTTAATTAAGAAAATTAAGGTAATAGAATTTAAATGAAAATGAAGTGGATAATTAATGAGCGGTGTATGTGAGTGTTGTTTAAAGAATGGTGTGAAATAAGTGTGTAATTAAAGTGGATAAAGTGAGTGGTTAAAAGTGTGGTAATTATATGGGCAAAATCAAAGAGTGGTCTAAATTAAGTATGCATTTAAAGTGCAAAAAGTATTTGATGAAAAGAATGGTATAAGTAGAGTGTGTAATTAAAGTGGAGAAAAGTCAAATGAAAGAGTGGTGATAAGTGTGGGTTAAAGAATGGATCAGAAAGAAAGCAGGAATTCAAAAGAGTGGTAAGCTCATAACTTCTCTGAGTATATATATGTATGTTTTGATCATGAATTGCTAATGTTTTTTTTCAGGTAGATTCTCTTCTTCTTTTTGCTTCATTTCCTTCATCTTCATGTCTGTCATGGGAGAGAAAGTTCGTTCACGCAGGAGAGAGAACTAAGGGCATCATCTGATTATGATAGCGTTCCGACCTATAGAAAGTGTGTGTATGTGATGTGTGTGTGCGTGTTATGTGCACGTGTGTGTGCGTGTGATGTGCACGTGTGTGTGCGTGTTATGTGTATGTGTATGTGCGTGTTATGTGTATGTGTGTGTGCGTGTTATGTGTATGTGTGTGTGCGTGTTATGTGCACGTGTGTGTGCGTGTGATGTGCACGTGTGTGTGCGTGTTATGTGTATGTGTATGTGCGTGTTATAGTATGTGTTATGTGTGTGTGTGTGAGTGAGTTTCTTCCCCCCTCTCTCCTCTGTCTGTAGCACGCAATGCGCGTAGAGAGAGAGAGAGAAAGGAAGCTCCCTCCCTCCACGGACGCTGCGCACGGCAGCGCGCAGAGAGAGAGAGAGAGAGAGAGAGAGAGAGAGAGAGAGAGAGAGAGAGAGGGAGAGAGAGAGAGAGAGAGAAGCCCCTCCCTTTCCCTCCACAGCACTGCGCGTGGCAGCGCTGCAAAGAGAGAGAGAGAGAGAGAGAGAGAGAGAGAGAGAGAGAGAGAGAGAGAGAGAGAGAGAGAGAGAGAGAGAGAGAGAGAGAGATAGAGAGAGAGAGAGAGAGAGAGAGAGAGAGAGAGAGAGAGAGAGAAACGGCAGAGAAAGAGAGAGAGAGAGAGAGAGAGAGAGAGAGAGAGAGAGAGAGAGAGAGAGAGAGAGAGAAACGGCAGAGAAAGAGAGAGAGAGAGAGAGAGAGAGAGAGAGAGAGAGAGAGAGAGAGAGAGAGAGAGAAGGAGAGAGAGAGAGAGGAAGGAGAGAGAGAGAGAGAGAGAGGAAAGAGAGAGAGAGAGAGAGAGAGAGAGAGAGAGAGGGAGAAAGAGAGAAAAGAGAGAGAGAGAGAGAGAAAGAGAGAGGCGCAGAAGAGAGAAACGCAGAAAGAGAGAGAGAGAGAGAGAGAGAGAGAGAGAGAGAGAGAGAGAGAGAGAGAGAAAGAAAGAGTTAGGAGAGAGAAAATGATTTATATTAACATTAATCTAAATTAAATATAATTATATTTAATTAATTAGTTAATATTACATTGTTTAATTAATTATAACTATTTAGTTATATTACTACATTATTTCAATTAAATATAAGTACTTTTATTAAGATATTTAAGAAATTGGTATTCTAAATACTTACTTCCAAAAGTTTAATTAGAGTTTTTTAGCATATGAGTTACTAAGTGTTATATGCATTAGCATGAATATGTATGTGTATGCATGATTAATATGCATAAGCATGCATGTATGTTAGTATGCATAAGCATGTGTATGAATGCATGTGTTTGAATGATTAATGTGTTAGCATGCATGTATAAATGTGTGTTACCATATTTATGAAAGTATATTAGTATGTATAAGATTATGTGTTAACATGTGCATTAGCAGATATTAGCATTTGAAAGCATGTATGTAAAGTACATTAGTATGCATGAGGAATGTATGCATTAGAGTGTATGTGAATACTTTAATGTATGCATGAACATATGCATGTGTATGAAAAATGTATGAGAAGAATGTCTTTTATGTTTCTCATTAATTTCTTGTTAGATTACTAATATTCCTAATGTTTGTTTTCATATTACAATCAATTAAAGTGAACTGAAGACAATTGAAGTGAAGCGGCAACCTAAAGATCCATTTAAATCTTATTTCTCATTTAGTCAACTATCCAATTGACTAGACATTTATCCAATTGTTTAGGCCTTCCAGTTGTATTAAATTTTTTGATTAGAACCATTAGCATATCAATTAATTCATTCAAACAGTTTAGCATCATATTGTTTCACTAATTCTCCATTACTTTCCTTGATGTCTTCAAAGTTAGTTCATGAGTCTGAGCACAGTACTATTGAAAATATTGAAAATGTTCCGCCAACTCTAGACAGACCAGAACCCTCTAGCTTGCCTAAAAGTTTAGTAGAAGAACCCATTATGGAAGTTTCAATCTCATATCAGGAAGCTGTTGCTATGTACGAGGCTGCCCGTCCTTACGGTCCATAGCTAGTTAAAACTATTTACTTTTGGTAAGAAACTTTAGTTTCAGTCATAGAATTAGGTAATTTATATTGTTTTGTCATTAGAACCCTTATTTCCTTAAGCCTGAGTCCGCTACAGACACCCTGCATGTGTCGAACGATTTAAGCGGATGACTTGATCCACCATCTGAGCATCTCTCACGACCCGACATTGGTGAACCCGACGTGAACAAACGGTGTTGCAGCTCAGGTATAAATTTTAAATTTTTCATTGCATATACATTCATACGATTTTACATCAGTGCAGCTGTGTCTTCATCCCTGGAAGCTGTGGCATTTACGTGAGCTTGCAATCTTCTTGGTGTCGAGGGCTGGTCTGGTGACCTGAGCGCCTCCACGAAGATTGACAAGTAGGAGAACCTCATCGCGCCACCCCTTTCATCAACAATTGAAGCACAAAACGTTTGCACCCATTTTAGCAAACTATGTATTTAGGTTTTGATTCAAATCAATAAATGTATTGAATTTCACAGAAAGCATTGTTTTGAGCCTCATCTTCGAGCAGTTGGTATAATTTCTTTACCCTTACATTCTTGGGTGCAAAATTTTATTTAAGGTTAAATTATTGGTATAGGTTAAAGGCAACTGTTTGTTAATCATAGGTTAAGCGTTAATCATAGCTTTACTTGAAGCATATTGGCATAGTATAAACTTATCAAACTGGACTCTAACGGAATTTCAGAATTAGTAGCTGAACATAAGGAAAGAGTAACAAAAGAAGTTCAGGATATAGTTAGAATTGTTCAAGCTAGGTCAAACAAACTTCAAAAATGGACGAGCTATTTCAAATTATGATGCACGAGACGCAAGGACAAAAGGTAGTTGAAACGTTATTAAAGGATAAAGGGAAATTTAATGGTATGAATGTTACAAATTATTTAGACACGTTTGAGGAATTAGCTAAGTTACACGGTTTACCTGAAACAAAGTGGAAATCCTATCTTGGACGTCTGGCCATAGGTACTGTAAAAGCTATTATGGATATACATGACAATAAGGAATGGGATGAGTTTAGAAAAGAGCTGCATAAAGAATTCTACTTAGAAGACTACAGTCAACATAGTAGAGAAGGATTTATGAAATGGATTAGTTCACCTAAGCCTCACATTTCGTTAACTCAACTCCATAGTGAATTTATGAAAAGATTCTCTCAATTACCTGAACAGGATAGAGTTGCCCTTACCCCAGATATCATTTTATATTTCCTTAAAATCTTGACTCCAGATATAAGGGTAGAGGTTGAGCGTAGGCTTGAAGAACCGGGAAAGAAATATGGGCTTACAGATGACTGGGGTGTAGTGAAAACTGTAGTTGAGGCGGTTGCTCACATGATCCAACGTAAAACACTCCTTTATGAATCGATGTCTCAACCATCTTTCAGTTTTCCTCCGATTCAGGCAACTAGGGATACACATATAGATTCAAAATCTGAGCCTACAACATCCACATCTAGAGTACCAACCGAGTTACAATTTGAGATTTTGTTTAACAAGTTGGACAATATGATGCATATGCACGAGAATATGTCTAAAGAGGTAGCGGCTTTGCAGAATGTGGTGTATGCTTTAAACCTTCAAGATAAACCTGCGATGCAAGCTCATCCGACTATTTATCCTCAACCAGTAAATGCTCCAAATCCACCATTAGTAGCTCCGAATCATCCTTTTATACCTCCTAATCCTCCAGTTGTACCCCAACCAAATCCTCAACCGATTCCTCAAGCATTTAACCAAAGAAATTTCAATGAAAGGAGAAATGCCAATGTGAGGAGATGTATCTGGTGCGATGCCACAGATCATTTGACTTACACATGCGAAGCATTGAAAGATGCGAAAGAGAAAAGACTTGTAATTGATATTGACAAGCGATTGTGCGACTATAGAACACATTTACCCTTAGCTGCCAATTGGGGAAAGGGAGGGATGCAGAAGCTGTATGAAAACCTTTCTGAGTCTTCGAAATCTGCTTCTGCTTTTAAACTAGAATATGTTGATAGTGACTCTGATTCCGAACAAACAAGGGAAACGAGGAACTACTCAATTGAAGCTTTGATAAAGGCGAGAGATGATATTATGCAGAAAACTGCGTGGAACTCTCCTGTCGATCAATTCTCGATATATTCGCATATTGCGAATGTTGAAGAGAAAAGAAAGAGGGATGATGAGCAAGATACAAATGATTCAGGTAGACGAATGACTAGAAGTAAGATGAGAGATGAGTCGAAGCCTAAGAAAGTTCAGTTTGAACAAGGCGAAAGTTCTAAAACAAATGAGGAGCGAAGAAAAGAAATTAGGGAGGGTAAACAACCTGTGTTTAGTGAGCCAATTCAAACATCAGACAAAGTAGAGCAAATTCCTAGAACTGAAACAAAACCTGAAGAGAAACCAGAAAAGAAACCAAAACGAGTACCGAAAGCTATTCTTATTTCTGAACTTGAACAAAAAGTTGATTCGAAAGAAATATTGTATGACATCTTATTAAAAAGTGCAGTAACAATGACTTTAGAACAAATCTTCTCAATAGCAAAAATTGAATTTAAGGAAAATTTTATTAAACTAATTAAAAGGAAGAGATTCCCTCTGTCACAAGAGGTAGAGATGCAAGATGTTGCTGATGTAACTCACTTGATTCATGAATCTCTTTCTTTAGACTCAGAGGATGAAGAAGATAATACCTGTAATGTGGACATAAATTTCTTAGGGCCGATTGTACCAGATGACGAAACAAAAAACTCAGAGAGTGATTTTAGAAAAAGTTTTTGGGCGAGAGGCACACCGGAGATTAAAGTTAACTTAGGAGATCAAAAGAGATCATATTCTGCTTTAGCCCTAATTGACTCTGGGTCTGAAATCAATGTGATTTCGAAAGGATTATATGATAAGTTTAAATGGCCTATTGATAAAAATCACGGCTGGATAATGCGAACCGCGGACAATGGTTGTGGATCACTCCTAGGAGCATGTGCCAACATACCTCTAATAATAGGTGGAATCTCTGAGACATTCCACTTTTTCATTCAGGACAACTGCTCTTATGAAATTATCTTAGGTCAACCATTTATATGTGAAGCCAGAATGGAGACTAAAGTAATAGATGACGGCTCATCATACGCAAGAATTAGATCTAAAGATGATCTACAATCGCTCCAAGTTATGATAGTCAGCCCAAACCATGTACGAAATAGGGAGCAAATTAGGAAGACGCCCATCCGTTCTCATGAAAAGATACGTGAAGATCATATGCCTCTTCGTGAGTTTGGAACTTATTATGATCAAAATTTTGCCTAGATGCCACTGTTGAGCGAGACAACGGTGGTTCTTGGTTTGATGTCTCGCAACCATCTGTAGATACTTTAGATAGTTTTTCTTTATATTTCCCTTCATCATATTTGCAATTCAGTCATTATAAACAAATTCCTAAAAAAATTATAAAACATTATGAAAAATTTTATAAAGAGAAAGGATTCATTTCATCTGATGAACACATTGAAACCGTAATTGAAACTTTATCTTCAAACTCATTGATTGAAGAACTTCAAAATATTTTGCATGAAAAAGAAAGTTTTAGATTTGTACTTTTAATTCTATTGAAGAATATGATTTGATTATTAAATTTGTCATGAGTAATGAAAAGGAAGCAAAAGTAAATACAAAATACAAAACCGTTGATAAAAAAATTAAATCGATTGCCCAATCATTACCACGCGAGAGTGAAGAGAAGTTTAGGAAAGTTACCAATGATCCTTATTTAAGAGAGCGCACAAATATAGGTCATACTTTCACAGAAGAAACTTTAAAGCTAATCAAGATAGGAAATGATGAAAATTTTTTGTTACCTGAGGAACGTGAACTATTTCAAAGAGTGATTAGAAAGCATGAAAAGGCATTTTCTTTATATTCCCATGAGATAGGTTGTGCAGACCCAAAAATTGTACCACCAATGATCATCTTTACAGTGCCTCACATTCCATGGAATCTTCGACCCATACCTGTTCCGAAACCCATTTACCAGAGTTAATGCGGCTTCTTAAGGAAAAGATTCACATGCGAATTTTAGAGCCATCGTCTGCACCCTACTCAAATAGGTGGTTTACTGTTCCAAAGAAAAATGGCAAGTTACGGTTCATTCAAGATTTACAACCTGTTAACAAGGTTACTATTAGGAATGTAGGTACTGGGCCCATTGTAGGAGAATTCGCTGAAGCCTTTGCTGGTCATGCCATTTACTCAATGGAAGACTTGTATTCTGGCTACGATCAATTTCAGCTTGCTATTGAAAGTAGAGACATTACGACCATGAAAACTCCTTTAGGCTTAGTTCGCATGTGCACTTTGCCGCAAGGAGCTACTAATTCAGTAGCACATATGATGAACGCCATGAATTCAGTATTACATGACTTCATTCCTAATATAGCCATGCCATTTATTGATGATATTCCTATTAAAGGATGTATTGAGAATGCGAAAGATGAAACTTTAGATTCCTCTGGCTACAGGAAGTTTGTAGTAGATCATATCTCTGACTGTGAAAGGATTTTCCAGAGATTTGAAGAGGTTGGTCTCACATTCTCCATTGAGAAATCTGTTTTTGGTGTCAATGAGGTACTTATAGTTGGGCATTTATGTGGACATTATGGTCGGAGGCCATATCCACCTAAAGTCGACGCTATAAACAAGATTTCTGAAACCTGTAGTAATATTAGTGAGGTAAGACGATTCCTTGGTGCTTGTGTGTTTTATGCCATCTGGATCCCACACTATGCACATGTTGCAAACTGTCTTTATGCTTTACTAAGGAAGAATCGAAAGTTTCTTTGGACTGAAGAACACTCAAAAGCTATGAAAAAGTTAAAGAAATTACTTCTTGAAGCTCCTATTTTAAAGCGAGTAGATTATACTGATCAAAAGCCTATCATTTTAACTGTTGATACGAGCCCTATAGGAATAGGATGGGTTATTGGTCAGGACGATGAAGAGGGCAATAGGTATGCTGTGAGATTTGGAGCAAAGATTTTACACGATACGCAAAGAAATTATCCGCAAATTAAACGAGAACTCTGGGGTTTAGTCACGGCATTAAAATCTGATAAAGAATATTTTATAGGTGCAAATGTAATAGTTGAAACAGATTGTCTACCTCTGATTGGAATGATTACAAACTGTTCATCACCCGACATTGCCATGCTTAGATGGATTTCATACATCAAGTTTATAAATCCTGTTTTGATACATATTGCAGGTAAATTTAATCCTGTGGCTGATATGCTTTCTCGAGCTAGATTTGATAATGAGGAAGAAACAGAATTAGAAATAAATGCAATTAATTATGATTCTAAAGCATACGCATATGAACAGTTTAATATTGAAGAATACGAAGGAGAGTGGCAGGATATTGGAAAGTATTTAAGTACTTTGGTTAGGGCACCTTCATGGTCTTCAAATAGATTTCGGAATATTAGGAAAAAAGCTTACAACTTTTTTCTGAAAGATGGTTTCATTTGGAGACATGCGAGGGGAAAAATTAGATTGCCACAACGAGTACTAGGTACTAAGGATCTTCAGTTACAAGTCATGAAGAGTATGCATGATACTTTATGGGCAGGACATAAAGGTTTTGTAGCTACGTATGAAAAAATTAGAGAAGGATACTGGTGGCCAGGGATTTATGTTACTGTTAAAGATTATGTGAATTCATGTGACATATGTCAGATTCATTCCTCAGTCAAACATAGGGATCCGTTGCATCCTACCTATCCACCATGCATCCATTATAAATGGGTTGTAGACTTAGTTACCATGCCCAAAGGTATCAATAAGATGAGATATATAGTCTTGGCACGTGAAGATCTTACAAATCATGTAGAAGGCCGAGCTTTAAGATCTAAGACAACCTTGAATGTATGCAAATTTCTTCTTTAGGATGTCATTTCACGATTTGGTTATGTAGAAAAGGTAGTGGCTGATAGGGGAGAGTTAGATGCGCAGGAGGCTAGAGAATTCTTTACTAGGCATGGAATTCGCTTAGCCCTTACTACTGCTTACAAGCCTGAAGCTAATGGGAAGATTGAGCGAGGGCATTCTCCTATTATTAAAGCAATTTCCAAAGCTTGTAATGGAGAAATTAAGAATTGGCCAACTTATCTGCCATTTGCGTTGTGGGCCGATAGAATGACCTGCACTAGAACGACGGGGTATATGCCGGCAGAGTTGATGTATTGCCAGAAACCAATTTTCCCTGTGCATACGCAAATTCTTACTTGGACTACGTTACCATGGGAAGATAATTTGTCGACATAAGATTTATTAGCTCTGCGAATCCAGCAGTTAGAGCAAGGGAATGAACGTTTAGAAGAGGCTATAGTTAAACTAAAAGATTCTCGATTGAAAAACAAGAAGTATTTTGATAAATCACATAGGTTAAGGCCAAAGCCGATTAATGTTAATGATTGGGTTTTACTGTATGATAGTACGTTTGATTCTCAGTATGATGCCCGTAGAAAACTAAAAAGACGTTGGTTTGGACCTTATGTGGTAGTCAAAACCTATGATAATGGAACGTATGCCTTACGTGAATTAGATGGAACGCCTCTTAAAAACTTAATTGCTGGCAAAAGAATTAAATTATTTAAACAAAGAGATGATGAAATGTATGAAGTAATGTTTGATGATGAGCATGATTAATTATGTATGAATGAATTTCTTTAGTGTGGGTTTCTTTTGCAAGAAAACCAAGAGAAGATTTGAATATGAAATCTAATAATTTTGCGTGTCTAGCTGTTGCTGGTTGAGTTTTAACAGGTCTTTGAAGAACAAATTAAGATGCAAAAAGATGAGCAGATTGAAGATAAAATTGATTTTTAGGTCGTATTTTTCTTTGTCTTAAAATTTTGTTTTACGTATTTTATTTGCATTCATCTAAAACTAATTGATAAAATCTGGAATGAAGAATATTAATTTATAAAGGACTCTATTTAACCATATTAGGAAAATAGACATAATTTATATTTCTACATTTATAGATTAAGTGAGATTTGTTAAAAATAGAAGGATTTGTAGTTCATTTAGATAACGAAAGTAGTTGTATATATGTAGGAGCATATTGTTGCATGATACATGTCTGTGAAAACCTAGATCTTTCTTGTCCATGCAGCTAGATCCTTAGCTCGGATTAAGGGGTTAAGCCTTTTCCCTTTAAAACAAAAAAGTAGCGAAAAAAAAAAAAACGAATATTGACATGGAAGTTATACCTTCTTCCACCCCAAAAAGGTATTTACATCTATTATCGATATGAAGTTTATATCATATTTATATGAAGAAACTAGTTGTGAAAAAAAACACATCTAGTGATTAAAATTGGGCATACAAGGCGGCTGTCTGTCCAAGTAGATTTAGTAGATTTCTTTGGCATGCTTGATTGTTCATATGTGAATGCATATATATGACGAAACCTGCATTTGAATGAATGAAAATGAATTCTGTTTTATACTAATCTTTATATAGTTTATAAATGGATGAAATATAAATTAATGTTTGTTGACTGAACAGGTTACTAGCTTACCTTTATACTTTAATATGTTTTCATTGCCAGATATAATTTAAATAAACTTCATGTGCATGTTGAAAAGATTTAAAATTTGATAAGATTAAATATATTTAAAAAAAAAGAATTGATGCTTTTCTATGATTTAATTTCAGGATAATCATTGAAAATGCCGCTTCCCTTAATCTGCAAGTTGGCCCATCGAGGACGATGTGCAGGTTTGGTGGCGGTGGATGTCGGGAATATTTGCATCTTCCAATTGATGGCCGAAAAATTAAAATATTTATTGCTGAATTCTAAACCTCTTTTTCACTGTTGATCAGTTGTTCTGGATTGAATTAACTACTTTTGAAGTGTTTGCAGGTACAAGAAATGATGAAGAATATGTGTTCATATTAGGGTTACCCTAATTACTCAATTAATGAGTATTTCATATTTATTCATGCTTGATTCATGGGTTTTTAACTCTAGGTTTTCATAAGTTTATATAAGTTAAGTCAGTAGGATTAATCCAAAGGATCTTAAATGATTCCATTGGGTTAATGTTAAGGGTTTAGATGATTTATCATGGGTTAGAGATAGGGTTTTAAAGGGTTTTCATGAGTTTCTGATGGGTTTAAGTAGGTTTTCTAGGGTTTTAGAATGTTTTAAAGGTTCAAACAATTAATATTTAATGAAATTAATCTAAACATTGGTTCAATAATAAAAATTAAAATATGGTTTAATTAATTATTTAATCATGTATGTGCAATTAAATCCTAAGGTTTGATTTAATTAAAACTTAAACTAAGGTAAATTTAAATGATTTATTTAATTAAGAAAATTAAGGTAATAGAATTTAAATGAAAATGAAGTGGATAATTAATGAGCGGTGTATGTGAGTGCTGTTTAAAGAATGGTGTGAAATAAGTTTGTAATTAAAGTGGATAAAGTGAGTGATTAAAAGTGTGGTAATTATATGGGCAAAATCAAAGAGTGGTCTAAATTAAGTATGCATTTAAAGTGCAAAAAGTATTTGATGAAAAGAATGGTATAAGTAGAGTGTGTAATTAAAGTGGAGAAAAGTCAAATGAAAGAGTGGTGATAAGTGTGGGTTAAAGAATGGATCAGAAAGAAAGCAGGAATTCAAAAGAGTGGTAAGCTCATAACTTCTCTGAGTATATATATGTATGTTTTGATCATGAATTGCTAATGTTTTTTTTCAGGTAGATTCTCTTCTTCTTTTTGCTTCATTTCCTTCACCTTCATGTCTGTCATGGGAGAGAAAGTTCGTTCACGTAGGAGAGAGAACTAAGGGCATCATCTGATTATGACAGCGTTCCGACCTATAGAAAGTGTGTGTATGTGATGTGTGTGTGCGTGTTATGTGCACGTGTGTGTGCGTGTGATGTGCACGTGTGTGTGCGTGTTATGTGTATGTGTATGTGCGTGTTATGTGTATGTGTGTGTGCGTGTTATGTGTATGTGTGTGTGCGTGTTATGTGCACGTGTGTGTGCGTGTGATGTGCACGTGTGTGTGCGTGTTATGTGTATGTGTATGGGGCATGTTATGTGTATGTGTATGTGCGTGTTATGTGTATGTGTATGTGCGTGTTATGTGTATGTGTGTGTGCGTGTTATGTGTATGTGTATGTGCGTGTTATGTGTATGTGTTATGTGTGTTGTGTGAATGTGTTATGTGTGTATGTGTTATGTGTGTGTGTGTGTGAGTGAGTTTCTTCCCCTCTCTCTCCTCTGTCTATAGCAAGGAAGCTCCCTCCCTCCACAGACGTTGCGCACGGCAGCGCGCAGAGAGAGAGAGAGAGAGAGAGAGAGAGAGAGAGAGAGGGAGAGAGAGAGAGAGAGAGAAGCCCCTCCCTTTCCCTCCACAGCACTGCGCGCGGCAGCGCTGCACAGAGAGAGAGAGAGAGAGAGAGAGAGAGAGAGAGAGAGAGAGAGAGAGAGAGAGAGAGAGAGAGAGAGAGAGAGAGAGAAGCCCCTCCCTTTCCCTCCACAGCACTGCGCGCGGCAGCGCTGCAGAGAGAGAGAGAGAGAGAGAGAGAGAGAGAGAGAGAGAGAGAGAGAGAGAGAGAGAGAGAGAGAGAGAGAGAGAGAGAGAGAGAGAGAGAGAGAGAGAGAGAGAGAGAGAGAGAGAGAGAAACGGTAGAGAAAGAGAGAGAGAGAGAGAGAGAGAGAGAGAGAGAGAGAGAGAGAGAGAGAGAGAAACGACAGAGAAAGAGAGAGAGAGAGAGAGAGAGAGAGAGAGAGAGAGAGAGAGAGAGAGAAGGAGAGAGAGAGAGAGAGAGAGAGAGAGGAAGGAGAGAGAGAGAGAGAGAGGAAGAGAGAGAGAGAGAGAGAGAGAGAGAGAGAGAGAGAGAAAGAGAGAAAAGAGAGAGAGAGAGAGAGAGAGAGAAAGAGAGAGGCGCAGAAGAGAGAAACCCAGAAAGAGAGAGAGAGAGAGAGAGAGAGAGAGAGAGAGAGAGAGAGAGAGAAAGAAAGAGTGAGGAGAGAGAAAATTATTTATATTAACATTAATCTAAATTAAATATAATTATATTTAATTACTTAGTTAATATTACATTGTTTAATTAATTATAACTATTTAGTTATATTACTACATTATTTCAATTAAATATAAGTACTTTTATTAAGATATTTAAGAAATTGGTATTCTAAATACTTACTTCCAAAAGTTTAATTAGAGTTTTTTAGCATATGAGTTACTAAGTGTTATATGCATTAGCATGAATATGTATGTGTATGCATGATTAATATGCATAAGCATGCATGTATGTTAGTATGCATAAGCATGTGTATGAATGCATGTGTTTGAATGATTAATGTGTTAGCATGCATGTATAAATGTGTGTTACCATATTTATGAAAGTATATTAGTATGTATAAGATTATGTGTTAACATGTGCATTAACAGATATTAGCATTTGAAAGCATGTATGTAAAGTACATTAGTATGCATGAGGAATGTATGCATTAGAGTGTATGTGAATACTTTAATGTATGCATGAACATATGCATGTGTATGAAAAATATATGAGAAGAATGTCTTTTATGTTTCTCATTAATTTCTTGTTAGATTACTAATATTCCTAATGTTTTTTTTCAGATTACAATCAATTAAAGTGAAGTGAAGACAATTGAAGTGAAGCGGCAACCTAAAGATCCATTTAAATCTTATTTCTCATTTAGTCAACTATCCAATTGACTAGACATTTATCCAATTGTTTAGGCCTTCCAGTTGTATTAGATTTATTGATTAGAACCATTAGCATATCAATTAATTCATTCAAACAGTTTAGCATCATATTGTTTCATTAATTTTCCATTACTTTCCTTGATGTCTTCTAAGTTAGTTCATGAGTCTGAGCACAGTACTATTGAAAATATTGAAAATGTTCCGCCAACTCTAGACAGACCAGAACCCTCTAGCTTGCCTGAAAGTTTAGTAGAAGAACCCATTATGGAAGTTTCAATCTCATATCAGGAAGCTGTTGCTATGTACGAGGCTGCCCGTCCTTACGGTCCATAGCTAGTTAAAACTATTTACTTTTGGTAAGAAACTTTAGTTTCAGTCATAGAATTAGGTAATTTATATTGTTTTGTCATTAGAACCCTTATTTCCTTAAGCCTGAGTCCACTACAGACACCCTGCATGTGCCGAACGATTTAGGCGGATGACTTGATCCACCATCCGAGCATCTCTCACGATCTGACAGCGACGACCTGCTCTGATATCAATTGTTGGAGTTAGACATCTCCGGAAGCACGAGAACATCACAAGGAAGAAGATGAAGCTTGGAGCACAACACACAATACTGAATGTATTACTAGAGAATGTACAAAGATACTAAGCCCATTAGGGCAATAGGCGTATATACAAGCCGGGGAAAAAAAACCTCCTAAAGAGGGAAAAAAGTGCCCCGGCGGTCCTAGTGTGTTCACACACATCACTACCTAAATATATCAACAAAACCATTGATTATCAGGTTAACCTCAAGAGGAAGTGGTGTCTATCATGGATGCGGCTGTCGTGGGACATGAAGTTCATGGCTATCTGGCACCCCCTCATAGAAATCAAAAAGTTTATCATCTTATGGCAAAATTCTTCATCGTGGAATGTAGACCAACCTTAAGGCTTGCAAAATTTGTGGGATGCCTCCCTAGTGCAAACGTTGCTACCAATCCATCGAAGATGTTTCTCACATCTTCTTTACTTCTCCCAACTCCAACAGGCTCTCGCGGATTGTCGAAAAGAAAATTAGACTTCAGAAACATATCAGTTGGAAACAACCTCTGCTAGGAGAAGCGATCGGCTCTGGAATGCCATCAGAGGGGAGGTCCTATGGAAGATCTGACGGGAAAGATGTGCTTTTAACTTTGGCGACTCCCCCAAAGAGTGGTCAATTGAGAAATCATTGTTCCTCCTCGACAAAAGAAGCATTAAATGTAAGAAATCCCCCCCTTTAGGCATCATCAACTGCTCCTTCTGATCAACAACGAGCTTAAATCCAAGTGGGCCCGGCATGAGGGTGATGAGAGAGTGATCAACCTTCTTTATTGTGAAGAGATGGATAGGTATGTGCTTGAAGATGAAGAGGTGTTGCAAAATCCTTGATCTACACCAGCCAAATGAACTCCAGGAGTATATGGTGGGCCCTTTTAGCTTGCCAATGGATGTATTAGACACCCTATGTACCTTGGAAGATCATTCTCAAAAAGATAGATCAAAAAAGATAAGTTGGAGTTAGCTCAGAGGTGAAAACTTGCTATTCTTGGTTCATACACCTGTCCAGTGTTTTACATATTTCTCTGAGCACAGCAGCAATTAGCTTAATTCCTCTTGGAGAAGTCTAGGCAACTTAACGAGATAACTTTCAAGAGTAATCTCATCAAAAATAATAAACCACACACTGAGAATGAGTTTTAACAAGTGATGACATCATCCTGATTTTCACGGGCTGCTACAGAAATAGACCAGTGAGCAGAAAAATCAACATAACTCAAAATGTAGGAATCCAATGATTATGAAAATTTGTATGGTTATACTAGACAGAAGCTGAATCCAACAAGATTTAAATCACTGAATTTGGATAAGTAACCACTGAGAAACACCTCTGACAAGATGACTGAAAAAGTCGCGTACCTGACAGAGAAGTGAAGATGAACAGACCCTGTTGACTTCAAATGCACATAACTGAAGATTGCAACATCCAAATGACATGAAACTTTGTGAGCATATAGTAGATTTATAGAGCTAACTTTACCAAGTTAAATCACTGAAAATGATGCACCAAGCTCAGAGAAAACATCTCTGCAAGCTGACTGAGAAAACTGAGAGTAATGGCAGTGAGTAGTACACTTCACAAGAACATGGAAAGATGAACTCAAATAATCATGAAAATGAAAGTATATTGCTTGTACAATACAATGACTTACTGATACATATGTGTGCCTTGTAATGACACCTTGATATGGCATAAAGCTCAGCTCTTGGAGGTCTTCACATAGGTCTCTCTAACCACGACTAAAACTGCCATCTATTTATAGTTGAGTTTGGGAGGCTAACTTCCCTCAATCACTCTCCAATCAATCAATTATTGATTTGATTCTCTACCTACCACAAATCACGAATTCGTGGCTCCTCTTTCCATTCTTGATCAAGTGGACTCAACCACTTAAGATTATCTTACTTTTACATTAAGTAAACTCTTCAAAAGTTACAAGAGGTAGTTCACAAGTGAAATTTACGTAGTCTTCTTTTTAAAGCTTCTTCTAAGACTTTGTGAGACTCAAGCCAATACTTAGGCTTGTCATAGACTTGCTCCAACAGCTCCCCCTCAAGCCAAGTATGCTTGAGGTCTTCAATCTTCCAAGATTACCTGCAAACCAATCATAGCCTCGAATTTGCAAAGCTTTGTACCATCCAATGCTTTGGTTAAAATATCTGCACATTGTTGATGAGTGGACACATATGATATTTGAATCTCTTTGCTTAGAACCTCCTCGCGTACATAGTGATAATGAACTTCAATATGTTTAGTCCTTGCATGAAAAATAGGATTAGCAGCCAAATGAATAGAACTCATATTGTCACCAAAAATAGTTGGAGTTCCAAACTCCAATCCAAGATCTTTGAATAATGTCTTCATCCACATAGCTTCCTGAGTAGCTATAGCAAGACCTCTGTATTCAGCTTCAGTAGAAGAGAGAGCAACTGTGGGTTGCTTCTTGGATGACCATGAAATAAGCTTTGAACCTGCAAAGGTAAGATAACCTGAAGTGCTCCTTCTATCTTCCTTGGAGCCAGCCCAATCTGCATCAGAAAATAGCTTCAAACCTAAATCAGATACATAAGGATAATAAAGTCCTTCATTTATGGTTCCTTTGAGATACTTGAGAATCCTTTTGGGAGCATCCATATGTGGTTTCCTTGGTGTGTGCATAAATTGGCTTAGCACACTCACACTGTAACATATATCTACTCTTGTCAATGTGGCATAGTTGAGACTACCCACTAGACTTTGATATGATGTGATTTCCTCTATGAGTTCACCTTCATGTGAGCTCAATTTGTGATTGACCTCCATTGGAGTACCTGCAATCTTACAATCTTGCATCTTGAATTTTGCCAACATGTCCTTAATGTACTTTCTTTGAGTGAGAAACAAACCATGATCTTTGTAGATAACTTCCAAACCTAGGAAGTAGGTAAGTGAACCCAAATCACTTATCTTGAACTCTTCTCTCATCTGATCTTTGATCTTCTTCATACCATCTGCATCATTTCCTGTCAATATAATATCATCTACATATACATATAGGTAGATGACCTCGGAATTACTCTTTTTAATAAAGAGTGAAGGATCTGCCTTGCTTGGTTGAAAGCCTTTGTCTTGCAAGAATGAAACAAGCCTGAAATTCCAAGCTCTTGGAGCTTGCTTGAGACCATACAATGCTTTGTTAAGTTTACACACATAATCAGGATAAACTTGGTTCTCAAAACCAGGTGGTTGTGCCATATATACCTCTTCTGTTATCCAACCATTCAAAAATGCATTCTTTACATCTAGTTGAAGTATCTTCCAATTCTTGGAAGAGGCAATACTAAGCAAAACCCTAATAGTAGGCATCTTTGCCACAGGAGAGAAGGTCTCCTCATAATCAATTCCCTGAGTTTGTGCAAAGCCTTTTGCTACAAGCCTTGCCTTATACCTGTTAATTGAACCATCAGAATTCTTCTTGAGTTTATAGACCCATCTTGAGCCTATTACCTTCATGGATGAAGTCTTGGGCACCAAATCCCAAGTGTTGTTTTCCTCAAGTGCTTCGATCTCTTCCTTCATTGCATGCTTCCATTCTGTTTTTGCTTTGGCCTCTTCAAATGATGATGGCTCCTCTTGGTTTATGTGCTGTGCTATGTAGATAGAATGTTTAGTTACTAATGAGGTGTCAAACCCATACCTTTCTGGTTTTTTCTTTTCCCTCGTACATCTTCTTAGGCCATGATGTGATGATTCTGCCTCATGTCCAAGTTCCTGCAATTTTGCTTTACCTTTAGACTTCCATGCTTTGATCTTTTCCATGTGAGAATCTTCATCATCCTCTGAGGTGTCTTGTTCTTCAATCTTTGATTGTTCTCTACCAAGCTTTGGAAAATCTTCTTCAAGATTATATGGTAAATTGACCTTCCTGCATGAATCTTCATACCATGAATTGTTCTCATCAAAAACTACATCTCTGCTTACCAAGAATCTTTTGTTGGTAGGGTTGTATAACCTGTAGCCCTTTTGATTGTTGTCATATCCAATAAATACACACCTTTCTGCCTTTGGATCCATCTTGCCTCTAACCTGTGAAGGAACATGAGCAAAAGCAATACATCCAAAAATTTTACAATGATCTAAGCTTGGTCTTCTTCCATTCCAAGCCTCATATGGAGTCATCCCATCAAGGGATTTTGAAGGCAACCTGTTAATCAAGTAAGTGGCTGTAGATACAACCTCAGCCCATAAGTAATTAGGTAAATGCTTTTCATTTAACATAGACCTTGCAGCTTCAACAATTGTCCTATTCCTCCTTTCTGCCACTCCATTTTGCTCAGGAGTGTACCTTGTAGTTACCTCTTTTGATTCCTCTTTCTTGAAGAAAAGAATCAAAATCATGGGAGAAGTATTCTCCCCCTCCATCTGACCTTAGCCTTTTTAGTGATTTACCTGTTTGATTCTCCACAAGAGCCAAATATCTTTTGAAACATGAAAAAACTTCATCTTTGTGTTTCATAAAGAATAGGATAGTCCATCTGCTGCAATCATCAATAAAGGAAACATAATACCTTGATCCAGATTTTGAAGCTTCCTTGCTAGGTCCCCATACATCTGTATGAACCAACTCCAAGAGATCTCCATGCATATAACCTTTCTTCATGAATGGTAACCTGTGAGACTTTCCAAATTGACATGCACTACACTTATAAATCATATGTTGTTTTGACAAATTAGGAAGTCCAAGTACACTTTGGTCCCTGCAGATTCGCTTTAATGACCTTACAATATGTGCTAACCTTTTGTGCCATACTTCCAATTCTGTGAGTGTCTGACTACCATAATTAAAGAGAGCAATGTTTCTAGTGTCCTGTAATTCAAATGTGAACAATCTACCTGTCTTTTCACCTTTTGCAATTCTTCTGAATCCTTGACTTGGATCTTCAACAAATGCTCCTGCTTTTGTGAACCTGACTTGCAACCCTTTCTCTACTATCTGCCTAACACTTATCAAATTCTTTGTAATGGTAGGGACATAGAGTACCTTACTGAGTAGGTTGATGTTTCCATCACGTGCTTTGACATTGCCTATTTTCTCCACTGGATGTTTTGTATCATCTCCTGTTTGTACCTCATGCTTATTCCTTGGATCTTCTAAATCTCATAGGAGTGCCACATTTCCTGCCACATGATTTGAACAACCTGAATCTATGTAGAAAACATGCTCATTAGATTTACCTTGTGACATAGCCATGTTCATGATCAATAATGAATCCTCTTTGTTTGAGTCTTCTGTGTAGTTATTGTAGTCTCTCCTTCCTTTGTAGCCTCCTCGATAGTTTGAATGATTGTAGTTGTTGTAGTTGCCATGGTAGTTGTTGAACCTTCCTCTTGAGTAACCATAACTTCCTCTATTGTATCCTCTGCCTCTTTGATTCCTGGAATTCCTAAAGCAATTTTCAGTTGTATGATTAGTTAATCCACAAATAGAACATGAGTTGGAGTCTTGGGATCTCCCCCTGCCTTGTCTACCTCCTCTTCCTCTACCTTTGCCATGTCTTCCTCTACCTGCATAGTTAGCTTGATATGTACCTGCTTCATCATCCACTTTCTTTGCCTTTCCTTTGTTATCTTTAGACTTGCTTTTATCCGTGTATAAAGCTGAAGATTGATTACCTTTAGAGCTTTCTCCATTTTTTATAAGCTTTGCCTCTTGAGTAAGTAGTTGTCCAATGAGTGTGTTGAAATCAGGTACATGCATGTCCATGTACAAATCCATAGCTGTGGTGAATGCTTCCCACTTATCATCTGCCTTCAAGCCATTGATGACCTGCCTTACAATTTACTCTTCATCTATTACCTCTCCAATGCTTCCCAACTGATCCGCTATGTCCTTGAGCTTCGTGACAAAATCAGTCACATTTTGTTTGGGAGCCTTCTTGAGAGTTGTGAAATCCAGCCATAGTTGATGCTTCATAGCTTTGGTACTTGAAGAAAAGAAAGCTTCAAGTGCATTCCACACTTCCTGAGATGTCTTACAACTTCTAATGTGAGGCAACAAAAAATCTGAGATAGAGTTGAGGAGATAAGACCTTGCAAGTGCATCCTTGGAGCACCATGTGCTCAATCTTTCTTGCTCTTCTTGTGTTGGTTGACTTTTGTTCCTGAAACTTGGCATAACTTCATCTCCAGGCACATAACCATATAAACTTCTACCTTGGAGATAAGCTTCCATTCTTAATGACCAAGCTGAGTAATTACCTCTATCCAATTTGTCAATTGATGAAGGAAATCCATCTGCCATGTTGTCCAACCTTTCTCTGATACCACTGTGAAGAGATGGATAGGTATGTGCTTGAAGATGAAGAGGTGTTGCAAAATCCTTGATCTACACCAGCCAAATGAACTCCAGGAGTATATGGTGGGCCCTTTTAGCTTGCCAATGGATGTATTAGACACCCTATGTACCTTGGAAGATCACTCTCAAAAAGATAGATCAAAACAGATAAGTTGGAGTTAGCTCAGAGGTGAAAACTTGCTATTCTTGGTTCATACACCTGTCCAGTGTTTTACATAATTCTCTGAACACAGCAGCAATTAGCTTAATTCCTCTTGGGGAAGTCTAGGCAACTTAACGAGATAACTTTCAAGAGTAATCTCATCAAAAATAATAAACCACACACTGAGAATGAGTGTTAACAAGTGATGACATCATCCCGATTTTCACGGGCTGCTACAGAAATAGACCAGTGAACAGAAAAATCAACATAGCTCAAAATGTAGGAATCCAATGATTATGAAAATTTTTATGGTTATACTAGACAGTAAGATGAATCCAACAAGCTTTAAATCACTGAATTGGAATAAGTAACCACTGAGAAACACCTCTGACAAGATGAGTGAAAAAGTCGGGTACCTGACAGAGAAGTGAAGATGAACAGACCCTGTTGACTTCAAATGCACATAACTGAAGTTTGCAACATCCAAATGACATGAAAATTTGTGAGCATATAGTAGACTTATAGAGCTAACTTTACCAAGTTAAATCACTGAAAATGATGCACCAAGCTCAGAGAAAACATCTCTGCAAGCTGACTGAGAAAACTGAGAGTAATGGCAGTGAGTAGTACACTTCACAAGAACATGGAAAGATGAACTCAAATAATCATGAAAATGAAAGTATATTGCTTGTACAATACAATGACTTACTGATACATATGTGTGCCTTGTAATGACACCTTGATATGGCATAAAGCTCAGCTCTTGGAGGTCTTCACATAGGTCTCTCTAACCACGACTAAAACTGCCATCTATTTATAGTTGAGTTTGGGAGGCTAACTTCCCTCAATCACTCTCCAATCAATCAATGATTGATTTAATTCTCTACCTACCACAAATCACAAATTCGTGGCTCCTCTTTCCATTCTTGATCAAGTGGACTCAACCACTTAAGATTCTCTTACTTTTACATTAAGTAAACTCTTCAAAAGTTACAAGAGGTAGTTCACAAGTGAACTTTACATAGTCTTCTTTTTAAAGCTTCTTCTAAGACTTTGTGAGACTCAAGCCAATACTTAGGCTTGTCATAGACTTGCTCCAACATTTATAAGGCCATCTAAACTTTGTAAAAGCTACCCCTGCTCTGTGGGATTTGGGGGATCCTATGGGCACTACTCCCCTTCACTTTTACTTTTCTTTTAATTAATTCAAGTTCGAGAGAGTAGGCTAAGGCCGGACTTCCTTTATTTCAAAAAAAAAAAAAGCAAAGAGAGAGAAAGAGAAGTGGGCTGAAGAGGGAAGGGAAGAAGAGAAAGAAAGAAAGTGAGGAGAAGGGAGAGAGAAAAAGGAGGAGAAAAAGAAAGGCTAAAAGAAGGAAGTAGGAAGAGGGGTGAAGAGTGTAAAAGGGGAGGACTGAAGGAAAGAGAAAAGTGAGTAGCAAAAAGAATAGAAATGAAGAAGAGATAAGGACAGAAGAAAGTGGAGAGAGAAGTTGGGTTGGAGTTGTAGAAGAAAAGAGAGCATGAAAGGGAAGAAAAGAGAAAGTGGAGAAGGGATAGAGTGGAAAGGACTAAAGAAGGAGCGAAGAAAGGAGGAGTGTCTCAAAGAGATAGGGCTAAGGAAATAAAGAAGAGAGGAAGCAAATACGGAAAAGAGAAAAATGAAAGAAAAGAGAAAGTGAGAGGGAAAAGAGAAAGTGAGAAGAAGGGAATGATAATGAAAAAGAGACGTAGAGGAGAATAGAGAAAAAACACATGGACAAAAGAAAAGTGTGAGAGGAGAAGTGGAAGAAGTAAGGTGAGAAGAGGAGGAAAAGAGAAGGAAGAGAGAGTGAACTAGAGAACAAAGGAGTGGATGGAGAGATGAAGTGAAATGTTGAAGTGTGGTTGAAGAATCCAGAGAGAGGAGAGAAAAAAAGGGTGAAAAAATATGGGCTGAAATAGAAGAGAAAAGTGAAAAGGGATGAGGAGTGAAGAAGAAGCAAAGTGAAGGAGGGAAGAAAAAGGAAAGTGAGAAGCGGAGAAAGGAGAATGGAAAGTGGCTGAGAGGAGAAGAATAGGAGGGGTTGAAGATTGAAGAAGAAGATAAGGCAAGGGAAGGTGTGAGAGATAAAAGACGAAGAAGGACAGGAAGAGAGGAAGCGAGAAAGAGGGTTGGAAAAGGAGAAAGAGGAGAACGAAGGAATGAGCTAAGATAGAGGAAGAGCAAATAAAAAGAGAGAAGAGAAGGAAACCAAGAGAAAGGAAGAGAGTAGGAACGAGAAGAGAGAGGGTAAAAGAAGTGTGGGAATGAGAGGAGAGGGCATAGAGAAGGAGAGTAAGAAGAGAAAGAGAGAAAAGAAATAGGAAAGGTGTGGCTGGAAAAGGGAATTGAAGAGGAAAGTGGGGATTTAAAAGAGGGGTCTGAGTGAAGAAGAAAGGAGTCGGAAAAGAGATGAAGAGAAAGTGAATTGAAGAGAGGAAGAAAAGTGAGTGTTAGGGTGGGAAGAGAAATCAGTGTAAGTACTAGAGTGTAAGAACAAGAAGAAGTGTTTGTGAGGCCTTGCGTGGGTGTGTGAAAGGTAATTGTGTGTTTGTGTTGGTATGTGAGAGAGTCTACGAGGGTAGAAGATAGATCCTGCCATATGGTGTGTGTGAGAGAACGAAGTGAACGAAGTTTGATTGGGCATACATGTTGGAGTGTGTGAGGAGACAGAGAAAGAGATAGAGAGACTAAGTTGAAGGGCTTGTACACAAGGCTGAAGGTAAAGAGGAATAAGGCTGAGAAGCAAGGGAGAATGAAAAGTGAAAATGACAAGCTGAAGTGAGGAGCAGAGACGAGAGCCGAACTTAAGAAGAAGGGTTCTGGGAGAGGAGAAACAAAAAGAGAAAGGAGTGGAAGAGAAGAAAAAGAGAAGTGGGCTTCCTCCATAGGATAATATAATCACAAGAATTCCAAGTTACACATGGACATCGAGAAGTAGAGATTAGAGAACATGTAGCACCACAATAAGGCAAAAATACAAGAGTTAGTCAAAGAGGGAAATAGGTAAGATGAGAGGATGAAACAATGAACAAGTGGGCAGAAAAGTGTGAATGTTTCAAATCTATGGCACAAGCTTCACTAGTTCATTTGAAAGATTGAGTTGCCAAGCTTCCTCTACTCGAGCCTTGCCACTCCAAACTTTCACCTGTACATGAGTCTTTCCAGCTATAGTACTATAAAAAAAGGGGTGATAGTATTGAAGAGAGGAACGAGGAAAGAAAGGGAGTTTACATCTTAGGAAAATACACGTACTCTCCCAATTCAAAAGGCTTTGGCTTAATCAAATGATAAAAAATATTCTAAGCATAGAATATTTATATCTGTGATATATTTAGTGAGGGAAGAAGCCCCTCTTTGTAATGTTGCCAATTGCACTCCTCCATTAGGTAGAAGCTCGATCACCTTATAAGGCCCATTCCACTTAGTTAGTAACTTTGAAAAGTTTTGCTCCACCTTAAACAGTAAATAGCGTATTAGGTAGGGTTGTATTAGTTTAATCTTGGCCTTAGCTATCTAAATAGGACACAACCTTATGAAGTTAGTTGTGACTTCTATGTCTATAAGGAATTTGACCATGCATCTAGGGGAGTGCCACAATCTAGTAGGTATATAAAGTCTTTTATCTTTGATTGGCTTCATATTATATTGCACTTTGCACATAGCCATAGTAATGGTTTGTGGATCAATGAATGACTCTATCGGAATTTCTAGTAGCATGTGAGAAGGGATGTTGTGATCTATTTGTCTCAAAAGTAAATGTTTGCTTGATTATGTTCTCTTATGCAACATTCTTCTTCTTTTATTTCTTAAAATCTTGTAATATTTCGAGCATGTTTGTAGTGAGTGGCTCTTAGTAGAGCTTAACTCTACATCTATTGAGATAATTGAGGAAAATTTCACCTTCTAATATGGCTAATTGAATTAAGCAATATGCAATGTATTACATAGGGTCCATGCTCTATCTTCTATAGCTTCTTTGTGTGCTTTTTGAGACTATAAAAAAATAGTAAGGCACACTCCTTAAATTCCTTGTACTGAAAATGGGAATGAAAATATGTTTTTCCGAAAATGTTTTATGAGCATAGATGCCCATTGTAGCCGGTAGGTACATTTCTCACAATGCATTGAGCTTATCCACTAGTGCAGATAAATCCTGACCATTCTTCATAATCCATGAGAACTCAAGAGAAAAAACTAAAAAATCAATAGGCAGAATAGCATATTGTCCATATACTAACTTGAATGGAATAGCTCTGAGTGTATTCTTTTTTTGTAAATAAAGGAAGTTCGGCCTTAGCCTACTCTCCTGGACTTGAATTAATTAAAAGAAAAGTACAAGAGAAGAGGACTAGTGCCCATGGGATTCCCCAAATCCCACAGAGCAAGGGTAGCTTTTACAGAGTTTAGATGGCATTACACAAAAGGTAAATCACCCTCTCATCACCCGCATGTGAGGCCCACATGGGCTTAAGCTTGTTGTTGATCAAAAGGAGCACTTGACGATGCCTAAAAGGGGTTCCTTACAATTAACGATCCTTTTGCCAAGGAGGAACAATGATTTCTCAATCGACAACTCTTTGGGGGAGTCACCAGAGTTATGAGCACATCTTTCCTGCCAGATCTTCCATAGACCTTCCCTCTGATGGCATTCCAGAGAGTCACGAAACAACCAATCGCTTCTCCCAGAAGAGCTTGCTTCCAACTAATGTGTTTTTGAAGTCTAACTTTCTTTCCAAGCCTTCATGGAAGACCTTGCAAGTCTTACATGAAGTTATAGAGGAGGTTGATAAAGCTCGCATCCCCATCGTGCAGAGCCCACTTGGTTTTAAGCATATTGTTGACATATTGTAGCTCTTTGTGATGTCTGAAGGGGGGGGGGGGGGGGGGGGTTCTTACAGTTATTAACTCTTTTGCCGAGAAGGAATAGGGACTTCTCGAGCGACCACTCCTTGGGGGTATTGCCAAAGTTGTGAGCGCATCTTTCCCACCAAATCTTCCAAAGGATCTCTCCCCTGATCGCATTCCACAACACCACAGAACAATCGATCGCTTCACCAATAAGGGCTTGCTTCCAATTGATTTATTCTTGGAGTCCGAGAGATCGACCAAGGACCCTCCATAACCAAATGGATTTAGGGAAAGCAAAGAAGAGGTGGCCAATATCCTCTTTGCTACAGCAACATCGCTTGCACCAAGGCGGAACACCACAGATCTTGTTAGCTTTTGCATTGGTCCATATTCCATGGTGTAAAATTTTCCATAGGAGGATCAAATTTTTGTTTTCAATGAGAGGGTGCGAGATAGACATAAATTTCATATCCCAACAAAGTCGCATCCACTTGAGACACCATTTCTTGTTGAGACTGATGTGAATATCATTGCGAGCTTCGACATATGGAAGCTTGGAGAGGTGATTACCATTATACCATTTAAGGCCCATTAGGTCTTGGAGCATCCTGTCCCATAAGTAGTCCAATTTTAGAGCAGTCCCAAGCATGGCGTCTACTCAATAAAACATTCCATTCCTTGTATGTGGCCGCAACACTAGGGTCAAGGTCCTCAAAGTCCACCCATCTGTTTGTGTCCTGTTTCCAGAGGTGCTTTCATTGTTTGAATCCATTATTCTAGAGTCTATTGGCACTTAAGAAATTCCAAGGCTCCACGTTTCTCATGCCTTGCATCGGGAACCAAATAGAGTCATTTTGTCTTATACCTATAGTCCACTTCCAATCTTCACTGATTATGATGTGAGGTTTGGATATGTTCCAACTCAACCACAAGGATCTTACCAAGATTGATCCTTTTGGTGAGACCAGAATCAGAGAGAATAAGAGGGTGATGATGTCGAGATTTTTCCATCCAGGGTAGCCCACCAGAGAAATCGCATTCGTGTTTCTGAAAATTAATGTGGCCCAAGAGGAATCTTTGTTGCACTAGGCCTTAATCATCCACTTTGTCACAAGTTTATTGGTCATGTTGCCAATGTCCATAATGCCCAGACCTCCACTCTCCTTTTGACTAGTGCATATGGACCATTTCATTTTAGGCACTCTCCTTCTATTATGGTCCCCAGTCCAGAGAAAGTTCCTACAAGTACTTTCCAATTTGGCTAATTCTTGATCCTTTGGTCTCTAGCAAGAGAGAAAGTATATGATTGAGGATATGAGGAACGTGTTGATCACCATGGCATGGCCAGAAAGATTAACTTGCAAACCCCTCGAATAATTAAGTTTATTACTAAGTCTAGTGAGAACCCAAGCCCACCTTTGTTCCAGAGTAACACTGAATCTCATGGGGATACCAAGAATGTGAACGACCTGACCCGATTGAATGCTTTGGCATCCCTGTAGAGTAAGGAGACTGGGTTCGTTCCCTTTGATAGCCATGAACGCAGCCTTGGAATGGTTAATTCTAGACCCAAAGGCCTCACAAAAAGTGTCGCTGCACCACCAAAAGGTTTCCAAGCTGGTATCATCATTGTGAACAAAGGCATTTGTGTCATCCGCAAATAGCCTCATGGTCATTTGCCCAGAGTTATGTGGTAAAGTGATGCCTCTTATGGGACCAAGCTGCATCTGTTGCTCCACAAGTCGGCTAAGTGTATTCTTGTAAGCAAATCCTTAAGACCATACTAAATGGTGCAACCGTTTTTCCCAATGTGAGCACCCACTTTAAACAAGTTTAGTTGAAATAGTGCACATTACTTTGAAACCATAAGCTTGACCATTTGCTTCCAAAAGATATGGAGCTGAGTTTTTATGGACAACCAACAATAATTTTAGTAAAGCCTCTATGTATTTGTTCACAAAATGAGTACCTTGATCGTTGATTATCTCAATAGGCATATCACATCTTGCAAATACTTGGCCAAAAAAAAAAGTATTGCATTTATTTAGACTCATTCTTCATGGTAGTACGTGTCCTTACCCATTTAGTGAGATAATATATCTCTAATATTGTATAATCTAGATGAGATCATTGCATAGGTGGGCTCATATGACCCAAAAAGTCTATCCTCCACTTGGCAAATGCACACACTCCAATCGGAGTCTTCAGTGGCATTTGATTGTGATTGAATTGATCTTTTTCTCTTCGCAAATTATCACACTTGTATAAATGTTTGAGTACCCGTATGTAGGGTGGGCCGTCGTATAGTAAATAAAATCACTTGAACTATCCGGTCAGCTTAAAAATATCCCCTTACAACACTTGAGTGTGATGCTTATAATAGTGGGAAATAGCCATCTTAATGAACACAGAGCCATAAGGAGTTATCCTAACCTTGCTTGTACTTTGAATAAGAGCATAAGTTCGGCTCTCGTCTTGTAAAGTTTTTTTTTGTTTGAGTGAATTCATTTCTGTAGGACAAGTGCCAAATTCAAATAATCAACGATATGTGTGCTCCAAGAGGGGCATTTAGACACATAGTATAGACTAGCATGCTAAGTGCTTGGAATAAATTGGGAGGTGGCATAGGCAATAGCATAATCATTTACCATGCATTCCGTCGCCACTGAATGCCACTTCTTTGTTCATTCTAGAAATTCCTTGATTTTTTGCCTCTCAAATGCATCCATGTGAGCTTCAGTATTAACTATTTACTAATTCTTGCGATATGTTCAACATTTGATATTCTTGGTGGATGCTTTGTGCATATATGAGTGTTTCCCTTCTTGAGTACGAGTTGAAAATCATACCCCATAAGAAGCAAGAACCAATGTACTAACTTTGAATACTAGGCCTATTAAAAAGTATAGCAAGGCTTGATGGTTGACAAAGATATTGAGTTTGATAGTAAATAATTCAAAACCTTTTTACAACATACACCATGCCTAGAAGTATCTCCATGGATATGGAACCGTTTATTCCAATATGAGGCTTTTAAAATAGGAGCTGATATGTGGTGTCTTTTCAGTGCTTGAAAGGACTTATCACACTCTTCCATCCACTTAAAATATTTTAGAAGTCTGCACATTGGCTTAGAAATGGTCTCATACAATGTATGAAGCTTCTCTAATAACTGAAATGTCTCATAAAAGCTTGGAATTCTTTAGCATTTCTTGAGCTTAAAAGATCTTTTATGTTGTGAGAAGAAGGTTACTTCAAGTCTCAAACCCCAACTTCTTGTTTGTACTTAATGAAAAGTTTATAGTTATTCCATAAAGAAACCCAACTTGTCCACATTGATTCCCGTAGGATAAAGTGAAACTTAGTACAAAAAGATTAGCAAGTTCTATAAGACCTTTTAACTTGCAACAAAGCTTGCCACATCATGCAAGAGAGAGCATTACAAATGGGTGAGAAAATCTAACGGGAAATAATGATATCCCACAATTTTTTATTATTCCAAGATTTATAATCTTTCATACCAAATTTATGAATATTTCTTCTTATAAGACATAGCTAGAATAAAACAACAATAAATTTCCCTAGCAACTTTCAGCGTTTTGTCTTTTTTGCCATCCCAGCCACAAGAAAATTCTAGAAAGGGAAACAGCCTCCATGATATTATTTTAAGTTTGCATCCACCAAGCCAAAGAATACATGTGAGCGAGAGAGAGAGACTGAAAAGAATACCACTTGAAAATTGTATCTCTAAACTTGAATTTTCTTTAAAAAAGGAAGTTCGGCAGAAGCCTACTCTCCCAAACTTTAATTAATAGAAATAACACTTGTACAAGTGAACAGGCTTAGTAGCCATGGGACACCCTGAATCCCACAAACCTGGGGTTACCTTTTAGACTTCATAGAGGGGGACAAGAGGGTTAACAACCTTCTTTGTAAAATGTCTCTAAACTTGTTGAAATCCCATCCCCACCTTTGATTTAAAGTAACATTAAAGCCCATATGAGTTCCAAGTATTCTAAACACTTCTTTGCCTTTTATGATTACAAGCATTAGAAGGCTTAAAAGAGGTTTTATTTATTGATCTTTGACCCAACGGCCAAGAAAAAAGTATTGAAGCACTCCAAAAAGGTAGGAGAAGAATCCTTATGAGCATTAGTAAGCCTATTAGTATCATTATCAAATATTTGGAGACAAATGTGGAAAGGGGCATTAGGAATGTGAGTAGGACTTTTGACCACATGTTCTTCATGTATCCCTCCAGTATCTCTTTTTTTATTTTAGCACGTGGACTTTTGACCACATGTTCTTCATGTATCCCTCCAGTATCTCTTTTCTTATTTTAGCACGTGGACTTTTGACCACATGTTCTTCATGTATCCCTCCTCTCCTATATAAAGAGAGGAATTTGATATATTGTTGGTCCCTTCGCCAAGGCCCCATGACCTGTATTGTTTCATCTCGTGTTCACTCATTGCCTTGTGTTATTGGCATTGGTCATGTGTGTGTAGATTTAGCTTGGGTGTGCTTGGGTGTGGGAGTGATCGCATTTGTTCAAAGATATGTGTGACTTGGAGGCACATTACATGAGCATGTGTGTGTCATTTCTATCCCTCTTGGAAGAGCCTCTTGCTTCCATGCGAGGCAATTAGGGTCAAATACTTCCCTTATCAGGAAATTTTGCACCATTGTTGGGGGCGTTCAGCTTTCAATCGTTGGTTTCTTCAAGTCATGTTGTGTCTACATTTCTTGTGACACACATTGGCACTAGAAATGGATTTAAATTCTTTTGGCCTTTGGTTGGACTTGGGTAACATCACTATTCCTTTTTCTTTGTTGGGCTTTAGTTCATTTCTTTTGTTGGCATGAGAACATCCCCTTGATCCCCCTTATCTCTCACTCTCCTACATACGCACACCTCCACAGACACACACACATTTGGCATCACCTTCTATCTCTCACACCTCTAAATTTGGGTGATTGCATTCTCCTTTTGGATGACTCACAATGGGGTCACGCATGGCTCTCCCGACCTTTTTCACATATGCAAGTTCTTCTTGAGGGCTTGGGGGTGAGCCTTGTGCTCCCGCCATCAAGGTAGCTCGACCTCCCCCTATCCTCTACCTTACCTTGCTCACCAGGGGTTGAGCCTTGCTCCCCCATCCTGCTTGTGCTCACTATCGATAATAGGTGTGCTCCCATGCTTCAGGTAATCTTTGGAATCGGGGTTGAGCTGGCTCCCCATGCTACACCAATGGGTTTGTTTCTCACTCATGGAGTGGCGTCATGCCTTGACCTAAAGCCATGGCGAACAGGAAGTGCAAGCAGCTCTTCATGCATGATCTAGGGAAGTGATCCTCTTTCCATGTGTATCATACACACGTGGGCAAGGCGTGTCGAGGCATAAAATTATAGTATGGATCCCTACTGGTGCTGCCTCGTGATTCGTTGAGGCTTGGTGGTGTATGCATCGGTGAGAGGTTCTGGATGCAAACTCATAAGTGTTGATCACCGCAATGATAAAAACACAAGACTTTGTGATGATATGCAATGCTGCCCCCCTCTCACGCTTGGACCTTGGTGCCTCTATGTTTTTTTTTTAATAAAGGAAGTTCAGCCTTAGCCTAGTCTCCCGTACTTGTATTAAATAAAAGGAAACAAAAGTACAAGTGAAAGGTGGCTAGTGCCCTGAGGATCCCCCAAGTCTCACAGAGCAGGGGTAGATCTTAGAGAGTTTAGATTGCATTACAAATAAGGTTAATCACCATCTCATCACCCTCATGTGGGGCCCACTTGGGTTTAAGCTTGTCATTGATCAGAAGGAACACTTTGTGATGCCTGAAGGGGGGGATTTCTTACAGTTGGTGATTCTTTTACCAAGGGGGAACATTGATTTCTCAATCGACCACTCTTTGGGGGAGTCACCAAAGTTATAAGCACATCTTTCTCACCAAATGTTCCAGAGGACCTCCCCTCTAATAGCATTCTAGAGAGTCGCCAAGCAGTTGATTGCTTCTCCTTGCCCACAATGGCTCCTAAGGCATTATATCCCTTATCCTCAGAGCGGTTTCCTGCAAAGATTGGAGGCCGCCTTCTTATTATATGTGTATGAAACAAAGGATTGAAGGCTATGCGAGCTAATGTGCATCATGTTAGTACATTTATCCGAATAAAGCTATTTTTTAATACTCATGGGAGTTTCCACGGATTATTTGTTTCTTATCTGATATCACTAAAGGAATATGTGGCAAGGAAGGATTTTTTATGGCACTATCATCTAATCCTTCACTCCTATAATAGAAATAGATGTGCTACTATTTTCTCTCACTGCTGATCTTGTCCATATGTGCGACCACTTACACTCGGCTCCAAGTAATAGACTTGTCCCACAAGAAAAGGAAATAGGATGCCGAACTAGTCTGTGTTAGCTCAATCATAATACCATTGATTAATGGCTGTGTTCATATTATCTTGCTCACGAGAAGTATGGAGGGTTACTCAAAAAGCATTTGTGAGCTCTTTCCCTCCTATGGAAACTGTGAAAGCTTTCTTTTTGAAGTCTTTTGCTTAAGAGGGTTTGGTGCCTTTTGGGTTTTGTGACTACCTCTTTACATGGGATTGTGTCCTAACCCGAAATGCCCTTGGTTATGGTTATACTTGATTTAAAAGTGTTGACTTATCAGCCTTGTACTTAGCATGCTCTCTATTGTTCTCTAGGCTTTGAGGCGTTCCAAGCTATGCGCTCTCCTGTTTATTGGGTACTATAGGTCTGGAACTTGGAATCCTCATGGGCTTGGAGTTTTTGTGACTTCCCATAGGGGGATGGTGTCCAAAAATCCTAGCTTCACACACGAAGAGTCCCTACTCCAAATTGGGTAAAGCAATGCCAATTTGTTGATAGATTTTGTATAACTTGTTGCTAATGAACCGTGTGTGTCATTTTGACCCCTGTATACATATTGTCATCGTGAAAACTCTTTATATGTATATTGTTTTGCATAATGAAACATGAATCCATGTTCATAAAGTGAACACTTTTTTTCTCGAATTACAATGTTCTTAATAAATCATATCACACGTTAAAAGCACAAGACATAGGTCATGTAAAATCTAGGCAATGATGAACCACAACTACATCATGCTCTCCAACATGCTCTATTCGCACATGCACATGTGTGTCGTCTTCTTTGATGCACGTACAAGATTCTTGTTGGCTCTCAAAAACGAAAAGTAAGGTTACTTTAGACACACATTTTAGAGTAAAGAAGCAAGATGCTTTGAAAAATTTTAGATTTTTCTTGAATCCTTGCTTTGTGGAGCGACAATTCCTTTTTATTAGAGGTTATTGAAGATCTCATGACACTCCTACTTGTTGACAACTTGTCTTTCTTTTGTTAGTGCACCTTAGAGGGATTTTTTCAAAAAACCAACACCAAGGCTTAGGAGGCTTGACACACATATGAAGGGAAGGTCTTCATGTAGGGGTGATCTCTTTTTATGTCCTCCATGAGGTACCATTGATTATCTTGAAGAGTTTGATGCTTCTCTCAAGTTGAATATTAAATTTGGAATGGATATATATTAGTGCATACCCAACTATAGGGTTATCGTTCAAGTTGGTTTATTGTCTCTATGTTTCTTGAGGCTTTGTTGAACTAATCAAAGTGGTGACTTTGCAAGTGACGCACACATGGTGCACTAGTGCAAAGTGGTGCACAGATAGTGCACAAGTGGCCAAGAACATGAGTGCATAGGTAGTGCACAAATAGTTTGCTCACAATGGTTTCATAGGAAAAGTCAAATGCATGTTGCAAAATGGTCTTTCAAAGGGTCTTCAAGGCTTTTTAAGTGTTAATGGAAGGTCCAAGTCAACCCTCCCTTATGCACACATTTTCAAGGAATAAAGGTCAAAAGTGGAAAAGTTATCAAGTGGAGACAATACGTGAGAGTTTAATTGAGGCACCCATTTAAAACTTTGTTTTTCATGAAGTCATGATAGGAAAAAATATGGAGTCATTGGTCCTTACAAGGAGTGGTTCTTGGAACATCAAAGTGAGCACCAAGATACACACTAGTAGTTGAAGTGACATACATGAGAGGAATCGACACAGAGTGAAAGGAATTATCATTCTTGAACTAAGAAGTTAGACCAAGGAGCAAGATACACTTGCATATTATGTGCAAAGAGAAGCAAGATGTGCAAGGAGAGTGACAAAGTGTGCTAACAAGTATGTAGAGGGAATGCGTAGAGAGCAACTTAGGTGGAAGAAAGTATCATGAAGGAGGTTCTACACATCAACAAAGATTGACCCTTCCTTCAACCTTATTGGAAGCTTGGGTGCAAGGCCTACAAAAGGGCAAGCTGTTGCACAAGGTCGAGGATCGACACAAAGGAGTTTTAGTGCACTTCTGGTATTTTGTATACTTGTGTATGTGATCTTTGGCTTAATCGCTACGTAGAGAGCACATTTTGTCTCATGTTACACAAAGCTATTGTATTCTTTATTGTTAATCAAGACTTAGAGGCTTTTGATGCAAGTGTCTTTCTTCTTCTTCTCCATTCTTCTCCTACAAACACTCAAGTACCTTTCAACTAAAGAATCCCATGACAAAATTTGGCATGCTTACTGGGCCATGCAGCTTGAGCATAGGAGAATCATCATTACAAGTGAACGAGGGAAAAGGTGTCAACAATATTGAAGAGGTAACTTTTCCTTTTCCTTGGAATTCATCTAAGACTAGGGAAAAGGATGTGTATCTCATGATTGCAACCCAATCACAAGCCTTAGGAGTTCCTTTCGAAACAACAAGAAGGAAAGTCCTTCGTAGGATAGCCAATCCTCTTTCATCTACATCATTAGTAAGAAATATGGTGGCTCAATTATACCTACAAACTTTCCTTTCATGAATGAATATACAATTTCCTTCATTTACAGGATTACCAAATGAAGACCCTAATGAGTAGGTTAGAAGCTTTTTAGCCCTATGCAAAACAAGGGGGTTAATGGGAAGAGAAGATGCATTTTTAACTCTTTTCCGAGCAACATTGGAGGTTTTAGCATACAAATGGTTTAGTCAATTTACCAAAAACCATTTTACTACTTGGGACTTAACAAAGGATGCCTTCAAGATAGAGCTCTAACAAGGAAATACATCAGAAAATATCATTGAAGAATTAGAGAATCTATGGCCAGGTACAGGGGAGACATTTCGAGAGTTTGCTACTAGAGCCAAAGCACTTATGGCTAAATTACCAAACCCTCCCCATGACTTGTTTGTCAAAAGTGGTTTGCTAGACCACTTCCAATATCAATGTCATAGGGAAGGAGATAAGGAAGAGAGCTCTCTCACACACTGTCACACTCAAAGAGGAGCACACATAGAGATTGAGGCAAGGAAGAATAATCTTCTTCTTCTTCTTCTATTACATAAAAGGAATGTACAAGAATGACCTAAAACAAGAATACAACAAGTGAAATATATAAAGAATAGTACATAAGGGAAATCCTAATGTCCGTGAATGAGTGAGTTGGCAAGAAAAAAAATGTGCTATCACTCTTGGTAGATAAATCTAGTAGATCTCAATGAAGTATCACTGACATATATTGGTGTGACCATTATACATGTCAGAGAAATGAAAAAGTGATATGTGACATCCTGGATCATCCCATGTTGAGCTTGATATCTCAACACTCCCCCTCAAGCTCAATGTCATGTTGTGTAATCCAAGCATCTTCTGAAACTTCTTCAACTTCTTAGCTCCAAGTGCTATAATGAACCTGCCCATTTGTCCTGTCCATCCTAACTCTATGTTACTGAGATTATCACAATATATGGTGATAGGCTTCTGCACTTCCACACCTACATCTGCAAGTAGCATCTCTAACCATGATGCTTCACATGCTTGCATTGCAGCACCTCTATACTTAGCCTCTATACTCAACAAATCAATAGTGGGTTGTTTCTTAGTGATCCATGTAATAGCTGCACTTCCAAGTGAGAATAGAAAGCCACTAGTAGATCTTCTATCTGGAAGATGATCGTCCCAATCTACATCAGTGTATCCACGAACCTACAAGTATGCACCAACTTTATAAAACAATGCATAATGCAAAGTAGCACTGACATATCATAGAGAACACTTCAAGGCATCTAAGTGTGGTTTCCTGGGAACCTACATAAATTGACTTTCAAGTCCAACAATGTAGCTTAGATCAGTCCTTGTAATTGTGAGATATATCAAGCTCCCCACAATTTTCCTGTACATAATAGCATTTTCCAATGCTTCACCTTATGTAGTATCCAACTTCAAACTTTGATTTGATGGCATAGAAATTGGCTTGCAATCATCCATACCATACTTTTTCACCATACTCAAGGCATATTGCCTTTGGGACATCCATATACCTATTTCTATATGTATAAACTCAATGCCCAAGAAATAGTGTAGCACACTAAGATTTTTCATGTCGAATTCCTACATAACGAGTTGCTTTACCTCTTTAATGCTTTCTTCATTATCACCTCCTATAATCAAGTCATCAACATAAATAACCACAATCATGATGCCATCATCACCCTTCCTTGCATATAATGAATGATTTGCATCACACATAAAAAATCCAATTGTGGTTAAGTAGTGAACAATCCTTGCATGCCAAGCATGAAGGGCTTGCTTAAGACCATACAAAGCCTTTTGCAACCTGTGAACATATTCTAGATGCTTTGAATCTCCATATCCTTGTGTCTGGTCCATGTATACCTCTTCTTGTAACTCACTCTAAAGGAAAGCATTCTTCACATCCATCTAATGAAAAGTCCATCATTTTGCTATAGCTAATGCAACAAGTGCTCTAACAATAGACATTTTAGCTACAAGGTTGAACATTTCCTCATAATCAATGCCATATGTCTATGCATATCCTTTGCTACTAATCATGCTTTATATTTACTTGTGCTACCATCAGCATTGTGCTTTACCTTATAAACCCACTTGCAGCCTATGGATTTCTTTCCTTGTGACAATGGAACTAGCTTCCATGTTTCATTTCAATAAAGTGCATCCATCTCCTCATCTATAGCTTTCTCCCAATCTACATTTCCAATTGCATCTTCAAAAGAAGATGGTTTAGCATCTTTTTATTACCTTCATCATATAGGCACAACGATGAGCCATGTAACTCTCATACGTCAATTGTTGCACTAAATTATGCATCCTCCAAGATCTTCTTGGTCCTTGGTCACTTATCCGTGTATCATCTGCATAAGCCTTTCTTACTATTGGAGTCTTCATAGAGGGCAATACAAGTTCCTCATCAAGGCTCTTTTCTAAACCGCTTGAGTCTCCATCAATGTCTTCAAAACATGTAGATGTTCTACTAGGAACAAAAAGCTTTCCTTTACCTTTGTTTGATGTAGTTGATGAATTTATAATGTCCTCTTCCACTTTTGAAGCCTCTACCTCTATCTCCTCCTTTTTGCGAGAGTGGGATACCTGCTCAAAAATAGGTTTTCCTTGGGGAGTTTGAATCCACACCAAGATTCTTTTCTTCAATAATTAGCATGGATACCAGATTTGCAAAATTCGAAATATTTTCCTTGGTCTGTATAGAAGTTCTAAACTACTTATATGCAGCTCCTAAACCATGAAGGCACACTTCCACCTTATCATCGCCATCTACATTCACGCCACTAGATGCAAGGTACTCACATATGCATTTGATTTCGAGGGTGTATTCACTTACCAACATGGACTTTTCTAATTTCCGTGCCTTTGTATTGGTCTCATAGAATGTGACAAAGTTGTTCCAAGCCTCTTTCAGAGACTTGGCATCTCATATGTGCCCAACCATGCTATCCTATATGCTAACAAATAGCCAATACATTACCTTTTGTGCTCCTTGATTCCATTCTTCATACGCTCTTAATTGGTCCGCAGTCCAATTTCTCTCTGGTAACTATGGACATTTTCATTTTCTCCTTTGATGTACTTCTAGTAGCCTTTTCCCATCAAGAAAATGGTCATTCTGAATCTCCAAGCATGGAATTTGTTCTTATCCATCTTATCGCTCATAAGCTGACTCATTCCATCCACATTTTCCATTTTTGTAGCAATTCACAAAACTACAAAAACACTACAAGCAGTACTTCTACTTGAATGTTGTCGCACTATGAGGTGATAGTTTGATCTAAAAAAAACACAGTTTTTGTGTATCAATACTACACAGAATCGCTTGAAATCTTGGATCTAGAATATTTGAGAGTTGTCAAAGAGGATGCAAGTTACAGTTTTACAAATTGACCTGATTTTTTGTGGGCTCCACCTTGCAGGCTCAAAAATCGGGTCATGTTTTCTCCGTTCTTTCTCACATAGTCTTCACTATCATCATTCTCCATGAGCTCTCTATAGCCACAGTAGCTCTGATACCCATTCACGAAGAAGAAGATAAGGAAGAGAGCTTTTTCACACAAACTCACACTCAAAGAGGGGCACATACACAAATTGAGGCAAGGAAGAATGATCTTATTCTTCTTCTTCTATTACATAAAAGGAATGTACAAGAATGTCCTAAAACAACAATACAACAAGTGAAATATATACAACATAGTACATAAGGAAAACCCTAATGTTTGTGAACGAGTGAGCTAGCAAGAAAATAAATGTGCCATCACTCTGGGTAGATAGATCTAATAGAGCTCAATGAAGTATCCTTGACATTTACTGGTGTCACTATTATACATGTCAAAGTAATGACAAAGTAATACATGTCATCCTAGATCATCACATGTTGAGCTTGATATCTCAAAAATCAACATAGGGAAAGATTAATGAGTTAATTCTCCCCACAACAACAATTGAGGAACTCATTACTATAGCAACAAGGTTGAAACAAATTAGACATCAATATGGGACTCGTTCTTCTAGTCTACCATATCTTGTGGAACTTGAAGACCCAGTAATATAGTTGAGGAAAGATCTTGAGATCTTAAAAAGAAATAAAACTTACAAAGAAGAAGAAGTGTAGTAACTCAACTAAGGCATGAGAATGAAGCATTGAAGCTACAAAAAAAAGAGGAGGGTGAAGCACAAGAATTGGCACAACTTCGATAGCAGCTATAAGAACTTTGTGGAACTAGCATCAAAAGTGGAATATGGTGCACCATGTGTAGCAAACAGGGCCATGTGGTAAGTGAATGCCCTCTCTTAAGTGTGAGTTGCTAGTTATGCAAGAGAACTAGTCATGAGGCCCATGAGTGCCACTCAAGAGGAATGCCACCAACTCAAGCTAATACCTACAACCCACATCCTTGGGGTAATTTTGGAAATGCACCCAAAAGACCAATCATTTGCTTTAGATGTGGGGAATGTGGACTTTATCAAAGCAAATGTCCTCTACCATAGAATTCTCCCCCTTGTAGAAATTGTACAAAAGCTAGAGATCACTACACAATTTATTGCCTAAAGAATAAGACATCCACACTTGGGCCTCACATTCAGATGATCTTTGTGAATAAGGAAAAAGTTGTAGAACAACCGAACATTTTGTCACCATCTATTAGAGTGGTACATTTAGAAGACATTGACTCTTTTGTTATGAAAACAAGAAGTAAAGGGAAAGATTCTCAAATGGAAATATGCCAAGAGTCAAGTACAAATGGATTGAATAAAGAAAAGGGGGCACTAGAGGATAGACCCACTCCAAGTGAAGTGACACATCAAAAAGAAGAGCTAAGAAGCACAAGTGAAGCCATTTGACATGCATTCAGCAAGGCCCTAAAGGATTTTCAACGATCACACATAGCCCATGCTCCTATGGAATTTGAGGCTTCAAAGTTACTTAAATCCATCAAAAAAGAGTTTATTATTTTTTATCTATTAGAATTGGATGCAAAGTTCAGATCAAAAGTGATGAAGCTTCCACATCTAGTTTTGTTGCAAAAGCTTATGCTACTAGTGAGTGTAAAGTTTTAGGGCAAGTCCCCCTTATAGATTTTAAGAGCTCATGACTCATTCTTGTTGAAAGATATGCATTTCTAGGGCAAGCTCAAGTTTTGTTTTTCATAAAGTAACTCCATTTGAAGGCTTTTGAACCTTACAAAAGTCAAAGAATAAAGTTGAAGGTGCAACCTTATCCAAAAGGAGCCATTGGACCACCAAAAGCCACTCCAATGAAGAGACAAAGTCACAAGGTAAGTGAAGAGACAAGGAGGGCATGTGAAGAGACATGGAGGACATATGAAGAGTCATAGAAGGCTCTCAAGGCTATATGAAGACCATCCAAGCTCGTTCAAGGTGTGTGTGGATGCTAGGAAGTCAAGTTGCTGCATATATATGTGCCATTGAGCCTTAGGCTCTCATAGATGCTCATATTCTCTTGTATATCTCTCCTACCCTTTCCAAAGGGTGCTTCATTTCTGTAGGAGCATGTTAGGACTTCATTTTCTCTTTGTAGAAAGCTCCATTATGAGATTTCTTGTACTTCGTGGAAAGCTTATAAAGTGAAATTCTATTCCAAAAAGAATTTTGGCAAAACTCTTCTTGTACTATGAGATATAGCTATTTCTTTGTCTATTGTTCTGTCCCAAATCCTACTAGCAAAAGTGGGTTATTTTGTGTGACTCAGTTAACAGGTTTACAAGTGTCTGAATCCAATATCTGATAGCTCATTCGAAAGCCCTTACTGTGTAGCGTTTGTGACTAAAAGGGGTTTTGGATTGAATTCGGGAATTGGGAGATATTCTAGTCTTAGTGAGTACTGGTTTGAAGGCAGATAGGTCTTGGGAAGGTTCCAAGCTTCTTGTTGTGCATTTGGCGGAGAAATCTTCCAATGGTGGTATCAGAGCTCCTTGTGGACATCAAGGAGAGTACAAAAAAGGAGGCCAAGCCAAGGAACCAATCATTGAAGCTTTTTCAAAGCTTGAAGGAGGTTGCAAACTTGGAACCAAGGGGGAGCTTCATCTTCATCACACAAAGGGACTTCACTTTTGTTGGTGTGTGAAACACCACAAGAACCAAACTAATGTGGTATTAGAAGACCTCTATAACCACCATTAGCTTAGCAATACTCAAATTTTGAACCTTCAACTCTGAACTTAGTGAAGATCAAAATTTCACTTCACAAAAATCTGCGCCTTTTCTTCAATCCTTCAATCTGACCTGTATTAGCTCAATCTTTGCAAAATCTTTTGATCACTTGCTAAGAGAAGTTCTTGCTAATGTTAAGCAACACATAACAAACAAAACTTTCAAGTAATAACTTCAAAATCTTCTGATTTTGCTTCAACCTTTTCACTATGTCTGAAAACTGAAATTTGATGGAGAGTGTTAATCTCCAAAAGAATAACCTACTCTTGTGATTAGAGCACCTCTATACCAAGAGTAAGTCAAAAACTTCACAACACAGAAAGTCTGCTGCACAATTTCTTCAAATTAATCTATCAAACATGTAAAGTTTTTTATGAAACTTTGTATGGAGTGTCGCCTAGAGATTGTGCACCTCCTTCAAGTGAAATTACTCTAAAAGCTTTAGTATAACTTGAGAAATCAACTTCACAAGTTACCTATGTCTGAAACTGTCATTCTGAACAGTCTATTTTACACCTGCAACTTCTAAGACTTGGTTCTCCTTGAATAGAACCCGTTTAAGCAAATGCTTCTAGTTACGAGTAGCTTATCTTCTAACTTAAAGATTAAGCCCTCACTCATGCAAAACTTTAAAGTATGCACTGAGAAATGATCAAAACATTGATCACTGGAAATGCGCCTGTTTCAGTAAACTTTGAACACTCAACACACATGAATGTTTCTACTGACAATTCTCGTTTTCTGTTTACAATTAAACTCTGAAACTTAAGCTATAGATTGATTAACTATAGACTTAGATATCCTCAAAAGGATTTCACAAATCATCTATCACAGATGAAAAACACACAGAAACTTCGGCGCAATATTTCTTCGATTACTCAGAAAGTTACAGTTGAGTGATGAGAGGAAAACTCAACTAACTTTTCATATGTCTCATGACATCTAACTTCTCATTCTTCTCATACTTCTCACGTCTCTTCTCATTGTCTCTCATAACATCTCATTCTCTCATATATGCCTCTCTCATCTGCCCCGACAGTTTCTAAGGTATTTATAGATAAATTTGTACAACCTTATGACGATGACTATACTACTGTACATATGTGTACATCTTTTCCCGGTTCTTCTTCCAAGCTCCAAGAATTTGTCTTTTCTTCATTCTTTCATCTTTCAACTCTTCATAAACAGAAAACTATAAGAGTGATCATTTCCGGTGACTCTACGGTGAGTTTCCAGTACTGTTCCGGTACTGTTCCGGTGACCTTCCGGTGACTTTTTTAAGGAAATTTTTGATGAAGTTTCTGCGGACTTAAAGACCTTCAATTGTTGATTGTCTTGCACCAACAGCTCCCCCTCAATCATCAATTGAGGTTTTCTTTGTCTTCTTTATTCCTGCCATATCTTTAAACCTTTGTAACTTTGGTCCATCCAAACTTTTTGTAAGCATATCAGCTATCTGATCTTTTGTTGAAGTATGGATTACTTCAATCTCTTTATCCATCACCTTCTCTCTTAGAAAGTGATACTGAATCTCAATGTGTTTAGTCCTGGCATGAAAAACAGGATTAGCAGCTAAATATAATGAACTCATGTTATCTCCAAATATAATTGGTGTCCTCTGTATAGTGTCAAAATTCTTCATTAAAGTCTTTAGTCAAATCACTTCCTTTGCAGCTTCAACCATGCCTTTGTACTCAGCTTCGGTAGAAGACAAAGCAACTGTATGTTGCTTCTTGGAACACCATGAGATTAGCTTATCTCCCACATAACACATGTATCCATAGGTTGACCTTCTGTCATCTGGATTACCTGCCCAATCTGCATCACTGTATATTTTGATATTTGTATCTGATGTAAAACCATAATACAAACCTTCTTTGAGTGTACCCTTAATGTACCTCAACACCCTTTGTCCTGCAATCCAATGTTCTTTCCTTGGACAGTGCATGAATTGAGACAATACTCCTACTGCATATGATAAACCAGGTCTGGTTAAAGTAGCATAGATAAGACTACCAACCAAACTCTGATATTGTCTCACGTCCTTGAAAACTTCTCCTCCAAACTTACTCAATTTGTGATTCACCTCCATTGGAGTAGGTGCTATCCGGCAATCATTCATTTTAAACTTGATTAACAAGTTCTTCAAATATCTTTCTTGGGTCACGAATACTCCATGCTGAGTATATGTGATCTCCATACCCAAGAAGTATGACAAGTCTCCCAAGTCACTTATCTTGAACTCCTTTTCCATTTGCTTCTTGAGTCTTTGTATTCCTTCTTCATCTGTTCCTGTAAGAATTATATCATCAACATATATGCACATGTATATGAAACCATTATCACTTGCTTTTATAAGCAGACTACTATCTGCTTCAGACACCTGAAAACCAAGTTCTTTCAAGAACTTTACAAGTCTATAGTTCCATGCTCTTGGGGCCTGCTTCAAGACATACAAAGCTCTCTTGAGCTTGCACACATGATCTGGATACCTTTTATCTCTGAACCCTTGAGGTTGCTCCATGAACACATCATCTGAAATATAACCATTCAGAAAAGCATTTTTCACATCTAACTGACATAACTTCCAACCTTTACATGCAGCAACAGCTATGAGTGTTCTGATGGTTGTCATCTTTGCCACTGGACTATAAGTCTCATCATAATCAACCCCATATGTTTGAGCAAACCCTTTGACAACAAGTCTAGCTTTGTATCTAGACACACTTCCATCTGCAAATCTCTTGGTCTTGTAGACCCACTTGCATCCAATAATCTTCTGGCTCTTTGGTTTAGGAACTAAATCCCATGTTTGATTTTCCACCAATGCATCATGTTATCTCCCATTTTTCCTTACCTTTTGCCTCTTCATATGTAGAAGGGTCTTCATCTGCTTTCATTATGTAAGCATAATCTTTCGTAGCCAAAAATGAAGTATCATAACTGTACCTTGTAGGTTGCCATCTATTTCTTGATGACCTTCTGAGTTCTCCACTCCTTGAGGTTTCTGGTTCTTCACACTCAAGATCAAATCTTGACCTTTCTTCAACTTCTTCCTGCACTTCATAATTTTCTTCTTCATCAATTATTTGAACCTTTGATTTATCTTTCTTCTGACTCACTTCTTCTTCATCACCTGTATTGCTATTAACTGTTCCTGCATACCAAGAACTTTGCTCATCAAACGTAACATCTTTCGAAACCAGAAAATGTTTTGTGGATGGATTCCACAACCTGTATCCATCTGTTTGTCATCATAACCAATGAAAACATATTTTTCAGCTTTAGGTTCCAATTTGTGTCTTAATTGTGATGGTACATATGCATATGCCACACATCCAAATACTCTGCAATGATCCAGGGTAGGTCTCTTACCCCACCAAGCCTCATATGGTGTCATACCCTGCAAGGCTTTACATGGTAACCTATTAACCAAATAAGTAGCTGTATTTACAGCTTCAGCCCACAAATAATTAGGGCAATTTTTCTCATTCATCATGGACCTTGCAAACTCAACAAGAGTCCTATTCCTCCTTTCTGCTACACCATTTTGTTGAGGAGAGTACCTGCAAGTAACTTCCCTTTTTATACCTGCATTCCATAAGTAGTCACTGAATTCGTTGGAGAAATACTCTCCCCCTCCATCTGATCTTAGTCTCTTCAACTTATGACCTGTAGTTCTTTCTGCATATGCATGATAATGTTTGAATGTATTGAATACTTTTGACTTATCCTTGATCACATAGATAGTGATCCATCTAGTAGCATCATCAACATAAATCACATAATATCTTGACCCATTTATACTGAAGTCTTTTGAGGGTCCCCACACATCTGTGTGTACCAATTCAAGTTTCTCTGAATACATAAAACCATGCTTGGAATAGGAATGCTTATGAGCCTTACCTAATTGACATGCCTCACATCTGTATGTCATATGTTGACCTGCAACATTAGGCAATCCAAGCACTGAACCATTGTTAATCATATCTTTAATACCTCTTTCATTGAAATGTCCAAGCCTCTTGTGCCAAAGATCTAACTCAGAAATCTTATGTCCTGCATATGTAAACATGGCCTGACCAATGTTGCCTTGAATCTTCAGTGTAAACAGTCTTCCTTCTTTCTTTCCTGAAACAATCTGTTTATACCCTTGACTGGGATCTTCCACGTATACTCCTTCATTAGTGAACCTTACTTCATATCCCTTTTCAACAATTTGTCCTACACTTATCAAATTCTTAGGAATTGTAGGAACATACAGAACCTTACCCAATAAGGTACTACCGTCTTTAGCTTTCACTGATCCAATCGACTTCACTTTATGATTTGTGTTGTCACCTGTTTGAACAACATGATTAGAAACTTTATTCTCCAAATCAGTCATCAATGATATGTTATCACTCAGGTGATTGCTACACCCTGAGTCAATGTAGAAGACTCTTTGATCTTTACTCTGCCTTTCACAAGTAGCATTCAATATCAATGTTGAATCCTCCTTCTGTTCTGAAGCATAATTGTAGTAGGTATTGTTATATTGTTGACTTTGGAATCCTCTACCTGCATTTCTTCCAAAGTAACCCCTGTTACCTCTACCTCTGAAATTTCCTCTTTGATTTCTGCCACCTCTTCCTCTTGCATTGTAACTTTGACTATATCCATTATTACTTTGAGTATTGTGCCAACAATCATTAGCTAAATGATTTGTCTTACCACAAATCCAGCAAGCTTTGCCTCCATCTTTGTTAATCCTGCCTCTTCCTCTACCTTTGCCACCTCCTCTTCCTCTTAGGAAGTTGGCTTGGCTAGTTGTTCCTTCATCTTCATTTGCTTGTTGCTTTCCTTTGCTATTCTTCTTTTTGTCTTTTGAATACATTGCATGACCTGCACTCTTGTCACCATCTCCTTTAACATCCTGCTCAAACGTTAGCATATGACCTAACAACTGATTTAAATCTGGAGTGAAATGATCAAGTGATAACTCTGTAGACAAAATGAACGGCTTCCATTTGTCATCACCTCTTAAGCCTGTAAGAATTTGCCTTACCAATTTATCCTCTTCAATGTCTTCATCAACAGCTCCTAAAGCATCTGCAATATCTTTCATTCTTGTCACATAGTCTGAAATGGACTGAGAAGCCTTCTTCTTAAAGGTGGTAAACTCTGCCCATAAGGATGCCTTCCTTGACTTAGTAGTATTCTGGAAATGCTCCTCCAACGCATTCCAAATATCAGTTGCACTTTCAAGACCTCAAATATGAGGTAACAAGTAATCATTGACTGCCATATAGATAATGCTCCTAGCTTGAGCATCTTTCTTCATCCAGTTTTTCAAATCTGCTAACTCTTCCCTAGTCGGAACACTAGGATCTCTGAACTGTGGCTTTTCTTCTTCTCCTGTGATATAAGCTATCAAATCTTTGCTCATAAGATGAGCTTCCATCCTCATTGACCACGCAGGATAATTTTCCCTATCCAGTTTCTCTATCTGTAGAGAATCTCCCATCTTGTGTCCACCTGTGTATTTGAAATCTTCAACCTTTATGAATAATATATGTACCTTTGCTTCAAATTAGACTCCGTTTGTCTTTCTTGATGTCGTATGATCTCTTCCTCAGGTTTTGCCTTCAAGCTTTCACCTTTTAGTTCTTCAGTTGTTGAATTCTTTGTAACCGCAGCAATCGGGATCCTCCTTTCTTTGATTTTGATGTCTCCTGCTCTGATACCACTGATGGAGAGTGTTAATCTCCAAAAGAATAACCTACTCTTGTGATTAGAGCACCTCTATACCAAGAGTAAGTCAAAAACTTCACAACACAGAAAGTCTGCTGCACAATTTCTTCAAATTAATCTATCAAACATGTAAAGTTTTTTATGAAACTTTGTATGGAGTGTCGCTTAGAGATTGTGCACCTCCTTCAAGTGAAATTACTCTAAAAGCTTTAGTATAACTTGAGAAATCAACTTCACAAGTTACCTATGTCTGAAACTGTCATTCTGAACAGTCTATTTTACACCTGCAACTTCTAAGACTTGGTTCTCCTTGAATAGAACCCATTTAAGCAAATGCTTCTAGTTACGAGTAGCTTATCTTCTAACTTAAAGATTAAGCCCTCACTCATGCAAAACTTTAAAGTATGCACTGAGAAATGATCAAAACATTGATCACTGGAAATGCGCCTGTTTCAGTAAACTTTGAACACTCAACACACATGAATGTTTCTACTGACAATTCTCGTTTTCTGTTTACAATTAAACTCTGAAACTTAAGCTATAGATTGATTAACTATAGACTTAGATATCCTCAAAAGGATTTCACAAATCATCTATCACAGATGAAAAACACACAGAAACTTCGGCGCAATATTTCTTCGATTACTCAGAAAGTTACAGTTGAGTGATGAGAGGAAAACTCAACTAACTTTTCATATGTCTCATGACATCTAACTTCTCATTCTTCTCATACTTCTCACGTCTCTTCTCATTGTCTCTCATAACATCTCATTCTCTCATATATGCCTCTCTCATCTGCCCGACAGTTTCTAAGGTATTTATAGATAAATTTGTACAACCTTATGACGATGACTATACTACTGTACATATGTGTACATCTTTTCCCGGTTCTTCTTCCAAGCTCCAAGAATTTGTCTTTTCTTCATTCTTTCATCTTTCAACTCTTCATAAACAGAAAACTATAAGAGTGATCATTTCCGGTAACATTCCGGTGACTCTACGGTGAGTTTCCAGTACTGTTCCGGTACTGTTCCGGTGACCTTCCGGTGACTTTTTTAAGGAAATTTTTGATGAAGTTTCTGCGGACTTAAAGACCTTCAATTGTTGATTGTCTTGCACCAACAAAATTTGACTTCATCGATTTGACATACCTTCACTGTTAAGCTGATTTCTCTGAGTATGCGTCCCGTTTCTTAAAGATCTTTTGACCAAATGTAGTTGAGGAGAGTAGCTTTAAAATGAGCTATCATTTACAAAAAACTTTACAATATACTTCGAGATCTGACCTTCAGAAGTTCAGACAAATGTGCGCCAGAAAAGTCGTAACTGTCAACTACCTTACATAGTCATATGAAATGACTTAGAACTCAATGTACAAGAGGAATTAGACTCAATCCTTCTACACAAACATGTGTTGATTATCACAGAAGATGTGTACAAAATGGCTTGGCCTAATTTTGCTCATAGCCATGGAAAACTCTCTCAGACTCAGAAGTTTTTCCTCACCATCTCTCTCAGAAAAAATACACGACTTTTCTCTACTCACTCAGATTACAAAATTGAGTTCTCTCTACATATTTTTGTCTCAAATTAACTTATATATCTATGGTTTACATTCTCCTAGACTTGAACTCGTAAGTTCTGAAGATCAAATGAACAACTAGACTCTAATGTTGCACTAATTTACAATAGTGAAATTATCCCTTCACTTAGGCTTGATTTTCTATAGGTCTTTTCTTCACTTCTTCTGTCCTTCATCATATGTCTTCATATGTCTTCATATATCCATGCCTAATTAGTGAGTGAAGCCCCAACAGCTCCCCCTCAATCACTAATTAGCATAATTTGACTTCTTCACATAGTCTTCTTCTCTTTTATTCCTGCCATCTCCTTGAACTTACTTGTCTTCACTCCATCCAAGCTTTTTGTCATAATATCTGCAATTTGATCTTTTGTAGAAGTGTACACCACTTCAATCTCTTTCTCCATTACCTTTTCTCTGAGAAAATGATACTGTATTTCTATGTGCTTTGTCCATGCATGAAATACAGGATTTGCTGCCAGATATAGTGAGCTCATATTATCTCCATGAATAATAGGTATACCTTGATTTATTCCCAAGCTTTTGAATAATGTCTGCATCCATATGACTTCCTTTGCTGCTTCCACAAGTCCTTTGTATTCAGCTTCTGTTGATGATAAGGTCACTGTGTGTTGTTTCTTTGAACACCAACTCACAAGCTTATCTCCAATGTATATCATGTAACCATGGGTAGATCTCCCGTCATCCTGACTTCCTGCCCAATCTGAATCACTATAGGCTCTCAACCTTATATCTGATGTAAAAGGATAATACAATCCTTCTTTCAAAGTCCCTTTGATATATCTAAGGACTCTTTGACCTGCAATCCAATGTGGATCCTTTGGACAATGCATGAATTGAGAAAGAACACCAACTGCATAACTAAGATCAGGCCTTGTTAGAGTTGCATAAATTAAACTTCCCACTAAAGATTGATACTTCCTCATGTCTTTGAATTCTGCACCATCATATCTACTGAGTTTATGATTGACTTCTAGTGGTGTTGATGCCTCTCTGCAATTCTCCATGTTAAACTTCTTTAGAAGATTCAAGAGATACCTTTCTTGTGATACATATATACCATGTTCTGCATAAGTGATTTCCATTCCAAGAAAATATGACAATTTTCCTAGATCACTTATCTTGAATTCCTTCTCAAGTAGCTTCTTCACCTCCTTGATTCCTTCATTTGAGGTACCTGTAATTATAATATCATCTACATATATACAAATGTAGATCATACCTTCATCTGTTCTTTTGATAAGTAAACTTGCATTTGCCTTTGAACTTTGATATCCAAGGTCATTAAGATACTTTACAAGTCTATAATTCCAAGCTCTTGGAGCTTGCTTCAAACCATAAAGAGCTCTTCTCAACCTGCAAACATAATTTGGAAACTTATGATCTGCAAACCCTTGAGGTTGATCCATGTAAACCTCATCTGATATATATCCATTCAAAAATGCATTCTTAATGTCCAATTGACTCAATGTCCATCCTTTTGATGCTGCAATGGCAATGATTGTCCTTATGGTTGACATCTTTGCCACAGGACTGAATGTCTCATCATAATCTATGCCAAAAGTTTGAGCATAGCCTTTAACCACCAATCTGGCTTTATATCTGGCTATAGTTCCATCTGCATGCTTCTTGATTTTGTAAACCCATTTATTTCCAATCACTTTCTTACCATTAGGCTTTGGAACAAGTTCCCAAGTTTTGTTCTCTTCAAGTGCATCAAATTCTTCCTTCATTGCTACTTCCCATTGTCTCTTACCTTTTGCTTCATCATAGCTTTGAGGTTCTTCATCTTCCTTAACCATGTAAGCATAATTTTTCTGAGTCAAGTAAGAAGTATCATATGAATACCTTGTAGGTTGCTTCCTCATTCTGGTTGACCTTCTTGGCTCACACTCTTCATGTATATCTGGATGTACTTCTTCATCAAATATTGGTCCATCTTCATTCCTTCTGTATGATCCAACTCTTGATGTACTTGCTTGCATATGTTCTTCATCTCCATCTATCTGCATATGTGACTTACCTCTTGCACTCCTTCTTATCTCTTCTTCAAATGTTTCAAGATCACAATCTTTATCTGCATAGCAACTCTTCTGTTCATCAAAGGTTACATCTCTGGAAACAATGAAATGTTTAGTTAAAGGACTCCATAGCCTATAACCCATTTGCTTTTCATCATACCCAATAAACACATATTTTTCTGCCTTTGGTTCAAGCTTATGTCTGAGTTGTGATGGCACATAAGCATAGGCAATTGACCCAAACACTTTACAATGGTCAAGTGTTGGTTTCTTACCCCACCAAGCTTCATAAGGGGTCATACCATTCAAAGCTCCACATGGTAGCCTATTCACAAGGTATGTGGCTGTATTTACAGCCTCAGCCCAAAGATAATTAGGGCAATTCTTTTCCTTTAACATTGCTCTTGCAAATTCAACCAATGTTCTATTTCTCCTTTCTGCCACCCCATTATGTTGAGGTGTATACCTGCAAGTTATTTCTCTCTTGATACCTGCATTCCAAAGATATTCATTAAACTCTTGGGAGAAGTATTCTCCCCCTCCATCAGACCTTAGCCTCTTGAGTTTTTGACCTGTAACTCTTTCTGCATAAGCATGAAAATGTTTGAAGGCTCCAAATACTTCTGATCTTTCTTTTAGAACATAAAGGGTTATCCACCTTGTAGCATCATCAATAAACAAAACATAATACCTAGATCCATTTATTGAACCTTCTTTTGTTGGTCCCCATACATCTGTATGTATGAGTTCAAGCAAACCATCATGCTTGAAACCTTTCTTCTGAAATGGTAGTCTATGAGCTTTTCCCATCTGACAAGCTTCACACTTGTATATCATATGTTGATTCTTCACATTTGGTAGCCCCATTACAGATTGGTTGTTTTGATTCCTCTTTCATTGAAATGTCCCAATCTCTTATGCCAAAGATCTAACTCTGTAATTACTTCATCACCATGTGTAATTAGGGCTTGACCAACATTTCCTTGCACTTTGAGAGTAAAAAGTCTACCTTCCTTCTTACCACAAACAATGGGTTTGTATGCATCCTCTGGATCTTCAACAAATACCCCTTCATTTGTAAATCTGACTTGAAAACCTTTTTCCACTATTTGTCCAACACTAATCAGATTCTTTGGTATTGTTGGAACATACAAAACATTTGTTAATAAATCAGCTCCACTCCTGCACTTCACTTTTCCAATTGAATGCACACTATGTTTTGTATTGTCACCTGTTTGTACTGTATGACTTGAATTTCCTTCTTCCAATTCTGACAATAATTCTATATTACCTGACAAATGATTTGAACAACCAGAATCAATATAAAATACCTTGAGATCCTCCTTCTCTGATGAACTTATTGAATTCATCATCAATGTTGTATGAGTGTCATTCTGTGTATCATTTGCATAATTGTAATATGTGGTGTTGTAAGATTGGTTTTGATTCCAATTTCTTCCACCACCTCTTCCATAACTTCCTCTTGAATTCTGTCTTCCTCTTTGAAATTGATTCTGAAACCTTCCACCTCTTCCTCTGCCATTGTTGTTCTGATTTTGGCTTGCTCCTTGTTGGTTATGCCAACAATCATATGCTAGATGATTGCTTAATCCACAAATCCAACATGTCTTCTTGTTATTGTTCTGATTACCTCTACCTCTTCCATTTCCTCGACCTTTACCTCTGCCAATACCTCTTCCTCTTGCATAATTTGCTTGAGTTGTTGACTCTTCTTCATCCTTTGCCTTGCCTTTATCTCCTTTCTTTTTGTTCTTCATGTACATTGCAGAACTTTGACCTTTGTCTCCATCTGACTTCAAGTCTTGCTCAAATGTGAGCATCAATCCAAGTAATTGATTCAATTCTGGCACATAATGGTTTAATGAGAGTTCTGTTGAAAGTACAAAAGGCTTCCACCTTTCATCACCTCTTAACCCTGCAAGTAATTGTGCTATCAACCTATGATCTTCAATGTCCTCATCTATGGATCCAAGGCTATCTGCCAAGTCCTTCATCTTAGTGACATAATCACTAATGCTCTGATTTTGCTTTTTCTTGAATGTGGTAAACTCTGACCATAAGCTAGCTTTCCTAGCTTTAGTAGTGTTTTGGAAGTGATCTTCCAAAGCATTCCAAATATCTTCAGCTGTTTCTAATCCTCTGATATGTGGCAACAAATGATCTGTAATAGTGTTATATATATAAGCTCTTGCACTTGCATCTCTCTTCTGCCATAGCTTCAAACCTTCTAGCTCTTCCTTTCTTGGATGACTCTCATCTTCAAATTTAGGCTTCTCTTCTTCACCTGTCACATATACCATTAGGTCCTTACTCATAAGTAAGGCTTCCATCCTCATTACCCAAGCAGGATAGTTATCTCTGTCCAATTTGTCAATGGACACATGATCTGCCATGATATCCTTGCTTCTGCTTCAACCTGTAAGTATAAAGTTAAAGAATGATACCTTTTGTAGACCTTTACCCTTGGGAGTAACTTCGAAATAATCTTCTGATGACTTTTGTTTGTTGGACACCTCAGCTTCCTCCTTCTTTGATAAAGAACTCTTCAAATCTTCTTGTATCTGCACTTCTTTTACTCTCGAGGACCTTATCTGCTCTGATACCACTTGTTGGTGTGTGAAACACCACAAGAACCAAACTAATGTGGTATTAGAAGACCTCTATAACCACCATTAGCTTAGCAATACTCAAATTTTGAACCTTCAACTCTGAACTTAGTGAAGATCAAAATTTCACTTCACAAAAATCTGCGCCTTTTCTTCAATCCTTCAATCTGACCTGTATTAGCTCAATCTTTGCAAAATCTTTTGATCACTTGCTAAGAGAAGTTCTTGCTAATGTTAAGCAACACATAACAAACAAAACTTTCAAGTAATAACTTCAAAATCTTCTGATTTTGCTTCAACCTTTTCACTATGTCTGAAAACTGAAATTTGACTTCATCGATTTGACATACCTTCACTGTTCAGCTGATTTCTCTGAGTATGCGCCCCGTTTCTTAAAGATCTTTTGACCAAATTTAGTTGAGGAGAGTAGCTTTAAAATGAGCTATCACTTACAAAAAACTTTACAGTATACTTCGAGATCTGACCTTCAGAAGTTCAGACAAATGTGCGCCAGAAAAGTCGTAACTGTCAACTACCTTACATAGTCATATGAAATGACTTAGAACTCAATGTACAAGAGGAATTAGACTCAATCCTTCTACACAAACATGTTTTGATTATCAGAGAAGATGTGTACAAAATGGCTTGGCCTAATTTTGCTCATAGCCATGGAAAACTCTCTCAGACTCAGAAGTTTTTCCTCACCATCTCTCTCAGAAAAAATACACGACTTTTCTCTACTCACTCAGATTACAAAATTGAGTTCTCTCTACATATTTTTGTCTCAAATTAACTTATATATCTATGGTTTACATTCTCCTAGACTTGAACTCGTAAGTTCTGAAGATCAAATGAACAACTAGACTCTAATGTTGCACTAATTTACAATAGTGAAATTATCCCTTCACTTAGGCTTGATTTTCTGTAGGTCTTTTCTTCACTTCTTTTGTCCTTCATCATATGTCTTCATATGTCTTCATATATCCATGCCTAATTAGTGAGTGAAGCCCCAACAACTTTTAACAAAGGAGGTAATCCCACACCATATTTCAATTTTAGGTGATTCAAGAGGATGGGAGAGGTATCCAACCAGATTGAGAAGTTGGACAAAGACAACTTTCAACCTTGGAAGTTTAGGATGACAAACTTCATCGTGAGGAAGGAGCTAGGAGGCATAATCAATGGATGAGATGTCAAACTTATTGCTTCGGATCCAACTAACCCTACCGACCAAGAAAGGAGAGCAATTAGAGAATGGGAGGTAAGATAGAAGGGTTATGTTTATGATATCTCAGCATGTAAGCAACACAATGATAGGTCACATTCAAAGCATGGAGACTGCTAAGGAAGTGTGGGAATATTTGGAGAAGATGTTCACCACAAACACAAAGGCAAAGAAGGTACAACTTAAAAATGAGCTCAACAACTTGAAGAAAGGAGGTAACCAATTCATACATGATTATATAGTTAAAGCCAAAGGTATTAGAGATTCATTGGCAGCCATAGGACATTCAATTGATGATGATGACATGGTTGCATTTGTACTTAATGGTCTTAATGATGATGACAAGTTGAGGAACTTCATATCCTCATTGTATGCTAGGGAGAACATGCCTCATTTTGATCAATTGAACACTTTAATGGTTAATGAAGAAATATTGCAGGTGGAAGCAAGGGCAAAGGTGCCCAAGGTCAAATGCTATATGCAGGTAGAGGAAGAGGCAAAGCATCAAGAGGTAGAGGAAGAGGAAGCCAAAGCCAAAGCAATCAAAGTGACAACCAAGAGGACTCAAATGAAGGCTCAGCTTCAAATGGAAGAGGTAAAGGCAGAAACAATAGAGGAAGAGGAAGAGGATCAAGAGGCAATGGATGCTTCATTTGTGGGAAGCTAGGACATTGGGCAAATGAATGCTACCAAAGGAGGAACAATGCTCGGCGTAACTATGCTTCAAATGAGTCTAGTGATCAATTTCTTGCCATGAGTCATGCATATGGAGATAGTAAACATGAGAAGGATGATACTTGGTACATAGATAGTGGATGTATATGTCTTGTAGGGAGGACATTTTTTGCAGTTTACAAGCTCCAAAGCAAAGATGATGTGTAGAGACAGGTGACAACACCAAGCATGAGATCAAACACATTGGTGATATCAAGTTTTAGGATGAAAAGAAGAGCAAGACACTATGTGAGGTACTATATGTCCCTACTATTACAAAGAATCTCATTTCTGTTGGTCAAATGGTAAAGAATGCATTCATTCCATTACGTCCAAAAGTGAACCTTGCATGGGCCTTGTAAGGATTCCTAATTTTAAGGGATTAAAATGGCTAATTAGGTGGATTAAGAGGCTGGGAGAAACCACTAGTGGTATTGTACATTAAAATAATGAATAAAGTCATGTAGAAGATTCGTGTGTTTTTCTAGCCTTTAGATGTATTGTTTGGATGGCCACGATATGACTTAGAATTTGGGAATTAAAAATAAAAAAAGGAAAGCTCAAACTCTGTCACTAGAAGACAAAATAGGTGCAATGGGAGACAAAATAGCTCATGCGTGGGAAGAAAGAGAGTAAAATTTCGCAGTCGACGCCATTTTTCAATCGTTAGATCTTCACATGCTTGGATGGTGGAGATTGAGACCCAAATTTCTGGCACTAGAAGACAAAATAGGTGCAGTGGGAGACAAAATAGCTCACGCGTGGGTATTATTTCGGAATCGACGTCAGTTTTCAGCCGTTGGATCTTCACATGCTTGGATGGTAGAGATTGGTACCCAAGCTTATGGCACTAAAAGACAAACGGCTCAATATTCGCACAAGATACGTGGGGATCCGCATGGAATTTAGTCCATTAGATAGACTACAAATTGAATGGTCTAGATTTAATGTCTAATGATCCATGCATTGATCAAATCAAAGCCATTGGATTCTCTCCAAATCCAATGGCCCAAATTTTAGGCGCCGTTTCCTCTCAAGAATTGATCTTAGCCATTGAGTTTCTAGAGGATCCAAGGGTTCTATTTAATTTCCATTCCCTTCAAAAACTACTTCAATGAAAAAACCACGAATTTTGACAGGTATATGTGGTTTTGACTGGCCCAAACCAAGGGAAGCCTATACCTAGCCTAGTGGATTAAGGGACTAGACTGTGTCCACCACCCTCCTCTCATTGGTCCATCACTAATCACTCTCTAATCCAAAAGGCCCATGCAGGGTTCATTTTTTTTCCTAATGCTCAATATCAAGAAAAATCCCAACAAGATAATGTTCAACACTTCAGGAAATAGAAGAATTGCAGATTTGGATTTGTGGCATAAAAGGATAGGACATGTAAACATTGAAAATCTAAAGAACATGGAGAAAAGTGCATTGGTCAAAGGGCTTCCAAACTTCTCAATATCACATCTTCATGAGGTATGTGAAGCTTGTCAATTTGGGAAGCAAAGTTTCCTTTCAAGTCAAGCAAGCATGTTTCTCCAAGGGTTTTGGATTTAGTGCATACAGATGTATGGGGACCTTCAAGAGAACCTTCACATGCAGGAAATAGGTACTTTGTTACCTTTATTGATGATTGTTCAAGTAAAATTGTTTGTATATAATCAAGAAAAAATCAGATGTGTTTGAAGTATTCAAAAAGTACAAGGCACTTGTTGAGAATGAAACAGGTCACAGGATTAAAACCCTAAGGTCAAATGGAGGGGAGAATATTTCTCCAATGAGTTCACAAGGCTCTTAGAAGATGAAGGCGTAAGGAGGCAATACACATGCACGTATACCCCTCAACAAAATGGTATTTCAGAAAGAAAGAATAGACGAATTGCAGAGGTAGCTAGATGCATGTTGAATGAGATGAATGTACCTTTCTCATATTGGGTTGATGCAGCAACCAAAACAGCATATATTATGAACAGGAGACCAACTTCAGGAGTTCATGATCCTACTCCAGATGAGGTATACTATCAAAGGAAACCAGATTTGTCTCATTTAAGGATTTTTGGTTGCATATGCTATGTTCATGTCCCACAGGAAGTTACAAAAGGTAAACTGATGCTAGGGCTAAAAAATGCATTTCTATTGGCTATTCAAATGAGCAAAAGGGGTACAAGTGTTATAATCCGATCACTAAAAATCTTAGAGTGTCAAGGGATGTTGTGTTTGATGAATTAAAACCTTGGTATGGAGGTGTGAATGATTTGTAGCAAGAAGAATTTATACATGCAGATCAGGTACATGAAGAGCAAGTGCAAGTTAGCACTACATTGAGTGGACCAAGTATGTCAAGTCCTTCACAAAGCTCATCATCATGGAAGGGCAAGCAAAAGGAGTTAGAGCATACATCAGAATGTAGCCACAATAGAGGGAATGGAGGTAACTTGGTAAGAGATTTTCATTCAAGTGAAGATGAAGATGAATTTGAAGAAGTTGTAACTCCTGAAGTGCAAAAGAAACGAACATGAAAGAAATATCCAATCACAGGTAGTGAAAGGAGGTCAGAAAGGGTAAAACATCCTATTCAAAAGCTCACTTATGATAGCTTTATTGCAAAGAATTATGCTTATATGACACATGTTATCAAAGATAAGGAACCATCAAGCTATGAGGAAGCTAGCCAACACAAGGAATGGAGAGATGCTATGGATGAGGAGATTCACGCTCTCAAGGAAAACCAAACATGGGAATTGATACCTAGAGAAGAAGACATGAAGGTAGTCACAAACAAATGGGTGTACAAAGTCAAAATGAATTCAGATGGATCTTTAGCAAGGTAAAAAGAAAGGTTAGTAGCTAAGGGCTACACACAAATATATGGGCCCTTGATTATGAAGACACTTTAAGTCCTATTGCAAATAAGAATACATACGACTTTGACTTCAGTGGAAGCTTCTAAAAGATGGAGATTGTATCAATTCGACATTAAAAATGCTATTCTTAATGGAAATTTGGAAGAAGTGGTTTATATGTATCAACCCATAGGTTATGAAGATGAAAAGAAGCATGATTTGTATGTAAACTAAAGAAGGCTTTGTATGGACTCAAGCAAGCACGTAGAGCATGGAATCAGAGATTGGTTGAATACCTAATGAAGTGTGGTTATGTTGCAAGTGATTCAGATCCTTCACTCTACATCAAAAGGGTTGATGGAGAATCTATATACATATGCATATATGTTGATGATCTTATCATAACAGGTGATAATGATGCAGGTATCAAAGAAATTAAGGCAAAGCTTGGGAAAGAATTCACGATATCACATCTTGGAATCCTCAAATACTTCTTGGGCATTGAGGTTATGTACAAAAATGATGGTCTCTACTTGATGCATAGAAAATATTTGTTGGATGTTGTTGGATATAGACGTCTGTGGAAGCATGTGAACAGCACAAGGAAGGAGAAGAACCTTGGAGCACAACACACAATATTGAATGTATTACTAGAGAATGTACAAAGATAAGTAGCCCATTAGGGCAATAGGAGTATATACAAGCTGGGGGAAAAAAACCTCCTAAAGAGGGAAAAAAGTGCCCCAGTTGTCCTAGTGTGTTCACACACATCACTACCTAAGTATATCAACAAATCCCCCCTGGGAGTGATGCGGTGAACAAGGAGTTGGCACTCATGTATAAGGAAGTGCCAAGCTATGTGGAAATCACTCCACAAAAGGAAGTAAGCCCAAAGCTTTGCGGAAAGCTTCAAACTTCTCCCTAGGCAGAGCCTTCATGAAAAGGTCTGCAATGTTCTCCTGCGTGGGCACATATGCCAAGCTGATCTCCCCAGTAGAGAACCTCTCCCTAACATAGTAATAATGCACCTCAATGTGCTTAGTGCGAGCATGAAACACAGGATTCCTCGCAACTGCCAATGCGCTCTGACTCTCAGTGAAGATGGTGGTGGCAGAAGTCTAACCAACACCCAAATAAGCCATAAGGCCTCTGAGCCACACACACTCAACAGTCGCTGTGAAAGCTGCCCTATACTCAGCCTCACAACTGGAAGTGGCCACAGTAGGCTACTTCTTGCTCAACCAAGATATACATGAGCTACCAAGCATGAAGCAAAAGCCACTAGTGGACACACGAGTGTCATAGCAACCAGCCGAATCAGAGTCAGAAAAAGCATGCAAATCTGGCGGTAGTGATCCCCCCTTCGGATAAAACAACCCAAGTAGTCAAGTACCACTCAAAGAGCAAAAGATGCGCTTAACTGCCTGCCAATGCTTGACTTTTGGGCAATGCATAAACCTGCTTATTTGTGAGACGGCAAACTAAATATCTGGCCGAGTAATGCATAAGCAAATCAAGCATCCAATAGCCTGCTGATAGAGAACAACATCAAATGCATCTCCAGCATCATGAAGACTCAATCGTTTGTCTCCATAGGAGTGGCAATAGGCTTACAGTCTTCAAGGCCAAAACACTGCAATAATGTGCCAATATATTTTGTTTGACACAAAGCCATTCCACCATCAACATGCATAAACTGAATGCCCAAATAGTGATGCAAATGCCCCAAATCAGACATCTCAAATGAGGCATGCAAATCAGCCTTAAACACAGCAATATGCTTCTCAATAGGACCAGTGAGCAGCATGGCGTCAACATAGACAACAATGATCAAAAGCACATCATTAGCACGCTTAACATATAAGTTGCTTTCAGTTGGACTGTTCTCAAAACCATGTGCAATCAAATAGGCATGTATCTTCTCATACCAAGCACGTGGTGCTTGCTTTAAACCATATAATGCCTTCTTTAACCTATACACCTAGTTTTCCTGCCCTTTCTGCACAAAGCCACGAGGATGAAAAACATACACTTCTTCATGCAAGTCACCATTCAATATGTTGTTTTTGTTGGAGCAAGTCTATGACAAGCCTAAGTATTGGCTTGAGTCCCACAAAGTCATAGAAGAAGCTTTAAAATGAAGACTATGCAAAGTAAACTTGTGAACTACCTCTTGTAACTTTTGAAGAGTTTACTTAATGTAAAAGTGAGAGAATCTTAAGTGGTTGAGTCCACTTGATCAAAAAGGGAAAGAGGAGCCACGAATTCATGATTTGTGGTAGGTAGAGAATCAAATCAATCACTAATTGATTCGAGAGTGATTGAGGGAAGTTAGCCTCCCAAACTAAACTATAAATAGATGGCAGCTTTAGTCGTGGTTAGAGAGACCTATGTGAAGACCTCCAAGAGCTGAGCTTTATGCCATATCAAGGTGTGCTTCCAAGGCACACATATGTATCCGTAAGTCCATTGTATTTTACAAGAAATATACTTTCATTTTCATGATCATTTGAGCTCATGTTTCCATGTTCTTGTGAAGTGTACTACTCACTGTCATATCTCTAAGTTTTCTCAGTCAGATTGCAGAGATGGTTTCTCTAAGCTTGCTGCATCATTTTCAATGATTTAACTTGGTAAAGTTAGCTATATAAGTAAAATATATGCTCACCAATTTTCATTTCATTTGGGTGTTTCAGTATTCAGTTATGTTTAGTTGAAGTCAACCCTGTCTGTTCATTTTCACTTCTCTGTCAGGTACCCGACTCTTTTACTCATCTTGTCAGAGTTGTTTCTCAGTGTGTACTTACCCAAATTCAATGATCTAGAGTTATGTTCATTTTTCTGCTCACTGGTCTCATTACTATAGTAGCCCGTGAAAATCGGGATGATGTCATCACTTGCTAAACATCATTCTCAGTGTGTGCTTCATTATTTTCTATGAGATTACTCTTGAAAGTTAGCTCTTTAAGTTAACTAGACTTGCCCAAGAGGAATTAAGCTAATTGCTTTTGTGCGCAGAGAATTGTGCAAAACACTGGACAGGTGTATGAACCAAAATAGCAAGTTCTTCACCTCTAAGCTAACTCCAACTTATCTGTTTTGATCTATCTTTTTGTGAGTGATCTTCCTAGGTACATAGGGTGTCTAATACATCCATTGGCAAGCTAAAAGGGCCCACCACATACTCCTAGAGTTCATTTGGCTGGTGTAGATCAAGGATTTTGCAACACCTCTTCATCTTCAAGCACATACCTATCCATCTCTTCACAGTGGTATCAGAGCAAGGTTGGACAACATGGCAGATGGATTTCCTTCATCAATTGGTTATGTGGCTGGAGATGAAGTTATGCCAAATTTCAGGAACAAAAGTAAACCAACACAAGAAGAGCAAGAAAGATTGAGCACATGGTGCTCCAAGGATGCACTTGCAAGGTCTTATCTTCTCAACTCTGTCTCAGATTTTTTGTTGCCTCACATTAGAAGTTGTAAGACATCTCAGAAAGTGTGGGATGCACTTGAAGCTTTCTTCTCTTCAAGTACTAAAGCTAGGAAGCATCAAATATGGCTGGATTTCACAACTCTCAAGAAGGCTCCCAAACAAAATGTGGCTGATTTTGTCACAAAGCTCAAGGACATAGCAGATCAGTTGGGAAGCATTGGAGAGGTAATAGATGAAGAGCAAATTGTAAGGCAGGTCATCAATGGCTTGAAGGCAGATGACAAGTGGGAAGCATTCACCACAGCTATGGATTTGTACATGGACATGCATGTACCTAATTTCAATACACTCATTGGACAACTACTTACTCAAGAGGAAAAGCTCATCAAAAATGGAGAAAGCTCTAAAGGTAATCAATCTTCAGCTTTATACACTGATAAAAGCAAGTCCAAAGATAACAAAGGAAAGGCAAAGATAGTGGATGATGAAGCAGGTACATATCAAGTTAACTATGCAGGTAGAGGAAGACATGGCAGAGGTAGAGGAAGAGGAGGTAGACAAGGCAGGGGGAGATCCCAAGACTCCAACTCATGTTCTATTTGTGGATTAACTAATCATACAACTGAAAATTGCTTTAGGAATTCAGGAATCAAAGAGGAAGAGGATACAATAGAGGAAGTTATGGCTACTCAAGAGGAAGGTTCAACAATTATCATGGCAACTACAAAAACTACAATCATTCAAACTATCAAGGAGGCTACAAAGGAAGGAGAGACTTCAATAACTACACAGAAGACTCAAACAAAGAGGATTCATTATTGATCGTGAAGATGGCTATGCCACAAGGTAAATCTGATGAGCATGTTTTCTACATAGATTCAGGTTGTTCAAATCATGTGGCAGGAAATGTGGCACTCCTATCATATTTAGAAGATCCAAGGAATAAGCATGAGGTACAAACAAGAGATGACACAAAACATCATGTGGAGAAAATAGGCAATGTCAAAGCACCTGATGGAAACATCAACCTACTCAGTAAGGTACTCTATGTCCCTACCATTACAAAGAATCTGATAAGTGTTGGGCAGATAGTAGAGAAAGGGTTGCAAGTCAGGTTCACAAAAGCAGGCGCATTTGTTGAAGATCCAAGTCAAGGATTCAGAAGAATTGCAAAAGGTGAAAAGGCAGGTAGATTGTTCACATTTGAATTACAAGACACTAGAAATATTGCTCTCTTTAATTATGGTAGTCAGACACTCACAGAATTGGAAGTATGGCACAAAAGGTTAGCACATATTGGTGAAAGGTGATTAAAGCAAATTTGCAGAGACCAAAGTGTACTTGGACTTCCTAACTTGTCAAAACAATATATGATTTATAAGTGTAGTGCATGTCAATTTGGAAAGTCTCACAGGTTACCATTCATGAAGAAAGGTTATATGCATGGAGATCTCTTGGAGTTGGTTCATACAGATGCATGGGGACCTAGCAAGGAAGCTTCAATATCTGGATCAAGGTATTATGTCTCCTTTATTGATGATTGCAGCAGATGGACTATCCTATTCTTTATGAAACACAAAGATGAAGTTTTTTCGTGTTTCAAAAGATATTTGGCTCTTATGGAGAATCAAACAGGTAAATCTCTAAAAAGGCTAAGGTCAGATGGAGGGGGAGAATACTTCTCCCATGAGTTTGATTCTTTTCTTCAAGAAAGAGGAATCAAAAGAGAGGTAACTACAAGGTACACTCCTGAGCAAAATGGAGTGGCAGAAAGGAGGAATAGGACAATTGTTGAAGCTGCAAGGTCCATGTTAAATGAAAAACATTTACCTAATTATCTATGGGCTGAGGCTGTATCTACAACCACTTACTTCATTAACACGTTGCCTTCAAAATCCCTTGATGGGATGACTCCATATGAGGCTTGGAATGGAAGAAGACCAAGCTTAGATCATTGTAAAATTTTTGGATGTATTGCTTTTGCTCATGATCCTTCATAGGTTCAAGGAATTCTTGGTAAGCAGAGATGTAGTTTTTGATGAGAACAATTCATGGTATGAAGATTCATGCAGGAAGGTCAATTTACCATATGATCTTGAAGAAGATTTTCCAAAGCTTGGTAGAGAAAAACCGAAGATTGAAGAACAAGACACCTCAGAGGATGATGAAGAATCTCATATGGAAAAGATCAAACCATGGAAGTCTAAAGGTAAAGCAAAATTGCAGGAACTTGGACATGAGGCAGAATCATCACATCATGGCCTAAGAAGATCTATGAGGGAAAATAAAAAACCGGAAAGGTATGGGTTTGACACCTCATTAGTAACTAAACATTCTATCTACATAGCACAAGACATAAACCAAGAGGAGCCATCATCATTTGAAGAGGCCAAAGCAAAAACAGAATGGAAGCATGCAATGAAGGAAGAGATTGAAGCACTTGAGGAAAACAACACTTGGGATTTGGTGCCCAAGACTTCATCCATGAAGGTAATAGGCTCAAGATGGGTCTATAAACTCAAGAAGAATTTTGATGGTTCCATTAACAGGTATAAGGCAAGGCTTGTAGCAAAAGGCTTTGCACAAACTCAGGGAATTGATTATGAGGAGACCTTCTCTCCTGTGGCAAAGATGCCTACTATTAGGGTTTTGCTTAGTATTGCCTCTTCCAAGAATTGGAAGATACTTCAACTAGATGTAAAGTATGCATTCTTGAATGGTTGGATAACAGAAGAGGTATATATGGCACAACCACCTAGTTTTGAGAATCAAGTTTATCCTGATTATGTGTGTAAACTTAACAAAGCATTATATGGTCTCAAGCAAGCTCCAAGAGCTTGGAATTTCAGACTTGTTTCATTCTTGTAGGATCAAGGCTTTCAACCAAGCAAGGCAGATCCTTCACTCTTTATTAATAAGAGTAATTCTGATATCATCTTCCTATGTGTATATGTAGATGATATTATATTGACAGGAAATGATGCAGATGGTGTGAAGAAGATCAAAGATCAGATGACAGAAGAGTTCAAGATAAGTGATTTGGGTTCACTTACCTACTTCCTAGCTTCGGAAGTTGTCTACAAAGATCATGGTTTGTTTCTCACTCAAAGAAAATACATTAAGGACATGTTGGCAAAATTCAAGATGCAAAATTGTAAGATTGCAGGTACTCCAAGGGAGGTCAATCACAAATTGAGCTCACATGAAGGTGAACTCATAGAGGACATCACATCATATCAAAGTCTTGTGGGTAGTCTCAATTATGCCACATTGACAAGAGTAGATATATGTAACAATGTGAGTGTGCTAAGTCAATTTATGCACAAACCAAGGAAACCACATATGGATGCTGCCAAAAGGATTCTCAAGTATCTCAAAGGAACCATAAATGAAGGACTTTATTATCCTTATGTATCTGATTTAGGGTTGAAGCTATTTTCTAATGTAGATTGGGCTGGCTCCAAGGAAGATAGAAGGAGCACTTCAGGTTATCTTACCTTTGCAGGTTCAAAGCTTATTTCATGGTCATCCAAGAACCAACCCACAGTTGCCCTCTCTTCTACTGAAGCTGAATATAGAGGTCTTGCCATAGCTACACAAGAAGCTATGTGGATGAAGACATTATTCAAAGATCTTGGATTGGAGTTTGGAACTCCAACTATTTATGGTGACAATATGAGTTCTATTCATTTGGCTGCTAATCCTATTTTTCATGCAAGGACTAAACATATTGAAGTTCATTATCACTATGTACGAGAGAGAAGGTTCTAAGCAAAGAGATTCAAATATCATATGTGTCCACTCATCAACAATGTGCAGATATTCTAACCAAAGCATTGGATGGTACAAAGCTTTGCAAATTCAAGGCTATGATTGGTTTACAGGTAATCTTGGAAGATTGAAGACCTCAAGCATACTTGGCTTGAGGGGGAGCTATTGGAGCAAGTCTATGACAAGCCTAAGTATTGGCTTGAGTCCCACAAAGTCATAGAAGAAGCTTTAAAATGAAGACTATGCAAAGTTCACTTGTGAACTACCTCTTGTAACTTTTGAAGAGTTTACTTAATGTAAAAGTGAGAGAATCTTAAGTGGTTGAGTCCACTTGATCAAAAAGGGAAAGAGGAGCCACGAATTCATGATTTGTGGTAGGTAGAGAATCAAATCAATCACTAATTCATTCGAGAGTGATTGAGGGAAGTTAGCCTCCCAAACTCAACTATAAATAGATGGCAGCTTTAGTCATGGTTAGAGAGACCTATGTGAAGACCTCCAAGAGCTCAGCTTTATGCCATATCAAGGTGTGATTCCAAGGCACACATATGTATCAGTAAGTCCATTGTATTGTACAAGCAATATACTTTCATTTTCATGATCATTTGAGCTCATGTTTCCATGTTCTTGTGAAGTGTACTACTCACTGCCATCTCTCTTAGTTTTCTCAGTCAAATTGTAGAGATGGTTTCTCTGAGCTTGGTGCATCATTTTCAATGATTTAACTTAGTAAAGTTAGCTCTATAAGTATACTATATGCTCACCAAGTTTCATTTCATTTGGTTGTTTCAGTCTTCAGTTATGTTTAGTTGAAGTCAACCCTGTCTGTTCATTTTCACTTCTCTATCAGGTACCCGACTTTTTTACTCATCTTGTCATAGCTGTTTCTCGGTGTGTACTTACCCAAATTCAATGATTTAAAGCTTTTTCGATTCAGCATACTGTCTAGCATAAGCATAAAAATTTTCATAATCACTGGATTCTTAAATCTGGAGTTATATTCATGTTTCTTCTCACTAGTCTCATTACTGTAGCAGCCCATGAAAATCGAGATGATGTCATCACTTGCTAAACATCATTCTCAGTGTGTGGTTCATTATTTTTTATGAGATTACTCTTGAAAGTCAGCTCTTTAAGTTAACTAGACTTCCCCAAGAAGAATTAAGCTAATTGCTACTGTGCTCAGAGAATTATGCAAAACACTGGACAGGTGTATGAACCAAAATAGCAAGTTCTTCACCTCTGAGCTAACTCCAACTTATCTGTTTTGATCTATCTTTTTGTGAGTGATCTTCCAAGGTACATAGGGTGTCTAATACATCCATTGGCAAGCCAAAAGGCCCCACCACATACTCCTGGAGTTCATTTGGCTGGTCTAGATCAAGGATTTTGCAACACCTCTTCATCTTCAAGCACATACCTATCCATCTCTTCACAGTGGTATCAGAGCAAGGTTGGACAACATGGCAGATGGATTTCCTTCATCAATTGACAAATTGGATAGAGGTAACTACTCAGCTTGGTCATTAAGAATGGAAGCTTATCTCCAAGGTAGAAGTTTATATGGTTATGTGGCTGGAGATGAAGTTATGCCAAGTTTTAGGAACAAAAGTAAACCAACACAAGAAGAGCAAGAAAGATTGAGCACATGGTGCTCCAAGGATGCACTTGCAAGGTCTTATCTTCTCAAATCTATCTCAGATTTTTTGTTGCCTCACATTAGAAGTTGTAAGACATCTTAGGAAGTGTGGGATGCACTTGAAGCTTTCTTCTCTTCAAGTACTAAAGCTAGGAAGCATCAACTATGGCTGTATTTCACAACTCTCAAGAAGGCTCCCAAACAAAATGTGACTGATTTTGTCACAAAGCTCAAGGACATAGTAGATCAGTTGGGAAGCATTGGAGAGGTAATAGATGAAGAGCAAATTGTAAGGCAGGTCATCAATGGCTTGAAGGCAGATGACAAGTGGGAAGCATTCACCACAGTTATGGATTTGTACATGGACATGCATGTACCTAATTTCAATACACTCATTGGACAACTACTTACTCAAGAGGCAAAGCTTATCAAAAATGGAGAAAGCTCTAAAGGTAATCAATCTTCAGCTTTATACACTGATAAAAGCAAGTCCAAAGATAACAAAGGAAAGGCAAAGAAAGTGGATGATGAAGCAGGTACATATCAAGTTAACTATGCAGGTAGAGGAAGACATGGCAGAGGTAGACGAAGAGGAGGTAGACAAGGCAGGGGGAGATTACTCATGTTCTATTTGTGGATTAACTAATCATACAACTCAAAATTGCTTTAGGAATTCCAGGAATCAAAGAGGAAGAGCATACAATAGAGGAAGTTATGGCTACTCAAGAGGAAGGTTCAACAATTATCATGGCAACTACAACAACTACAAACATTCAAACTATCAAGGAGGCTACAAAGGAAGGAGAGACTTCAATAACTACACAGAAGACTCAAACAAAGAGGATTCATTATTGATCATGAACATGGCTATGCCACAAGGTAAATATGATGAGCATGTTTTCTACATAGATTCAGGTTGTTCAAATCATGGAGGATTTACAGAAGACTTGGAATGGTTAAAGACAAATAAAAATGTTGCAGAAGACCTGACCAGACAAATGTTCTGCACCACATGCAAGAATTTAGGGACACTAGTACCACTTGTGCACTTAATCAGTTGTTTTGCGCTATTTGCAACATGACAGGACACACCACCGAAAACTGTGCTACAACGCCAAAGTGCAGGGAACCGCAAATGTCAATGCTATTATACAGGAACCAGAACAGCCAGCCAATCATTATGTACCTCCGCAAATGAGAAAGAACTAGCAACAAGGCTATCGAAATTACAGAGGACAGAGAAATAATAACTACAATGCAAATCGCTAGCAGGCCGGACCAGCACAGGAAAATCCCAATTTGCCACCACCGCGCTGTCATTTTTGTGGTGAATTTGGCCACATTAGAAGATTTTGTAAGGATGCAGCTGAGTATGATCAGAGGAAGAAAGAACGACAAAACCCAATGACTAATATGGTACAAATCACACCCATAGAAATGCAAGCTACAGTAATTCAGACCCGATCCAGTAAGCAACTGCAACCAGCGGTAGAAGTATTTGAACCAAGCATACGTGAACAACAAAGGATGTATGATAAGGCCAGTCAATGGACTGGTAGGAACACAAAAACAAGATTCTAATTCAGTGGAAGGCACATCATCTTCAGCAGATACATCCTCTTCAGCCGGCGCATCATCTTCAGAATTCGTGGAAGGCACAATTCAATCACATAAGGCCTGGGAAATTTTATCCAAAGCGTCTATTACTCTTCCTCTGGGCCAATTACTTGCACTAGTACCGGGAGTTCGAAAACAATTCTAGCAACAGTTTAGTCCTGAGTCTGCCTGCATTCCAGCAACAGCCACAGTGCAACCGGACCCTGATTCTACGGTCGATCATTCGGTTCCTTTAATTACGGTATGGTATAAAAATCATAAAATTACACAAGTACTAATTGATGGAGGATCTGGTGTCAACATTGCTACTGCTGCACTATGTAAGAAGTTAGGATGGTCTGAAATCGAACGAGTTCAGTTCTTTGTCAGAATGGCTGACCAATCAAGAGTTCATCCCGTAGGACTTGTGCGAAATGTACCAATAACTTTACAAGGTACAACATTTAAAATGACCTTTGTCGTACTAGAATTACCAGAATCCACCCTTGATTATAATCTCCTTTTCGGCCGTCCTTGGCTGAAGCACGCTAAGGTGATACAAGATTGGTCTGCACAAGAACTCACTTTCAAAGATAATAATCGTAAATACGTTGTAAAATTAGATGTTATACAACCTTGCGAGTTGCATACTAGACCGTATTTTGCAGAACTAGTCCATATGCTAGATGGGTTGTCAGATGATGAAGAAGAAGAGTTTCTGAAAAATAACATTGACTTGATCTCCCTAGGAACTGTTGATCTACAATCTGTTGCAGATAATTGGAATCCTACAGTTTGTACGGTGATGTCTGTAACAGAAAAAGATACGAAAGAAGATAAGGCTACCATAGATGACGTTGATCTACAGCAACTTTTCAAGCCAGCTGAGGATACAGAGAAGCCTCGACAATTTTATGTTCCAGAAGATCAGCTGACCACCTACAATTTAGGGGATGAAGAAAATCCACGTCCTGTTAAGATAATGGAAAGCTTACCTGAGTTATTTCAAGCAGATTTAATCCAACTACTTCGAGAATTTTCTGATGTATTTGCATGGGATTACAAAGATATGAAGGGTCTGGACCCGCGCATCTATCAACACAGGGTCATGCTGAAGCCGGAAGCAAAACCAATCAAGCAACCCAGCTACCAGATGAATTCGAACTATGCATCACAGGTAAAAGCAGAGCTTGATAGGCTACTCAAAGTCCGATTCATTGTACCAGTAGAGCATGGTGAGTGGATATCACCCATTGTTATTGTGCCTAAAAAGAATAAGCAGCTACGAATATGTGTAGATTACCGGAAACTGAATGCAGCTACGGTGCTTGATCCATTTCCGCTACCTTTTCTTGACACCATGCTTGATAGAGTAGCAGGACATGAAATGTATTCATTCCTAGATGGATACAGTGGGTATAATCAAGTTAGAATGGCTGAACAGGATATACGAAAGACCGCTTTGATTACCAATTGGGGTGTTTTCGCTTGTACCGTAATGTGGTTTGGATTAAGAAATTCCCCAAGTACTTTTCAGAGGTGTATGCAGGAAATATTCTCCCCTTACCTTACCTCATTTATGCAAGTTTATCTTGATGATTTTTCGTTATTTGGAAAATTGATAGCACACCTGTTCCATTTACGGTGTTGCTTTGAAAAGTGCAGAGAATACAGACTCTGTTTAAACCCAAACAAATCTGTGTTTGCGGTTTCATGTGGAAGGCTACTTGGCCACATTGTATCTGCACAAGGTATACAGGTGGATCCAGATAAAATTACAGCTGTGTTAGAAGCACATGTGCCCACTAAACCTAAGGAAGTGATGCGCTTCATGGGCCAAGTAAGATGGCGTGGTCGACACTTCCGGTGGCTTGCTCATTTGGCAATACCACTGAACAAATTAATAACCAAGACTCCTCGACAATTTGAATGGACTCAGGAATGTCAAGTTGCTTTTGATCGTCTAAAGGGATTACTAACACAGGTTCCAATCCTACAGCCTCCTGACTGGGATCGCCCATTTCATGTATTTGTTGATGCTTCAGATATAGCAATTGGCAGCGTTCTAATGCAACAAACTGATAAGTGGTTCAGACCAATGTACTATGCAAGTCGAAGATTGGCCCCTGCTGAAAAGAATTACTCTGTAACAGAAAGGGAATGTCTGGGTCTAGTATATTCTGTCAAGAAATTCAGACATTATTTGCTGGGCCGTAAATTTACTTTTCATGTAGATCATGCTGCACTTGTCTATCTACCTCGGCAACAACATCTAGGAGGTCGATTAGCACGATGGGTTCTGCTTTTACAAGAGTTTGACTACGAAGTTGTTCATCGGCCAGGCAGTTCACATGCCTTAGCAGATTTCCTTTCTCGTTTAGATTCCGATGAAGCTCCAGTTGGTATAGATGACACAACGCCAGCAATTTATGTTTTTGAACCAACCTATGATGAAATTGCAGACCCACCTATGCCATCTACATATTATGATCAGATATTAACATTCCTTACTGATGGATACCTTCCTTCTCAGGCTTCTCCTGCAATGCGTAGGAAAATTGCAGTGTACAGATGCAAATTTTGGTTAATTGCTGGAGAATTATACTATATGGATTACACAGGAGTTCTACTTCGTTGTGTTCCACCACATGAAGTTAACTCGATCATTATGTTGGCTCATTCAATTCCATCTGTCGGACATTTTGCTGCAGATTTAACACACCGAAAAATTCTGCAGAGTGGACTTTGGTGGCCTACTATGTACAGGGATGTATTACAGTTTGTCAAGCAATGTGATAGTTGTCAGAGATCTAGACAGCTCTTGCAACGTCATCTTTTCCCTCTACAACCTGTCTTGCCATTAGAGCTTTTTCAAAAGTGGGGTCTAGACTTCATCGGACCTATTACACCGCCAGCAATACTCAGCAATAATCGTTATATTTTGACATGTACTGATTATCCTACCAGATGGGCAGAAGCCTAGGCTTTATGGTCTGCTACAGCTGTTGCGGTAGCAAAATGTCTACTGAACAATGTCTTTCCACGTTTTGCCTTACCACTGGAACTTGTTACAGATCAAGGCACTCATTTTGTCAACAATTTAATGAAAGTACTCACACATTCGTTCCAGGTCATGCATAATTTTAGTTCTCCTTATTATCCTCGTGCTAATGGTTTGGCTGAGAGTACAAACAAGATCCTGCTGAATATGCTTCGAAAACTCATTTTGGAAGCACCGGAAAGATGGGACCAACTGTTACCTGTAGTCCTATGGGCATACCGAACTACCTATAAGGTAGCAATAGGTCTAACACCCTTCAAACTAGCTTATGGATTGGAAGCTATAGCACCCATGGAAATTATTGTGCCAAGCTTACGTGTGGCTCTCACTCAGAAATTAATACCAGAAGATTCTTTATCATTCCGTCTAGATACACTCAGAAAACTGGATGAGCACCGATGGCAAAGTTTTCTAAGACAAGCTAAGACAAGCTCGAACACATGATCGCTACCTAAAAACCCCAGTTTTTACGGTGGGACAACTTGTACTATTTTACAATGCAAAGTCGAATTGCTCTACTGGCAAATTCAAGTTACGATGGTTTGGCCCCTACCGGATTTCTGAACAAGTGGGCCCTGCAACATTTCGGTTGACTACTTTGATCAGATATTCTCTTCCGAAAGTCGTCAACGGTTCGAAGCTACGGCCGTATCAACAAACATCTAACCCGCACTAAAACATTTCCCGGTGGTCGCGTCTTTTGGCGTTCTCTTTTCTTTCCTTTTCTTTTCTTTTATTTCCTTTTGTTTTGCGCACTTAAAATAATAAGTATGTAAATATCCACGTTTGATACCTAATTATGTCAAGCAGCCGCCATGCGTTATCGACTCTCCTCATGCATGCCTACCGAAGTTATGAAGCTATCATCTCAACGTCGCACCATGATTGCTAATTTCGATTGTCTCTGACTAAAGCGCATCTACTTAACCTTCTCCGTTTTCGCCAAAAATCGCTATCGTGCTTGCGTGATTTGTGTGACTATGTATACCCTGTGCGTTTGTGTTTTGTGCTTGCGTTTACTGTGTGCACCATGGAAGCTCTGGCAAACTATGCCGCTTTCAGCGACGGACTCCCTGTAGAGGTAGGAGAGTTCCTGCGCACCCGTGGGTTATCCAATTTCGCTGAACTGCCTTGGCATTCAGTGGAATCCCACCCGTTTTTTGCCCAGATTATCGCTGCTATTGCTAAAACACCTGCCAACGAGCAGAGTTGGCCGATCACCTCCCTACCATCCCATACCGTAATCACATTCCAGGCATTTGCTGATGCGTTTCGACTTCCTCGGCAAGGTCGGGAAAATGGCCCGAATCTGCCAATGGCAACCATGATCAAACGGTTCCCTAGATACTCCTCAAATGAATACGCAATTCTCTGTCGCCCCGAACCTGAAAGATCCGCGTTGCAATTCCTAGTAGCCATCCTTAACCTCCAGAAGCGAACTTATGGTATCTCTAGGCCCTTCTACTCCGCTATTGATTTAGCTGTCCGAGAACCAATCAATTTTGCATCCTACTTCTTCCACCACATTCACAAGGAATGTGTTTCAATCATTAAACAGGTAAACAAAGGAGGAATGCCTAGGTCCAGACTGCCACACATCATTTCTTTCCTTTTTCCAGCCATACTTGCAGCACAACCCCCACCCAGAGGACCAATTCTGCGTCATGAAGAGTCTTCACAGATCTTGGAGGACGATGAAGACGACGAAGAAGAACTCAATCAACTCTTCCGTCGAAAAAGGATTAGAATCAGTTCATCTGAAAGTGAAGCAGAAGGTTCAGCCAAAGGAAATAAAGAAGATGACAAGGAAGAAGAAAAACAAGACGAAGAAACTTTTCATGACACCACCACATCTATGCAACACGAATCATCAGCACAGTCTTCATCAGAAGGACAACAAGAACAGGAAGATCACACTGAATCTGACACAAGCTCGTCACAAGAAGCATCTCAGCAGCAATCTGAGCAAGAACAGCATGGAAATGAGGAACAAATCATTAAAGATGTTTTCAACGAACTGCTTAGAGCAGTAGAATCTAAAGTTGCTGATACTACCGACACTGCACAACAAACAACAGAATAGGTAACAGAACCTAACCCTGTCTTTCCCACTCCTCCACCAGAACCTCCACTCAACCCCATTATCCCTACTCCACCCATCCTGACCAAAGAACCCACTGCCTCTTCTTCCTCATCCCCAAACTATTCTCCACCGAACTCACAACAGCTGCTCACAGAATCCTCTTCTCAACCCCATACTCTTCTTTCGTTTCCACCACTCCCGGTATTTTTGGAGCTCGCAAATATGGGACATATGTTAATCAATCTATCACAACAATTACCTGCGCAAGTGAAGCAAGTAACAGAGAATATTCGCAATGAATTTCAACTTAAAGTAGATGTATTGGAGGCCGACATTAGTCCCCTACAGGAAGAATTGCTAGTAGCCAAAGCCGAAAACCAATCCCTACAAGAATAGTTGAAGGAATTACAGGCCAGAATTGCCGAATAGGAAATGGTTACCAGTCAGAGAGATGCGGCAGTGGCTGAGCTCACAAAGAAAGAAGAATCATTACAGAATGCAAATGCCGAAATAAGTAAAATGAAGCAAGAGTTACAAGAAAGGATCGCATTAGGAAATCTACGTGAAGAAACCAGAGTTCAGCTAAACGAAGTAGTACAGCAAAGCCAAGAACAGCAGAGGCAGGCTAGAAAAACAGAAGAAGAACTTCAAAGAACAAAAGAGAATTTATCATATGTCAACAACATGCTCAAACACTATTTAAGAAACGAAGCTCAAACACAGAAGTTAATAACAGATCTCCAACACGAAAAGGATTCATATTCCAGAACCGTACAGTTTCAGAATCAAGAGATCGAAAGAAGGGAGAATCAGCTGGAAAATCAGAAGGAAAGAGTAAGCAAGATGGAGCAACAAGTGGCAGAAATAAAAGTTTCCAGAGATGCGGCGCTCTCGAACGCATTTTATTTACAAGAAGCCTTTCTGCAAACGCAAGCAGAAATTTTGCTGACCGAAGCTATAGCTTTAAGTTCTGTATGAATAGATGCACAATTAGTAGAACCGGACACCCTCAAACAAATGTTAGAAACTTTAAAAAAGAAAATAGCCCGAAGCTTTAGATTAGCACGATCCATGTACTTAGAAGGAATTATAGATGAACAGTAATTTTGTAAAACCTGCGGGTTCGAGTCCACCGTGCGTGCCAGTGTTAGTCGGCCGCCTGATTGGCAACTGTATAACTGAATCTTGTTTTGCACGCGCGAAAGGTTGTTACGCAAACACGTTGTAATCTTTTATATAAACCAATGGAAAAGAGACGTGCAGGTGACGTTCGAGAGATCACCAGACTGTCTGTCTGGGTGATTGAACGGAGCGCTACTATAGTGTTAGTTTGTCTAATTCCAAGAGTTGGAGTTTTTTGAGTATTCTACGTGTACCTGTGTCTCGCCTTGTCTATTGTCTATTGGTATCTATTGCGGTTGTGAGTATCATCTACATCCAATAGATCATTCGTTCTGTTGTCTGAAGTGAATCGTCTGCGAATCCTTATTGGGATTGTTGTGTTAAGTTCGCGTATTGCGTTAGTACTCATCCTTGGAATGTTCTGCCAATTGTTTGGTGAAGTCTGTGTAACTGTGGTAGTGTTTCTAACACTGTGCAGGATCGTGTTGTCTTCAGCATTGAGATCTGTCATCCTACGGTAAGGGTTAAGCTACAGTAAGGATTTCTTGGGTTGCGTACTGAACCTAGTGAGCCATGATATGTTCACCAAAAAAATGGACATTGGATGAGAGGGATATGGAAAAATTTGTGTCGGCCAATACTTAGAGGAGGTATGCAAGAGACCAGAACAGAAAGTGATGGAAGAGTTATTTTGGAAAGCTTAAATCCTTATCCTACTATAGAACCTATAATATCTCTTGACTCTACATAAGATTCAATACACTGTACTATCCATAAATATGGTTTTCCCAAAAAATCCATGTGTTAAACACCTGCTTTTCCTTCTTCCAAAATGGGAGCTTTTGGATTTTGCTCTTGAAAATGATGGAAGTATGGGGACAATGTAGTTTTGGAAAGCCCATATATTTCTACTCCTCTATATTTTTCATTGGTAAATCCATGCTCAACCTTCCATATATGTACATTCAATCTTTTGAAATTTCACGTATATGCTCTATTTTAGCTCTCCGAAATTGGAAGTTATAGAAAATTCCAAACAACCTTCAATTACTTGTCTTGAGCAATGGAGCCTCCATCTTCTGGGACTCACGTGTGACCTCATTCGAAGGAATTTAACCCCATATACAAGTATAGTCAAACCATAGGTTGGGCATATATAACGTCGTGCTTCCCATTAATTAGATACATTAGGGAGGAGAGAGGATACATAAGTCTCTTCCTTGTCATGAGCTCCCGAAGTAGTGGCTTCTTGAGAGGAGAGAGAAACTTGCTCTTCCACTCTTGGTCTACTGCAGAAAGCCATAGCCGGCTGCTGTGTGACTCGCATACGATATATTCGTGCTTCTTAGCACCTATCAAAGCTGCCCAAGGTGGATGCCAATACCAATATTACGTAAGACAACTCCTTTTGCTACATAGAGAGGTTGCTTCCACATACCGATGTCTAAGACCTTGCTCATAGTATCTCTCTAATCAGAGACGCCAAGGCTCTCTACCAATGAGGCAGGCAAAGGCTTCTAGCCTGTCCATGTGGCAATCATGCAACTAAACTCTCAGGGTATGTTCCCACCATCTTCTTTTATGTAATGTGATAACTTGAATATGCAATGATCATCTTCCCTTATAATAAGGGTTGTAGAACAAGAGTCATATTCATGGCCCATTCTTTTTCACACTTTGCAGTATGCTTGCTTTGTATTTTTGGCCAATGCATTTCATTAAATCTTTCTAAAACTGATTTGTTGATGCCTTCTACATCCATCGAATCATTATTCTTTTTTTTTCATCCTTCCTTTTTCTAGCAGAGTCTTCATTCTTGTTATCCTTCTTGGATTTCTTCTCCCTCATGTTGATCTAGCTTCTTTCATCTCCTTCTTCTAATCTATGTTGATAGTGCTTACACGAGAGGAGTATGACTCTTTCTTAACAAAGTTTGATTTTGAAGATGTAGTTTTTGCATCCGAGTCTTCACTGTATTTGTATTTCTTTCTACTACATTTGTCAGTGATTCCATACCTTCTTTCTACATGCATTGATGTGTCAATCAAGACGGTGCAATCTTGTTCTCTTGTTAGTTATTTATGATTGGCAAGTGCACTTGTTGTTACCGTTAGTGTCCATGTGAAAGGCCAAATGGCCACCGGACACTTCTTTGTATATGTTCTTTAATAAAACATATAGTGGCCTGGTCAGTCACAGACTGTAAGTTCGACCGCATTTGTAAGACCTAAGAAGTCTGTCTTCGTGCTCCCTGTGTATTGCGTTTTTCTGCGTATTCTACAACATCTGTGCGGAGTACTGTGTGTGGCGTCAGGAGCTCGGTTTTCTACTCTGAGCATATCGTCGTGGAGCTCTCGAGAAGGAGAGTCCAGTGTGGTGCACGCCATCGAAATACTTCACTGGTATCAGAGCAGTTCGAGGCAAAAAGGTTTGTTCCTTTTGTGCGAGCGAAGCGAGCACCCCCCCCCCAGGCTTACGACTAAGGCGGCGACCAAGGCATAGACCTTGGCATACCTTGTCATCGGAGTCACCGAAGTCACCGTTGGCACCGTTGGCTGCGCGCGAGGGAGGACCTCAACGATCAAGGAATATAGAGGTTCCCGGTACTTCCCGGGAGGTCACCCATCCCAGTACTGTTCCCCCCAGAGCTCGCTTAACCGTGGCAATCTCTTGCCACTAAGCTACACTCTTGTGGTGTTTGAAGAAGGGGAAAGACTAAGGTTGACATTACCTTGAACAAGTTTTGGTCCCTCAAAGCTTCATTTTTGCTTTTAAAGCCTATTTCTGAAGCAATTTTGGGGTGTTTTTGGAGCCATTTCGGAGTACTTTCGCACGTAGTTCTCTTCACACAGGTCCAAGAACATCAAGAAGAGTGTTCCTTGTACTTCTCAGACAATAAATATCAACCTTTGGGGCTGTATTTTCAGCCACACTCGTAAAACTACAGGTTTCTTGAGGGGTTTTCAGTTTTGGTGGGAGCAGTCGCTGCAAATTTATGCAGGTTTTTAAAGCCTAAAACATTAGAGTTGACAGACACTTGAAGGTGTTATTGGCTAGTTTTTTGGGCTGTGTATTCAGCCTTTCAGTGTCATTTTACTACATATATTGAGCACATACACACCATGTACGCTTCTGTGGATACCGCTTATGTACGTCCATGTGGGCATTGATATAGCGGTTACGTTCTTTGCATAAAGCCTTTTACGTTTGATAAAGAGGGTCGTGGTGAGGTTTTCTTAACTGGGAGACACCCAGATGTCGGGGTCTCTTCGGTGATGCAGGTGGAAGACTTACCCAGCCTTGCCATAGGAGATGTATGATAGTTGTTCATAGGTGCTCGATAAGCCTAGTTGGCTTCTATTGGGTAACTGATTATATGCAGTGGAGTCAGTGATTCACTATGCAGGTAGACATGTTAGTACTTGCAGTTTTATGATACTTTGACACTGGTCATATGCTAATTTTGCAGAGGATACTCTGGCAAAATTTTTCCAGATTTCTGGTTTAGTCAACTATATAGTGGTCGATTTACTCCTTGATACACTTATTTGTTGGTGTTTGGACTCTTCTAGCTCCATTATCATTCTATTCAGTTCTCTACAATCATGGCATCAGAGGTCTCAGGCACATCCGGTGGATCAGGGTCTAGTGCTAGCGTTCCGAGGAGGAACTATAACTTGCAGGGCAAAGACCATTTTGAGATCTGAAAATTTGATGGCACAAACTTTGCTCTATGGAAGAATCAGATTAAAGATGTGCTGATTCAAAGAAGGCAATGGAAGCCAGTAAATGGGATTTCAAAGAAGCCTACTGACATGGATGAAGATGATTGGGATGAGTTAGATGAAATGGCCAGGTCTACCATTCGCTTGCACCTAGCAGATAATGTTTACTTTACAGTATTAGACTGTGAAAGTGCAGAGGAGCTTTGGAAGAAGTTATGCAATACATATGAAAAAGAGACGGCATCAAATAAAGTATATCTGATGAGAAAATTATACGACCTTCGTATGAAGGACACAGATAGTGTTGCTGCTCATCTAAATGAGTTTGATGCCATATTCTCCCAGTTACAGGCTCAGAAAATGGATATGGACAATGAAATGAAAGCAGTATTGTTGTTATGCACTCTGCCATCATCATGGGATACATTTTGCACAGCTATTAGCAATAGTGCACCAGGTGGTAAACTCGTCTATGATGACATATGTGGAGCACTCTTGAGTGAGGAGATTCGTAGAAAATCTATGGTTGGCACTCATAGTGGAGATGCATATAATGTTCGTGATTCTTACCAAGGAAAGAATCAACAACGTGGCAGGAGCAAGAACAAGGAAAAGAATGGTCAACGGAATAAGAGCAGAAGTAAATCAAGGAAGAGGGATATTGAATGCCATTATTGTCATAAGAAAGGACACATGAAGAAAGACTGTTATGCATTAAAGAATGCTAAAGGTAAAGGACAGAATGTTGATGGGCATGTTAAACAATTACCTGCACCATCTACTTCGACTGTGAAGATTGAAGAAATTAATGCTATTTCTGATGATGCTGATGTGTTGACACTTGATAGTACTGTGCCATCTGAGGCACTTATGGCTGATTCTCTTTCCCACACCTGGCTGCTAGATTCTGGTGCTTCTTTCCATGTGACACCACATAGAGAATGGTTCTCTAATTATGCAGCAAAGTCTCTTGGTACCGTGAGACTTGGTGACTCTTACCAGTGTGATGTTGTGGGGATTGGAGATGTGGTTGTGCAGTTCATTGACGGTTCAAAATTTACTATGCATAATGTACGCCATGTACCTCAGTTATCACGCAGTTTGATGTCAGTTGGTCAACTTGATGACCTTGGTTACAAGGTGGTCTTCTATGCTCAGTCCTTTCGTATATCAAAGGGCAATATGGTTATTGCAAAAGGAAGGAAAGTTGGCTCACTTTACCCTTTATTTGTATCACAGAAAGAACACTTGTTAGCTGTTACTGAACAGCCTATGGCTTGTATTTGGCATGGTCGTTTGGGCCATATATCTCGTAGTGGAATGGAAAATCTTTCTCGTTCTGGCTACTTACCTGTGTTATCTTTCTCTGATTTTTCATTTTGTGAGCATTGTCAATATGGAAAGCAAACCAGAAATGTGCATAAAACGCACATTGACTCTTCAATTCAGCCTTTATATCTTGTTCATACAGATGTGTGTGGTCCTATGCCCACTAGGTCCTTAGGTGGTTCTCTTTACTTTGTTACTTTCATAGATGATGCTACTAGAAAAGTCTGGGTATATCCTATCAAATCGAAGGATGATGTATTCCCTACTTTCAGAAAATGGCTTGCTTCAGTTGAGACTGAAAAAGGAACTAAGCTTAAGGCTTTACATTCAGATAATGGGAGTGAGTATACCTCACATGAATTCAGCCTTTTCTGTCAGTGTAGAGGGATTCGTAGAGAGTTTACAGCTCCTTATACCCCAGTACAGAATGGTGTAGCTGAGAGGATGAATAGAACTATTCAAGATAGAGTAGTCTCTATGTTGCATCATGCAAACCTCTCACAAGGTTTTTGGGCAGAAGCAGTATTGACTGCAGTTCATGTGATTAACCTTTCACCTAGTACTGCCAAAGGTCTGAAAGTGGCACAAGAGTTATGGACAGGGAAACCACCATATTATGATCATCTTCGAGTTTTTGGGTGTGAAGCATATGTTCATATACCCAAGAATCTTAGACAGAAGTTGGACCATAAGTCAAAGAAATGCATTTTTCTTGGATATGGTCGAGAAGGACAATTTGGATATCGCTTATGGGATCCTAAAACACGGTCAGTGATCAGAAGTAGTGATGTCATTTTTAATGAGTCTAAGATGCATAAACAGCCGATTAAGGAGGTTGAAGTGAGAAGAGTGGTGTTTGAGGATACTAGTCCTCCGGTTAGCATGCATAAAAATGCTACACATAGGGATGTTCAAGAGAATGTCCATTCAGATCAGTCTGCACATGTTCCTGTTCAGCAACCATTGAGACGTTCTGCACGTGTCTCATATCCACTTGATAGATATGTTCCAGGTTTAGATTTTGTTATGCTAACAGATGCCGGTGAGCCCTCTTGCTACAAAGAGGCTATGCAGACAGAGGATCATGTCAAGTGGGAGCGTGCCATGAAGAGTGAGTTGGATTCTATTCACAAGAATGGTACTTGGGACTTAGTACCTTTGCCAAAGGGCAGGAAAGCTTTACCATGTAAATGGGTATATAAGCTGAAATTCACATCAGATAGTGCTTCTCCAAAATATAAAGCACGACTTGTTGCAAAGGGTTTTAAGCAACAACATGGTGTTGATTTTGAGGAAATCTTCTCTCCACTGGTCAAGATGACTACTTTGCGCATGTTGCTTGGATTCGTTGCAATGGAGGACTTAGAGCTAGTCCAAATGGATGTGAAAACAGCTTTCTTGCATGGAGATCTTACAGATGAGATCTATATGGAACAACCAAAGGGTTATGTAGTTCCTGGCAAGGAAAGTCTAGTTTGTAAGCTCAAGAAGAGCTTGTATGGACTTAAACAGTCTCCTAGACAATGGTACCAAAAGTTTGATGCTTTTATGAAGTCCCAAGGCTATTCTCGGAGCAATGAGGATCATTGTCTCTACACAAAGAGATGTTCTGATGGCAGCTTGATATGCTTGATACTTTACGTCGATGATATGTTGATTGCTGGGAAGTCCTCTTATGATTTGTCAATTCTCAAAAAGAAGTTGAGTCAGACATTTGATATGAAGGATTTGGGGGATGCCAAACATATCCTTGGCATGCGCATTACTCGTGATAGGAGTAAAAGATGCATATACTTGTCTCAAAGTGAGTACATATCCAAAGTACTTCATCGATTCAATATGCAGGGTGGAAAGGCATTGAGTACACCTTTACCCACATATGTGAAATTGAGCAAGGATGACTGCCCCAAATCAGATGAGGAAAAGGAATTCATGACCAAAATTCCCTATCAGTCTGTTGTTGGTAGTCTCATGTATGCTATGGTAGCTACGAGACCAGACATTGCATTTGCAGTGGGAGTTGTGAGCAGATATATGTCTAATCCTGGCAAGAAACATTGGGAAGCGGTCAAAATGATTTTGAGATATCTGAGTGGCACTAAGGACAAGTGTCTATGCTTAGGTAGAGGGAAAGCATCCATTATTGGTTACACAGATTCTGACTATGCTGGTTGTGTAGACAATCGTAAGTCTACATCAGGGTACATTTTTCATTTTGTTGGAGGTGCTATCTCTTGGAGATCTCGTCTTCAAGAATGTACAGCTGTTTCCACCACAGAAGCAGAGTATGTTGCAGCAAGTGAGGCATGTAGGGAAGCATTGTGGCTTTCTCGTCTTGCTTGTGATATGGGTTTGCCTCAGCATGTACCTCACTTGCTCAGTGATAGTCAGAGTGCCATTGCTTTGGCTAAGAATCCGGTCTATCATGCAAAGACCAAGCACATTGAGGTGAGGTATCACTTCATTAGAGATTGCTTAGCCACTGAGAGCATTATTCTTGAGAAGGTTCACACTCGAGATAATGCTGCAGATGCTTTGACTAAAGCTCTACCACAGGATATCTTTCGACATTGTTGTCACTTGATGGGGGTTACTTGATTCTTGATCTTACGCAGTCACTTGTATACTGTGTAACATGCCCATCAGGTGGGAGGTATAGTTTGTATACTTACACTCAGGTATTCTTTATCATTCTTTCTTTTTCTCTCCCATAGTTACTCTGGCCATATTGGCCTTTAGTGGGAGATTGTTACCGTTAGTGTCCATGTGAAAGGCCAAATGGCCACCGGACACTTCTTTGTATATGTTCTTTAATAAAACATATAGTGGCCTGGTCAGTCACAGACTATAAGTTCGACCGCATTTGTAAGACCTAAGAAGTCTGTCTTCGTGCTCCCTGTGTATTGCGTTTTTCTGCGTATTCTACAACATCTGTGCGGAGTACTGTGTGTGGCGTCAGGAGCTCGGTTTTCTACTCTGAGCATATCGTCGTGGAGCTCTCGAGAAGGAGAGTCCAGTGTGGTGCACGCCATTGAAATAATTCACTTGTTAGTTGTTGTCATAAGCCTCTACAAACTTTCTCTCCTACTTATTCCCACGAGGTCCTTCTATCTATCTATCTATCTATCTATCTATCTATCTATCTATCTATCTATCTATCTATCTATCTATCTATCTATCTATCTATCTATCTATCTATCTATCTATCTATCTATCTATCTATCTATCTATCTATCTATCTATCTATCTATCTATCTATCTATCTAACTAACTATCTATCTATCTATCTATCTATCTATCTATCTATCTATCTATCTATCTATCTATCTATCTATCTATCTATCTATCTATCTATCTATCTATCTATCTATCTATCTATCTATCTATCTATCTATCTATCTATCTATCTATTTATCTATTTATCTATCTTTCTATCTATTTGAGCTTGTTGCAATCTCTTCATGAGGTTCTTGAACTTCTATGCATAATCTTCCACAATGAAATGTTTTTTTTTCATAGCCTTTTCAATATATCCTTATGGATATTTTTCTACCCTAAATCTTGCTAAAAATTATGATTTAAGACTCACAATCCAAAAATATGGTCACACCATACGACATGAACCATTCCATTGCTTTGTCTTGTAAGGTTATTGCAAAGTTCTCTTTCCTTGTCTTATCAATGTATAATGTATCATATCTAATTGTTGACCATGTGGTCTCATATTGACCAATGTGGCTATTTCCATCTTTGAATTTTCTACCAATAAACTTTGTTGCATCCACTCTTGGGTTCAAACTTGTAAGTTGGGCCATTTCTGTGTATATGCACATGTCAAAGGGTTGAAGTGGGGATGAGATAAAGAGGATGATATTACCTTGACATTATCGAATTGAATTCATCACTTTGGTCGGAGTATTTGGGTAGAAGTGTAAAGGCCCACAATAACTTGGAGCACTTTTTCAAAAATCACTGGAGCCTCCCTTTGCTCTTTTGTCTTCAGTAAAAGATCTTTCCTAGAGCTCTTTTTTGTGCCTTCCTTAGGTTGTGGAGTCTCTATCAAGTTAGCTCCCTTTGTACTACTTTAGTCGTCACTATTGCAATTTCAGGAAGTAATCTTTTGTTCTACTTGAGATTGATCTTGTTGCCCTTGCTTTTGCAGGAGAAGTTTCTTTGTCTGTAGTCTTGTTTGTCTTCAATGTTGTTGCGATTTTTTATCGGAATGGACCATACATATTGGCTTAAAGTTGAGCCAATGGGATAGCCAAAAAAGGTGTTGGTGTAGCCCGAGAACTACACTTTCATCTTTTTTAGTTTAAACAAGAGTGTTTTTACAAGTCCTTCAAAGGGTGGGAACCATGGAAAAACTCTCACTACCATTTAATGGAGCTCGTTTGGAAGTGTTATTCAGCGTAACATTTTAGCTTAACTCTGAATCTACAATGAACAGAGAGATTTCGCTTTCCAAGAATTTGCAATAGCATGTCTCGATTGTCAATGCAAGGGGAGAGCTTGAGCATGCAATGATCCCCTTTAAGTGAGAGTGTAGTGAGAGTGTAGATGGATCAATTTAGACAAACAATTCCCAATTTTCTTTGAAAACTATTTCAAACACTTTGAAGTAACCATGTGCTTTAGAGGTATTGTCCTACTTGAGAAACATTATGGTTGCCAAAGATATCACAAATGTGCGAACTCTTCACACTAAGACAAAGAGCGCATGAGGTATGATGCGGTTACTCTTAGTGCAATAATAAATATATTTCGTGAACACAAAGATTGTTTTTTTATTTTTTTAACTCTTGAAATGGTCCATATAAAATTTCTTAGTCAAAACAAGATGTTAATGATGCAGGATGTGTTTAAAAACACAAGTCTAGGGTATTATAGATTAAACATTCAAATGAGAACAAGGAAGTTGTGCTATGAAAGCAGAGGTGTGTATGAACTATACTAGAAACAACTTAAAATAAATTCCCACAAACAATAGGGTATACTATGGTATGAGTCATGCTAAACAAAATACTTCAAGATAGATAACATAATGATCTTTTTCTTTCTGCACACTTCTCTTCTCTTTGTTCTTTCTATTCTCATCTCTTCCTCTCTCCTCTCTTCTCTTCTTCTCTCCTCTCTTTTGGTTCCCTTTATCTCTTCTTCCTTCATCCGCTTTCAACAAGATCTCTGATTTTTGTTACTACCTATTGGTGTAGGTTGGTAGCTACACAGTCGCTCTCAAGGAATATATTTTCAAAGTTTTGTGTATACACAATCCTACAAATGCAGGTTTAATCAAAAGGTTTTTCTGATAAAAATCACCTTTGTTAACAATTTCCAAGATTCCCAAAATGTTGGAGTATGTCTATGAAAAGCCTAAGTATTAGCTTGAGTCCCACAAATTCAAAGAAGAAGCCTTAAAATGAAGACAATGTAAAGCTCACTTGTGAACTACCTCTTGTAACTTTTGAAGACTTTACTTAATGTAAAAGTGAAAGAATCTTAAGTGGTTGAGTCCACTTGATCAAAAAGGGAAAGAGGAGCCACGAAATCGTGATTTGTGGTAGATAGAGAATCAAATCAATCACTAATTTATTGGAGAGTGATTGAGGGAAGTTAGCCTCCCAAGCTCAACTATAAATAGATGGCAGCTTTAGTCGTGGTTAGAGAGACCTTAGTGAAGACCTCCAAGACCTGAGCTTTATGCCATATCAAGGTGTGATTTCAAGGCACACATATGTATCCGTAAGTCCATTGTATTTTACAATCAATATACTTTCATTTTCATGATCATTTGAGTTCATATTTCCATGTTCTTGTGAAGTGTACTACTCACTGCCATATCTCTCAGTTTTCTCAGTCATATTGCAGAGATGGTTTCTCTGAGCTTGGTGCATCATTTTCAGTGATTTAACTTGGTACAGTTAGCTCTATAAGTCTTATATATGCTAACCAATTTTTATTTCATTTGGGTGTTTCAATCTTCAGTTCTGTTCAGTTGAAGTCAACCCTGTCTGTTCATTTTCACTTCTCTGTCAGGTACCCAACTTTTTTACTCATCTTGTCATAGCTGTTTCTCAGTGTGTACTTACCCACATTCAATCATTTAAATCTTGTTGGATGCAGCATACTGTCTAATATAAGCATACAAATTTTCATTATCATTGGATTCTTAAATCTTGAGTTATGTTCATTTTTCTGCTCACTAGTCTCATTATTGTAGCAGCCCGTGAAAATCAGGATGATGTCATCACTTGTTAAACATTATTCTCAGTGTGTGGTTCATTATTTTTTATGAGATTATTCTTGAAAGTTAGCTCTTTAATTTAACTAGACTTCCCCAAAAGAAATTAAGCTAATTACTGTTGTGCTCAGAGAATTATGCAAAACACTAGACAGGTGTATGAACCAAAATAGCAAGTTCTTCACCTCTGAGCTAACTCCAACTTATCTGTTTTGATCTATCTTTTTGAGAGTGATCTTCCAAGGTACATAGGGTGTCTAATACATCCATTTGCAAGCTAAAAGGGCCCACCACATACTCCTAGAGTTCATTTGTCTGGTGTAGATAAAGGATTTTGCAACACCTCTTCATATTCAAGCACATACCTATCCATCTCTTCACAGTGGTATCAGAGCAAGGTTGGACAACATGGCAGATGGATTTCCTTCATCAATTGAAAAATTGGACAGAGGTAACTACTCAGCTTGGTCATTAAGAATGGAAGCTTATCTCCAAGGTAGAAGTTTATATGGTTATGTGGCTCGAGATGAAGTTATGCCAAGTTTCAGGAACAAAAGTCAACCAACACAAGAAGAGCAAGAAAGATTGAGCACATTGTTCTCCAAGGATGCACTTGCAAGGTCTTATCTCCTCAACTCTATCTCAGATTTTTTGTTGCCTCACATTAGAAGTTGTAAGACATCTCAGAAAGTGTGGGATGCACTTGAAGCTTTCTTCTCTTCAAGTACTAAAGCTAGGAAGCATCAACTATGGCTGGATTTCACAACTCTCAAGAAGGCTCCCAAACAAAATGTGACTGATTTTGTCACAAAGCTCAAGGACATAGCAGATCAGTTGGGAAGCATTGGACAGGTAATAGATGAAGAGCAAATTGTACGGCAGGTCATCAATGGATTGAAAGCAGATGACAAGTGGGAAGTGTTGATGTATGAAACACCACAAGGAATGAATTAATGTGACACTAGAACACCTCTATGGTCACCATTAACTCATTTCCACTCCAAACTTTGAGAAATGATAGCCTAAAGTGAGAACTTTGCTTCTACAAAAATTCCTAGTCACTAAAATGACATACCTTCAGTATTTTACTAATTTCTCTTAGCTCAAATATTATTTCTTCATGATCTTTTAGTGGAGAAAACTAGAAGAGTAGAGCTTTCCAACAAGCTATCATATGGTTAAAACGGATCTCTAGAACTCAAGTTATGGCCCTCACAAGATGACCCTATATGACCTTCCAAAACTGGAAATTTTGCCTGTTTTAGTAAATTTCGTTGTCTAAAAATAAAAATCCGATGCCTAGCATCGAATTGCAACCAAAGTCGATGCCGGGCATCGACTTTGAGCTTTTTCAACCTCTTTTTCTGCACCAGAAATAGCCTCTTGAACACACACATGAAGAAGACCACTTGTATGTAGGAAGTCGATGCCGGGCATCGACTTTATGCTGAAACTCGATGCCAGGCATCGAGTTTCTCCACAAACTTCATGTTTTTAGAAGATTCAACAACAGCTAACACTCAGAGAATGAAAACAATGACTTATCAGCCAAGATTCGATGTCAGGCATCGACTTCTCGCATAAAACTCAACCTTTCAACATACATTCGATGTCAAGCATCGACTTGCTTGAAAAACTTCAATTCTTCAAAATCATTACACAGAAGACAAACACTGGAGATGGAAGAAGAAGACTTATACACAGAAGTTCAATAAACTCTTTCCATAACTATGAAAACTCAGGAATGCACAGGTGCTTTCTCACGTAGAGAAGCCCGACTATTCTCAGTCATACAAAATGAGTTCTAACTCATTTTCTCATTGTCTTTCCTCATCACGTCAGTTGATACAAACTAACTTATATAGATTTTCTTATTCTCGTGATTTTTAAAAAACTTCTAGAACTAAAGTGAACTAACTTTACAAATATAATACACTTGTGAATTTGTCCCTTCACATAGGCATGTGGTTTTCTTCCTAAGATTTGAGCTTCAAATATATGTCCAATTAGTGATTGTTTCTCCAACAGCTCCCCCTCAATCACTATTTGACATTCTCTGTTTCTTCATATCATCTTCTTTTCTTTTACTCCTGCCATGCTTTTGAATCTGCTGGTCTTCACTCCATCCAAGCTCTTTGTCATTATGTCTGCTAACTGATCTTTAGTAGAAATGTACTCCACTTCAATCTCCTTCTCCGTTACCTTTTCTCTCAGAAAATGATACTGTATCTCTATGTGCTTTGTCCTTGCATGAAAAACTGGATTTGCTGCAAGATAAAGTGAACTCATATTATCTCCATGTATTGTAGGTGTACCTTGATCAATGCCCAAGCTGTTGAACAATGTCTGCATCCATATGACCTCCTTAGCTGCTTCCACAAGTCCTTTGTACTCAGCTTCAGTTGATGATAATGCTACTGTATGTTGTTTCTTTGAACACCAACTTACAAGCTTATCACCAATGTATATCATGTAACCATGAGTTGATCTTCTGTCATCCTGATTACTGCCCAGTCTGAGTCACTATAGGCTCTCAACTTCAAATCTGATGTAAAAGGATAATATAATCCTTCCTTTATAGTTCCTTTGATATATCTGAGAACTCTTTGACCTGCAATCCAATGTGGGTCCTTTGGACAATGCATGAATTGTGACAAAACTCCCACTGTATAACTAAGATCACGTCTTGTTAGTGTAGCATAAATCAAACTACCCACAAGAGATTGATACTTCCTCATATCTATGTATTCGGCACCATCATATTTACTGAGTTTGTGATTAACTTCAAGTGGAGTTGAAGCTTCTCTGCAATTTTCCATATCAAACTTCTTCAATAGATTCAGAAGATACCTTTCTTGTGACACAAATATGCCATGATCTGTATAGGTGACTTCCATACCAAGAAAGTATGATAACTTTCCTAGATCATTGATCTTGAATTCTTTTTCAAGTAATCTCTTTACCTCCTTGATTCCTTCATCTGAAGTCCCTGTGATTATAACGTCATCTACATAAATACAAATGTAGATTGTACCTTCCTCTGTTCTTTTGATGAGTAGACTTGGATCTGCTTTTGAACTTTGATATCCAAGGTCATTGAGATACTTCACCAGTCTATAGTTCCATGCTCTTGGAGCTTGCTTCAATCCATACAATGCTCTTCTCAACCTGCAAACAAAATTTGGATACCTAGAATCTATAAACCCTTGAGGTTGTTCCATGTATACCTCATCTGATATGTATCCATTCAAGAATGCATTCTTTATATCCAATTGAGTTAGGGTCCATCCTTTTGAAGCTGCAATAGCAATGATTGTCCTTATAGTTGACATCTTAGCTACAGGACTGAATGTCTCATCATAATCTATGCCATAGGTTTGGGCATAGCCTTTCACCACTAGTCTAGCTTTGTACCTGGCTATACTTCCATTTTCAAGCTTCTTCACTTTATAAACCCATTTATTTCCAATTACTTTCTTACCATTTGGTTTAGGAACAAGTTCCCATTTCTTGTTCTCCTCTAATGCATTAAACTCTTCCTTCATTGCTTCTTCCCGTTGCTTCTTCCCATTGCTTCTTACCTTTAGCTTCATCATAGTTCTGAGGTTCTTCATCGTCTTTGACCATATATGCATAGTTCTTCTGAGTTATGTAAGAAGTATCATAAGAATACCTTTCTGGTTGCCTTCTAGTCCTGCTTGACCTTCTTGGTTCACATTCTTCATAAGTGTCTGGATACACCTCTTTATCAAATACAAGAGCTTCTTCATTCCTTCTTGTTAATCCACTTTTGGATGTACTTGCTTGCATATAGTCTTCATCTCTATTTACCTGCACAATTGATTTTCCTTTCTCACATCTTCTTACCTCTTCTTCAAATTCTTCAGTTGTATGACTTTGATCTACATACCAACTTTTCTGTTTATCAAATGTAACATCTCTAGAAACAAGAAATTGTTTGGTTAAAGGATTCCACAACCTATAACCCATCTGCTTTTCATCATAACCAATGAACACATATTTTTCTGCCTTTGGTTCAAGTTTATGCCTAAGCTGTGATGGCACATAAGCATATGCAATTGATCCAAATACTTTACAATGATCTAGTGTTGGTTTCTTACCCCACCAAGCTTCATATGGAGTCATTCCATTTAGAGCTGCACATGGTAATCTATTCACAAGATATGTAGCTGTATTTACAGCCTCAGCCCAAAGATAATTTGGACAATTCTTCTCCTTTAGCATAGCTCTAGCAAACTCAACCAAAGTCCTGTTCCTTCTTTCTGCTACACCATTTTGTTGTGGTCTATACCTACAGGTTATTTCTCTCTTAATACCTGCATTCCAAAGATAATCATTGAACTCTTGGGAGAAGTATTCTCCCCCTCCATCAGACCTCAGTCTCTTAAGCTTTTGACCTGTGACTCTCTCTGCATATGCATGAAAATGCTTGAAAGCTCCAAACACTTCTGATCTCTCCTTCAAAATATAATGTTATCCATCTTGTAGCATCATCAATGAAAAGAACATAATACCATGAGCCACTCATAGATCCTTCTTTTGTTGGTCCCCATACATCTGTATGAATGAGCTCTAGTAATCCATCATGTTTGAATCCTTTCTTTTGAAATGGTAACCTGTGTGCTTTTCCCATTTGACATGCTTCACATTTATAAACCATATGTTGACTTTGCACATTTGGTAATCCTAGCACAGACTGATTAGCAACCATAGCTTTAATTCCTCTTTCATTGAAGTGACCTTATCTCTTATGCCAGAGATCAAGTTCTGTAATCACTCCTTCACCATGTGTGAGCAAAGCTTGACCAATGTTTCCTTGAACTCTTAAAGTAAAGAGTCTACCTTCTTTCTTACCACAAACAATCTGATTATATCCATTCTCTGGATCTTCAACAAATACTCCTTCATTTGTAAACCTGACTTGAAAACCTTTTTCAACTATCTATCCCACACTAATCAAGTTTTTAGGTATTGTAGGAACATACAAAACATTGGTTAGCAAATCTGCTCCACTCTTGCATTTCACTTTTCCAATTGAATGTACACTATGTCTTGTATTGTCACCTGTTTGAACTGTATGACTAGAAATGCCTTTTTCCAATTTTGACATCAATTCTATGTTTCCTGACAAATGATTAGAACATCCAGAGTCAATGTAAAATACCTTTAGATCTTCTTTATTTGATGTGCTGATTGAATTCATCATCAATGATGTATGACTTTCATTCTGTGTGTCATTTGCATAGTTGTAGTAGGTGGTGTTGTAGGATTGATTCTGTCCCCAACTTCTTCCTCCACCTCTACCATAGCCTCCTCTTGGATTTTGTCTACCTCTTTGAAAATTACTTTGATATCTTCCACCTCGACCTATGCTATTGTTGTTTTGATTTTGGTTTGATCCTTGTTGGTTGCGCCAACAGTCATGAGCCAAATGATTACTCAATCCACAGATCCAACAAGCCTTCTTGTTGTTATTTTGATTACCTCTTCCTCTTCCAAAACCTCTTGGTCTTCCTCTGCCAGTGCCTTTACCTCTTGCATAATAAACTTGAGAAGTTGACTCTTCTTCATCCTTTGCTTTACCTTTATCTCCTTTCTTCTTGTTCTTCATGTACATTGCAGAACTTTGTCCTTTATCTCCATCTCCCTTCAAGTCTTGCTCAAATGTTAGCATCAAACCAAGCAATTGATTCAAATCTGGAACATAATGATTTAATGAAAGTTCTGTTGATAAGACAAAAGGTTTCCACCTTTCATCCCCTCTCAAACTTGTAAGTAATTGAGCAATCAACTTGTGATCCTCAATATCTTCATCTATGGATCCCAGACTATCTGCTAGATCCTTCATCTTAGTGACATAATCACTAATACTTTGACTTGGCTTCTTCTTGAATGTTGTAAACTCTGACCATAGACTTGCTTTCCTTGCTTTGGTAGTACTTTGGAAATGATACTCCAATGCATTCCATATATCTTCAGATGATTCCAATCCTCTGATGTGTGGTAGCAAATGATCAGAGATTGTATTGTAGATATAGGCTTTTGCACTTGCATCCTTCTTCTGCCAATGCTTTAAAGCATCAAGTTCTTCTTTTTTTGGTCGGCTTTCATCTTCAAATACTGGCTTCTCTTCTTCACCTGTAACATATATCATGAGATCCTTACTCATAAGTAAGGCTTCCATTCTCATTACCCATGCGGGGTAATTATCTCTGTCTAGTTTGTCAATGGAGATATGATCTGCCATACTCCTTCCCTTCTGCTGCAACCTGTGAGCTTAAAGGATAAAGGATAATACCTTTTGGAGTTCTTTGTGTATGAGGATACTTTTGAAGTAACCTTTTGATGCCTTGTGTCTTCAAATGCTTCACCTCTCAAACTTTAATGGAAAACTTTCCAAAACTTCTCGTACCTTTGTCGCCTTCTGCTCTTTAGGACCTTTCTGCTCTGATACCACTTGTTGATGTATGAAACACCACAAGAAATGAATTAATGTGACACTATAACATCTCTATGGTCACCATTAACTCATTGCCACTCCAAACTTTGAGAAATGATAGCCTAAAGTGAGAACTTTGCTTCTACAAAAATTCCTAGTCACTGAAATGACATACCTTCAGTATTTTGCTAATTTCTCTTAGCTCAAATATTATTTCTTGATGATATTTTAGTGGATGAAAGAAAAAGAGTAGAGCTTTCCAACAAGCTATCATATGCTTAAAACTGATCTCTAGAACTCAAGTTATGGCCCTCACAAGATGACCCTATATGACCTTCCAAAACTGGAAATTTTGCCTGTTTTAGTAAATTTCGCTGTCTAAAAATAAAAATCCGATGCCTAGCATCGAATTGCAACCAAAGTCGATGCCCGGCATCGACTTTGAGCTTTTTCAACCTCTTTTTCTGCACCAGAAATAGCCTCTTGAACACACACATGAAGAAGACCACTTGTATGTAGGAAGTCGATGTCGGGCATCGACTTTATGCTGAAACTTGATGCCAGGCATCGAGTTGTTCCACAAACTTCATGTTTTTAGAAGATTCAACAACAGGTAACACTCAGAGAATGAAAACAATGACTTATCAGCCAAGATTCGATGCCAGGCATCGACTTCTCGCATAAAACTCAACCTTTCAACATACATTCGATGTCAGGCATCGACTTGCTTGAAAAACTTCAATTCTTCAAAATCATTACACAGAAGACAAACATTGGAGATGGAAGAAGAAGACTTATACACAGAAGTTCAATAAACTCTTTCCATAACTATGAAAACTCAGGAATGCACAAGTGCTTTCTCACGCAAAGAAGCTCGACTATTCTCAGTCATACAAAATGAGTTCTAACTCACTTTCTCATTGTCTTTCCTCATCGCGTCAGTTGATACAAACTAACTTATATAGATTTTCTTATTCTCATGATTTTTAAAGAACTTCTAGAACTAAAGTGAACTAACTTTACAAATATAATACACTTGTGAATTTGTCCCTTCACATAGGCATGTGGTTTTCTTCCTAAGATTTGAGCTTCAAATATATGTCCAATTAGTGATTGTTTCTCCAACAGGAAGCATTCACCACAGCTATGGATTTGTACATGGACATGCATGTACCTGATTTCAATACACTTATTGGACAACTACTTACTCAAGAGGCAAAGCTCATCAAAAATGGAGAAAGCTCTAAAGGAAATCAATCTTCAGCTTTATACACTAATAAAAACAAGTCCAAAGATAAAAAAAGAAAAGGCAAAGAAAGTGGATGATGAAGCAGGTACATATCAAGTTAACCATGCAGGTAGAGGAAGACATGGCAGAGGTAGAGGAAGAGGAGGTAGACAAGGCAGGGGGAGATTCCAAGACTCCAACCCATGTTCTATTTGTGGACTAACTAATCATACAACTGAAAATTGCTTTAGGAATTCCAAGAATCAAAGAGGAAGAGGATACAATAGAGGAAGTTATGGCTACTCAAGAGGAAGGTCCAACAACTACCATGGCAATTACAGCAACTACAATCATTCAAACTATCAAGGAGGCTACAATGGAAGGAGAGACTTCAATAACTACACAGAAGACTCAAACAAAGAGGATTCATTATTGATCCTGAACATGGCTATGCCACAAGGTAAATCTGATGAGCATGTTTTCTACATAGATTTAGGTTGTTCAAATCATTTGGAAGGAAATGTGGCCCCCCTATCAGATTTAGAAGATCCAAGGAACAAGCATAAGGTACAAATAGGAGATCATACAAGACACCTTGTGGAGAAAATAGGAAATGTCAAAGCACCTGATGGAAACATCAACCTACTCAGTAAGGTACTCTATGTCACTACCATTACAAAGAATTTGATAATAGTTGGGCAGATAGTAGAGAAAGGGTTGCAAGTTAGGTTCGCAAAAGCAGGAGCATTTGTTGAAGATCCAAGTCAAGGATTCAGAAGAATTGCAAAACATGAAAAGATAGGTTATTGTTCACATTTGAATTACAAGACACTAGAAACATTGCTCTCTTTAATTATGGTAGTCAGACACTCACAGAATTGGAAGTATGGCACAAAAGGTTAGCACATATTGGCGAAAGGTCATTGAAGCAAATTTGCAAGGAACAAAGTGTACTTGGACTCCCTAACTTGTCAAAACAACATATGATTTATAAGTGTAGTGCATGTCAATTTGGAAAGTCTTACAGGTTAGCATTCATGAAGAAAGGTTATATGCATGGAGATCTCTTGGAGTTGGTTCATACAGATGTATGGGGACCTAGCAAGGAAGCTTCAATATCTGGATCAAGGTGTTATGTCTCCTTTATTGATGATTGCAGCAGATGGACTATCCTATTCTTTATGAAACACAAAGATGAAGTTTTTTCATGTTTCAAAAGATATTTGGCTCTTGTGGAGAATCAAACAGGTAAATCATTAAAAAGGCTAAGGTCAGATGGAGGGGGAGAATACTTCTCCCATGAGTTTGATTCTTTTCTTCAAGAAAGAGGAATCAAAAGAGAGGTAACTACAAGGTATACTCCTGAGCAAAATGGAGTGGCAGAAAGGACGAATAGGACAATTGTTGAAGCTGCAAGGCCCATGTTAAATGAAAAGCATTTGCCTAATTATCTCTGGGCTGAGGCTGTATCTACAGCCACTTACTTGATTAACAGGTTGCATTCAAAATCCCTTGATGGGATGACTCCATATGAGGCTTGGAATGGAAGAAGACCTAGCTTAGATCATTGTAAAATTTTTGGATGTATTGCTTTTGCTCATGTTCCTTCACAGGTTAGAGGCAAGATGGATCCAAAGGCAGAATGGTGCATATTTATTGGATATGACAACAATAAAAAGGTTTACAGGTTATACAACCCTATCAACAAAGTATTCTTGGTAAGCAGAGATGTAGTTTTTGATGAGAACAATTCATGGTATGAAGATTCATGCAGGAAGGTCAAATTGCCATATGACCATGAAGAAGATTTCCCAAAGCTTGGCAGAGAACATCAACCAAAGATTGAAGAACAAGATACTTCAGTAGATGATGAAGAAACTCAGATGGAAAAAATCAAAGCATGGAAGTCTAAAGGTAACGCAAAATTGCAGGAACTTGGACATGAGCCAGAATCATCACAACATGGCTTAAGAAGATCTATAAGGGAAAGAAAAAAACCAGAAAGGTATGGGTTTGACACCTCATTATTAACTAAACATTCTATTTACATAGCACAGGACATAAATCAACAGTAGCCATCATCCTTTGAAGAAGCCAAAGCAAAATCAGAATGAAAGCATGCAATGAAGGAAGAGATTGAAGCACTTGAGGAAAACAACACTTGGGATTTGGTGCCCAAGACTTCATCCATGAAGGTAATAGGCTCAAGCTGGGTCCATAAACTCAAGAAGAATTCTGATGGTTCCATTAACAGGTATAAGGCAAGGCTTGTAGCAAAAGGCTTTGCACAAACTCAGGGAATCGATTATGAGGAGACCTTCTCTTCTGTGGCAAAGATGCCTACTATTAGGGTTTTTCTTAGTATTTCCTCTTCCAAGAATTGGAAGATACTTCAACTAGATGTAAAGAATGCATTCTTGAATGGTTGGATAACAGAAGAGGTATATATGGCACAACCACCTGGTTTTGAGAATCAAGTTTATCCTGATTATGTGTGTAAACTTAACAAAGCATTGTATGGTCTCAAGCAAACCCCAACAGCATGGAATTTCAGGCTTGTTTCATTCTTGCAGGACAACGGATTTCAACCAAGCAAGGCAGATCCTTCACTCTTTATTAAAAAGAGTAATTCTGAGATCATCTACCTATGTGTATATGTAGATGATATTATATTGACAAGAAATGATGTAGATGGTATGAAGAAGATCAAAGATCAGATGAGAGAAGAGTTCAAGATAAGTGATTTGGGTTCACTTACCTACTTCCTAGGTTTGGAAGTTGTCTACAAAGATCATGGTTTGTTTCTCACTCAAAGAAAGTACATTAAGGACATGTTGGCAAAATTCAAGATGCAAGATTGTAAGATTGCAGGTACTCCAATGGAGGTCAATCACAAATTGAGCTCACATGAAGGTGAACTCATAGAGGAAATCACATCATATCAAAGTCTGGTGGATAGTCTCAACTATGCCACATTGACAAGAGTAGATATATGTTACAGTGTGAGTGTGCTAAGTCAATTTATGCACACACCAAGGAAACCACACATGGATGCTGCCAAAAGGATTCTCAAGTATCTCAAAGGAACCATAAATGAAGGACTTTATTATCCTTATGTATTTGATTTAGGTTTGAAGCTATTTTCTGATGCAGATTGGGCTGGTTCTAAGGAAGATAGAAGGAGCGCTTCAGGATATCTTACTTTTGCAAGTTCAAAGCTTATTTCATGGTCATCCAAGAAGCAACCTACAGTTGCTCTTTCTTCCACAGAGGCTAAGTACAGAGGTCTTGCCATAGCTACTCAGGAAGCTATGTGGATGAAGACATTATTCATAGATCTTGGATTGGAGTTTGGAACTCGAACTATTTTTGGTGACAATATGAGTTCTATTCATTTGGCTGCTAATCCTATTTTTTATGCAGGACTAAACATATTGAAGTTCATTATCAATATGTACGAGAGAAGGTTCTAAGCAAAGAGATTCAAATATCATATGTGTCCACTCATCAACAATGTGCAGATATTCTAACCAAAGCATTGGATGGTACAAAGCTTTGCAAATTCAAGGCTATGATAGGTTTGCATGTAATCTTGGAAGATTGAAGACCTCAAGCATACTTGGCTTGAGGGGGAGCTGTTGGAGCAAGTCTATGACAAGCCTAAGTATTAGCTTGAGTCCCGCAAATTCAAAGAAGAAGCCTTAAAATGAAGACAATGTAAAGTTCACTTCTGAACTACCTCTTGTAACTTTTGAAGACTTTACTTAATGTAAAAATGAAAGAAGCTTAAGTGTTTGAGTACCACTTGATCAAAAAGGGAAAGAGGAGCCACGAATTCGTGATTTGTGGTAGATAGAGAATCATATCAATCACTAATTTATTGGAGAGTGATTGAGGGAATTTAGCCTCCCAAGCTCAACTATAAATAGATGGCAGCTTTAGTCGTGGTTAGAGAGACCTTATTGAAGACCTCCAAGAGCTGAGCTTTATGCCATATCAAGGTGTGATTCCAAGGCACACATGTGTATCAGTAAGTCCATTGTATTGTACAATCAATATACTTTCATTTTCATGATCATTTGAGTTAATATTTCGATGTTCTTGTGAAGTGTACTACTCACTGCCATATCTCTCAGTTTTCTCAGTCAGATTGCAGAGATGGTTTCTCTCAGCTTGGTGCATCATGTTCAATGATTTAACTTGCTAAAGTTAGCTCTATAAGTCTAATATATGCTAACCAATTTTTATTTCATTTGGGTGTTTCAATCTTCAGTTATGCGCAGTTGAAGTAAACCCTGTCTATTCATTTTCACTTCTCTGTCAAGTACGCGACTTTTTTTACTCATCTTGTCATAGCTGTTTCTCAGTGTGTACTTACCCACATTCAATAATTTAAAGCTTATTGGATACAAATTTTCATAAGCATACAAATTTTCATAATCATTGGATTCTTAAATCTTGAGTTATGTTCATTTTTCTGCTCACTGGTCTCATTAATATAGCAGCCCGTGAAAATCGGGATGATGTCATCACTTGTTAAACATCATTCTCAGTGTGTGGTTCATTATTTTTTATGAGATTATTCTTGAAAGTTATCTCTTTAAGTTAACTAGACTTCCCCAAAAGTAATTAAGCTAATTACTGTTGTGTTCAGAGAATTATGCAAAACACTGGACAGGTGTATGAACCAAAATAGCAAGTTCTTCACCTCTGAGCTAACTCCAAGTTATCTGTTTTGATCTATCTTTTTGAGAGTGATCTTCCAAGGTACATAGGGTGTCTAATACATCCATTGGCAAGCTAAAAGGGCCCACCACATACTCCTAGAGTTCATTTGGCTGGTGTAGATCAAAGATTTTGCAACACCTCTTCATCTTCAAGCACATACCTATCCATCTCTTCACACAAAATAGGGGGTGTAATTTCTTCTACGTTTCTCTTCTAGAGTTAGGGCTTGAAGCTATGTTGATCTATTTTGATGGCTTCGAGCATAGATTCTTCTCTAGAATTGGATTAAGGATCTTCCATTGGTGGGATCTTCATTCTACTTGATTTTCTTGTTTTCTTTTGAAGAGATGATTATCACATTGAAGCTTGGATGGTGTATCCATTCGATGTCTTGTCTCCGGCATGGTGTGTAAAATGTTCTTAACATCATCTCCCAAACCCCATGTAATTTTACTTATGAAGCAGACCTCATGCCAGATGAGATCCTTCTTGATTGTCTAAATTGAAACACATGAGTAGATGCAAGAAAGTTACCTTGACATAGCTTTTGATGCTTTGTTTCTACCACTCATTTGATGCCTACATCAATAAACATGGAGGTAAGCTTTTACATGAAATCCTTGTAATCATCAAGAACCATCATGTTCTTCTCTAGGATTGGGGTGAATCATGATAATGCTTGAACATAGAGAAGGGTTCCAATAAAAAGGACCTTGCATGCATCACTTGGATATCTATCAATGTGCATGTAGATACAAAGTTTAACTTGTTTCAAACATCCTTGAAAGTTCATGTTGTTATAGTCAAACGTTTTGGCATGCAAATCTTAAGTTCTTTCATAAATGATTGACTAGGACATTGAGTTACTTAGCTGTTTTCTTGATTTCCTTGAATATTCCAAATTGGTTATTGCATCTCATGGATAACAAAGCCTAAATGCATAGGATTCTCCATCTTGAATTGTGTTCTATCTTAGTCAAGTCAAGTCCTCAACTTCTTGATGGAGATTCTAACATGAAGCGCAATTCTTTTGTTTGTGTTCTCCATGGTGCTTGGTCTTGATAGAAGGTAGTCTTGCAAAAATATCAATGAAGCACTAGAGTATGTCCCCAAAGACTAGACACAAGATTATTGGAATATATTTTTTATTACAACAAGATCCTTGAGGAGTAATTAAATAGACAAGTTCTAAGACATTCCATAGCCCGGGATCATGTTATATGAAACATGATATTAAGATTGCAAAATATCCCTTGACAAAGAGGAACAAGATATAATAAGGGACCAAAAAAGATCTCATACTACGAAATTACAAGATGACAAAACAACATGACTACGAGCTAGACTAGACAAAACTAGAAGGAGAAACTGGGCAAGAACAGAAACAAGAAAATACTTACTTGGAGAACACTCATTGAGCTTCCAAGATTGGCATTCCTAAGATAGGATCCCTATGGCCATCCCATCCTTATATAGGTGGAGGCCAGTTTTTTCCAGAATGTTATATGATGACATCATCCATGATGTATGAAATCATGATCAAATATATTTTAGAACATAATGATGTGGCAAGGGATGGTCATGGACATCCAAGTAATAATATATTTACATGGGAGATAAAATGATACAAGATAATGCACATGACCATGGTTTCTAGCTAAGATCAAGCATGGATTTGCGATGAAGTAAAGCATCTAGCATCTCTTACTTGCACAGTTTTGAGTGTCTGTGGCACTAGGTGTGGTGTGCAAATTAAAAAAATGAAACATCTATTTCGGTATTGCTCGCGAGTAAGACCATGATGGATGGAATTGAAATGGAGACTCAAGAAGGTGCACCTCAAGTTCTCTCCTCAAAAGTTCAGTTTCAGACTGTCCCAACTACTAATTCGGCTATCGAATGGATATCAGACCAACTATGATTCTAGATCTTGTAAATCATCAGGGAATCTCATAATCCAATTATTTTTGAAAGAAAGTGTTTATTGATGACCACATTCGACCATCCATTCTTTGAGAGTGATTCATACATGTTGCGAGTACTTAGTGATCCACTGCATACACAGACAATGCTGATCATCCATACATTCTTTTAGTGAGATTGAGAGAGCCTTGTACATATGCAGCCTTGAAGCTTTTTGTAAATCTTATTTTCTCCATCAATAGAGATACTTTTTCTCAAAGAATGTGTGTATGTATTTATGTATGTATGTATGTACATGTGTACAATGAATGAGATGGCACTCATCTGCATTAGGGTTTCAAGAGGGTATAATCAAAGTCTGCTCATTGTTGCCCAAGAACAGCAGGATCAGCTAATGCTTGTCTATTGTCCCTCATATAACTTTGACTTTCCTTACGGTTTCAAGAGATTACAACCAAATTATGTTCACTACTGTGCAAGAGTTGCATAAGAGCATTTGGAACAGCTCGCATTTTTCTAACTTCCCTCTTACGATTCCAACCTGCATTAGCATTTCCAGAGGGTGCCACAAGAGGTCCATCATACTATTCTTGGTTTAATTGAGCAAACGATGGCTACATAAACAAGATCCACATTGTCATCCACTACTCTTTCAAGCACATCCAAATAGTGCAACTACATCTCCAAATCCCCACCACAAACAAAAGTTTCTTGCTCACCTTCATTTCATGGAAGAGGCAGCTTATCATTATAATGACAAAAGGAATTTGATCCTTGAATCCTTGAATGTCTCAGCAGCCACAGTGACTTCAAAACAGAATATAGCTCAAAACAATAATCTTCATCAAGGCAAGCAACAATTACTCTCAATTATGAAAGATATATTGCACGATGATCAAAACAGATATCCTCATGTAAGTGGAAAATGTTGAAAATCAAGTCCCAACCATGCAAAAGGACTCATCCATGAATTTTGCAAGTGGACCAATCACAAAGGAGGACCCAAAATTATGGAATCAAGTTAGAAGCTCCACCAAATTCAATAAAGTTCAAATCTCATCAGTTACCCACCAAAAAGTGCACCTACATTGATTAGTGGGTGGTTTGCTAGATTGTAGAAGTAAAAGCTCTATATAAGCACCATTCTACCTTTGTTTCTTTATTTCTATGCATTCTATGAGTTTCGCACTTAGTTAGCTAAGTCCTAAACTCCAACAAGCAGCACCCTTGTTTGCTTATCTCATTTCCTCATGTTTTGGATCCTCTATCTGATTATGCCAAATTGCAGAACATTGATTGCTCTCTCATTGTACTCATTTCCATTGGTCAACCATGGAAATTTAGAGTTAGGAGACCTTGGAGATATTGTACTCTTCATCAACAAAGGCAAGGAAGATTCAGCTCAAGAACAAGCTAAATAATATTAAGAAAGCACCAAGCACTAACATAAATGAGTACATTTTCAAGGTTAAGGAGCTTGTAGATGCCCAAGGCTCAATTGGGATCCTAATCAAAGATGACAAACTTGTCGCTCACAATCTCAATGGCCTGAGAGAGGATGAAAGGTAGAAAGCATTCACCACGTGAATGTATGTGATGGATTGCCTACTAGAATTTGATCAATTAGTCACATTGATGGTGATCGAGGAGATGAACCAATGAGGTTCACAATCAAAGGGTAGCCACGTCCAAGTTTTCTATGCAAGTAGAGGCCAAGGCAAAAGTGTTATACAAAACTCTCAATGCAGAGGGCAAGGAAGGTCAAAGTGAAGATCAAGAAACCAAGAAGGTTCCACCCAAAATCCATAGATCAAGAGGAAGAGGAGGAATATCACATGGAAGAGAAGTGTGCAATGGAGAATACTACAATCATGGAAAATCTGGCCATTATGCAAGACATTGTTGGTCCAAAGGAGGAAGCAATCAAGGATACAAAGGGAACCAAGGTAGTTATGCTATTACTTCAACAAATTTAAAAAATGAGAACTTGCTTATGATGTATGGTTCAAGTGAAAGAGTTAACTCAATTTTTATATGGTACATAGATTGTGGTTGTAGCAACCATATTTGCAATAAAGATGTTTTCTTTAATTTGCACTCACCGATCACTCAAAGACATGTAGAGGCACGGGATAACATTGAGCACAAGATTACATGTGGAAGATGTTGCATTGAATGGATCTCAAATCTCCAAGGTGTTGAAGGATGTGTTGCATGTGCCAACCATCACAAAGAACTTGGTTTCAATAGTTCAAATGGCTAAAAGATGTTATGAGGTGAGGTTCAATGATCAAGGATGTTTTGTTGAAGACCCCATGCATGACTACAAGCTCATAGCAAAAGGAAAGAAGCAAGGAGGACTCTTCACCATGGAGGTGAATCCATCAACCCCTCACACTGTCTACTTGTCAATGGGAAATAAACAAATTATAGAGATCAAATTGTGGCATAAAAGAATTGGCCGCATAAACTTACAAAGAATGAAGGACATCCAAAGAAAGGACTTGTTGAGTGGTCTACCTAATCTTACATCTCAAAATATGCAACATTTCTGCCATGCTTGTCAATTAGAGAAGCAAATCATATTTCCATTCAAGAAGGGAGGACATATGAGAAATGAAGTCTTGAATCTCATATGCATAGATGTATGGGGACCTACAAGGGAGCCATCCATGGGAGGTAAATACCCAATTCAAAGTTTAACTTATGATTCATTCATTGCAAGACACTATGCCTACATGAGTCAAGTTATAGCTTGTGAAGAAAATAACTCTTTCGAAGAAGCAAGTAAGCACAGGGAATGGAATGAAGCCATGGAGGAGGAAGTCAAGAAATTTCAAGAAAATGATACTTGGCCATTAGTGCCAAGAACAAAGGACATGAAAGTCATTGGCAATAAATGGGTATACAAAGTAAAGAGGCATCCAAATGGGAGCATCTCTAGGTGTAAAGCGAGATCGATTGCAAAAGGTTTTGCTCAAACCCATGGGATAGACTTTGAGCAAACATTCATCCCCATAGCTAAGATCTCTATCATAAGGAGTATGATTGCAATTTTATCCTCAAAAGGTTGGAAGATATACCAGTTGGACGTGAAGAATGCTTTCCTAAATGGAGAGTTTGAAGAGGTAGTCTTTATGGAGAAGCCCCAAGGCTTTGAACATGAGAGGTTTCCACATCATGTATGCAAGCTTAAGAAGGATCTTTATGGACTCAAGCAAGCCCTAAGGGCTTGGAATCAAAGACTTGTGGACTAGTTGATAAAATGTGGATACAATCAGAGTCATGCAGACCCATCACTCTTTGTGAAGAAGGAAGGTAGCAAAATTGTTTTTATTTGTATATATACTAATGATTTGATCATTATAGGGGGTGATGAAGCCAACATCAAGGACACAAAGAGGAAGCTTGGATGTGAGTTTAAAATCTCTGATTTAGGGATTTCAAGGTATTTCCTTGAGATTGAAATATTATACAAAGAAGAAGGTATATACTTGATGCAAAGGAGATCCATTTTAGATCTTTTGGAGAAGTTTGAATTGTGTGATTGCAAGCCCATCTCAAATCCATTAGAAGTAATTGTTAAACTAAGTGCTCATGAAGGTTAAGAAGTGAAGGATGTGACCATGTATAGGTCAATAATTGGTTCTCTCTTGTATGCTATTATGACAAGACTAGATATTGCACATGTAGTTGGAGTGTTATCTCAATTTCTGCAGGCACCAAGAGTACCTCATCTTGTTGCATCCAAAAGGGTACTTAGGTACCTCAAAGGATCAATGAATGAAGGGCTATATTATCCACTTGATGATGGATTACACTTACAAGCTTATTGTTATGATGATTGGGTAGGTCCCAAAGATGAGAGGAGGAGCAATAGTGGCTATCTTATCATGCCAGGGAAGAAGACCATCTCATGGATGTCAAATAAACAACCAACAGTGGCTCTCTCCTTGATCGAAGTTGAGCATAGAGGCTTAGCACAAGTCTTATGTGAGCTTATGTGGCTCAAGAAGTTGTTTCTTGATCTTGATTTGAAGGTTAAGAAAGTACCTATTTTTTATGACAACATAAGTAGCATATGCTTGGCTCAAAATCATGTGTTCCATGCAAGGTCCATGCACATAGAAGTTCATTACCACTTTATTAGAGACAAGATCATGTCAAAGGATATAAAGGTGAATTATTTCAATACAAAGAACCAATATGCAAATGTGTTTACCAAAGTTTTGGATGGAGTAAATCTACAACACTTCAAGGCATGCATTGGAATAAAGGATCTAGGAGTGCTGAAAATCAAGTCTCAACCATGCAAAAGGACTCATCCACGTGTTTTGCAAGTGGACCAATCAAAACAAAAGACCTAAAGTCGTGGAATCAAGTTAGCAGCTCCACCAAATTCAATCAAATTCAAATATGATCAATTCCCACCAAAAAGTACACCTACAGTGATTGTTGGGTGGTTTGCTAGATTATTCTAAAAGTAAAAGCTCACCATTCCACCTTTGTTTCTTTAGTTCTATGCATTCGACGAGTTTCCCACTTAGTTTAGTTAAGTCCTAAACTCCAACAAGCAGACTCCTTGCTTGCTTATCTCATTTCCTCATGATTTTGCTCCTCTTTATCTAAAGGTGTAGTTAGACTTTCATAAATCTGATTGTATCATATTGCAAAGCATTATTTTGTTGATATATTTAGGTAGTGATGTGTGTGAACACTCTAGGACCGCCGGGGCACTTTTTTCCCTCTTTAGGAGGTTTTTTTCCCCCGGCTTGTATATACGCCTATTGCCCTAATGGGCTACTTATCTTTGTACATTCTCAAGTAATGCATTCAGTATTGTGTGTTTGTGCTCCAAGCTTCTTCTTCTTCCTTGTGATGTTCGCGTGCTTCCGCAGACGTCTATCTCCAACAATTGGTATCAGAGCAGGTCGTCGCTTCTTCTAGGGTGCCGTCGACACTCCTTCGTTTGCAATCTCAGATTCGCACGAAATTTGGTGAGCATACTCAGGGTGTTTCCGAGATCAAAACGGCTTCGCTCTATGGTGCCGAAATCGCGATCTGAGCTCGTTTCGGCCTCCGAACGCACTATCGCAGTGCTTGTGCAGGCTATTTCGTCCTTTTGTGCCAAAGGTATATACCAATTTCTGTTCGCCAGTTTAAGCGTCTCGAAGTCTGCTACAGGTCTAGCAGAACTTGTCTGGGCAGTTCTGTTCAACTTTTTGAGATATAGTCAATTTTCTGCATCAAGGTATTTTAGTCACCGGCCATGGCTGAAAGCAGTGATGTATTCCGTATGTTGGCTGTTGAGGATAAGTTGGATGGTACCAACTACCCATTATGGGCTTATATGATGCGACATGTACTGGTTGCAAAAGAATTATGGAATATTATGCAGGGTGTTGAAAGACGTCATGTTACACCTGTAACGACAAGTACTGCAAATACAGGTGTTGGAGCTGATGAAGATGGTGTCGAAGATGATATTCTGCAGATTCCTGTTCGTGCTGCTGTTTCTGTTGCACCAACTGCAGAGTAGATTCGTTGGGATGGCAGAGATGCCCAGGCACATGCATTGATAGCTTTGTCTGTCAAATGTGCCATTATTCCTCACATTCGCTCTTGCAGAACAGCAAAGGATGCTTGGGATACACTTACCACTTTGTACCAGGCTAGGAATGAGGCTCGTGTTGCTTACCTCCAAAAACAGTTGGAGAGTGAGCACATGAATGAAGGTGATTCTATGGACAGTTTTCTTACAAAGATCAAAGACATAAAGGAACAATTGATTTCTGCTGATGAGGTTATACCAGATAGCTCACTTGTGCAGACCGTTCTGAATGGTCTTCGTGATTCATATCAGAATTTTGCCTCTACTCTTCGGTTGATGATGAAAGGCAATCCGAATGCCTTGTCATTTGAGGAATTAGTCTCTGTTCTGTTGCAGGAAGATCAGTCCAGGCAGAACAGGTCCATTATGCATGTTGCAGATCAAGCTTTCCTGGCTAGTCAGAAGGGCAAAGGAAAATGGAGCTCTTCTACTAGTAAGCAGAAATCTACAAATGGTGCACAATCGAAGAACCAGGATAAAGATGAGAAGAAATCAGAAAAGCAGAAATTGTTCTGCAAATACTGTAAAGGAAATGATCATATTATAAAGAACTGTCCAAAACTGGCTGCTAAAGAGGCAAAGAAAAAAGAGGCTGGAATGGTTGTTGCAGAGGCCTCTACACCAAAAACAGAGTCTGCAAATCTTGTGCAGGAAGAAGAATGGGCGTTTACTACTGTCTGCAGTTTTGACCCATCTTCTCATGATCAGTGCATGTTTGCAGTAGACTCAGATGTTTGGTACTTTGACAGTGAGGCGACCAAACATATTACCTCGCAGCGCAGTTTCTTCTCTTCACTCGAGCCTGCCCCTACAGGGAATACTGTCACATGCACCAATAACTCCTCTTATCCTGTTATGGGAGTTGGTAAGATCATTCTGACTATTGTTGATGGTAGTTCTTTCACTTTGTCAGATGCTTTATTTGTGCCAGGGATCAAAAAGAACCTGTTATCAGTTTCTGCATTAGCCAAGATTGGCTTGGTTGTGAAATTTGTTGATGACAAGTGTATAGTCCATGATCTCTCAAATGGCGATGTGATTATTGCTTCTAGCATTTTATGTCGTGGGCTGTATAAGCTCATAGACTATGAAAGATATGTGAATGATTCGACATGTGCAGTTCATGATTCTCAGGCTATGTCAGATGCAAAGCTTTGGCATGCATGCTTTGGTCATCTGAATTTTGCTAGTTTGTTACGCCTGCAGAAATCTGAAATGGTGTCCTCTTTGCCCAAACTTAAGGCACCTGGAAAACATGTTTGTGAAGGCTGTATTTTGGGCAAAATGCAGCATTCTTCCTTTCCAAAAGATGGTTTAGTTCGGGCTACGCAGAAATTGCAGCTTGTACATAGTGATGTTTGTGGTCCTATGCAGACACCCTCTTTTGGAAATTACCTTTACTTCGTGACTTTCATTGATGATTTTTCCAGGCATGCATGGGTATATCCACTCAAAGCAAAGTCCGAAGTGTTCATGTGCTTCAAACAGTTTTTGGTTTTGGCTGAAAATCTGTCAGCATGTAAAATGGGCACCCTCCGTTTTGATCGAGGGGGGGAATATATGTCTTCAGATTTTAATGCATTTCTGGCTGAACGTGGGATAAAACACCAGTGTACAGTGCCGTATACACCTCAACAGAATGGAGTTGCTGAACGAAAGAACAGGTCACTCATGGAGATGGCGAGGTGCATGGTCAAAAGTCAGGCTTTACCACATAGTTTCTGGCTTGAGGCTGTCATGTGTGCAGCATATGTACTGAACAGGTGTCCCACTAAAGCGTTGCAGTCTATCACTCCATATGAGGCTTGGCATGAACGCAAGCCATCTATTGCTCATCTGCGTGTTTTTGGTTGTTTGGCATATGCATTAGTGCCTGAACAACATCGCAGAAAATTGGATGATAAGGCAGTAAAATGTATTTTTGTTGGGTACAGTTCTAAAAGTAAAGGCTATCGTCTGTATCATCCACAAACTAAACGTATTCTGGTTAGCCGTGATGTTGTCTTTGTGGAAGATGCTATTCAGCCATTGCTTTCATGTACTAAGGAGACATCTGTTAGCTCCAAAGACATGTATGATACTTTGATGCCTCTTTTTACAGGTGGACAGGCTAGTGCTGGTCCTAATGAGGCAACTTCTCAGCCTTTGCAGGTTTCATATGATGATGCAAATCATTCCATTTCTGATGCAGATTTACATGATGCACTTGTTGATGAGAGAGCTGATATTGACCAGGCAAAAACTATGCCAAAATGGCTGGTGCAAACTTTGCGTGACAGCAAATTAGATACACCTTTGTCATATCGTACTCGTTCAGGCTCTCATAGTGCCTCCTTTGCATCAGATTGCTATGCTATGGCTGCATCTAGTCTCTGTGATGAGAATGAGCCTGTTCCTTTTGATGAAGCACAAAATTCAGAAAATTGGATGGCTGCTATGCAATCTGAATATGATGCTACAATGAAGAATGGTACATGGTCTTTATGTGACTTGCCTCCTGGCAAGAAGGCCATTGGCACTAAGTGGGTATACAAGCTAAAGTGTAAACCTGATGGTACAGTTGACAGGTATAAGGCTAGGCTTGTTGCAAAGGGTTATGCACAGGAAAGAGGCATTGATTTTGATGAGACCTTTGCACCTACATGCCGTATGACTACTGTTCGGAGCATTTGTGCACTTGCAGCCCATCATGGTTCATTAGGGAAAAAAGTGAGCCCTGCATGGGCCTTGTAAGGATTCCTAATTTTAAGGAATTAAAATGGCTAATCAAGGTGATTAAGAGATTTGGAATTACCACTAGTGGTATTGACAGTTAAAATAAAGAATAAAAAAGAACCCTCTTTCAACAAAAAATTCGTGTGCATTTTAAGCCATTAGATTGGTTTATTGTATGGCCATGATCAAATGGGAAAAGAAAGGCACTAGAAGACAAAATAAGACCACAGTCTCTGTCAAAAAAAGACAAAATAGCAAACTCCCACGCGAAGAGAGAGAACAAAAAATCGCGAAATCGCCTATTAACAGCCGTCCGATTGCATTTGATTTTGAGGGTGGAGATTGAGAGCCAGTCTACTGTCACTAAAAGACAAAATAGCTCCAATGGACTGTCACTAAAAGACAAAACTACGAAAATTTGTGGGAAGAGAGAAAGATTTCGGGGTCCGCGTAGCTTTTTGACCATTAGATGTGAGAGAGGATGGATGGTTGGGATTGAATAGGATGTGATCCATGTAAGGATCAAATCTCATCCATTCCTTTTTCTCAAAATCCAATGGCCCAAATTCAAGGCGCCTTTTTTCCTTTTGGGAGCAACCACATCCATTAGATCTAAGCAACATCTAAGGGCTATAATTTAAAGTAGCCCATTTCTTAAGAACTAATCTTAGCCATTGAATCTTGAAGGGCATCCAAGGGTTGAGTTTGAATCCCATGACTTTCAAAAACTACCTGAGGAACAAAACCACGAATTTTAGCTTGTTTATGTGGTTTTGACCCAAACCAAGGGAAGCCTATACCTAGCCTAGGTGATTAAGGGACTAGACTGTGTCCACCACCCTCTTCTCATTGGTCCATCACTAATCACTCCTTAAGCTAAAAGGCCCATGCAGGGTTCACTTTTTTTCCTAATGTGGAATGTACATCAATTGGACATTAAAACAGCATTTCTGAATGGTGACTTGCATGAAGAAGTGTATGTTTTTCAGCCCCGTGGCTTTGTGCAGAAAGGGCATGAAAACCAGGTTTGCAGGTTAAAGAAGGCATTATATGGTTTAAAACAAGCACCACGTGCTTGGTATGAGAAGATACATGCCTATCTGATTGCACATGGTTTTGAGAACAGTCCAACTGAAAGCACCTTCTATGTTAAACGTGCTAATGATGTGCTTCTGATCATTGTTGTCTATGTTGATGACATGCTGCTCACTGGTCCTATTGAGACACATATTGCTGATTTTAGGGCTGATTTGCATGCCTCATTTGAGCTGTCTGATTTGGGGCATTTCCATCACTATTTGGGCATTCAAATTATGCACGTTGATGGTGGAATGGCTTTGTGTCAAACGAAATATATTGACACATTATTGAAGCGTTTTGGCCTTGAAGATTGTAAGCCTATTGCCACTCCTATGGAGACAGGTTTACGATTGAGTCTTCATGATGCTGGAGATGCATTTGATGCTGTTCTCTATCAGCAGGCTATTGGATGCTTGATTTACTTATGCATTACTCGGCCAGATATTCAATTTGCTGTCTCACAGATGAGCAGGTTTATGCATTGCCCAGGAGTCACGCATTGGAAAGTGGTTAAGTGCATCTTTTGCTACTTGAGTGGTACTCAGCTACTTGGGTTGTTTTATCCCAAGGGGGGGATCACTACCGCCAGATTTGCATGCTTTTTCTAACTCAGATTGGGCTGGTTGCTATGACACTCGTGTGTCCACCAGTGGTTTTTGCTTCATGCTTGGTAGCTCATGTATATCTTGGTTGAGCAAGAAGCAGCCTACTGTGGCCACTTCCAGTTGTGAGGCTGAGTATAGGGAAGCTTTCACAGTGACTGTTGAGTGTGTGTGGCTCAGACGCCTTATGGCTGATTTGGGTGTTGGCCAGTCTTCTGCCACCACCATCTTCACTGACAGTCAGAGGGCATTGGCAGTTGCGAGGAACCCTGTGTTCCATGCTCGCACTAAGCACATTGAGGTGCATTATCACTATGTCAGGGAGAGGTTCTCTGCTGGGGAGATCAGCTTGGCATATGTGCCCACGCAGGAGAACATTGCAGACCTTTTCACGAAGGCTCTGCCTAGGGAGAAGTTTGAAGCTTTCCGCAAAGCTTTGGGCTTACTTCCTTTTGTGGAGTGATTTCCACATAGCTTGGCACTTCCTTATACATGAGTGCCAGCTCCTTGTTCACCGCATCACTCCCAGGGGGGATTTGTTGATATATTTAGGTAGTGATGTGTGTGAACACTCTAGGACCGCCGGGGCACTTTTTTCCCTCTTTAGGAGGTTTTTTTCCCCCGGCTTGTATATACGCCTATTGCCCTAATGGGCTACTTATCTTTGTACATTCTCAAGTAATACATTCAGTATTGTGTGTTTGTGCTCCAAGCTTCTTCTTCTTCCTTGTGTTGTTCGCGTGCTTCCGCAGACGTCTATCTCCAACATATTTGCTCTCTCATTATACTTTCTTTTATTGATTTCAAGGTCTCTCATATAGTGTCCCAAAGTGTGCCAAAGATTAAAGTTCTTTTATTGAATGAGTTGTGAGAAATTGCCAAGTTTGTGAAGCTATATCTATGTAGATAGAAAAAGAGTGTTGCAAACAGATAGCCTGCTTTGCAGTGGATGGTTCTGCCAGCTGGAACATCCATTTGGCATGATTCAAAGCTTGTTGGATAGCTCTCACGGTCTAGTTTAAGTGTGTAAAGTTTCATTTTAATTCTTTGTATAAATATAGAGAGAAAAGAAGAATAGTGAGAATATATCACTGCTTGTAGGCCTAGTGGAGGGTAGCCATCTTCCATTGTTGCATGGGGGTGTTAAAATCATCCCCCATTAGACAAATTAATGCAATTATTCAGTTGTTGGTTCTTCACCTTCCAAGCAAGCCCCACTCTTTTAATGAGGTTGTTCAATATCTTGACTCTTGCTTTCAACATGGGGGCAATGGGGCAATGCGAATAAGTCTTCTAGACAAGGCTTGTGTGAAGTGATTTTGAAGACAACCAAGGACAAGGATATGTTGATTTGGCATTGTGTTCTGCCATCTCTTGGTGGTATAACTTATGTATTTCCTTGGAAGCCTATAGGATATATTCTTGACAAATTGCTACATTCATGCCCAATATATATGGATCTCCTTAACTTGTGATGATATATTTAGGATGAAGTCACAAATGCAAGCAAAGTAGACAAAGTCCTTTATGTTACACCACCACCCACTCCAAACCATCATTGTATGTATTGTGGGATGTTCATATATCTTTTCATCTATATGATTGTATCTCTTAATGAAGTGAGTGATGCACTTTTACATTTCAAATGAGACAATTCGATAAAAGCATGTTTTCATTGTGGCAAACTTGGTCATTTCTCTCACAATTTCCCTACTCTACACAAGGAACAAATGTGTTTGGTTCTTGCTTATCCTTGAAGCTTAATGTAGGTACTACATGATCAAAGTTTTGGTAGATTCCATTCGTCTCTTTCACCATATAATCCTAGGATAGTACTCGAAATATCACACTCTAAATTTGCATCTTCACCCGAGAAAGGAAAGATAAAGGGAAATTAGTCACTAAATCAACCCTCTTCAAGCGAAGGTAGCTATCACAATGCATTAGTTGAAGGACATACTTCTATACCTCCATTCTCACCGAAATGTGCATCCAACATACCAACTCCAAACAAGATTACTTATATGCCAATTATGTATAGCTGCAAAAATGGGAAACAAACTGCAAAGCTGCCCTCTTTTTACATGAAGATATCTTCTTTTGAATGCATTATTATGCTTGATTCTCATTTGGGCATTTATGATCCAGATTTGGGAGATGGTCCTACTTGCATGGATGAAGAGTCCCCATGTACTTCCACAATGCCTTCCTGCATCTTATGACTTGGAATGTTTAAGACAATAGCTCTAGCATTACATAGAAGATGTTTTGGCCTTGGATCGTAAAGAATGGTGTGGATATTTGCTATTTTCAAGAACATAAGATGCACCCTAAAAGAGTTTTCTGCAAAATCACACAAGATTTTCGGATCTTTTATGTTGATGTTCCCTCATCTTTCTATTTGGGATACCTTTGTATCATTTTCCGTTCATTGCAACCTACTCTTATCTTTGATGACCCATCTAGAAGAATACTTGCTTGAATGTTCATATGCATGGTCAAATCTACCTTTTGCTCAATATAAAATGGCCATAATCTTTGTGTGATAACAATGGATCTATGGTCCTCTGTTGCTCCCATTTTTTTTTAACATCCTTCTCACTATGTTCAAACTTCACATCTAGCTTATGAAAGACTTCGATATGGCTGAGCATCCTAAGGACTCGTCAACTACAATTCCTCATATATGTGCTTTGTTGAATGCGACATTTGGTGAAAATGTATTCAAGTTGTGGATTTTTTGGATCTATAGTATCCTTATGCCCTTTTTTACACTCTACATTATCGTGCTTGAGCTAGGGTTAATCAAATTTATTATTTTGGTGATATTATAAATACGCAAAGTTGGGATATTTCTTTGGTTGCTAATTTATATCATTCTAATCATATGTTAATGATCTTAAGCTCTGCCAGTTACGCACCTCCTACTTCACATATGCATCATTTATGTCAACCAATAAAAGTGAATGATGCGATTCTTGGTATGCCTTTTTTCAATGATGGTGTAATGGAAACTCTCGCAATATATTTCATGTACGCAGTTTCCTGTTATGCAATGGAAGCGCATTGCACGAGACTGTAGGAAGATCTTTGCTCAGCTTCATAGACAAAAGGAATGCCTTCCCTCAAGAATGCATTGCTTTCCTCCACAAACTCCGTAGTAATTTTTGACTGCCCGTGATTTTGAGCACACAGGTATTTATTAGTTACTCATAAAAGCAATTTTTGAATCGTGAGCTCAGAAAAACTAGACGCATTAATACTTCTTCACATTCAGTTATGAATAAATGTTTTTATATTGCCACTCATACTTTGAAAGAAGTAATATGTACCTCCGGTCAATCCCATTCACACCAGACGCAAGATATGAATTTTGTTCTCTCTTATGCATAATCATCATCTCAATCATTGCTAGCTTCAAATAAGGACTTCCATAATCAAACATTTCTTTATGCTCTAGAATGTTTAGGCAGTGATAAAATCCCAGGAATGGATGGGATTACAAAAGAATTCATGCTATGTTATTGACAATCTCGACATTTCTCTATGTGCTATAGAATGTTTAGGCAATGATAAAACACCAGGAATGGATGGGATTAAAAAGAATTCATGCTATCTTATTGAGAATCTCGCAAATCTATGGTCATTGTTGTGAAAAATGAGATTTCGATAGATTTTTATACCATTTTTTATAAACAAAGGTATTGGTGTTCTTGTCCCTAAAATAAAAGCAAGCTATGCCTTAGTCAGATCAGCATCCCGTCACTTTACTCAAAATTTCACGTAAAACAATTACAAAAGCTCCATCTAGCACAATATGGTTTTGTGCCACTGCAAGTGGATTTTGTTAAAGCTTTTGATATGCTATAATTGAAATTCATCCTGTCATCTGTGGTAGTGGTTTTGAGCAGAAACTCTGAACACTAATATTTCTTCTCTGTCAACAGGCTGCCACTTCTTTCTTAGCCCATGGTCCTTTAGCATCACCTGTTAAGGTTGCTAGAGGAAGAACACAGAGATGCCCCTTGAATCTCTTCGTTTTGCAACCGCAGCTCACCCACTTTATTACTTGTTAGAAGCCCATGAAGACATGGTGTACTACACTTGACAAGACGATCACATTATAATTGGAGTACGATTTCCACATGACATTAGTTTTTCTTTAAGGAAAAACATTCTCTCTTTTTATATGTCTTGCTCCCTTTGCACATGCTTTTCGATTAAGGATCAACCATGCTAATCCAAATTGCTTGATTCTGATGCCTTACCATGGCATGGTCCTCAAATTAGTAAAGCTTGTATTTTTTGGAACTTGGGATATCCATTGGGTATTGGAATCACTTTTAACCAGCAAATGCAATGGATTCTAAAGAAGGTGCTCCCTAAATTGTCACAGTAGTAATCAACTCAATGGCCTCTCAAAACCAAATCAGAGACAGTTGCTTATCAGCTGAAAAAAATATCTGATGCCATGGGACAAATAGAATTGCTGTCGGGTGGAAGCGAGTGTGCAGCACCAAGCATACAATCTCTAAGCATCAATGTATGCATGGATTCAAAGAACATAGTGGCTTTCTCAAAAGTCAAACATATTATAGGATTGCCGAATGAAGTACATAATCCAAAAATGCATTTGCTATATGC